>WHVD01000033.1:0-600000 GCA_015178975.1 Hysterangium stoloniferum | reverse complement strand
GGTGAATGGGGAGTAAAGGGTTGATCTGGCTGTCTGGGTGCCTTTCTTCTTGGAGGCAGGGCCAAAACAATCTGCAAGGTTAGATCAGAAAATACTGTTAAGTTCCAGAGAAAACCCACAGAGGTTCTGGGTGGCTGTTAAGTGCCGTGTCGGGAACTTATTCTGGAACTATCAGAAAGTCACCGGAAAGTCGGGAACTATCAGATAGGGTCAGGATGTCGGCTTCAGCTTATATGCTGCGCCTCTACGCAAACGCTCAAAGTCCTTAATTTCAGAAGTGAGACTTACGATGGAAGATATGGATATTCAGAGTTCCGAAGAGTTCCGAATATCAAGCGTACAGAAAGACGGGAGGAGGAATAAGAAACTAAGTCAATATCAGATCTAAGGTAAAGTACAAATTCGCGGAAACTAAAATAAGTCTACTCGTTATTGTACTACAAACTAAGACCATAATAAGATGGAAATGGAAGTGTTCTTAAAATGGAAATACAATAAGACATATTAGGGAGACAATATTCCGAAACAGGAATATAACAAACAAACGAGTGAATACTTGTCAATGGACAAATTACCAAATGCAGAACAAGGGAAGAATGCGGATGATATGGTAACTATGATGTTCCGTAGTCGGAGATCGGAAGTTGGATATTGAAACATCCGGGAACGGGTCGTAACAGTACCCCCCTGTTAGGCCGAAATCCCATAGAGGCGATTAGGTACTGAGTGATTGAAGCGATGGCTGATTATTATGTGTCGTCAAATTTATGCAATTCTGGAGGTGAGAGTTTCGGCTGATGTTCTGAGTATAAAAACCTCCAAATATTCGAATTAATGTTTTTGTTTCTTTATCCACAACTTGTATGTCGATTTGTCGGCCTCTATTCATCACTACCCCGGAAGATTCAGATACCGAAATTGCCATTCTTCAAAAAATGTCAAAGGTCGCAGAACTTCAACAAAAACGACAAAAGATGGAGGAGTTGAAGTGTAAGGGCGACTCTCTAGACCACACTGACTCGCACTATGACTGAGTTGGGGCACTAGCAGAGGGAATCCGAAGTAAGTTTTATACCTATCTATTATATACATACAATGTACAGTATTACTTACCTAGCAGAGGGAATCCGAAGAGAAAAGTCTAAGGAATCCTCGGCTAGCACGTGACTAACAAAAGGTGCAGCTGAGTTTGAAAATGTGATAAAAACAAAGTACTCTTATCTTTGACTTATGAGACTCTATTAAGGAAGGTCAGGGATGAATTTAGAAAACTTGAGATTGTCCCCTGACATCACCCCCCCTTTTAAGATATGGCGTCCCGACATGCTGTTGCTGCCAATAAAGTCCAGGCTTGACCTTTCGAAACTCTGGAATCTGGGTCACTCGTACTATGGTGTTTGGAGGTTGTCTTGATCCTCGAATAGGGCCCTGAGTTGTTACTGCCTCTGGATGTCGTGTGTGGAAGTCTGCTGTCAGAGTGGGAGTGAATACCATATATCCTGGTTCCCAGCTATTATGTTCCATGCCAAAGCCTTGCCATTTTATGAGGTATTCAATTCACCCATATCTCCATCTACTATCCAATACCTTCTCAACTTCATACTCCACCTCTCCTTCCACTACTATTGGATCTGGTGGTGGTTGAGAATGGCAGCCAATAATTGGATCCTCAATTTTTGGTGTCAGTTTCACCACATTAAATACTGGGTGGAGTCTATTCATTGACTTGGGCAGTTCCAACCTATAGGCAATTGGTGAGACCTGTTCAAGTATCTTGAATGGCCCTAACCGAAGGTGTGAAAGCTTCTTTGAGGGTTGGGCCATTTGAATATCACTGGCATCTAGGAAAACTTGGTCTCCTGCCTTGAAGTTTGGTGCTGGGGTTCACCGACGGTTGTAGTACTTTGTCATCTCGTCCTTTGCTTTAGCCAATGCTGCTTTTGCCTCCTCAAGAGTTTCAGCCATTCGATCTCGAAAATCGTTTGCTGAATCCACCTTGCTGGATCGAAGGTTTGGTTCAAAACCCATTCGTGGATGACATCCACAGTCTAACATGAATGGTGTCTGTTGTGTAGATGCATGGATATGGTTGTTGTATTGAAATTCTGCAAGTGGGAGAAGGTCCACCCAGTCTGTTGGGCGCTGATTCACAAAAATCCGTAGATATGTCTCAAGCTCTTGGTTGACTCGTTCAGTTTGTCCATCAGTTTGAGGGTGGTAGGCTGTGGAATAGGCTGGTTGAATCCCAAGGAGTCGGTACAATTCCCGAGTGAAATGGCTTGCAAACTGTGATCCACGATCTGAGATGATTCTCTGTGGGAGTCCATGATGCTTCCACACATCCTTAAAAAAGATCCAAGCCGCACCCACAGAGTCAACAGTTTTGTGTGTGGGCAGGAAATGTCCCCACTTTGTCATGAGATCTACAATTACCATAACTGAATCATACCCTTGAGATTCAGGTAGGTCAACTATGAAGTCAACACTGGTTGTATCCCATCTGTCTGCTGGTGTGGTGTGAAGAGTTGATAGATTCTGACCGCTCAATGTACGAAGAATAGTATGTATTCAACTACTATTATTAAGTATTGACCGTTCTGTACAATACTGTAGCTTACTAGACTGATAGTACTAGTAAAAGACGCACTACACGTCACAAGAGCAACTGTACAGTTGCTCGTGATGATAAGGACCGGAGAAAAGAAGAGTTGACCTTTACGGTACAACTTGTAGCTAGAAGTAAGAAAGATAATCAGCGAAAGACTGAATATCAAAGGTAGAGATATAGCAGCGCGAATCGACTATAGTGTCGACAAGCGCAAAGACTTGAGAGTGGGACTCGACCTTCGTGGTTCGAGTCCAAAGAGTATTAGTACACAAGAAGTTGCTACTTTTATAAGTAGCTGAGACGTTACCCTTGACACCTCTCACTATTCGACGTCTGGGTTGTTACGAGGTGGTGTCTGCTGGGTAAAAAGGTGTCTATCATTTGGCACCAAGAGCGCCCATAGGTATACACAAGACTTTGAACTAAGAAATACGGGTATGCTCGAAGGATATAGGGAATTAAAGAAAGAAATAGAAACTAGTTAATATAGTACTATAATGTGCATATTAATCCACTGTCCAATTATGCATATATGCATACCCTTCACATGTGGTGTTTGGGTGTAATTCCCCAATTGGCATTCGACGCTGGAACTTGGTGCGTATACATGTGTCACAGGTCTTGACATATTGCCCTATATATCGTGATATGCCTGGCCACCAAAAGTTGCGACTTACTAGCTCTAAAGTCTTCCATCGTCCTGCATGGCTAGCAACCCGAGAGTCATGGTGCTGTTCCACAATCCTACACCTCAGTTCTGGGTCGGTTGGGACATATATTTTACCCCGATACAACACCAATCCATCTTCCTCTGACCATTCCATTAATCTGATAGATTGGCCACCAGATTTCCGGCGTTCCTTCACTGCCTTGATCACCACTTCCTCCTGTTCACCCTTCTCATTTCCTTGGCAAATAGCAGTGAGGAATTCATGTTCTGGCCCATGTATTGATACGCCCTCCATGGCTCGAATTGCAAAGAACTCTGGCTTAAGTAGAGTGATGTTTGAGTTGTCTCCTTCACCTGAACCATGGTAAGACCGGCGAGAGAGTGCATCTGTTTTACCCATAGAGCACCCAGGTCGGTGGTGCAGTTGGAAATCAAAACGTGCCAGGAACAGTGACCATCAGGTCTGTCTTCAGTTTAGCTTTTTTGAGGACATGAAGTACTCGAGGGTTTTGTGATCAGTCCATACCTCCACTGAGTGCCGTGCCCCCTGTAGGAAATGTCTCCACTCATCAAAGGCACGAATCACTGCCAGCATCTCTTTGTCATGGATCTCATAATTGTGTTCAACAGCTGACAGGCATTTTGAGTAAAAGGCAACAGGATGCCACGTCCAGCTGTTGTGAGAGGACTGCTCCAGTGGCATAGTCTGATGAGTCAGCTTCAACTCTAAATGGTTTTGAATCATCAGTGTGAAGGGTATGCATATATGCATGATTGGACAGTGGAATAATATGCATATTATAGTACTTTATTATCTAGTTTCTATTCCTTTTCTTTAATTCTCTATATCCTTCGAGCATACCTGTATTTCTTAGTTCGAAGTCTTGTGTATACCTATGGGCGCTCTCGGCGCCAAAAGACAGACACCTTTTTACCCAGCAGACACCACCTCGTAATGACCCAGACGTCGAATAGCGAGAGGTGTCAAGGGTAACATCTCAGCTACTTATAAAAGTAGCAACTTCTTGCGTATTAACAATCTTTGGACTCAAACCGCGAAGGTCGAGTCCCACTCTCAAGTCTTTGCGCTTGTCGACACTCTAGTCGATTGGCGCTGCTATATCTCTACCTTTGATATTCAGTCTTTCACTGATTATCTTTCTTACTTCTAGCTACAAGTTGTACCGTAAAGGTTAACTCTTCTTTTCTCCGGTCCTTATCATCACGAGCAACTGTACAGTTGCTCTTGTGATGTGTAGTGCGTCTTTTACTAGTACTATCAGTCTAGTAAGCTACAGTATTGTACAGAACGGTCAATACTTAATAATAGTAGTTGAATAAATATATTCTTCGTACATTGAGCAGTCAGAATCTATCGACTCTTCACAGTGGTGATCCGGGCCGGACCGTTATTTTCCTACGAAGAAAGATCTTATTATTGGACTACTAGAACCCAAACACGGGAATGACTACAGGCAAGAACCAAACACCTAGGTCTTCATCAGCTCCGAGTAGCTCCATGCCTTGTCAAAAATCCGCTAATTTGGAACCACCCCATAACGTCACTTTGAGGAAGTCTTCGTTGACTCTCCAAGGATCAACTCTTCTGGAGGATCCTTCCAGAGTAGTAGTGGAATCGTCAACGAACATTCCACCCGACCCACCTGAAGAACGCTCGTCACCCGGGCAGTTGAACACCCCTGGAGCCAATGCTGAGCCTGGTCGAGCACCCTCACCCGTTCTCAAGTTCCCTCCGAGACAGGTTATTCTCAAGCAGTTCCTCAGAGGTCATATGATTTATGCTCAGCCCATCGACTTACAATGGGATATGTACTACACCGATCAAATCTCTGAGGATCTGGTTACTCCCTTTGTAGAGGAGTACAATATTATTACAGACTTGTGAGACCGTGGCGCTCGTTGCTAACAACTCACCTCATACTTACTGCGCTTCGACAAACCTAGGTAGATCGAATTCTGTGAGGTTTTGGGGACGGCTTGAGGTGTGGAATGCTCTGGTAGACTACATAAAGTGTATTATGTACACATTAAGATAGAGAGCTTCTTTGTCCACTGCACACATCATCCGGTCAGCGTTGTTATATTTCGGTCAGCTCTTTGCAAGTTTCTATCAAATTCGCTCCTCTACGATATTGTCTTCTTTTCCTACAGCCTTTTGTCATCTATTAACTTTGACCGGTATGGAATGAACTTGTCCCATTACCTTGAAAATCAGTAGCTCGCTTACAGGCCACTAACGCTATTAGCAGCTTTGGTCTTTGGTCTGCTGGACGGGATCACAACTTCGGGTGCGCTTTCCTATTGATTGCAATTCACCACCACTCATGATCAGCTAACCGTGGATATGCCCTCGTCCTCAGATCAGCTTACTCTATGACACAATCTTGGTGGGTCTCACCTTAACGGGATGTATACTGGCATGTCGAAATTTCATTCGAGTGACAACGACTATCACTCAGCAACGAAGATATAGAACGAAGCATTCATGGGAGTATGCTGGGGTTGAATATACTAATTAAAGTGTTAGCGGGTTCTTCAAGTATTATAGGAATATAATAATACTCAACTGGCGTTCCACCTTCGGTTTCATTTTGGTCTTATTCAGGAATACCGAGGTAAGAATCTCACATATCAATCTATATACTTTGAATTTACGCCACTTCTTGTCAGTGTTTCTCTGCCCTAACAATAATCGCGCCTTATCAATATATACACATATAAGGTTTTTAGAACTTTATAGTGCTGTGTTCAGATTCGCTGAATATTGTTAACTTCTGGACATGATCTACTCAATGTTCTTATCATCGATCGTGTCCCCCTTGATCCATATGGACCGTCCAGTATTTTGCCAAATAGTGCATTCCACTGAATGCATCTATTATTGATTATGAACTGCCTCAATTCATATGCACTATCTAGTATTTTGTGGATTACCGCTGCTCGGGATTGCACCCCACCCCACTGGGTAGTGATAGTGGTTTCTTATAAAAGGGAGAGTTCTACTGCCTCATTCTCACTCAACTCACATCCGTTGTCCGATTCCGTAAACCAATGCATTTCTTCCTCGTGGCCTCCTTAGTCTCCGCTGCTATTCTTGTACAATCTCCAACACCCACTAAAGCAGTTCCTACGAGCTGTAAGTACCGTCTCGATATAAGGTAGCTCACTAGTAGCAATTCTACTAACTTGTGAACTTTATCTAGTCTCAAAAAGGTCTGATTTCATAGTTTTCATTATGGTGGTCATAGCTGATAATACGATAAGATCATTGTACGACAGAGCTGCAGGTGGGTCCCCTGTGTATACCATGTCATCTGAATTATGCTCAACAAGTTACGACGCCGCACGGAACACTGGTGCTTTCGCTCTCTCTGGGGCTAATATAAACCCCGCGACTGTATCAATTCCAGCTCGAATGGTAGTTTCGTGTAATGCAACATCACATGCCAGCTACAACCAACTAGTTGCGGTTGGGCTGGACGGAATAGTGACCACCACCTTCGAAGGATCAGGAGAAGATGTGAGAATGGTAACGTCGGGCTCTCGAAAGCGATGTATTCGAGATAGAACCCAAGGATGAGAGTACAGCATTGTGGCTCCCTAGACTCCCTAGACTCCCTAGCCTCCCTAGCCTCCCTGGATCTACAGTAGCTTTTATACCGACTAGTAAATAGGGATTTCGCAAAAGTAGTGTGTCTAGCCGAGTCTGGCCGAGCTAGCTAGCTCTCCTAGATGGCTTTAGACAATATAGACGGCATACCTTTTGATCTTCCCACTTTCCTAATGCACCGGGTCTTTTACAGAGAATATTCTTAATTTCTTCTCAAAGCACTATATCCATATGAACTTTATAAAATCTCAATATAGAATGTGTTGCAATTGCCAATTAAAACAAAGATGGATGCACCCAACCAATCACAATAGGCTTTCTTGTGGGTCAACGCATATCTCACAATAAAGACAGGATCACCAGGTAGCGGGCTGCGGAACATCAACACATGTTTCTTCGATGGAACAGTGTAACTATTGAAAAGTGGAAAGTCCGAGCTGTTTACTCCCAGGGCCACTCTACACTTCAGGGAAAAGATATCCTTAGTCATTTCCCCTATGTCTCAGGTCACTAAAGACCTTGACCGAAATTAATTTAAGCTACTGATCTGTGCATTTGAAACTCAGGAACTCGAATGTGTCTACATATATCTTTGATCGTGTTCTGAACCTTCTGGACGATGCTATCGACACCCTTATGTTCCTTCCATACAAACAGGAGACACAATCAGAACTATATAGCAGATGGCAGCCCCCGGGTAATATTTAAGACGACATTGTGGATGTAACTGGCCAGTCCAATCAGCGAAGCCTCAGCTGTGAGAACTAAGTGAAAGAACAATACTCAGTATTTGCACGCTGTATGCCAAATAGCTAGTTATTGATTACCTAAGTGAAAGAACAATACTAAGGTAATGGTAATAAGTAAAAGAGTTAGGAATGCATAGTAGTAAGTATCTCACCTCAGTATTTGCACGCTGTATGCCAAATAGCTGAGGTGAAGTTGACTGGGATGGCTTGTATTTAAGCTAACTCGGAACAAAGAGAAAATGAGAACAATAGCATGGAATGTGTACTAGAATGTTCTGGAGAAATATTTTCATGTGACAAAAGGAAACAATAAAGGAGTACAACAAAGGAAGGCTTTTGTCTTATGGGCTGGTACATCATGACCTTACCATAAAGGGACTATTGCATGCTTGCTATTCTAACATCAGCTAAGGCAAGGGACTAGTGACCATGTTGGGAATAACCAGAGATTCCGTCACCGCAGTGCCTCCTCTCGCCTGAAGACTCGAGTAGTGTAATCCTGGTGCCCCCAGTCTTACGCACGGACCCTTTAGTTTTACATTCTCGTTTCAATCAACACGTGATTACAAAGCTCACTCGGAACTTCTTACCACCGTAGCATAGTTTCGCTGGGGGCCTTTCTACCCGTAGCCGCAGTTAGCCATTGTTGCTTGAAGCGGGATACAAATATAACAAGAAAAAAAAAATTCAACACGTGATTACATAATCACCATGTTGCACTGTATAAGTAGCCGGGAAGTTTTCAGGACCTCAGATATTACTGTACACTGCACTTGCCTGTATCTTGTTCTTGTTCTGGACAATACACTGTGGTCCTGTCAACTTGTGTGACTGCCAGTGATCCCAACTGACGACGGGATTACAAGTAGACATGGAAAGTGTCAGATATGATGGCTGCTTCACCAAAAGATTAGATTCATCTGATTGCCTGAATATACTCCCTTGGCTAGTGCTCCTCTTGTTTGTGACTTTTGCCAATGATTTCTATGGTAGAAATATAAATCAGTTGTTCCATCGAACCATTTCAGAAGACAAAATCATGGTGCTGTTCACTTACAAGTGTGAGAGGTATGGTGAAAGACACTCAGGAAATATAGTCAGATGAACTCTTACTAAATCTCCTTTATTATTTCTATTTTCTCTCTTCTATTATATCTATAATTAGTTTGACGACCTATGTATGCGGTACATCGACTCTTGTGGGCGCACACGCAGACTTATGTATTCTAGCGCCCGTAGTTTAGAACTCAGACACTTTTTACACCGCAACCACGACTTACCCAGACACCCATTATAGTGTCCTGTAAGTTGTGATTGGTGTATCGTCTCGACCGTCACAGATGGGCTTTAGCTATCTGCTCTATCAGAGTTTCAAACTGTGCCAGTCGAAACTCAATCTTTATCTCAACTCGCGTGGACCGCATCCACGCTACTCTATTATTCGACTCTCTAGTACTCTACTTTACTCTCGAGTAGTCATTCAGAATCGCACTTGACAGTCAATTCTACTTATCCGATTTAGCTCTACCTTATTCTAGATAGCTACTTCCCTCTACCGTATTGAACTAAGTAGTCAATACGCGTTCACTCTGTATTAGACTTCGACAGTCAATACATCTTAGTGTCGTACCTAAACGGTCGATATTCTTCGTATATAGAACGGTTAGAACTTCCACTACTCTTCACAACAAGTCACCACCACTTTTTGTAACAAATACGCTCAGTCGATACATGTAATGGTTCAACTGTATTTATTACCTGTAACGAGATACATTACAGTAGGCTTTAGTTAAATAACACATCATGAAAGTAACAGTAGTTACATACCTCAGTCGATACATGTAATGGTTCAACTGAGGTATCAATATATAGTAAAGTTGTACAGTGGGCGGTGGGTGCTTTTAGGTGCTGCAGGTGCCCCAATGCATGAGGGCGTGGAGCACCCGAGCTTCTCCATGAGGGTCGAAAAATCCTGATGAGGGCATGTCAGCGCCTGAAGCTTCTGTGTGGGAGAGTGTGACTAATATTAGCGCCGATGAGGAAGTCTTCATTGACTTTTCAAAAACCAGCTCCTCCTGGAAGTCCCATCGAAGCAGTAGCTGGACTGTCAACGGATGCCCCTCCAAGTCCACGAGAAGAACATCCGTCAACTGAGCAGTTGAACGTCCCCAGAGCTAAGGTTGAAATTACCCGTGCTTCTGAACCCGTTCTCTCGTTCCCGCCTAAACAGGTCATCCTTAAGCAATTCTTTAGGGGTCATATGATTTACGCCCAGCCCATCGACTTACAATGGGATGTGTACTACGCCGATCGAATTTCTGTGGATCAGGTTACTCCCTTTGTGGAGGAGTACAATACAGACTACCCCCTCTTACCGGTGACTGTAGCAGTCTGGTTAGGTCGTTATCAGGCTATTTTATCGGCGCAAGATCTATTCACATGACCTGGAACCCTTGAGGATCTAACTCGCTTGATCCCCGAATGGTCGAGCGAAGTTACTTCTGTTATGGAAGGAGGGAGGACGGTTCTTAAACAAGAAGTGTTCTCTTCATTCCTCTAAGCGCTCCGCACGCATGATGACGTGTTACAAATCCTTCACGTCCTACTCGGTGGGGATCACATCGTCCCCAAAGTCGACTACCAGTATATATACATTCGGATGCTGGAGGAGTCTCTTAACGGGATTACTCGGAATTCTTCGTTTGCGTATTTCACTTTAAGGGGTCGGTTAAGGCGAAATCAGAGAAGACTTGATAAGATGGTTTTGGAGGTGCTTTACCCTTATGGTGATTCCATCCAGGTACCCGATTCGCCCATCTCCACAACAAGTTCGTTTGTTCGCACCCTGAATGGATCTCCCGACACTCGTTTCCTTCATTCACTCAATCGTCCCATTATTTTGCAAGACTTCCCGTCGGACATGAGGATACAGGTTGCGGAACGTCTTCAGGAAAAAGGAATGGAAATATGCATCCCCCTCTATCAGCCTCAACCTCGTTGACCTTTGAATACGGTTGAAATTGAGAGAGGGATCGCAACGGAACCTAGCCCTACCCCCCATCAGGAAATTCACCGCTCTCGCGTCGCGTTCGAACGAATCCCTGGCAATACGAACATGGGTGATGAACCAACTACGACTAGAAATCGATCAGTCGCCAACAGGGGTCGACCGTCTTTCTCCACTGCATTCACTGAGGGTATAGCTGCTCAGGTTGCTGGTCGAGGATCGCTGAATCCAGTCGATCCTCGCCATTCCCTGCCGATCTCCTCCAACCCTTTTCTGCCATCAGGAGGACCTCCTAGTAATTCATCTGGGAGTTCTAGTACCTCAAGCTATGGAGGGAATTCAGGATGTGGGGGGCGTCACGGTAGAGTACCTAGCTCTCCCTTTCGAACTCCGATGCAACCTCGAGCCAGCGTGCCTATCGATGACTTACCTAAGGATAAAAGGATCACTCTTAACACCAACAACATCAAGATCAAATGGTCAGACCTTCCCGATTATGATGGGACTCAATCCAAGGCATTGGATTACATCATGGATATTATGAGCCTCTCGGAGATCTCTGACTCCATGAGTACATTGTTGGGAGTCGCTCTGCCAAGACGACTCACTGGCGGTGCTAAGATCTGGTGGAGCACCCTAGACCGTGAACATCGCACTGAATTTAGTCGATCTCATGGATCGTTTCTTTGGGGCATCATAGAAGGATTACTTGGAACTCGTTGGCGCGAATCCTTGGCTCTAGAATGGGAAGCCATGAAATTTTGACAGGCCGGTCACAATCATGAGACACCCGTTCATTACATTCAGCGAAGGGTCAAGCTTTATCGATTCTTGTATGGATTCCACCAAAACCAGAAGGACAAAACGCACAGACTTATCCTGACACTGCCCACGGAATGGCTTTATCTTCTACAGAGACAACCTATCGATGACATCATGAGCCTACAGACTTACGTGAACAATTTACAAAAGGCTCTGATTAACGCTTGGGTTCAAACACATCGAGAACGTTATCGGTTTCAGAAACCCAGAGTCATGATCGCCGAGCAAGACGAGTCAGATCCCTGGCATGAGGAGGAGCACTCTGGAAAAATCGACCCCACTAATCGAGGCCACGTCCTCCTCGGCGAACTCGAGGATAAAACTGCCTCTAGGAGATCGAACGCTAAACAGGGTAAGAAACACGGCAAGTTCTTTTTCGAACAGAGTGACAAGAAAAGCATTGCCAAACCTCCGAAGGAGTGCTGGATTTGCGGGAGTTTAGAGCATTTTAAGATCGACTGCCCTCACGTGGGCAGGATGTCGCACTATGTCTCTATTAACAAATGCTCCACGCAGAGCCCAATGGAGGAGGCGGAGGATCAAAGGGCTTATGAAACGGTTTATGGATTAAGCATACAGGGACAAGTATATAACGTTGATGAGGAATCAATTTTCATTTCTGTCTATCTTCCTCAGTCAGAGGATGACGTCATTTCAGATGTAAATGCATCTTCAAATGAGAACGAGACATCACAAGTCTATGTTTCTATATCAGACCGCGATTTTCTCGAGAAAGGAGACTGGCTAAGCGCTCATCGTCAGAACTGGAAAGGTCTGACTGAGACGGGAGTTTTATCACGACCTGAACCTCCCACCATTGAGGAAATCGTCGACGAGGAAGCATTTGCGAACTGATCTAAGGAAATAAGTCAGACCTACGTTATAGAAGACCCCTCTGAGTCAGAGGGATTGGAGGAGGAGAGCTTCCCCTTCGACCCAGGACAATTACCCAACTTAATTCCTTGCGATGAGTCAGACTCTGAAGCGGACAACTCTATTCCGAGCGTTACTCCCAAGGCACCTAACGGTAGACCCATCAGAAGGAACGTCAAATTGGCTACAAGAAAAGAAAACAAAAGACCTAGAGTTCAATACCCTCGATCCAGTCGGCTTATGAAGGAGGATTCAACTATTATCTATCGCAGAAGGGACCCTCCAGGTGGATATTCTAGCATTGGGATTTCAGCATTACATGTCTACGGACGTGTGGGGAACTCAGAAGCCTCAGATCCTATTAAAATCAGGCTGGACGCTGGGGCCGACCTCTCCTTAATTTCGGAGGACTTTTATAAGGAACTAGAGGACCGTCCCAAGCTCAAGCAAGGACTCAAGCTACGCCTCGTACAACTTACCGGTAATGCCAAAGTATTAGGATATGTTAACATTCCCATTTATCTCGAGGACGACACCGGCATGCTCCTCAAATTTACCGCTGAAACGTACCTTGTCCGAGGTATGACCATCCCGATTCTTCTTGGGGAAGACTTTCACGTGAACTATGAGATCGGGACACTGCGAGATCAGCCGCTGGGCTCTAGATTGATTGTACCAGGGAGAGCGGGATCTGTCCCAGCCAGTTCTTCTAAGGAGCTGCAGCCTTTAGCCTTCTCAATTAGCAAGATTCCACTTGAGGAGCTAGCGAATGACTTACCCGAATTGACTTCCAAACCCGATAAAGGAGTGTGTACTGAAAGAGTCACGTGGGCCTTGCAGGATTGTACTATAGAACCAGAATCGGCTCGATTAGTACCAATCTTTGTGGGAGATCTTATTGGTGATCAGTGGATAGTTGAGGGAGTTGTTTTGCAGAACGAGGATGGGAGTATATTAGCTGCTCCCACCACCACCATCTCTAGAGAACGCGCCATGATACCTCTCGCTAACCCCTCTCTGACGCCAAGAATCATTAGGCGAGGGGAAACCGTTGGGTTAATTCATGACGCGAACAAATGGGCCAAGATGCCTAGGTCTTCGACCGAGAGGGCATCAATGCAGTTGACGGCAACCAAGATTGCCCATCTCGTCGAAAGTCTATCAAGAATAGAAGAGGAACGTGTCCTTAATCCTCAATCTTCTGGGCTGCCCCTGGACCGGGAACTCGCAGATGATTTCGACCCGGCAGGCCCCAAAACGTCAGAAGTTGCCACCACGGAAACATTTCACGCAGAAGATCTGCATAAGCTAGTTAATTTAGGTCCTGACATCCTTACTGACGTCTCCTCCCGCTTGGTGTAAAGGGTATGCATATATGCATAATTGGACTAAGGAATAATAGTTGGATTATAGTACTTTATTATTTATCTTTTATTTTCTTTCTTTATATTCTTTCTATATTTCGAGCACACCTTTATTTTGTAGTTCAAAGCTTTGTGTATATGTATGGGCACTCTTGGCGCCAAAAGGGATAGACAACTTTTACCCAGCAGACACCACCTCGTAAACGACCCAGACGTCGAATAGTGAGAGGTGTCAAGGGTAACGTCTCAACTACCTTTAAAGGTAGTATTCTCTTGTGTACTAACGTACTTTGGACTCGAACCGCGAAGGTCGAGTTCCAATCTAAGGTCTTTGCGCTAGTCGACATTATAGTCGACTCGCGCTATTATTTCTTTACTCTAGATATTCAGCTTCACATTGATTATCTATTTTACATCTAGCTACGAGTTATACCGTGAAGGTCAACTCTTTCATTCTTTCATTCTAGCCGTCAAGAGCAACTGTACAGTTGCTCTTGTGACGCGTAGTGTGTCTTCTTACTAGTACAGCTTGTCTAGTACTCTACAGTATTGTACTGTACGGTCAATACCTGCTAATAGTAGTTGAATAAACACTATTCTTCGTATATCGAACGGTCAGAATCTATCGACTCTTCACAGTGGTGATCCAGGCCGGACCGTTCTTTTCCTATGAGGAAAAACTTATTATTTGACTACTAAGACCTGAACACGCGAATGACTATGGGCAAGAATCAAACGCCTAGGCCTTCATCAACGCTGAGTAGCTCCATGCCTCGTCAAAAATCTTCTAACCTAGAACCACCCCGTAACGTTACCCTGAGGAAGTCTTCGTCGACTTTTCAAGGATCAGCTCCTCCGGAGGATTCCCCCGGAGTAGTAGCTGGATCATCTACGAACATTCCCCAGCTTCCTCAAGGATGACCTCCTCCAGAGGATTCCCCCGGAGTAGTAGCTGGATCGTCAATGAACATTCCCCCCGATCCACCTGAGGAACGCTCATCATTCGAGCAGTTGGACACCCCTGGAGTTAACGTTGAGCCTAATCGAGCACCCACGCCCGTTCTCAGATTCCCTCCGAGACAGGTCATCCTTAAGCAGTTCCTCGGAGGTCATATGGTTTACGCCCAGCCCATCGACTACAAATGGGATATGTACTACACCGATCAAATCCTTGAGGATCAGGTTACCCCCTTCGTGGAGGAGTACAGTATGGATTACCCTATTCTACCGGAGACTGTAGCAGTCTGGTTAGGGCGTTATCAAGCGATTTTATCGGCGCGGGATTTATTCACGCGACCAGGGAACCTTGAGGATTTGACCCAATCGATTCCTGAATGGTCGAACGAGGTGACGACCACTATGGAAGGAGGAAGAAGAATTCTCAAGCGGGAGGTGTTTTCTCTGTTCCTTGAAGCACTTCGTACGCACGATGATGTGTTGCAGATCCTGCATGTCCTGCTTAGCGGAGATCATGTTGTGCCTAAGGTTGACTACCAGTACATGTACATCCGTATGTTGGAGGAGTCTCTCAATGGAGTCACGCCAAATCTATCGCTGGCATACCTCACTTTAAGAGGTCGGTTGAAGCGAAACCAAAGAAGACTTGATAAGATGGTTTTAGAGGTACTCCTCCCCTATAACGACTCGATCCAGGTCCCTGATTCGCCTATCTCCACGACCAATTCGTTCGTTCGCAACTTAAACGGGTCCCCTGATACTCGTTTTCTGCATTCTCTCAACCGTCCCATAATATTGGAGGATTTTCCACTGGATTTGAGGACGGAAGTGATAGAACGCCTTCAGGAGAAGAGGATTGAGGTCTGCGCTCCCTTCCATCAACCCCAGCCGTGTCGACTTCTGAACGCGACGGAGATCGAGAGACAAATCACGATGGAACCGGGCCTAACGTCTCTCCAGGGAGATCACCGCTCTCGCGTCGCATTTGAGGGAGTCTCCAACAGCCCTAACTTCAGGAATGAAGTGACCACTCTCAGAAACTGATCAGTCGCCAACAAGGGTCGACCGTCCTTCTCCACGGCATGCACTGAGGGCATAGCTGGCCCAGTTGCTGGTCGAGGATCGCGTAATCCAGACAGTCCCCGCCATTCTCTACCGATCGCTTCAAACCCTTTCTTGCCATCAGGAGGACCCCTAGTGATTCATCTGGGAGTTCGAATACTTCAGACCGGGGAGGGAACTCAGGACGTGGGGAGCACCACAATGGAGTGCCTAATACCCCTTTTCGAACTCCGATGCGGTCTCGAGCTAGCGCGCTTATTGATGACTTACCTAAGGACAAGAAGGTCACTCTTAACACCAACGACCTTAAGATCAAATGGTCTGATCTCCCTGAATACGATGGAGCTCAATCCGAAGCCCTGGACTATATTATGGATATCATGAGTCTCGCGGAGATATCAGACTCTATGAGTGCGATCTTAGGAGTTGCTCTGCCAAGACGACTCAAGGGGCACGCTAAGGTCTGGTGGAGCACCTTAGACCGTGAGCATTGTACTGAATTCAGTCAATCTCATGGGTCGTTTCTTTGGGGTATCGTCGAAGGATTGCTTGGAACTCGTTGGTATGAATCCTTAGCCTTAGAATGGGAAGCTATGAAATTTTGACAGGCTGGTCACGATCGTGAGACACCCGTCCACTATATCCAATGGAGAGTTAAACTTTATCATTTCCTGTACGGGTTCCACCAGGACAGAGAGGATGAGACATGCAGACTCATTCTCACACTGCCTACGGAATGGCTCTACCTTCTTCAAGGACAACCCATCGATGATATCATGAGTTTACAGACTTATGCTAATAACCTGCAAGAAGCTCTGATTAACGCTTGGGTCCAAACACACCGGGAACGTTACAGGTTCCAGAAACCGCGCGTAATGTTATCAGAGGCTCAAGAATTGGATTTTAGAGTCACCGGCGACTCCTCTTCACCTAACCATATTCTCGTTAGTGAGACTAACGAGAGAGGCTCGACGAGAAGGACTGTTCCGGACATCGCTGATCCAAAACAGGGAAAGCGTCACGGAAAAATGTTCTTCGAGAGGAGTAACAAGAGGAGTTCGGTCAAACCCACCAAGGAATGTTGGATATGCGGAAGTCCGGAGCATTTTAAGATAGACTGCCCTCAAGCTGGCAAAATGTCTCATTATGTCTCTATCAACAAATGCTCCGCACAGGATATGTCGGAGGAAGCTGAGGAGCAAAGGTTATATGAAGCGGTTCATGGACTATCTATACAAGGACAAGTAAATAACTCTGATGACGAATTGACTTTTGTTTCCGTTTATTCTCCCCATGTCGAAGACAAATTAGTGAGGGAGGAAAATTGAACGACTGGTGAAGCTCTTCTGTCTGAAGCTTACGTATCCATACTCGCCGCAGATTTCTTCGAAAAAGGAGACTGGCTGAGTGTTCATCGGCAGGACCTTGAAGGCCTGACCGAGGACTACTGTGAGACTGGAGATTCTCACGAACAAATCAGTTCGAATTCGCTCTGTTCGCCTGGAGCTGATGCTGACACGTTCCCGTTTGATCCCGGGAACCCCCCCGATTTACTACCGTACGAGAACTCGGATTCGGAGTACAGCGACGATGATCCAGTATTGGATTCCCCTTCGAAGCATGTTCCTTGCCGAAGTGAACGCAGGAACGTAATCTTGTCCCTGCGCAAGGAAAGTAAGAGGCCTTGAATCCAATACCCTCGTCCCAGTCGTCTGATGAAGGAGGATACTACGATCCTTTATCGAAAACGGGATCCTCCCAGTGGTTACTCTAGCATAGGAGTTGCAGTGCTCCATGTTTTCGGTCATGTAGGAACTCCCGATTCACCCGAATGCGTTAAAATTCGAATGGACACGGGAGCGGATCTTTCCCTTATATCGGAGGAATTCTACAAGGAGCTGCAGGGCAGATATAAGTTGAAACAAGGACTCAAGTTACGTCTAATCCAGCTCACAGGTAACGCTAAGGTTATCGGATATGTTAATATTCCCATTTACCTGGAGGACGACAGTGGAACGTTACTGAAGTTCGCGGCAGAAACCTATGTCGTTAGAGAATGATGGTGCCAATTCTTTTAGGAGAAGACTTCCATATTAATTATGAAATTGGTACTCTAAGAGATCAGCCGTTGGGATCTAGACTTATTCTCCTGGGACGACAGGGTTTTATTCCAGCCAGTTCTTCTAAGGAACCTCAACCTTTGACCTTCACCGTCAATAAGGCCCCTTTCGGGAAGCATGAGAAGGAGTCATCCAAACTCACCTCTCTCCCCGATAAAGGTGTGCGTACTGAAAGAGTTGCGCGAGCCTTGGAGGATTGCACTATTGATCCAGAGTCAGCCAGACTAGTGCCTATTTTCGTTGAAGATCTAAAGGGCGAGGAATGGGTTGTTGAAGGAATTGTACTGCAAAATGAGGACGGTTCGATATTAGCCACACCAATCACGGCAATTTCAAGGAATAGTGCGGCAGTACCTTTAGCCAATCCATCGCTAACCCCTAAGACTATCCGACGAGGGGAGACAATAGGGATAATTCATGACCCCGCTCGTTGGGCTCACAAGCCCAGGTCACTCGAGGAGAAATGTTTAATGGTAGCAGGCACGACCAAGATCGCACACCTTATCGAAAGTCTCTCTCAACTTGAGGAGGACCGTCAAGTCACCTCAGAAAGGCCTAAGCCACCTGTTGAACCAGAGATTGCGGACGATTTCGAACTGCCTGGTCCTAAGACGGCTGCAGTGGCTGATAATGAGAAATTTGCCTCAGAGGATCTTCACAAGTCCGTCAATTTGGGACCGGATATACCAACGGAGGTCCTGCCACGTCTCAGATCAGTTTTGACTGAGAACGTTAAGGCTTTCGGAGTCGACGGACGGTTAGGGCAAGTGGAATGTAGAGTCCCTGTCCCCTTGAAAGAGGGAGCCCAGCCCATATCCATGCCTATGTTCCCTTCGTCCCCTGCCAATAGGAGAGTCATAGACGAGCAAATGGATACCTGGTTCGAACAGGGTGTCATTGAGCCATCTAAAAGCCCCTGGGGAGCGCCAGCCTTTGTAGTATATCGCAATGGTAAACTGCGGGTGGTCATCGACTATCGGAAACTTAATCATCTCACTGTTCCAGACGAATTCCCTTTACCACGTCAATCGGAGATTATGCAGGCGCTGTCGGGGTCAAATGTTCTTTCTTCTTTCGATGCGCTAGCCGGGTTTACTCAATTAGAAATGTTGGAGGACGATAAGCCCAAAACAGCCTTTAGATCCCATAGAGGGCTGTGGCAATTTAAAAGGATGCCATTTGGGCTCAGAAACGGCCCCTCCACATTTCAGTGTGTCATGCAAACAGTTTTAGCACCCTACTTGTGGATTTTTTGTTTAGTCTACATCGATGACATAGTCATATTCTCTAAGAACTGGGATGATCATTTGCTTCACCTGAATCAGGTTGTGAAGGGTATGCTTTTACCATAGTTTCATTGTGGTAAAACACTCCTTTTATTTTATTTATATTTTACATATTCTATTCATATTTTTCTATCTTTCATATTCTTCGAATATTGCATATTTCATTAGTTCGAAGCATTGTGTATACTTGTGGGTGCACTCAGCACCAATTGGAACTCAGACACACTTTAACCCAAGAACCACCACTCGTAAGACACAAACTAGGTCTACTACGAGCGGTGATCAGGGTAACGTGTCAGCTACTACATAAGTAGCAATATCTGAACTACTAAACACTTCTGGCCTCGAACTGTAATAGTCGAGGCCTCCACTCGAACCATCGCACTCGTTGACTCCTTCGTCATCTCGTGCTCTTTCTCTCACTTTCCCTTATATTGCACCGAATAGGTCAATATCCTCCTCTTCTACTCATTTCTTCGTATATAGAACGGTCAGAACTTCCGCCACTCTTCACACAGGTGCTTGGCGCTATCGCTTCGGCCGGTATCACACTCTCTCCCAAGAAATGTTTTATTGGATATAATTCGATATTGTTATTGGGTCATAAAGTATCTAGGCTGGGTTTTTCAACCCACCAAGAAAAAGTTCGCGCTATATTGGAATTGGCCCCACCCACTAAGGTTTCTGATCTACAACGGTTCCTTGGAATGGTCCTTTACTTTTCAGCATATATACCATTCTATTCATGGATGGTGTCCCCTTTATTCTCGCTCCTAAAAAAGGGAACACCCTGGACGTGGACTGCTGAACATGTCCGAGCTTATGAGGGTGTTAAAACCGCATTAGGATCAGCTCCAGTGCTGGGACATCCAGTTAGTGGGATGCCCTACCGATTGTATACGGACGCTTCGGATTTTGCCTTGGGTTGTTGCCTCCAACAAGTCCAGAAAATGGCTTTAGGAGACTTAGTGGACACTAAAATCTATGCCCAAGCCAGGTTGGCTTTTGACCATGCGCAGGATGTGCCATCCTTTGTTCATCGGTACAAAACCAAACAGCCCGAGATTGAGTGGTCAGATTCGTGGGGATCCACTTTTGAGGCGACTGAAGTTACTGTTGAACGGGTCATTGCATATTGGAGTCGCACACTGAAAAGTGCTGAGCGTAACTATTCTGCTACTGAATGGGAAGCATTAGCAGCAAAGGAGGGACTAGTCCACTTTCAACCTTTCATTGAAGGTGAACATGTTCTGCTCATTACGGACCATGCAGCTCTGCAATGGGCTAGATCTTATGAGAACACTAATCGTCGACTAGCCGCATGGGGGGCGATATACGCTGCATTTCCAGGTCTCGAGATTTTGCATCGAGCAGGGAGAGTTCACAGCAACGTGGATCCACTGTCCAGACTCCCTCGGGTACCAGCCTTCGTGAGCCCTATTAGAGATGATTTGCAGGCTATCACCTCGACCTCTCTGGACAAGAGTACTGAGGAAAAACTATGGAAGGACGAACCTGCTAAGAAGGCAGTCTTCTCTACCATACTCGATTCTATGGAACCTTTCGGAGTAACTCAAAAGGTCCGACAGTCAGAATGGGATTCTCATAACGCAATAAGGAACGACCAGGAAGACGAGTCTGACTTCACATTGCGTCATCCTCAGCTACTAATCAGCATCGAGGAGGGATATATAAAGAAATTTCTAGAGGGTTATTCAAAGGACCCCATTTTCAGGAATCTCTACGCTCTAGATACCCCTTCACCCAATGCGGTTGTTACTCCTTCTCAATACTTCGTGGGAGCAAACTGACTCCTGTACTTTCGCGACTCGGACTGGAAAAGTTGAGTCTGTGTACCCAGAACTATGATTAACTCGATTCTAAGGTTGGTACATGATAACCCTTTTGATGGAGCACACGCCGGAGGCCAGCGGTTGTTCAACCTGATGAAAGACCAGTTCTTTTGGCCAAGAATGCTACAAGATTGCATGTCGTACGTGTGTACCTGCGACATCTGCCAAAAACCCACAGTCAATCGCACCGCTCGTCAAGGAGTCCTCAGACCGGCTGACGTACCTTTTAGGCCATTCGAGGTAGTTTCTATGGACTTAATCACTGGACTACCCGATTCAGGAAAGGATTCGTATTCCGCAGTCTTCGTCGCCGTTGATAAATTGACACCTTACGCTATTACAATACCTACCTGTTCGAACCTTACGGCTGAAGGATTCGCACGAATATTTGTCAAACAGGTAGCAAGCCCCTTCGGACTGCCCTCTCGAATAATCTGTGACCGGGATAAGAGATGGACCTGCAGGCTTTGGCGGGAAGTCTGTAAGATCTATGGTACCACCCTTGCGGTATCTTCGGCTCATCATCCTCAAATGGATGGGCAAACGGAGAATATGAATGCAACCATAGAACAGATGCCTCGAGCCTATTGTGCCTCTGCTAAGGAAAGCTGGTCCCAGTGGATTGAGGTAGTTGTTCACGCATACAACTCGACTGTTCACAGTTCCACAAACTACGCCCTGGCCTTCTTATTAATGGGATACCTTCCAAGAGGAATGTCTTGAGTCCTAGGAGGTGACGAACCCCGAGTTCCTAGAGAACTATCAGACAGCCCTATGGCTGACCAATGGATCCTCGAGCTAGAAAATCATCGGCAGATGGCGCGGGATTCAATCGCTCGAGCCCAAGAGATTCAAGCACGAGCGTATAACAAGAAGCAAAGACCTATAGAAGATATCTCTGAGGGAGACTTTGTATTGGTGAACCCCCACTCCCTCGAACTGGTGGAAGTCAAGGGAACGGGGAAGAAACTAATACAAAGACGGATTGGACCATTCGAGGTCCTTGAGAAATTGAACTCTCAAGTATTTAGGCTTAAGATCCCCCCGGAGTATCCGATGCATCCAGTCATTAATCGGGATCATCTGCGGAAATATCAACCCTCTCCTTCCAAGCTAGGTCCGAGACCCCAACTTGAGAACCTAAGAGAGTTGAAATCAGATCATGAAGAATATGAAGTCGAAGCTATTGTTGGACATAGGAAACAGCGAAATCGTCTGCTATTTAGGGTGCACTGGAAAGGTTATGGACCCGAAGAGGATTCGTGGTTAAGCAGCACTGACCTCAGAAATGCTCCAGCACTTCTGAGGGCGTACAAGGTGCTGTTCAACATTTAATGGGATATATGCGCTCAAGGAATCATCTATTCCATCTCTTTCGTAACTTCCTTTCAGAAATATCTCAGTTATTCAGTGAGCCATCTTATTGGCTTTTATTCTCTTTCATTTTTCTATCCCTCCGGTCGATTGGGACAACCACTAATTGGCGGCGGACACATTTCCCCAAAACCCGGCCACAATTAATGAATTTTATTTAACGACCAACCGAGCGGAGTTTCAATTCAATATATATAAAAAAAGTACACGTAAATTCGCATAAATTTTCTTTATCTTTCACACCACATCCTTCACCTATCTACAGCCCTTCCCTCTATCTTCAACTTCACCACTTTATCGTGCTATAATGCTCCCTTTCCAACAAAACAAGCAAGTCCTCCCTACGTTCAAAAAGGTCCCGCGAGCCCCGACAGCCAGTACATCCATGACCGGCGGGGGATTCATCACCCGCGTGCCTCGTACAGACAATGTCGAGAGCAATTGGGGTACCCAAGAATCAACCCCCCTGTCGACCTTCTCCTTTGGTGATGAGCCGGGGGGAAATACCGGTACAGATTGGAGCAAGCCGTTAGGCCCCTCCGTCAGACCGTTATCTGAGGAAGTCGCTGCTATCATGCGGAAGCAGGAAATGTTTATGGAAGAACACAACACAAGGAGGCTCACCCGCAAAAGAGAAAGGCGTGCTGAGTATAGAAGTCAACAGGAGGCGAGGGGAGCAAGAGAAGGAGTCCCCTCCAAGTGGCAGCAGCGTGAGTACAGAGTGCAATTCGGAAACAGAGCTTCCGCGCCGATCCTTCCCCCCACAGGAGAGAAATGGGCCGACTTCGCGGAGACCAATGATAGTGAGGGTGGGACACCTTGCATTAGGACGACGGGATCCAAGAGCTGGAAGGAGAAGGAGGGTACCATCTTTTACGACTGGGAGCTACTTCGACGCATTAAATTGCAACGAATAGTTCTTACCTGAGGGGACGGTCAAACGTTGCCCCAACGAGAAAAAGAATACCGTAGGGGACCAATTGATTTTTCCTCAGATGAGGATGAGGAGGAAGACGAGAACAGGAATGGTGTGTATAGCATCCGATCTCTGGGAGAGGATTGCCATGAGAGGTTCCTTCTCCCGTCTAAAGTTCGTTTCGTAACCAGCGACCCCAACCAAAGACAAACGCGGAGACCGTCATCCAGAGTATGGAGGGGTCACCGCCCTAGTCAACAGTCACTGGAACGTGAACCTTCCACGATTCTGGTCCCACATCTTTCGCCAACGTCGAGGCCCCTTCCTATCATTCACCCTACAAACACTCCCTCAGCCCTGATTCTAACGCCTCATTTACCTCCCTCTTCAAAAGCTGTACCGGTCCCAACCTCACTTAGGATGTCGAGGCCCCCTCCCATCCTTCACCCAGCACACACTCCCTCAGCCCAACGTGAACCTTCCCCGATTCTGGCGCCTCGTCTCTCTCCCTCCCCGAAAGCTATACTGGTACCGACCCAACTTCCACCGTCACCGGGTATCCCTCCCGACTCTCCGTATTCATATTGCATGTCCTTGGGTAGCCCTATCCAGGACCTTCCACCAGAGTGAATGGATGTCGATTTGGACCCCCCTACACCGGACGTCATCGATCCCATGGCAAGCAGAAAGGCGAAGGAGATGCAGAAAGCCACCACTCCTCTCCGAGAACAATCCCCTATTCCCATCCTCGACAGCCCGCTTCCCCTCACTGAGCCCGTATCCACAACTTTCTGGATGCGAGTAGCTGTCAACTACCCTTCCAAACAGTTTCCTGTCAGAAGGGTGCTATCACAGCTCGTGCCAGTACTTCAGCAACCGGTCCTTCAAGGGAGCCTTAACGGTTGTCGCGGTCTGGCTCCATTGTTGGAGATAATGGAGGATTTCTATCTCTCCTTCGAGGATCTCGCAGAGGGGAAGAACTTTGCGCGAGCAGCACAGGAGATTAAACTCTCTATGTTCCGGCACATCATAGTGGAGCTTCACCGTCTGCCCCCAGACTCAGCGAATGTCCTCTCTATTGCTGGCTTAGTAGATTTACTCGAGGCCCTCATCCTGACGCCTCCCACAGAGACCACTGTAATGTATTAGCCTTATTTTAATACTATTTTCCGAAAAAGGAGTCCAATGCTCTATCAAAATGTGCAAATACTCAATTCACTGCAAGGTAAAATAATTTAAGTATTTGATATTAATCAGTGGCAGCCTAAATAGACTTAGAACCCCTGAAGTCAAGAGTTTACTTGAATATATGCACCCAACTTCGCAAAGAAGGTTTTGAGAGCTGCTTGTGCAAGCTTGTTCTTTTTCTGTGATAACAACTACTAAAATAAGAATAACAATTTACTGATTCTGAAGCTAGATTTAACTTCAATGCTAGCTAGTTTATATATATTTTATACTATTTGTCAAACAGTAAAAATATTTATAAACGGGTCAAAAGATTAGATATAGAATAAAACACTATTTGGCTAATATATGCTTTATTTACACTAACCTACAAGGTCTACTGTGATATTAACTTATCAGGATCTTAATGTAGTCTTAAGGATTCTGCAAGGATATTCTCAGTATTTGTTTATGTGAATATGCTTTACTGATTCACAATAAATGAACAAAGGAACGGGATTATTTGCAATGTAATAAACAGTCAAATTACTCAACTAGAGGTGACTGAAGTCTTAAACTACAAATAACAATGTAGAGAAAACTATTAATCAAATACTCAATTAAGAGATGACTATAGTATAAGATTATTTATATATTATTAGTTGATAACCAACAGCTCTAACTGAAGTGGAAATAATATATAAAAGATAGCCAACTATTCAATTAAGAAGTGGCAAGGGGGAACAAAAGTCAACAACTCAGATTGAGGTGACAGGGGAACAGCAGATCAGTCAACAGCTCAGATTGAGGTGACAAGGGATCTGATTGGGCCAACAACTCTGATAGAGGTGGCAAGGGTTTCCAACAGCTCTGATAGAGGTGGAATTAGATGTCCAACTGCCCAGATAGGGGTGGAGTAGCCTGCTTGCTGCAGTGACACACACAGATGTCGTGGGTTGATGAGATGATATGATTGATTTTTTTTCAAGGCTGGAGCTGAGCTCCTTATATACATTTTAGTCTGAGACATTTAGAAGATTCTAGAAGATTTAATGATGTCATTCTGGGAGGAGTGATGTCATTTAGAATTTTCTAGAATTTTCTAGAGCATTGTGGAAGGTTCTAACTACTTCTAAGACACTATAGAATATTCTTGGCATAATGGAACATTGTAGAATTTTATAGAATATTCTACAATATTCTATCTAATATTAGTACCTATTAACTAATGTTCCATTGGAAGCCACTGGAATGTTCCAGAGAGTTTCCTGTTTTTGTTGCAGTAGCATATATGATGACATAATGCTCTCGCGCCTGTGCGCGCGCATGACACCCTTCGCGTCTTGTGACTGTCACGCGTTGTGACAGTCGCGCGCCTCTGTGACCGTCGCGCGCCTCTGTGACCGTCGCGCGCCCTCGTGACAACTGTCACCTGTTATGACGGTTGTCACTCGTTGTGACGATTTTCCCGCGCGCCGTGTAATAAACGCCAGGCCGGTTTTATATTATTATATAATTATTATATTTACTTTTAGTTAGTTATAAATATAATATTTTATTATAATAATATAAAAATATATATATTTCGCCTTGATAATGCGCGAGTATTTCAAATCGCGTTTTGTCAGTGTCGGAGTTTGAAATATCATGTGAATGTCACATGATTACTCGCGCGTTGTGAATAAGCGCTGAGTCGCCGACATATTAATCAAAAAAGAATAAAAAGTAGAAATTCAATAATTTGCTCAATTTATTAGATAAAAATACAAAATAAATTTTATAAATTCAAGATAAATCAAACAAATATTGTACAATTTAATCGTCGCAATATAATTACATTTGAATATTTGTTTTTGCAATTTGTTAGGGGAAATTGTTTAAAAATTGGAAAAAACTTAGAAATACATAACAACCACCATGCAGCCACACGTTCCTGCCCCGCTGCCCGCGTCTTCATTTCCCCTCCCCAATGCTCCTCTTCTCGCGCAGATTTCCGCTCCACCGGTTAGTGTCCACGCAGTCGTTCGTTGCAGAGAGAAAGCCTACAGACGATGGGCCGACTCCTTGTACAGGAATTCTAGTGATTTGGCTCGGGCGAGGATAGCCGAATCCTTCAGAGTAAAAAGGGAACGATGGGGAAACATCATTTTGGACCTTGGGGGATCCTCACAGGAAGCTTGGGGCGGCGTCCCAGATGCTCTTCGACACCTAGTATAGCACATCCCTTCGAACTGGGGGGCACTGTAAAGGGTATGCATATATGCATAATTGGACTAAGGAATAATAGTTGGATTATAGTACTTTATTATTTATCTTTTATTTTCTTTCTTTATATTCTTTCTATATTTCGAGCATACCTTTATTTTGTAGTTCGAAGCTTTGTGTATACGTATGGGCACTCTCGGCGCCAAAACGATAGACACTTTTCCCCAGCAGACACCACCTCGTAAACGACCCAGACGTCGAATAGCGAGAGGTGTCAAGGGTAACGTCTCAACTACCTTTAAAGGTAGTATTCTCTTGCATACTAACGTACTTTGGACTCGAACCACGAAGGTCGAGTTCTGTTAAGAACTGGAAACTGACTAATGTCGGTGGCCGACAGGGACCGATCGGAAGGACTTGGCTTCAGCTTATGGGCTGCGCCCTCGCAAATATCCGTAGGATGTCCTTAAATTTCGGGCGGGCGAAGACTAGTCCTAGTGAGTACCTTTTGGCGTGATACCGATCGGAATCGAAGGACAAGTCGGGCGTCGGGCCAAGGGGTCGGGGCCGGGAGTGGGCGAGCGCACGCGAAGGCGGATGGGGGAAGTCTTAGTATGAGACTGATACAGGTGTATGAGGGTATTCTGAGTCGATATTCTGATTGCATAGTAACTACAATTACAGCGGGTTCATATACAAGTAACAGGCGTCTGGAAAATACTAATGGGGAGAAGGGCGGAACACGGTATTAACAATAAGCTTGACTAGGAACGGGAAGTTTATGATTAGTTCGGAGGCCGATGATAACCGAGAGCGGGATTACGATAAAAGGAAATGGTTCGAGGACTACAAATATAGATAGACATATGTGAAACATAAGATTGAACGGATCAACATAATAAAGGGGACGTATCAAAGTTTGACCAGACAATACGAGTTATTTGACGTGGGCGTAAATGGAGTTTGATCTTCGCGAAACATTCGTCAGCTTCGGGGCCGATGGTTTCCGAGAGGATGACTTGAAACGTTGACAAGTGGCGATAACCTCGGGGCTGATAGGGTTGCGACACAGTCGTAACAAGTTCCAATCTAAGGTCTTTGCGCTAGTCGACATTATAGTCGACTCGCGCTATTATTTCTTTACTCTAGATATTCAGCTTTGTGTTGATTATCTATTTTACGTCTAGCTACGAGTTGTACCGTGAAGGTCAACTCTTTCATTCTTTCATTCTAGCCGTCAAGAGCAACTGTACAGTTGCTCTTGTGACGCGTAGCGTGTCTTCTTACTAGTACTGCTTGTCTAGTAATTTATGGTATTGTACTGTACGGTCAATACCTGCTAATAGTAGTTGAATAAACACTATTCTTCGTATATCGAACGGTCAGAATCTATCGACTCTTCACAGTTAGAACTTCCACCACTCTTCACAGTAAGTGATATAAATACATTTTAATTCAATTTCTCAATTCTCTTTGTTTTTTGAGGGGAAGTTAAAGGAAAAATTGTTAAATACATAACAGTTTCAAATATGTGAGATAGGGTAGGGGAAGATATATGCTAAGTTACTGGGGAGATCTAAGTTGAGAACTTAGTCAATTTTCCGACTGGATTGTATATACAACATTAGCTAGACTGTATAGACTGTGGAATGTATGCAATACTAAATCTGGTAATAATGAAGATGAAAACAAGTAATCATGAAACAAGACTAGTAAACATGAAACTAGGTGTTAAGGATGGAACAGAGTGGGGCATGAAACATAACAGGTCATTTGACCATAATGGGAATTGAGCTGTGTTAGAGAGCTGACAGGTTGTTTGGGCAGAGTCTGGTGACTGGTGTGTGAGACAGAGTAAGTGTGAAGAGTCAAGTAATTAACCACTCAATGTGGAAGCAATATTGACTTGTAACAGTGCAATAGTGAGATTGACTGATTAGGATAGCAGTAAATAAATGATATAATAACCAACTACTTAAATGATAGAAGTAGGATTGACCTTCAAGGTGCAATCAAAGAGACAAAGTACTTATAAGCAAAGATCAACCTCTAGGTGTGATTGAAGAGATGAAGTACTTAAGAGTGAGGATCGAACTCAAGGTGTGATTAGAGATTATGTATTGGTGGGGAGAGAGAATGTGAGTAATGTTGCTACTATGATAAAGGAGTGAATGGCTTGAGGGATGCATCCTGTTAAGATACATTTATCCATGGAGTCAAGTTGAGTAGTGTAATGTATTTCTTAGATACATATATGTAGCTCAATATATGCTATAGTGTCACAGAGCTTCAACAATAAAACAAGCAAAGGTCCAGTAATTTAAATACTGATAGATTAATTAGTTGCACTATTAAGCTTAAACAACTAAAATCAATGCTTATTTTGATTATTGGAAGGTTCAATAGAACAATACATATATGACTCTTTTAGCAAATGTTAGGGTACGTACACAGCAAATTTCTGGAGAAACCCATGGGATATCCAGTAGGACTTGGCTTCAGCTTATAGGCTGTGCCCTCGTGAGATCGTGTTGTCCAATTTCAGACAGGTGGACGGGAATCCTGGGGAGTCCGGGTGGGGTTCGTAGGTCGAGGGGTCATAGGTTGGAGGTCGTGGGTCAAGAGGTCATGGGTCAAGAGGTCATGAGTTGAGATGAATAAGAGATAGATGCGCCGGAGCCTGTGGGCTCCGACTAGTGTGAGCGGTGTAATTCAAGTAGGAGTTTAGAGTGGAAAATGTATTAGATTACTGGGGGGAATCTAAGCTGATTTTCTGACTGGATTGTATGTACAACATCTGTCAGACTAAATAGACCATGGAATGAATGACATACCAAATCCAGTAATAATGAAATGAAACTAGCAAAACATAAAATGAGAATAGTAAACACCAAATTTGGTGTTAGGAATGGGATGGAACAGAGCGGAGTCCGAATTATGACAAATCATAAACTATAATGGGAAATGGAGCAGGAGTGGAGTCCGAACATGACAGGTCATTTGACTAAAATGGGAACGGGGCTCAGTTAGAGGGGTGATGGGTTTTCCAAGCAGGGTCTGGTGACTGATGCGTGGGACGAGGTTGGACATAGACAGGGACGGAGTCCAGTGGGTATTCCAGTATGACTGAAACACAACATAATGAAGTCGAACATAGACAAGTCTGACATACAGAATCTGGCGGGAATTCCGGTAAACTGACAATTGGTGCATATAGGGCACTGGTGCATATAAGTTAGTGCCCAGAGTCTGGCGGGAATTCTGGTTGTAACAGCAAATAAAAGAACTATTCCTTGAGAATAGGGCTGGAAGCTGAGTATATGTGCAGTAACTTGGCAAAGACTTGATATAAGAGCTTCAGTTTCTTGTATACTTATTTGTAACTACAAATTAATAGATATTTAACAAGGAGTTAAATATTTTATTAATAGAGAAAATAATTTGTATTGGATTTCTTGTGTGCTTGTACTTGATTAATTCACTAACTTAGGTATGGGCCTTGAATAATCTAAGTGTTGGCAGGGATTTCAGTAAGAATACTTATTAGGTTTATTATGTAATTAATAAGCCTAAAGAGTAGCTGTGAGGCTGGGGGAACTTAGATGATTAGCTAAGTTCAAGAGTTGCTGACAAAGAGTTCTAGATTCTGCAAGTGTAGGTGCTTGCAGTTAGTGTATCAGACTAAGGCTATTATTGTCCTTAGGATGATGAGATAAGCTTCTGAGTTGTGCAGTAAAATATGTGTGTGATAAGATTGATTTTATTGGAAACTTGGCCCTCCTTATATATATTTTGATAACTAAATAATTAACTATTTATTTATTTCATGAGGTCATTATTTAGATCATAATGACCTCATTGTAAAGGGTATGCATATATGCATACCTGGACTAAGGAATAATAACTGGATTATAGTACTTTATTATTTACCTTTTATTTTCTTTCTTTATATTCTTTCTATATTTAGAGCACACCTTGATTTTGTAGTTCGAAGCTTTGTGTATACGTATGAGCGCTCTCGGCGCCAAAAAAGACAGACAACTTTTACCCAGCAGACACCACCTCGTAAACGACCCAGACGTCGAATAGCGAGAGGTGTCAAGGGTAACGTTTCAACTACCTTTAAAAGGTAGTATTCTCTTGCATACTAACGTACTTCGGACTCAAACCGTGAAGGTCGAGTTCCAATCTAAGGTCTTCGCGCTAGTCGACATTATAGTCGACTCGCGCTATTATTTCTTTACTCTAGATATTCAGCTTCACGTTGATTATCTACTTTACATCTAGCTGCGAGTTGTACCATGAAGGTCAACTCTTTCATTCTTTCATTCTAGCCCTCAAGAGCAACTGTACAGCTGCTCTTGTGACGCATAGCGTGTCTTCTTACTAGTACAGCTTGTCTAGTAATCTACGGTATTGTACTGTACGGTCAATATCTGCTAATAGTAGTTGAATAGACACTATTCTTCGTATATCGAACGGTCAGAATCTATCGACTCTTCACACTCATATTCTACTTATTTTTTACCCTTTATTTATCTTATGACTCCCCTCTCTGAGACAAGGGTTCCAACCTTTTGCTTGAACATGAAGGTTCAAGGCTGCAGTCCTGGGATGGAAGCAGTTGCTGAGTCGGTGGAATCAAATAATGACTCGAGTATGTCGTTACAGTCACATTTGATATCCCAAGGTCGGAGGCTTATCTAATAGGTCACATGACTCCAAAAATGTGCACATACATAGGAGCAAGCAATGTGCCGAGAAGCAATAACTAAGTAAATAAAATATAAATAATTATTTAAAAATTATAATAAATTAACTAAGATATAATAGCATTATATGAGCTCATATATGCTATTACAAGGCTGTGACCTGTGGGGGGCAAGCTCCCACCATGCTACCACCCCACAACCTTACTCGGTTGCTTTGTGACCTGGTGGATCAGGAATAATGTCTTTAAACACTACATCAGCAGTAATGGAATAGCATTTTCAAATCCTTGATCATGTAACTTTTGTATTTCCTTTTGTGACCATGTCCTATTGAGGGTTTGTGTACATTCCAGCTTCTATTTATTCTCATTCAGAGACTTATTTTAAAGTGATTAAAGTTTAAATTATATACATTATATGTATTTGTAAATTCACTGAACCTAAAAAACATATGTCAGTCTCCTTTTGGAATCTTGCTGAATACTTAGTCATGGATCAAGAATAACATCCTTACATACTACATATTTGGCTTGGAACAGTATTGTCATTCTTCCTCAATTTGTTTCTCTTGAAGTGTCAGATGTTTTGTTCCACATTGGACTTCCAACTTCTCATATGGCTGTAATTGCCCTTCCCATGTCATATTGGGGACTTCTGCAAATTCTAGCTCCCCATTTATTCTCTTTCATACTCATACCCCACTTTCCTTCCATTCCACTCATCTGTCTGTCATTGAATCTTTTAATATAAATTATTGTCTTGCATCCTACTAATCTCCAGTTCAAACATTGATTTAGAACCTTTTTGTTAAGAACCACATTGTTCAGGCCCCTATATGTATTTTCAACCTATATATACTGTTCTCTGGCATTGTGATACCCAAAGATTTCCTTTTCCAGCCACTCTATCTCAGTTCTATTCTAATGACATTCCATTATTCCCTGCATCACTTCACACCATATCATTTGCCATCCAAGACTTCATTATAAACCTTGATGAGCTACATCAAGAACTTCGAAAAACTATCGCAATGGCCCAAAAATGATACCAACAGTCCACAGATAAGAATCGACTTCCACCTCCTGATTTCAAGATCGGGGACCGAGTATTCATTAAAGTCAAGTTTTTGTGAACTACTAGACCCTCTAAGAAGCTCTCTGAAAAATATTTAGGTCCTTTTGAAGTTATAGCACAAGCCGGCACACTTTCATGGACACTTCGGCGTCCTGACAACATGCATGCAGTGCACCCAGTATTTCACATATCTATGTTAGAACCATGTGTTGCTAACAAAATACTGGATCACATACAACCACCACCGCCACCCATGATCATTGACAGAGAACCCGAATTCGAGATATTGGAGATCCTAGACTCAAAAATCGACAATCGCCGATGCTCATGCAAATTACTTTATTTGGTTAAATGGGCTGGCTATGAAGGAACAGATGAAGAAACTTCGTGGATCCTAGCTACAGAGCTTGGCAATGCCTCGGAAATTGTTTTAGGGTTTCACCAAGCCTATCTGAATAAACCTGGTCCTCTAAACTCCTTATAAGTCTCTCATGCGGTATCCGACCTTTTTCCGACTATGCCTTATGAATTCACACTTTTGTTTTGGTTGTTTAAAATCATTATATTTCCAGTTACTTAAAAGTTTCCTCTACCACCTCCCCTTCTTCTCCAGCTTCCGAACCTTCCCCCTCACCAATGGCCACCGACACCTCTTCGCCAACTTTCTCCGATACCCCAACACCAGGCCCAATTCTGTCGCAACTCGACACCTCTAAATACTGCTCAAGTTGCCCTCCAAGGGACTCTATAATGCTGGTTTGCTTTTCCAGCCCGATGCCCAAAAGTTGCAATTGCTCAGTCATTAGACCTTGTTGTCACAGTGTCTCGAATCGGAACCAAGTCATCTCTGAGAAATAGGTGCGCATGAGGTGGTTTTGCTCCTCTAACGCATTGGCCTGCCATTCTTGGTAGGACCCATTTCCATTGGCATCCAGGAATACGCATCTGAGCTTTTGATTGGCACACTCTTGACAAGTGCGGCCCTGACCACTTGCCTGAGAATGACAAGTCTGACCCTGTTTGGTGCACCAGTTACACTTAGGGTCATTTTCAGTCCCCATTTTAGGGGCTTGTTTTTGTTTCTATAATCAAAATTAGAAAGTTTTTTAATTAGGAGACCAAACCCACCTTGGGGCTTGATGGCCCCGGTACATCTTCCTCATCCTCCTCTTCCTCCTCCTCATTGGACTCCAAAGGTGTCACGGCCTTGCGCTAAAAAAACAAATCAGCAAAGGTTCACAAAAGAAATGGGAACCCACTTACCTTCCCTTCTCGCTTTTGTTTTGCCGCCTCCTCTCGTACCCAATCAGCCTCCCACTGCTTCTTCTTTGCAAGCACCACATCCCAGTGCTTGCGTGCAGCCTCTTCCACTGCCAGCTTCTTCTTCTCCACCTCAATGGCTGCCAGCTCCTCCTTCTCTTTCCACTCCTCCTCCTCGCACACTTTCCTCTTCTCCTCGAGAAGGCGTCGACGTTCCTGTGCACTAGGTGGTCCACTTGGGACCGACATGGGAGTGACCATCAACCGAACTGGGAATGGCTTCGACCCCGAGCCTATGGTCATGGTGGTCGAGGGAAGAGAAGTGAGAATCAAGCGCCAGGACCCCTTGAATTTTTATATGTAAATTTTTACCGAGTCACATGATGTCTTGACACACCAACCATACCCGACAAGCTTTTACGTACGGAATCTAGATTTTTCGGCCTCCTTGGGATTTCGGCCAAATGGGGGGATACTGTTACGACCATGTCGCAGCCCGACGGTCCCCGAGGTTATCACCACCTATCAGAGATTCAAGTCATCACTCAAGCCCTCACATCAGAAGCCATCAGTTCCCCGACACTGACGTATCCTTTTGCGGTGATCAAACTCCATTTACACCCCCATCAAATATACTTGTATTATCTTGTTTAACTCTGATACATCCCTGTTCATTATGATGATCCATTTTACTCTATGTTTCATGTATGTCTATATATATACTTGTAACCCTCAGACTATTTCTTTTTCTCGTAATCCCGCTCTCAGTTATTCCCTGACCTCCGAACTGATCATAACCTTCCCGTTCCTAGTCAAGCTTATTTGTCAATACCGATTCCGCTTTTCCCCTAGTTAGTATTTTCTAGATGCCAAATATTTGTATATGAACCCGTTGTAGCTGTAACTACCAGACAATCAGAATATCGACTCAGAATACCCTCTTACGCCTCCAGTAGTCTCATACTAAGCACCCCGCTACCCACCTTTGCATGTGCTCGCCCACTCTCGGCCCCCAACCCCCTGGCCCGACACTCGACTCATCCTTTGGTTCTGATCGGCAGTTCACCGAGAGGTATCCATTAGGACCAGTCTTCGCCTGCCTGAAATTTAAGGACACCCGACGGATAGTTGCGAGGGCACAGCACATAAGCTGAAGCCAAGTCCTTCCAATCAGTACCCGTCAGCCAACTGACATTAGTTAGTTTTCAGTTCTTAACATGAGACACCCATTCACTACATTCAATGGAAAATTAAACTTTATCGATTCCTGTATGGGTTCCACCAAAATTGAAAGGACAAAACATGACTTATGCTAACAATCTACAAGAGGCTCTGATTAATGCTTGAGTCCAAATGCATCGAGAGCAGTACCAGTTTCAGAAGCCCAGAGTCACGATCGCCAAACAGGAAGAGTCGCACCCCTGGCATGAGGAAGAACACTCTAGGGGAATCAACTCCATCAATCGTGGTCATGTCCTTCTCAGTGAAACTGAAGATAAAACGGTCCCTAGGAGATCTAATGTGAAACAAGGTAAGAAACACGGCAAGTTCTTTTTCAAATGAAGTGACAGGAAAAGCATCGCTAAACCCCCTAAGGAGTGCTGAATCTGTGGGAGTTTGGAGCATTTTAAGATCGACTGCTGTGAGAGGTATGGCAAAATACACTCAGGAAATATAGTCGGATGAGCTCTTACTATATTCCCTTTATTATTTCTGTTTTCTCTCTTTTATTATATATCTATAATTAGTTTGACGACCTATGTATGCGGTACATCGACTCTTGTGGGCGCACACACGCCAGACTTATGTATTCTAGCGCCCATAGTTTAGAACTCAGACACTTTTACACCGCAACCACGACTTACCCAGTGTAATGTATTCAGGGGATTCTCTTAGATAGCTCAATATATGCTATAGTGTCACAGAGCTTCAACAATAAAACAAGCAAAGGTCCAGTAATTTAAATACTGATAGATTAATGAGCTGCACTATTAAGCTTAAACAACTCAAATCAATGCTTATTTTGATTATTGAAAGGTTCAATAGAACTGTGTATAACTCTTTTAGCAATAAAAGAACTATTCCTTGAGAATAGGGGCTAGAGGCTGAATATATGCGCAGTAACTTAGCAGAGACTTGATATAAAGCTTCGGATTCTTGTACGCTTATTTGTAACCATTAATAGTTATTTAGCAAGGTGTTAAATAATTTATTAATAAAGAACATAAATTGTATTGGATTATCTGAGTGCTTGTACTTGATTAATTCAATAAACTTAGGGCTGGGCCTTGAGTAATCTAGTATTGGCAGGGATTTCAGTAAGGATACTTATTAGGTTTATTATGTAATTAATAAGCCTAAAGGGTAGCTGTGAGGCTGGGGGAACTTAGATGATTAGCTAGGTTCAAGAGTTGCTGACAAAGATTCAAGATACTGCAAGTGTAGGTGCTTGCAGTGAGTGTATCAGACTAAGGCTATTATTGTCCTTAGGATGATTAGATAAGCTGGTGCTGTGCTGCAAATATGTGTCCGATAAGATGATTTTATTGGAAACTTAGCCCTCCTTATATACATTTTGATAACTCAATGATTAGCTAACTATTTAGTTTATGAGGTCATTAGTTAGATCATAATGACCTCATATTCTACTCATTATTTACCCTTTATTTATCATGTGATTCCCTTCTCTGAGACAAGGGTTCTAACCTCTTGCTTGAACATGAAGGTTCAAGGCCGCGGTCCCGGGACGGAAGCAAACGATGAGTTGGCAGAATCTAATAATGACTCGGGTAGTCACATCCATGACTTGTGTGACATCCTGACACCAGACTGTGACTTGTGTGACATCTTGTAATTGTCACCTGCTGACAAATCATTCCCTCAATCCCAAATTTGAAGCGCCAGGCACGAATGATGACATAATGTGTTCCTGTGAGGAGTATGCTTTTACCACAGTATCATTGTGGTAAAACACTCCTTTTATTTCATTTATATTTTACATATTTTATTCATATTTTTCTATCTTTCATATTCTTCGAATCTTGCATATTTCATTAGTTCGAAGCATTATGTATACTTGTGGGTGCACTCAGCACCAATTAAAACTCAGACACACTTTAACCCAAGAACCACCACTTGAAAGACACAAACTAGGTCTACTACGAGCGGTGATCAGGGTAACGTGTCAGCTACTACATAAGTAGCAATATCTGAACTACTAAACACTTCTGGCCTCGAACTGTAATAGTCGAGGCGTCCACTCGAACCATCGCACTCGTTGACTCCTTCGTCATCTCGTGCTCTTTCTCTCACTTTCCCTTATATTGCACCGAATAGGTCAATATCTTTCCTTTCTACTCATTTCTTCATATATAGAACGGTCTGAACTTCTACCACTCTTCACAGTTCCTGTGCTTCCACTGGAGGCTTATCTAATAAGTCCTGTGACTAGTTGTAAAGGGTATGCATATATGTATACCTGGACTAAGGAATAATAGCTGGATTATAGTACTTTATTATTTACCTTTTATTTTCTTTCTTTATATTCTTTCTATATTTCGAGCACACCTTGATTTTGTAGTTCGAAGGTTTGTGTATACATATGGGCGCTCTCGGTGCCAAAAAAGACAGACAACTTTTACCCAGCAGACACCACCTCGTAAACGACCCAGACGTTGAATAGCGAGAGGTGTCAAGGGTAACGTTTCAACTACCTTTAAAGATAGTATTCTCTTGCATACTAACATACTTCAGACTCGAACTGCGAAGGTCGAGTTCCAATCTAAGGTCTTTGTGCTAGTCGACATTATAGTCGACTCGCGCTATTATTTCTTTACTCTAGATATTCAGCTTCACGTTGATTATCTATTTTACATCTAGCTACGAGTTGTACCGTGAAGGTCAACTCTTTCATTCTTTCATTCTAGCCGTCAAGAGCAACTGTACAGTTGCTCTTGTGACGCATAGCGTGTCTTCTTACTAGTACAGCTTGTCTAGTAATCTACGGTATTGTACTGTACGGTCAATATCTGCTAATAGTAGTTGAATAGACACTATTCTTCGTATATCGAACAGTCAGAATCTATCGACTCTTCACACTAGTGTTACAGTCACTCGTGTGACTAAATGCTAGTCACTAGTGTGAAAGCAAAGCAATGTGCCGGGCAGTAATAACTAAGTAAATAAAATATAAATAATTAGTTAAAAATTATAATAATTTAATTAAGTAATAATAATTTAATTAAGTAATAATAGCATAATATGAGTCCATATATGCTATGCTATTATTTATGTGAAGTTAAAAGGAATAAGGCCTATTTTTCACAATAATTATAGTAAAAATACAATAGAAATTCGAGAAAGTATTAAATAATTGAAAGAAAATTAAAAGAACATTATGAGATAATACTGATACCTCACACCCAGACACCCGTTAGTGTCCTGTAAGTTGTGATTGGTGTATCATCTCGACCGTCACAGATGGGCTTTAGCTATCTACTCAATCAGAGTTTCGAACTGTACCAGTTGAAACTCAATCCTTATCTCAACCCACGTGGACTACATCCACGCTACTCTATTATTCGACTCTCTAGTTACTCTACTTTGCACTCGAGCAGTCGTTCAGAATTGCACTTAACAGTCGATTCTACTTATTCGTTCTAGCTCTCTACCTTACTTTAGATAGCTACTTCTCTCTACCGTATTGAACTAAGCAGTCAATATGTGTTCAGTCTGTATTAGACTTAGACAGTCAATACATCCTGGTATCGTACCTAAACGGTTGATATTCTTTGTATATAGAATGGTTAGAACTTCCACCACTCTTCACAACTGCCCTCATGTGGGTAGGATGTCACATTACATCTCTATTAACAAATGCTCTGCGCAGAACCCAACCGAGGAGGTGGAGGATCAGAGGGCTTATGAAACGGTGTATGGATTAAGCATACAGGGACAAGTACATAACATTGATGAGGAATTGATTTTCATTTCTGTCTACCTTCCTCAATCAGAGGATGACATTGTTTTAGATGCGAGTTCACCTTCAAATGAGAACGAAGCATAACAAGTCTATGTCTCTATATGTATCAGACTGCGATTTCCTCCAGAAAGGAGACTGTAAAGGGTCAAGTAGTTTACCACTCAATATGTGATTGTTATCAACTATCAATAGTGTGAAGAAGGATCGACTAGTAGTTTTAGATAGTAAAATTGTAGATTACGATCGACCTTCAAGGTGTGATCGGTAGGTGATTACAAGGGCAGATTGACCTTACGGTGCGATCTGACTGTGTAGCTAGTTGGCCCAATGGCCAAGTAGATAAGGGAAGAAGTTTATCACAAGAAGGGAAGAATAATCTAGAGAAGTGAGCAATGCTGGATGTTCTTACCATGTGAAGTGATAACTTGAAGTTGAGCCGATTAATAATAACACACTTCAACTATTTCAGTGCGAAGAGACATTATGGATAATTGGAGATGAGAGAGAGAGTGTGTGTGTCTTGTTAGATGATACCCCAAACCAGTACTTGCATCTTGCAGGTGATGGTTGTCGGAATTGAAAAGTGTCTAACATTCTCTTGTGTGACTACTACTGTGACATGTGCATACTTCTTGTGGGCTAGAGTGCTGTCACGAATCGATTATTCTTCGATAAAGTCGAATAATATTCTATTAACTGAACTCGAAAGCCTCATTCGATGAAGTATATATTCGCCCTGTTGATGAAGTAAGAGGCTATTACCAGTTGCGAGAACTCACGGAAGTAATTGTTGAAGAAGTTACGACAAAGTAGATTACTAATATCACTAATATACAGATATTTCGACTGACTTCCCTCGCTCCTTTCGTAGCCCTTTTATGCTTTTCGTCATATCGTTATGACTATGTTATGAACTAATTATGAAATCATATATGACGTCGAAATGAGACATGTCGAAAGAGATTCGATGGTGTCGATTAATGTTCGGTTTTGTCGAGTTGAATTCGATAGGTCGAAGAGTTGTCGAAAGTTACCTTTGAATGTTTGTGACGATATGTGACATGTGACGGTTGTGACAAGTGCCCACAAGCATACATGGACTCTCGAACTAATAAAAAGGGAATACAGCCCGTATTTATGAGTGATAGAGAAGGAAATAAAAATATAAAACATAAAGGAAAGAAAGGAAATATAAAGCAGCTAAAGGGTAAGGCTTAGAGTCTTTAGTCGGCCTCCCATGCGACCTATCCTTCACAGAGACTGGCTGGACACTCATTGTCAGAACTGGAAAAGTTTGACTGAGATGGAAGCCTTCTTGTGATCTGAACCTTCTAGGAGGATATCTGAAAACTATTAAGTATACCAAATTCTAATATACTCTAAAGGTCATTTAAATATCTGGGATGTGATTCAGACATAATTTAGTTTTTAAAACTTTCAAAAAGTTTTAAACTCTCTCATATACATTACAAACTAATGAATCTTTCCGGACACAAGTAGACAATAAAAAAAATTAGTAGTTTGAAACACTAATACTTTTAAAAAATAGATACCTTTAGATAGTCCATTCCATGCATGTGTATATCATTGGCACCTGTAATGTATTCAGGGGATTCTCTTAGAGAGCTCAATATATGCTATAGTGTCACAGAGCTTCAGCAATAAAATAAGCAAAGGTCCAGTAATTTAAATACTGATAGATTAATGAGCTGTGCTATTAAGCTTAAACAATTCAAATGAATGCTTATTTTGATTATTGAAAGGTTCAATAGAACAATATATGACTCTTTTAGCAAATAAAAGAACTATTCCTTGAGAATAGGGGCTAGAAGCTGAATATATGCACAGTAACTTAGCAGAGACTTGATATAAAGCTTCGGATTCTTGTATGCCTATTTGTAACTATTAATAGTTATTTAACAAGGTGTTAATAATTTATTAATAGAGAAAATAATTTGCATTGGATTATCTGAGTGCTTGTACTTGATTAATTCAATAAACTTAGGGCTGGGCCTTGAATAATCTAGTATTGGCAGGGAATTTCAGTAAGGATACTTAGATACTTATTAGGTTTATTATGTAATTAATAAGCCTAAAGGGTAGCTGTGAGGCTGGGGGAACTTAGATGATTAGCTAAGTTCAAGAGTTGCTGACAAAGATTCAAGATGCTGCAAGTGTAGGTGCTTGCAGTTAGTGTATCAGACTAAGGCTATTATTGTCCTTAGGATGATTAGATAAGCTTCTGAGCTGTGCAGTAAAATGTGTGAGAGATAAGATGATTTTATTGGAAACTTGGCCCTCCTTATATACATTTTGATAACTAAATGATTAGCTAATTATTTAGTTTATGAGGTCACTAGTTAGATCATAATGACCTCATATTCTACTTATTATTTACCCTTTATTTATCACATGATTCCCCTCTCTGAGACAAGGGTTCTAACCTCTTGCTTGAACATGAAGGTTCAAGGCCGTGGCCCCGGGACGGAAGCAAACAATGAGTCGGTGGAATCAATTAATGACTCGGGTAGTCACATCCGTGACTTGTGTGACATCCCGACACCGCAGGCTTATCTAATATGTCATGTGACTCCAAAAATGCGCAGACAAGTCTGCAGCAAGGTGCCGAAAAGCAATAACTAAGTAAATAAAATATAAATAATTAGTTAAAAATTATAATTAATTAATTAAGTAATAATAGCATAATATGAGTCCATATATGCTATTATTTATGCAAAGTTAAAAGGAATAAGGCCTATTTTTCACAATAAACATAATAAAAATACAATAAAAATTCGAGAAAATATTAAGTAATTCAAAGAAAATTAAGAGAACATTATGAGATAATGCTGATACCTCACAGCACCTCTAAATACATATGTATTACTTCGGAATGGATCTGTCAATCTGAACAGATTTCTACTTGATTCAACATACCCAGAATATATAGGGGGGTTTTACTTAATAAAGACAGCTGTGGTATGAAAAATTTCCAATAATATTTTACATATTTTACATAGAAATAACTACATTAAAACTTTTAAAAAACAAATTAACAACAAAAGTATTAGCAAGTATTTACATAACTTGGAAAACCATATACAACAGGTTCTATTAATTGACTCTGAATTGTACAAGATGTAATATGGAGAACTATTTCTGATGGTTGTTTTTTGATGATATAATTGTTTCAGAATAGATATCACTATTTAAAGATGGAGTTTTGTAAAAATAAGACTTTTATTAGTAAATATTTGAGATTATAGTAATTATAAACACCCTCCTTAATGAAGGTCTTGATTTGCAAATTGAAAAAATGTAATGAGAGTACTTCTATTGTGGTCTCCTATGGCAAATGAGGCCACCAGGCCCCAGATTTTACCCCATAGACACTTATCTCTCTTTTACAGGATGATCTGTCAACTGGAATCTGACCAGGTATTCCAGGCCCTCTAGACACTTGAAGAGCCTCCATTCCTGAGTCTGTTTAACTTGCATACATTCATTTGTTATTGTGTTCCCTGTACTTATTCCTACTTTGTATCAACCATTATCCTCAGTAAGGAGGTCAGCTGTTACGACCCATTCCCAGATGTTTCAATATCTGACTCCCGATCTCCGACTACAGAACATCATAGTTACTGTATCTCCCGCATTCTTCCCTTGTTCTGCATTTGGTAATTTGTCTGTTGACAAGTATTCACTTGTTTGTCTATTATATTCCCATTTCGGAATATTGTCTCCCCAATATGTCTTATTGTATTTCCATTTTAAGAATACTTCCATTTCCGTCTTATTATGGTCTCAGTTTGTAGTACAATAACGAGAAGACTTATATTAGTTTCCACGAATTTGTACTTTACCTTAGATCTGATATCAACTTAGTTTCTTATTCCTTCTTCCATCTTTCTGTACGCTCAATATTCAGAACTCTTCGGAACTCTGAATATCCGTATCTTCCATTATAAGTCTCACCTCTGAAATTAAGGACTTTGAGCGTTTGTGTAGAGGTGCAGCACATAAGCTGAAGCCAATGTCCTGACCCTATCCGACCATTCCCGACTTCCAGTGACTTTCTGATAGTTCTGGAATAAGTTCCTGACACAGTACTTAACATCAGCCCTGCATTGCTCTTGTTCACCCATTCTATCTTTTTGTCTCAATGCATTACTAGTACACTAATTATTAGTTCTATATAGTCTAGGACCTTTTTCTACTTACAATCCAATCATAAAATCAACTTAGCACCAACTTAGTATCTACCTATTTACCAGTTTGATACCTGCATACTTGTTCTGTTCATTTGCACTAGCATATTTCTGGAGCCCCTAGGCTTCCTGAGTTTGGCTCATAGCATATTCTCAGAGCCCCTGGATCCCCTGACTCTATCACTTTGCATATTCCAGGACTCCTGTTAAGACTGGATTACCTGCCAGGACCTGGAACCTCCATTACTCCCTTTTCATATGAATCAGCATGTGGGATCCCTTATTACTTTAGCCACTCATACTCATTAGTCATTCATACCATGTGAGATAACTCTCATCATCAATGTTCCCATGCTACTGGATCTCCATCCTGTCAGCAGGACATCAATGGTACCTTGATCTAGATGATACTGTAGTAGAGAGCTGGCCATAGATTACTGCCCTATGCCCTAGTGCCTAGTGGCTATATAAGAGGTAAATTGTTGTTGTGAATATGCTACCTTAGTTATAAAATTGGATTTGTGGTAACATCTTGCCTCGACAGTCAGTCTGACAGATACAAGATAATAACTCAGTATTTGCATGGTAGATGCCAAATAGCTAAGGTGTACAATCTATGAGGCTTGTATTTATGCTAACTAAAGTGACTATGTTCAGGGAACAAAAGAAATGTAAGAACAAAGGAAAATAACAAGGAGGAATGGAAAGAACATGGTAGAATGCTCTGTGAGACAAAGGAACAATTGCAGGCCTTGGTTCTGAGCCTGCATGAGTTTCCGGGCTATACCTGAGGGACCAGGACTATGACACACTTGTTATTCCAACAACTGCGCCACTGTAGAACGGTTAAAAGTGGTTTTCTCAGTAACCGATTAGTCAGTGACCTTTAGATTCGTTCCCAGGGACGGAATTTTATAATTCAAGGATTTGCGCATATAGATTTTGCAATGCTGCCAGTCTGAAGCTGTCATAGAAGCTTCCTCACAGAGCAGTTCTTCATCGATGATCGGTTGTTCAGGATAAATTTTACAGGACCAGTTCCGTAGCGGTAGTCACCTTGTTCGACCATTCGGGAATCGATCGGGTCAAGTCCTCAAGGGGTTGAGCTCTCCATGTTTCAGTCTCTGCTGGTGGACTCCGCTTGTGTCCTTCCTGAGGATGCACCAATTCATTCAGCTGTGGACTTGGTTGACCTGTTAGGGCATCTGCTATCAGATTCTGATGCCTCAGGAGGACTTCCCTCTGGTGGGGATGCAAGCCCTGCACCACCTCCCACTCCTGACCCACTGTCACTGCACCCCTGGCTCCCTCTCATCACCCGCATTACAGCCACCTCTGCTGATAGCATTCACACTATCATTCGAATGTGCCAAAAGGCCTACGGTCATTGGGTCTCCTCCATTCAGAGGCTGGAGTCTGCCAACGATGTTTTGAAGTGGGAGGACATTGTCCTTTCCTTTTGTGCCAAGCGTCTCACCAGGGGAAATGCCTCAGAGGTTCTTTGCAGGATGCATGGGGAGGAGTTCCAAGCATCCTTCAACACCTTCTTTGACATAGCTCTTCAACCTGGGGGGCACTGTGAGAGGTACTGTGAAATATACTCCAAAATATAGTCTGGACGAGCCCATACTATATTTCCATTATTAGTTCTATTTTCTCTCTATTTTATTTTGTGCATATATTTAGTTCGATGACCTATGCATTCAGTACATTGACTCTTGTGGGAACATACACACCAGACCTATATATTCTAATGCCAATAGTTAGAACTCAGACACTTTTTACCCCATAACCACAACTTGTGAGGAGTATGCTTTTACCACAGTTTCATTGTGGTAAAACACTCCTTTTATTTTATTTATATTTTACACATTCTATTCATATTTATCTATCTTTTATATTCTTCGAATATTCCATCATTTCATTAGTTCGAAGCATTGTGTATACTTGTGGGTGCACTCGGCACCAATTAGAACTCAGACACACTTTTACCCAAGAACCACCACTCGTAAGACATAAACTAGGTCTACTACAAGTGGTGATCAGGGTAACGTGTCAGCTACTACATAAGTAGCAGTATCTGAACTATCTAACACTTCAGGCCTTGAACTGTAACAGTCGAGGCCTCCACTCGATCCATCGCACTCTTTGACTACTGTGTCATCTTGTGCTCTCTCTCTCACTTTCTATTATATTGCATCGAATAGGTCAATATTCTTCCTTTCTACTCATTTCTTCGTATATAGAATGGTCAGAACTTATACCACTCTTCACACAACTTGCCCAGACACCCACTTAGTGTTCTGCAAGTTGTGATTGGGGTATCATCTCAACCATCATAGATGGGCTTTAACTACCAGCATAATCATAGTTTTGAACTACACTAGTCGAAACTCAAATCATTATCTTGATCTGTGTGGGCTATATCCACGCTACTCTGTTTATTCGACTCTTTTGTTATTTCCTTAAACACTTGAGTATCACTCAGAATCATACTTCAAAGTCAACTATCTATTCTACTTAGGATAGCTAATCCTCTTAACCATATTGAACTAGATAGTCAATCTGTGTTTGGCCTGTATTAGACTTACAGTGAGGGACAAAACCCTTCCAATGATTTCTAGTTGTGCAAAGATTCTTGAATAACTCAAGAACCACTGTAGCTACAGACCTAATCTTTGGGGAATGGTTAGGTCTATATATTGTCTATTTACCCTTAAAGTATTATTACATAAGCATCAGTATTTCCCACACTATAAATAAAATACTAATTAAACTGCATTGGAAGGGTTTTGTCCCTGTCACATGATTAACATATAGCCATATTGTTTATATGCAAATAAGTGCAAATAAAAATCATCTGACCTGTCAAAATTATATATATATACATCTGTTTACTTTCCAATCCAAAAACATCCCCATAGCTCAACATTCTACACCATGAAGGCTCTCACTCCTCCTCAGCTTAGCCATATTCTCACTTTTCTCAATAAGGGCAAGTCTGCTCCTCAGATCTCTGAAATCACTGGCCAGGATCTGTCCATTATATCCAGAATTCATTCTACCCATTGCTCATCACTTGCCAACTCATCCGGTGGCTGTTTATGCAAGCTTTCCTCCCCAGATATTCATTATTCTATTGAACAAATCACTTCTCGAAAGGCTGAAAATGCCACTGAGGTCACCAAACCATTCAAGGTATGACTGGAGAGTCTATTTTAGTTAGAACTGTTCATAGGGCATTCAAGAAGGCTGAAATGAGGGCTATGGTGAAGAGAAAAAGGCCTTTACTCAATAAGAGGTATAGGAAGGCAAGGATGGACTTTACTCTGGCACACAAGGACTGGACTGTGGATGATTGGAAGAGGGTTGTTTGGTCAGATGAGACAAAAATCAATTGTTTGGGGTCATATGGGAAGAATTAGATGTGGAAAAGGGCAGGAGAGGGGCTCAGTGGTAGGCTGGTCAAGGGCACAGTCAGGTTTGGGGAAGGAAATCTGATGTTGTGGAGCTGTATGTTGTGGGAAGGCCCAGGATATTCCACCAAGATTAATGGGAGAATGGATGCTGACCTTTATGGTAGCATTTTGGAAGATGAACTTCAAGCAACTGTGGAGTATTATAGCAAGAACACAGAAGATGTGGTCTTTCAGCAGGACAATGATACCAAACACAAGAGCACAAAGGCCATTAATTGGTTCAAAGACACTGGATTTATAGTCATGGTATGGCCACCTCAGTCTGCTGACCTTAATCCGATTGAACACCTCTGGTATTACCTCAAAAGGAGGTTGGGAGAGTATGAAGTGGCACCCAAGAGTATTCATGAGTTGTGGGAGAGGGTTCAGACAGAGTGGGTGAATGTTACGACCGGATGATCCCGCCGGACTCTGGGCACTAACCCGTACGCCCCCACGCACTACAAGCACCAATCGTCTGTTTATAGGATTTCCCGCCCGGACTCCGTTATGTCAAGACTCGTTACGTTCGACCTCATTACGATACATATCAGTCACCGGACTTCCCCCGGACTCTGTCTCTGTCTATGTCCGTCTTCGTCCCACGCATCAGTCACCGGTCCCCGCTTAAAATCCCATCACCGCTCTAATCGAGCCCCATTCCCGTTTTAGTCAAATGACCTGTCACGATTTAGGACTCCGCTCCCGCTCCGTTTCCCGTTATGGGTTATGCTTTGTCACGATTCAGACTCTGCTCCGTTCCGTTCCATTCCTAACACCAATTTGGTGTTTACTATTCCCGTTTCATGTTTTGTTAGTTCTCGTTTCGTTATTACTGGATTTGGTATGTCATGCATTCCACGGTCTATATAAACTGGCAGATGTTGTACATACAATCCAGTCAGAAAATTAGCTTAGATTCCCCCCAGTAATCTAATAATATTTTCCGCTCTAAAACCTTACTCGATTCACATCGCTCGCACTAGTCGGAGCCCACGGGCTCCGGCGCATCTATCTCTCTCAACCAACTCGACTCACGACCCACGACCTCTGACTTACGACCCACGACCCGACTTACGACCTATAACCCACAAACCCCGCCCGGACTCCCCGGGATCCCCGTCCATCCGTTTGAAATTGGACAACACGATCTAGCGAGGGCGCAGCCTATAAGCTGAAGCCAAGTCCTACCGGATATCCCGCGGGTTTCTCCGGAAACCCGGCCTGTGTGTGTATCCTAACAGTGAATATCCCTGCCTCTACTTGTCAGAACTTGATAGAGAGTATTCCTAGAAGGGTTGAGGCTGTTTTGAAGGCCAAGAGAGGCTATACCAAGTACTAGATTGTTTGATTTGTGTTCTTTTTATACCAAGGACAAAACCCTTCCAATGTGATTTTATTAGTGTTTTGTTTATAGTGTGGGAAATACTAATGCTTATGTCATAATATTTTAAGGGCATATAGATAACATATAGACCTAACCAACCCCCAAATTTCAGGTCTGTATCTACAGTAGTTCTTGAGTTATTCAAGGATCTTTGCACAACTAAAAAAATCATTGGAAGGGTTTTGTCCCTCACTGTAGATAGTCAATACATTGTCATGTCATACCTAAACAGTTGATATTCTTCATATATAGAATGGTTAGAACTTCCACCACTCTTCACAAAGGGAGTTTGGGAGTTATGGGAGAGGGTGGAAGTGGAATGGCCAAAGATTGAGCCTCAGAAGTGTGGAGAGTGGTGGAAGTTCTAACCATTCTATATACGAAGAATATCGACCGTTTAGGTACGACACATAGTTGTATTGACTGTCTAAGTCTAATACATGCTGAATGAGTATTGACTACTTAGTTCAATACACTTGAGTGAAGTAACTATCTAAGGTAGAGTAGATAGCTAAGATGAATAAAGGGAATCGACCGTTATGTGCAATTCCGAATGACTGCTCGAGTGTAGAAAGAATAACAAGAGTTGAATAATAGAGCAGCATGGATGTGGTCTGCACGGATTGAGATATAGGTGGAGTTTCAACTGGCACAGTTTGAAACTCAGATTGTGTAGATAGTTGAAGCCCGTCCATGACGGTTGAGACGATACCCCAATCACAACTTACAGGACACTAACTGGGTGTCTGGGTAAGTGGTGGTTGTGGGGTAAAAAGTGTCTGAGTTTTAACTACGGGCGCTAGAATACATAAGCCTGGTGTATATGCACCCACAAGAGTTGATGTACCACATACATAGGTCGTCAAACTAATTATAAGTGTATGTATAATAAAATAGAGAGAAAGTAGAAATAATAAAGGAAATATAGTATGAGCTCATCCAGACTATATTTCCTCAGTATATTTTGCTGTACCTCTCACAATAAGTGTCAGAAGCTGATAGAAAGTATGCCCAGAAGACTTGATGCTGTAATAAAGGCTAAGGGAGGCCATACAAAGTACTAGAATAACAAGATATCTGATTCAAAAAGAGCGGTTGCAAAACTGTTTCAATGACTGGTCATTTTTTAATATTCACTGTGACACCAATATCCATCTATATTATGTAATATTTGGGTATACCAAAGCTAGTATGCTAAGGTATATGTGAGAATATGTTCACTATTTTAGAAAATTTATTTGGTAGGTTATAAAGCATTTATTGAGAATTACCAAAACATTGGACATGAGACAAATGTAAAACTTTAACTTTATTTTAATTTTCTTCTAAGGTTTGAACCTTCAATAATAACTTTATTTAATTTTCCCTTTAGTATGAATACCCTAACATGTACATAGTTAGACCCTAGTTTCAATCTCTTAGAATTTCCACTAAATATGAGTGTGACATTCTCAAGTTATTAGAACTTCTATTCTCCTACTCCTTATCTTGCCCTCTCTCTCTTGTTTCTTTGTGTTTTGGTAGCCTTGTTAGTCTTGCCTTAACACAGAGCCAATGGGAGCAACCAAGGTGGTCCCTCTTTTGCTCAACAATTACCATTGGACAGCAACCAGTCATAGAAGACATAATTGTGAAACATGACTTGGAACCTATGGCTATACAGTGTTCAGACTGTGGAGCCTTTCACTAGATGGATGAGCATCTGTCAAGTAGCTCTCTGACACATCCAAAATTTGACACATGTTGCAAGGAAGAACAGATGGTCCTTCCAAAACTTCAGCCAGCCTCTGAGAATTGAAGGTCCCTCCTAGAGGATGGTATAAACAATGGCAGGGAGTTTCACCAAAATATTTGAGCATATACACTAATAGTGCATTTTCACATTCACTGATCAGTTGATTCCCCAATTGCTGCTTAGGAAGTAAGAAGTAAGAATACACAGATAGGAGACACAGGGAGTTAAATGATGTATTATATTGATTGAGGAGTGCCATATCAAGCCATTCAGTAACCATGGCATGGATTGAAATTCGAGAAAGTGAGGAGAACCGCATATTGGTAGTAGAACAAGGTCGGGAAGGGGTGGGGTAAACAGAGCTGTAGTGAAATTAGATACTGGGGGAGTAATCAAAATTTCTAATCCACCCATAATCCGTTTCGGCAAATTTGATGTCAGCTTTGTATTCATCAAGAAGAAGCGTGCCCCTCTTTAATGACCGCCCAATAAACCAGTCGAAATGCCCATTATCTGCCCATCTTTCTTTAGCCATTCTGTTTTGGAAGAGCCCTTTGAGGAAAATATAGTCGGGTTTATCTTCGAATCCTAGACTGCGGCAATGATTATAATACGTTTTAAACTCGGGAGGCGAACGAGAAAGGAAATCGTCGAACGACTGTCCTCCTTTCATTTCCCCTAGGAGGAGATAATCTTGGGGACGTTCTGCATTTGTACCTTGCCAAGGCAATGACCCGTGAAAAAAATAAAGCAATGTATTGCCGACTGCTTCCATGTCATCGCGTCGGCTAGATTCTGTAAAACCCAATAGTAGCTTTATGTAATGTCTCTTGACTTAGAAGACGCAACAAACCTCTGCCAAAATGCACGTTATAACTGGAGAAACGAGGCGTCCCTATGGGCCCTCGGCCTTCACGATACGGGATATGGTCCCCAGTCGATGGGTCGAGATAAAGCTTCGAATGTCCGAAATCAAATATTTGAACAACATGGGCACAGCTCTTGGTTCCCATGGCGAAGTTTTGGGGTTTGATGTCACGAATAATAATGCCACGGGAGTGGGCGAATTCGACCCTTTCTAGCTAAAGAAAGGAATAATATCAGACATTATGACTGTAACTTCAGAGGACAAATGGACTAACCATTTGCAGAGCAAGCATTGTGACCGTTCTGTGTGTGAATGTACCTCGACATAACCTCCGGAGATGCTCCAGTGTCGGTCCAACCCTATCCATAATCAAGGCATGTACATTACCATCCGGACCGGCCCACCTGATCCGAGGAACCCCGGGATGACTGCCAAAGACTTTGTATACCTGAGCTTCATATGGGACTGTATACTTCTCGTCGGATTTGTCCTCTGGTGTCTCCATTTTCATTGCAACATGGTTTCCAGAAAGGACATGGTATCCTGCGTAGACCTGCCCTGAAATAGTAAAAGCATTCGTTAGCATGGAGCAAACAATAATAAATCAATTATACGAACCGCTGCTACCGCTGCCAAGATGATACAAAGCTTGGAAAAATGTGTGCACTCGAAATTCTCTACTATGAGGGGGCTCAAGTTCGGCCGGCTCCGCAGAAATATGTGATGATGATGCTTCTAACGTGTTGCATAGATCTAACAAGTCATCCGAATATATCGTAGGTTCCCACCGTGAGGTATCGACTTCAGGTTCACATACTTCACTGGTTGGGAGCAAGACAGTCGGGAACCCTGCTGCTGTTGCAGGCTCGACGGTTCGGAAAGAGCTTGCTGTGACCACGAGGATCTGCGCAGGCTGGATGTCTCTGTAGGAAACTTGACACCGTTGATGGAGCGCAGGAAAGACTGAGGGTGTTGGCAAAAATAAGCCTTCCAGACTGTCTACCGTCTGATAAGAAATATCTGTCAGAAGCTCGGGTGGAAATTCAGGAAGAGAGTAGACACTCTGCAAGGGAAGCGGGAGTCCAACCACCACATAACCACGATGATGCAGAGATTTTATCACCCCTAGGGCGTCAGGATAGAAGCTGATTTTCAGGATAGTTCTGGTTGTGTCTTGCAACAATTTGTCGTCAACGTCAATTTCAAGACGAACTGACATTTCCTTCAGCGCGTTGTAAACGATATCGTCGTAAGAAGCGGCTTTGTTAACTAAGTACCGAAGGGATTCACACTCAATGTAATGGGCCATTAGGGTATCACTGGCTATATCTTCAGGTACGAGCATGCGCAACCCCCTTTCTAAAGATGACCGACGATTCTAAAGAACGTTCAGTCCCCTTCACTTCCACAACAATAGGTTTACTTACAAGAAGCGTCCCCAACAAATCAAAGGCAATAACCTTAATGTCAGAGGCCGAGACTGCAGGTTGGTTAGGTGGAACATCCTCCAAGTCGTCGTCAGGTCCCTCATCCCAGTCCCAATCGAACGGTGCCAAATCATTGTCATCTTTGGGAACACGCGGGTCGCCGTTGTGGGGGATCACCATGGACTGCAAAATCAATGCGTTCTTTTTGAAATCAGCATAGAATGTAGGGTACAGTCCGGTGTACACAGATATCGGCAGCATCGGTGACGTTCGAGGAAAGCCATTTTCTACATAATACTATAGCAGGCGTGAGATAACACCTGATGACAATACCAAAGCATACCTGGCAGTGATTGGAAGCCCATATGATCGTATTGCCCACCCCACCCCAAGAATAATCAGCACACAACCTCAAAAAAAAAAAAAAAGATTAGCCGAAAGGACTATGCCATCATATCTGTAGGTAGCATACTGTTGAAATATTGCCATCTCTTCGTATATTGAAGGCTTCTCCGTTAATGTTTTGACCTCTTCCTTCGCAAGGATTCTGGTCTCCTCTAGGACCGTGCTATCGAACACGCAGGCGTAGCGTGGCTTCAGATATTCTTTTGAGACTTCATCGACACGCGTCCAGTAGTCGCCATGATGACTTTCAAGATACTCATCCATATGGGCTCTCATTATCTCTCGGAAAAAAGTAAAGCTTTCCTCATCTAAATGGTGAGCTAGCGAGGGGATATTGGCTTTTCCCAAATCATCAGGGATGTGTGGGGATGTGTGTAGGTAAAGAGATAAGTGGCCAGAATTCAGCGGTGGTTCAACACGGAGAAGCCTACTCCTTTGGTTAAACTTGGAGCCGAGAGTGAAGAAGTGCTGTGGATTTTCACCAGGCGGTTTTTGGCGCGACACCAGGAAAAGAATATGATTAAAATCAGCAGATAGATTTTTACATCCTATCTCAGAAAGACACAAACGCAATGCTAAGAAGGGGCGGGTTGGGAACGCAGCGGCCTGACACAACCCATAGTGGGATGTCCAATTGGCTGAAATACGCTTGGATAGTTTTGCAATATGAAAAGAGTGAGCCATAGTGCACCAACTAAGGTCAGGACGCAAACATCATAGAGTCGCTTGCGGAGATTGAAATACTGGTGAAACTGCGTCTGAACACTGTTATGACCTGCTGGCTTAAAGCCCACGTTTCTCTAATCCTTATCGGGCACTTCTGGTCTGCCTAAATCGGAACATGAGGGTGCTAACCTGGAACATGCTGTTCTGTCCAAACACGGATGGTGTAACAACACTCAGTCGACACAGACGAGTGTAAACGACTATATTTAGTACCTGCAACACTGTAAGTAAACTACCAAACGTTATAATCACAGGCCCCGTACAGGTGTAAACGACTGAGGTATGTGCCGCGCTGGTACAGAATATAAGTAAATATGTGTATACAGTTAAACATCTCTTATCCCATACACCCCATACACCCTTATACTCCATAGGATTTTCAAGTTACCACAGTGGTATGGGGGAAAACCTGTACTATAACCCATACTCTTGTAAAAATATATGATGTGTTTTTCATTTGGGTGAGGGGGTGAAGCCCTTACTAAAATAAAGCTGATGACTAAGCTACTGTAAAGCACCCCCCAGCCAAGCATTGAATAAACCAATGACATGCAATGCTATATGAGTTCTAACATGCCCATTTTACATGTTGTTGAGAGCTCATAGTGGATCCATACATACCAAACAAAAATTAAACACCTTTTTAATACAAATAAATGTGCCCCACTTGGACCTGCAAAGTAGGATATTGGGACTAATGAAGATACTGAGGAGTGGCAGCAGTATATGGAGTGTAGTTTATTGATAATGGACTTGCAGATTATTGTACATCAAACATGATGTTCTGAGCACATCCATGGGTATTATAAAGACCACTATTTTCGACTTTAAGTTCTGAAAACTGACTTTTGTGAGTAGGCTTGTTGTCCCACAAGTGGCCAAGCTGAATTATTTTTTGTAATTTTGCGTGGACTAGGAGTTTTGAGCAGGGCTCTGAGGTCTAGCATCTGAAATCTGGGAGGTTAGAAGGATGTGTACTAGGAGGTACAATTTGATGCTAATGTAGCAGATATAGGGTCTGGGAGGTTGGGGGAATGTGTTACGACCGGACAATCCCACCAGACTCCAGGCACTAACCCGTACACCCCCACGCGCTACAAGCACCAATCGTCTGTTTATAGGTTTTCCCGCCCGGACTCCATTACGTCAAGACTAGTTACATTCGACCTCATTACGACACATATCAGTCACCGGACTCCCCCCGGACTCCGTCTCTGTCTATGTCCATCTTCATCAGTCACCGGTCCCCGCTTAGAATCCCGTCACCACTCTAATCGAGCCCCATTCCCGTTTTAGTCAAATGACCTGTCACAATTTAGGACTCCACTCCCACTCCGTTTCCCGTTATGGGTTATGCTTTGTCACGATTCGGACTCCGCTCCGTTCCATCCCATTCCTAACACCAATTTGGTGGTTACTATTCCTGTTTTATGTTTGTTAGTTTCGTTTCATTATTACTGGATTTGGTATGTCATGCATTCCACGGTCTATATAAACTGGCAGATGTTGTACATACAATCCAGTCAGAAAATTAGCTTAGATTCCCCCCAGTAATCTAATAACATTTTCCGCTCTAAAAACCTTACTTGATTCACATCGCTTGCACTAGTCGGAGCCCACGGGCTCCGGCACATCTACCTCTCTCAACCAACTCAACTTACGACCCACAAACCCCGACTTACGACCTATGACCCACAAACCCCACCTGGACTCCCCAGGATCCCCGTCCGTCCATTTGAAATTGGACAACACGATCTAGCGAGGGCGCAGCCTATAAGCTGAAGCCAAGTCCTACCGGATATCCCACGGGTTTCTCCGGAAACCCGGCCTGTGTGTGTATCCTAACAGTATTCTCTGACTAATACTCGCAGATTGTTTTCATTATGCCACCAAGAAGAAGTACACGCGCACCGTCATCAATACCTGGACCGTTGACTCTTCATTCCCCGTTAACTCTGTATACCAGTCAGACACTTGCGAACCAGTCGGAACCAATGGAAGAAGCCCAGATCGAAGAAGTCCCAGAAAACCTGGAAGAATCCGAGCACGAGGACGATTCCGTGGCCCCTGACAAGGGCAAAGGTGTCGACAACCCTCTCGAAAACCCTCCGCCTGTTCAACGACCGCATTTGGGGGATCCTACTTCTGAATTTTTAGCAGGTACTATAGATAAATTTATGACGCACCTGCTCGAAGAATGAAAGAAAAAGGAACAAGAACCTCCACGGTCAAAAGTCAATGCTCCAGAACCCTTCACGGGTTCCAACCCAAACAAACTCTCTACTTTCCTCATGCAATGTCACTTCAACTTCCGTGATCGTGCCGCTGCATTCTCCACGGACTCCCGAAAAGTGAACTACGCACTGTCATATTTGTCGGGATCTGTGTTGAAATGGTTGGAACTGGCTTTTAGCGGGATTTCCGAGGAAGAGCCGCTCTGGCTTGAAAATTGGGAGGCTTTTGTTGAGGAGCTTGAAACCAACTTCGGCCCATATGACCTGACAGGAGAAGCCGAGAATAGCCCACAAATCTCCATATGAAGGACATGCAGCGCATCACGGACTACATCGTCCAATTCAATAATCTTGCAGCTCGCTGTCAGTGGGGCGATCCCACTCTCTGCCACCAATTCTATGCCGGTCTGCCGTCCCACCTTAAAGACAAAGTCTCGAAAGGAGAAGATGGCAAGCCAAAAACCCTGTCCCATATGTGCCTCAAAGCTCAGAACGTGGACACACGTTATTGGGAATGTCGCACAGAAGTTGCCCGCGAGACATCCATGGACAAAGTAAACAAGTCCAAGGACAAACACAATAACAATAATTCGTCACCCAGCAACCAGACCTCCACGCAATCCGACAAGAGGAACAATAAAAAGTCTTCAAACAACAACAAGAAGAATAAGGACAATAAGGACAACAACAAGGGTCAACAGTCCGGCAAGCAAGCCGGAAAACCCGACCTCTCAGGCAAACTCGGACCCGACGGCAAATTGACTCCACAAGAAAGACAATGTCGTATGGACAACAACCTCTGTCTCTTGTGTGGGAAACCCGGTCATCGAGTCCCGGAATGTCTGCTGGCAAAAGCAAACTCTTCAAAGGGTCAATCAGCCAAAGCCTCCACGGAAACACCGTCAAAGGACAAACTGGCTGCCGATTCGAAAAAAGAGTAAGCAACCCCATGGACTCCACGTGGGCTAGGGGTTGCGTTGCCTCTCCATGCATTCAAGAGTTCACTCGCCTCAACGCATCCACTCTTTCACATTCTGATTCATTTTTCGTTAAACTTATGTCTAATATGATTCCGAAATTCATTTTTTCAGCTCTTATAGATTCCGGCTCGACTCATTGTTTTTTAGATACAAAATTCACGCAAAAGAATTCTTTGTCAACTTATTCGATAAATCCCGTCACACTCTGCCTCTTCGATGGCACAAGTAATTCGGTTGTTACCCAAGCTTGTGATTTTCCCATCAATTTCCCTTGTGGAACATCTCAATTGGTCACTTTCTATGTGACCCAGTTAGACTCAAGTTGCTCGGTGGTCCTAGGACATAACTGGCTTACCCACTACAATCCGTTGATTGACTGTATAGCTAACAGTATAACATTCCGGACTCCCGTGGCGACCGAGGAAACTGCGCCTGTCTCAGCCTCCACGGCACCCATGGCCTTCCCAGCACCTGCAGTCTCGAGGACTCCTGTGATCCCTACGGCACCTATAGCTTCCCTAGAACCCACGGCACCTCCGTCCATTTCTCTGATTAATGCTGCAGCTTTTATTAGGGCTTCAAAAATGGATGGGTCCCAGGCATTCACTATCAACTTAAAAATTGATGAAGCAACTGGACGTTTTTCAACCCCAGTATCTGAATCTGAGCAAGCCGCTGACCTAGAAGGCATCCCAGAGAAATATCATGACTTCGCGGATGTTTTTAGCAAGCGGAAAGCTGACCGGCTTCCGCCTCATAGAGAATACGACTTAAAAATAGATCTTGAAGATGGCGCCCAGCCACCCCTAGGACATATTTACCCGCTCTCGTCCACGGAACTATCCGCAATCTGCGATTTCCTGGATGAACATTTATCCATAGGTTTTATTCGACCCTCAAAGTCTCCTTTTGGAGCACCTGTTCTGTTTTTCAGAAAAAAGGATGGATCCCTTCGACTATGTGTTGATTTTAGAGGACTCAATGCTGTCACCAAAAAGGACAAATATCCACTCCCACTCATATCTGACCTGTTCGATGCCCCGCGGAATGCCCAGATTTACACCAAAATAGATCTCAAGCACGCCTATCATTTGGTCTGGATTGCCGCGGGTGACAAATGGAAAACCACTTTTAGAACCCGTTATGGGGCCTTCGAGTGGTTGGTCATCCCTTTTGGACTCACCAATGCTCCATCTGTTTTTCAGTGTTTTATCAACGACATATTCTCCGACATGCTCGGTGTATGCGTCATTGTTTACTTGGACGACATTCTTATCTAGTCCGAGAATCCCGCGGAAGACGACAAACAAGTCCATGAAGTTCTCCGGAGGCTCAGACAACATGGTTTATTCGCAAATGGTAAAAAATGTACTTTTGACATGGACTCCATGGAATACCTAGGTTTCATGATGGGACCCGATGGACTCCGCATGGATGAAACTAAAGTGCAAGTCATCAAAGATTGGCCCGAACCCCGAAAAGTTAAAGATATACAATCCTTCCTTGGCTTTGCCAATTTTTACAGACGTTTTATCCGTGGATATTCCGACATCACGGTACCCCTTACCCATCTTACGCATAAAGGTACTCTGTGGAACTTTAATGATAAGTGTCAAAAAGTGTTCAATCTTTTAAAAAATTCTTTTTCTACAGCTCCTATTCTGTCGCATTGGAAACTGGACTTCCCGCTCATTGTTGCAATGGACACCTCTGACTATGCACTTGGAGCCATTTTGTCTATCCAGGACTCCGACGGAGAAGTTCACCCCGTGGCTTTTCTGTCCCGGACTTTTACCGGAGCAGAGCTCAACTATGACGTTCATGATAAAGAACTTCTGGCAATCTTTTCAGCTTTCAAAGCGTGGTGACACTATTTGGAAGGTTCAGGAGCTCCTATTGACATTGTAACAGATCATAAAAACCTGGAATACTTTTCTACCACAAAACTTTTGACCCGCCAGCAGGCCCGCTGGTCTGAATATCTCTCTGCCTTCAACATGATTATCCGCTTTCGACCCAGCCATCTCGGCGGCAAACCCGACGCTTTAACTAGACGATGGGACATCTATCCTAAAGAGGGGAGCAACGACTATGCAACGGTAAATCCGCACAACCTGAAACCTATTTTCACGAATCAACAGCTTACCGCATCGGTCCACACAACTTTCCTCGTCAATCCCATTGTCCGTGGAATTATCATTATGGATATCGAGAAGTTACATCAAGATATTCTATCGGCAATTCCACTAGACCCAGTTACTAAAGCTCATCTGGACAATCCCGTGGACCCCGATCAACCTCGGTGGTCTCTTGATCAACATGGTTTCATTAGACTTGATGATCACATCTATGTACCGGACTCCGACGGCCTCCGCCTCAGGATCCTTCAATACAAACATGATCATGTATACTTGGCCCAGACTCTGTGGATTCGTTAAGCACTATTGTAAATCTTGCACTACTTGTCCCTGCTCGAAATCTCAGCGACACAAGCCATACGGCCTTTTGAAACAACTCCCGGTACCGGAACACCTGTGGAATTCTATCTCTATGGATTTCATTGAACACCTACCGGATTCTGAAGGCTTTTCTGCTATTCTAGTCGTTGTTGACAGATTCTCAAAACAAGGTATATTCATCCCTACTTATGATACAATTACGTCCATGCAGTTAGCGGAACCTTTCATTATCCACGTATTTTCCAAGCACGGAGTTCCATCCCACGTGACTTCCGATAGAGGATCAGAGTTTGTGTCTCACTTCTTTAGATCCCTCAGAAAATCCTTGGACATGACATTACATTTCACGTCCAGACATCATCCGGAAGGTGACGGACAAACCAAACGCGTCAACCAGACATTGGAACAATACCTCCGCGTATATTGCAACTACCAACAGGACAATTGGAAGACCTTGTTACCACTTGCAGAGTTTGCTTACAACAATGCACCCTCGGCCACTACTGGTGTTTCCCCGTTCTTTGCAAATAAAGGATATAATCCAAATATTACAGTACATCCAGAACGAAATCTCGCCTCTGTTCGTGCTCAAGAGTTCACCACGGACCTCCACGAGCTCCACGAGGAACTCCGGACTGCAATATTGTCCACCCAAGAGCAATACCAACATTCAGCGGACAAACACTGGATCCCGCCACCCAACTTCAAGATTGGCGACCATGTTTATGTCAAAGCTCAATTCTTCAGGACTACCCGTCCATCAAAGAAGCTTGCTGAAAAATATTTAGGCCCGTTTGAAATTATTGCACAAGTAGGTTCAGTCTCTTGGACTCTATGGCTTCCGGATAGCATGTGCACGGTACACCCGGTATTTCACGTTTCTATGTTAGAACCTTGTACTGCTAACACTATCCCGGATCGCGTGCAATCTCCGCCTCCTCCTGTCATCATTGACAGAGTACCCGAGTTTGAAATCTCACAGATTTTAGATTCAAAAATTGATAAGCGTCAATGGACTTGTAAACTGCTTTACTTGGTCAAGTGGGCGGGTTACGAGGGTACCGATGAAGAAACCTCCTGGATTTTGGCCATGGAACTCGGTAATGCCACGGAATTCGTTACTGACTTTCATACAGCTTACCCACTCAAACCTGGACCATTATCTTCTCTCTGACCGCACTCCGTGGACCCTGTGTTACATTTGGACTCATTTTCATTATTGCCTGTTGCCCTATGTCTCTCTTTGCTTTTACAGGTTCTGACATGTCTTGTCAAGTCTTTAAGTGGACTCTCCGCGGACTTTGGCTTTGACTTTTATTTTTATGTTTTTCACGCTTTACTTTTATGTTCAATTATTATCAAGTTCTATTTCTATTCTATTCATCTATTTCTATGGGGCTGTGTTTTTTCCCTGCCGCCTCAGCTACTTCCTCAGGAAGCTCCATGACCTCCGCGTCAACCCCGTCCTCATCTGATCCGGCATCCTCGGAACTCCCGACTTGCGGCTCCTCATATACATAGCTGCCATACTCCACCAGGAACCTCCAAAATTCCTCGTGGAGTCCGCACAGTTCCTTCGCCACCACTATGTGGACCTTGTTGCTCTTCCGGAGCAACTCGTTTTGGGCCTCGATGCCCTCGGCGATCCGTCCAAGGACTTCGTCCAACCCAGACAGCCCGTCTGACCCACTTACATCTCGCACCCCGGACCCCGTGGCCTGCTCGTGAACAAGCGAGCACCTCGCCTTGAGGTGCACGCATTGATAGCACCCCCGGACCCCGGCCAGACTTTCAGTTGCATTCAGTGTTCCGGTCGTTACAACCGGAACACCGTGGCTCGTTCCGCATCGGAAGATGGACTGGCGCCACCTTCCTTGCCTTCTGTTGATATGGTCAGTTTCCACGGTTATCCCACGGACATGAGGCTGGCTTACCTTTTGGGGGCTCTCTGGCTCCCCCTCAGACTCGGACTCCACCTCTGTCACCTGGCACTGAAAAAATACAAGTCAGCAAATTTCGACAAGTGAATATTGGGACTTACCTTTCCTGCAACAATTGCGGCCCTGTCCACGGCCAACCAGGCTTTCTCCACAGCCACCCGTGTGGCCTCCTCCGCTTCACGCTTCCTCTCCTTTGCAGCCTCTTCCTCCGCGGCCAATGCTGCCTGGTACTCTTTGTCCAGGGCCTCCTCGGCCTCCCTCGCATCCCTCTCTGCTTCTTCACAAAGTCGGCGCTGCTCTTCTCGCCGCGCCAACAATTGTGCTGCGCTCCAAGGCGCCCAATATGGAGAGCCCGTGGAGGACCCTGCAGTTGGCATCGCTCTTTTGGGCATTGGTTTTGGTCCCATTTTATCGAAGATGGGAGTAATAAAGAAGAAGAAATTTCTATTTTTTCAAATTTATATATAGGCTCGTCACATTTGAACCTTACCTTCCAGATCACATGACTCTTTGACACATACGTGTAACCGACATGACTTTTGACACATGCGCGTAGCCGACAAGAACCTTATTTAGGTCTAGAGCCGCTTTGGGACTTCGGCATAAAGGGAGGATACTTTTACGACCAGACAATCCCGCCGGACTCCAGGCACTAACCCGTACGCCCCCACACGCTACAAGCACCAATCATCTGTTTATAGGTTTTCCTGCCCGGACTCCGTTACATCAAGACTAGTTACGTTTGACCTCATTACGACACATATCAGTCACCGGACTCCCCCCGGACTCTGTCTCTGTCTATGTCTGTCTTCATCCCACGCATCAGTCACCGGTCCCCGCTTAGAATCCCGTCACCGCTCTAATCGAGCCCCGTTCCCGTTTTAGTCAAATGACCTGTCACGATTTAGGACTCCGCTCCCGCTCCGTTTCCCATTATGGGTTATGCTTTGTCACGATTTGGACTCCGCTCCATTCCGTCCCATTCCTAACACCAATTTGGTGTTTACTATTCCCGTTTTATGTTTGTTAGTTTCGTTTCGTTATTACTGGATTTGGTATGTCATGCATTCCACGGTCTATATAAACTGGCAGATGTTGTACATACAATCCAGTCAGAAAATTAGCTTAGATTCCCCCCAGTAATCTAATAACATTTTCCACTCTAAAAACCTTACTTGATTCACATCGCTTGCACTAGTCAGAGCCCACGGGCTCCAGCGCATCTACCTCTCTCAACCAACTCGACTTACAACCCACGAACCCCGACTTACGACCTATGACCCATGAACCCTGCCCGGACTCCCCGGGATCCCCGTCCGTCTGTTTGAAATTGGACAACACGATCTAGCGAGGGCGCAGCCTATAAGCTGAAGCCAAGTCCTACCAGATATCCCGCAGGTTTCTCCGGAAACCCGGCCTGTGTGTATCCTAACAGAATGCATACTAGGAGCAAGGGATGCTCTGAGATTCAATTTGATGCCAAAGTACCAGACAATTTTTGTGTCTAGTGGGCAGTGTGTTTTCAAGTTTCGGATGGATTTTGTATCTAGTGGGTGCAGCGGATGTGTTTTTGATTTTTGGATGGATTTTTGGATGGATTTTGCATCACCTCTCATTGTTACTCAAAGATCAAAGGTGAGTTGTAATGTTGACAATGACAAAGGGATGTGGTTTAGATATAGTAGCAGTAGTTAAGCAAATCAGAGGCAACTGGTGGGGCCCATAACATGTAAAAATATATGATGGGTTTTTCATTCAGGTGAGGGGGTGACAAAGCCCTTACTAAAATAAAGCCAATGACTAAGCTACTGTAAAGCACTACCTAGCCGAGCATCAAATAAACCAACAACATGCAATGGTATATGAGTTCTAACTACTCTGTGGTACCCCATAATCCATAGATTTTGGTTATGTAATGGTTTTGTAATGGACTTATACATTTGTAATGAACTATTGATTCATCTCCAAAATTAAAATATGTATATTGCCTTTTTACTAATTTTTTAATATATAAATTGGCTCCTTCCTCTACCATGGCAGGTGACCCCAGCAAGGCAAAGGAAACAAGTGGAAATGTATGTGAACTATTTTGAGTCTCAAGGTAGTTGCCATTACCTATAACTCTTCATAAGGCCTAGAACCCAAACCTAGGAAAGTGAATGAAACATTATCCACTGTTGTTTCCCTGCCAGTATTCACCAAAAAGGAGAATGCAACACTCTCACAACAAACTGAAATTTTGGATTGGCATTATGAGAATGGTGAAAATCAGTCCAAAACAGCAAGCATTTTAATGCAATATATCCTCACCTGAAAATCAAGCAACCTCTTGTCTGCATGGCTAAATGATGAAACCAAGTGGCATGATGCTGCAAAACATAGTGGTCCCAGCAGTGCAAAACCATCAACCATCAAACCAGCATCCAGAGGTTACAGAAATGGTGGAAATTTGGGTGTCAAAAGCAATCGCAGATGGTCTTCTTGTCATTGGTGAAGTCTTGTGCCAGAAGTGGACAAAATTGGCTGACCTGGTGAGTGTCCATGTGAAGATCCATTCCTGGAGACTCCACAGAGTATTTTCTGGACATCATATCAGTGTTAAGAACAGAAAAATGACTTATGTCGGTAGGCCGATGGGGACTGAACAGAAGGACTTGTCTTCAGCTTATGTGCTGCACCCTCACAAGTTACTGTCAGGTGTCCTTAAATTTTGGGCAGGCAAAAACTAGTCCTATCAAATTCCTCACGGTGAGTTACCAATTGGAACCCAAAGGATAGGTCGAGTGTCAGGCTGAGGGGTCAGAGACCAAGGGTGGGTGAGTGCAAAGGCAGGGAGAGGAATACTTAGAGTAAGGCTTATGAGAGATGTATGTGGGTGTTCTGAGTCAATATTCTGATTGCCTAGTAACTACAATTACAGGGGGTTTAAATACAAGTTATCGGCATCTAGTAACTACTAACTAAGGGAAGAGTGGAAAATACTATTAAAAAATAAGCTTGACTAGAAACTGGAAGGTTACGATAAGATCGGAGGCCATGATTAGCTGAGAGCAGGATTACAAGAAAAGCAAATTGTCCAAGGGTTACAAGTATATATGGCATAAGTGAAACATAGAGTAGAGTGGATCAACATAAGTAAAAGGGGATGTATCAAAATATAACCAGATAGTATGAGTATAATTGGACTGGGGGGTAAATGGGGTTTGATTGCCATGAAGGTATACATATGTCACGAATCGATTATTCTTCAATAAAGTCGAATAATCCTCGTTTGACGAAGTATATATTTGCCCTGTCGATGAAGTAAGAGGCTATTACCAGTCACGAGTACTCATGGAGGTATTTGTCGAAGAAGTTGCGACAAAATAGATTACTAATATCACTAATATACAGATATTTCGACTGACTTCCCTCGCTCCTTTCGTTGCCCTTTTATGCTTTTCTTTGTATTGTTATGACTATGTTATGAACTAATAATTAAATCATACATGACATCGAAATGAGACATGTTGAATGGGATTCGATGTTGTCGAATAATGTTCGGGTTTGTCGAGTCAAATTCGATGCGTCGAAGAGTTGTCAAATATTACCTTTGATTGTTTGTGACAATGTTGTGACTTGTGATGGTTGTGACAGTATACATCAGTGTCAGGTGGCTGATGTTTTCTGATACGATGACTTGATTAATAACTAGAAATTTTGATAGACAGTAGTATCCTCGGGGACTGTCAGTTTGCAACAGGGTTGCGACACGGTTGTAACAGTATCCCCCCATTTGGCCAAAATCCCAAGGAGGCCGAAAATCTAGATCTTATACGTAAAACTTGTTGGGTATGGGTGTGTCAAAACATCATGTGACCTGGTAAAAATTTACATATAAAAATTCAAGGGGTGCTGGTGCTTAAGATTTTAACTCTTTCCCTTCAACCACGATGACCATAGGTTCGGGATCAAAGCCTTTCCCATCCAGGCTAACCATTGCCCCCATATTGGGTCCAAGTGGACCCCCGAACACAAGAGCATTGTTGTCTTCTTGAAGAGAAGAAGAAGGCATGTGAGGAGGAGGAATGTATGTAAGGAGAAGGAGGAGCTGGGGGCAATAGAGATGGAGGAGAAGAGGTTGGCAGAGGCAGAGGCTGCTTGCAAGCATTGGGAAGCTGTGCTTGCAAAGAAGAAGTAGCAGGAGGCCAATCAGGTGCGAGAAGAGGAGGTGAAAAAGAAGCGGGAGGGTAAGGTAAGTCAGAGGTTTCTTATCCTTGTGACCTTGCTGATGTTCCTTTACAGCACACAAGTGGTGACACCATCAGAATCCGATGATGAAGAGGATGGGGAGGATGAAGAGGAAGTGCCAGGGCCTTCGAGCCCCAAGGTATGTTCAGACTCCTATTATTTTAGTTTTCTAATTTGTTTTGTTTTTGATTATAGAAACAGAAACAGGCCCCCAAGGTGGGGCCCGAAAACAACCCAAAGTGAAACCAGTGCACCAAGTGTGGTCAGACTGCCATCCACGGGCCAATGGTCGGGGCCACACCTGTCAAGAGTGTGCCAACCAAAAAACTCACACCTTCCTGGATACTGACAGGAATGGGTCTTATAAAGAGCGGCAGGGAGATGCCTTAGAGGAGCAAAATCAACTCCTATGCATGTATTTTTTGGAGACCAGTCGGTTCTGACATGAGCAGCTGTGACAACAGGGCCTATTCACTGAGCAAGTGTGACTATTTGTTATGTATTTCTAAGCCTTTTCCATTTTTTAAACCAATCTCCCTTAACAAATTGTGAAAAAGAAAGTTTAAATGTATTTATATCATGACGATAAAATTGTACAATATTGTCTTGATTTATCTTGAATTTATGCAATTTATTGTGTATTTTTATCTTATAAATTGAGCAAGTTATCGAATTTCTACCTTTTATTCTTTTTTGATTAATTTGATCGGACAAATATAATTTGCCCGGATTCTTTAGTGATCGTAGGTCTCACCCAGTGTCACTGTGTGACAATCTCCCCTTATTGTTCACTGGTGTCTTTTCCTTCTCTTCATCTCTGTTCCTTCATCTCCCATCTCACAGGATGCTTACAGCATCTTCAACAGTACTTTTTATTTGTTGAACCTCTGAACTCGAAGGAGCAGGACGACCAGTGGGCCACTTCATTGGCCACACAATATTTACGATACAGCACATTCGGCCACTGCTGGCTTTGATGGGTAGCCCATTTACTCGCAGAAGTAACAGCAACTGGCAGCGCTCCAAGCTCTTTTTGCCATGCCCCCCCCGGCTAGTGATCCAAGACCCACTCAGCTTCACTCGACTTTATGCTGGTGTGTGCCAGCATTCATGCCACTTCAAGCCTACACACCGCCACACCCACTCCCTCGGTGCCGAGCGAGGACAACGTTCAAGTCCACTCCTCTATGACGAGTCCGCAGCACCCCCTACTATTGCCGGCCCACCTGTGCCTGGTTTCCCAGTGGAGGACAGCTTTCCCTCCTGGGATGGCTCTCGCTCATCCCAACCACCTCCCAATGGCTCTCGCTCATCCCAGCCACCTCCCAATGGCTCTCACTCATTGCAGCTACCTCCCGATAGCTCCGGTCTATCCGCTGACAGCTCCTGTCTGTCCCCTGAAGTTTGCATTACTTCACCTTGCAGTGCCGAGCCACTGCTCCTCTCCATCGAGTCAATGGCACAACCCTCTTGGACATCTGCACTAGCATCATCCCCTGCTGATGGCGACTACCTGTGTTAGGATACACACACAGGGCAGGTTTCCAGAGAAACCCACGGGATATCCGGTAGGACTTGGCTTCAGCTTATAGGCTGCACCCTCGCTAGATCGTGTTGTCCAATTTCAGACAGGTGGACGGGAATCCCGGGGAGCCTGGGTGGGGGTTGTGGGTCGTGAGTCGTAAGTCGGAGGTCGTGGGTCATGAGTCATAAGTCGGAGGTCATGGGTCGTGAGTCGTAACTGGTGAGAGAGATAGATATGCTGGAGCCCGTGGGCTCTGACTAGTGAGAGCGATGTGAATCAAGCAAGGTTTTAGAGTGGAAAATGTTATTAGATTACTGGGGGGAATCTAAGCTAATTTTCTGACTGGATTGTATGTACAACATCTGCCAGTTTATATAGACCATGGAGTGAATGACATACCAAATCCAGTAATGATGAAATGAAACTAACAAAACATAAAATGGGAATAGTAAACACCAAATTGGTGTTAGGAACGGGACGGAACGGAGCGGAGTCCAAATCGTGACAAAGCATAACCCATAACGGGAAATGGAGCAGGAGTGGAGTCCTAAATCGTGACAGGTCATTTGACTAAAATGGGAACAGGGTTCGATTAGAGCAGTGATGGGATTCTAAGCGGGGTCCAGTGACTGATGCGTGGGACGAAGACGGACATAGACAGAGACGGAGTCCGGGGGAAGTCTGGTGACTGATATGTGTTGTAATGAGGTTGAACGTAACAAGTCTTGATGTAACGGAGTGTGGGCGGGAAATCCTATAAACAGACATTTGGTGCATGTAGGGTGTGATGGCATGTAGGGTGTGATGGCATACAGGTTAGTGCCCGGAGTCCGGCGGGATTGTCCGGTTGTAACAGTACCCTCCCTTTATGCCAAAGTCCCAAAGAGGCTCTAGACCTTGATAAGGTTCTTGTCAGCTACACGCATGTGTCAAAAGATACTGCCCAATACCCAATCAATCAACAGATTGTAGTGGGTGAGCCAGTTATGTCCTAGAACCATGGAGCAGCTCAAGTCCAACTGTGTTACAAAAAATGTAACTGTCTGAAAGGTTCCACATGGGAACTGAAGTCGGAGTTCACAGGCTTGTGAGATTACAGAGTTTGAGGTACCATCGAAAAGTTGGAGTGGAATTGGATCTATTGCATAGGTTTTTAACTGATGTTTTTGGGAAAAACTTATATCTATAAAACAATGGGTTGAACCTGAATCTACGAGAGCTCAAAAGGTAAGACTCCCAAAGGGTTCTGAAGTGAGATTTATAAACAATGAATTTGGATCATACAGGGTGGATGCATTAAGATGACAATTTTCCAGTGTGTGGGGAGATTCAACGCAACTCTCCAACCACATGGAATCCAGAGAGTTGCTTAATCTTTTTTTGACTCAGCAGCCAACTTAGCCGGTTGTGAAGTTGTGGCCATATTGGCCGATCGGGCTTTTGTAGCCTTTGGGCATGCAGTGACTCAGTGTCCAGAATCTGTGCACAACAAACAAAGGTTGTTGTCCATTCAGTGTTGCTTTTCTTGTGGTAGGAGCTTGCTGTCAGAGCCGAGTTTGCCAGTAAGGTCGGGTTTGTCCTTGTCTTGAGACTTATTCAACTGTTTGCCCTTGCCTTTTTTGTCATTAGAACCCTTGTTGTCAGACTTCTTATCAAAGTTCAAGTTGCCAGTATTGTTGGTATTTTGATTACCAGACTTGTTGGCATTCTTGTTGTCCGATGATTTTTTGTCCAATGGGTTTTCACAACTGATTTCTGAGTGTCATTCCCAGTATCAGGCATCCACATTTTGGGCCTTTAGACACATGAGGGGGAGAGTTGTCTGTTTGCCGGTCTCTCCTTTGGAAACTTCATCTTTGAGGCAAGATGGGAGGCCAGAGTAAAACTGGTAATGGAGGGCCGAATTGCCCCAGTCGCAATGCATGGCAAGGTTGTTGAACTGGATGATGTAGTCAGTGATATGTTGAGTGTCTTTCATTCTGAGATTAGAAAGTGTGGTCTCGGCATCGCCAGTTTGGTCATAGGGGCCGAAGTTTGTTTCGAGTTTCTCAACAAAAGCGTCCCAATCATGGAGCCAATCAGGATCTTTGGAAGTGAGGCCAGAAAATGCAGGTTCAAACCAGGCTGCTACAGAATCCTTGAGGTAAGAGAGTGCAAAGTTTACCTTTCAGTCATCCATTGCAAAGGCAGCCGGGCAGTCCCAAAAGTTGAATCGACATTGCATAAGAAATGTTGGTAATTTCTTCAGGTTTGAGCTGGTAAATGGTTTGGTTTTATTGACTCAGGTTTGCCCAGGTTCCTTTTCCTTGGTATTGTTCTTAAGCAAATCATTAAGGGATCCTAAGGTACCTGAGAACAATTCCCATGTTTTGTCGGGAGAGAAATCTGGTTTTTGTTTTGCGGACTTCATAGGACCACTAGCCTGAGGTAAGGACTGGTTGCTATCCTCGGTGTGAGAGGTACTGCAAAATATACTCTGAAATATATGTAGTCCGGATGAGCCCACACTATATTTCCATTATTATTTCTATTTTTCTCTCTACCTTATTATACGCATATATTTAGTTTGATGACCTATGCATTCAGTACATAGACGCACCAGACCTATGTACTCTGGCACCTATAGTTAGAACTCAGACACTTTTTACCCCATTACCATGACTTGCCCAGACACCCACTTAGTGTCCTGCAAGTTGTGATTGGGGTATTGTCTCAACCGTCACAGACAGGCCTTAACTATCCACATAATCACTGTTTTGAACTATACTAGTCGAAACTTGAACCATTATCTCAATCTGTGTGAACTACATCTGCACTACTCTGTTTGTTCAACTCTCTTGTTATTTCCTTAATCACTAGAGCAGTTGCTCAGAATCATACTTCAAAGTCGATTCCCTTTTAGTCATCTTAGCTATCTATTCTACTTAAGATAGCTAATCCTTTCAGCTGTATTGAACTAGATAGTCAATACACACTTTGGTCTGTATTAGATGTAGATAGTTGATACATTGTCATGTCGTACCTAAATGGTTGATATTCTTCGTATATAGAACGGTTAGAACTTCCACCACTCTTCACACTCAGGTTCAGGTCCCAGAGCTGACTGATTGTTAGCCTCTTCAGGTGCTTCGGGTTCGGTGGCTTCAGTAACTTCTTCTGCATCACTGGTAATTTCCACAAAGTGGGATTCTTCAATGTGAAGAGTGGTGGAAGTTCTAACCGTTCTATATACGAAGAATATCGACCGTTTAGGTACGACACAGAGACGTATTGACTGTCTAAGTCTAATACAGGCCAAACGTGTATTGACTACTTAGTTCAATACGGTTGAATGAAGTAGCTATCTAAAGTAGAATAGAGAGCTAGAACGAATAAAGAGAATCAACTGTTAAGTATGATTCTAGGTTACTACTTGAGTGTAAAATAGAGTAATGAGAGAGCCAAGTGATAGAGTAGCATGGATGTAGTCTGCACGGATTGAGATAAAGATGGAGTTTCGACTGGTACAGTTTGAAACTCTGATTGTGTAGATAGTTAAAGCCCATCTGTGATGGTCGAGATGATACCCCAATGTGAGAGGTATGGCGAAATACACTCAGGAAATATAGTCGGATGAGCTCTTACTATATCTCCTTTATTATTTCTATTTTCTCTCTTTTATTATATCTATATTAGTTCGACGACCTATGTATGCGGTACATTGACTCTTGTGGGCACACACGCAGACTTATGTATTCTAGCGCCCGTAGTTTAGAACTCAGACACTTTTACACTGCAACCACGACTTACCCAGACACCTGTTAGTGTCCTGTAAGTTGTGATTGGTGTATTGTCTCGACCGTCACAGACGGGCTTTAGCTATTTACTCAATCAGAGTTTCGAACTGTACTAGTCGAAACTCAATCCTTACCTCAACCCGCAAGGACTACATCCACGCTACTCTACTATTCGACTCTCTAGTTACTCTACTTGACACTCGAGCAGTCACCCCGAATCACACTTAACAGTCGATTCTACTTATTCGTACTAGCTCTCTACCTTACTCTAGATAGCTACTTCTCTCTACCATATTGAACTAAGTAGTCAATACGTGTCCAGTCTGTATTGGACTTAGACAGTCAATACATCTTAGTGTCGTACCTAAACGGTCGATATTCTTCATATATAGAATGGTTAGAACTTCCACCACTCTTCACACCCAATCACAACTTACAGGACACAATTTGGTGTCTTGGGTAAGTCATGGTTGTGGGGTAAAAAAGTGTCTGAGTTCTAATTACGGGTGCTAGAATACATGAATCTGGCATGTATGCACCCACAAGAGTCGATGTACTGCATACATAGGTCGTCGAACTAATATAAGTGTATAATAGAATAGAGAGAAGAAGAAATAATAATGGAAATATAGTATGGGCTTATCCAGACTATATTTTCTGAGCATATTTCACCATACCTCTCACAGTGCCCCCCAGGTCGAAGAGCTATGTTAAAGGAGGTGGCAAAGGATGCTTGGAACTCCTCCCCATGCATCCTGTGAGGAACCTCCTAGGTGTAGGATAGCATTTCCCCAGGTGAGACGCTTGGCATGAAAGGAGAGGGCAATGTCTTCCCTTTTCGAAATGTCACTGGCGGATGTCAACCCATCCAGTTTCTGGATTGAAGAGACCCATCGGCCGTAGGCCTTCTGACAGGTGCGAATGACAGTGTGAATGCAGTCAGTGGAGGTGTCAGTGAGGCGAGCAATGAGAGGAGGGTGGGGGTGTAGTGACAGTGGGGCAAGAGGGAGAAGAGGTGCACCGCTCACATCTGCACCAGAGGGAAGTCCTCCCAGGGTGTCGGAGTCCGACAACAGCTGCTCCAACAGGTCAACTAGGTCAACAGCCGAGTGGATCGGCGTGTGTCCAGGAAGGATACAGGAGGAGTCAACAAGCAGGGACCGAAACATGGAGAGCTCAACCCTCTCGATATCCTCCGCTAATTGCAGCTGTTCCTTAGGGTCATTGAAACACAAGTAAAAGGTACTCATGTGATCTGACAATGTGAGAGATCCGCTATACCCTTGGACATGTCCTTTAAGAAGGGGGTGCCGCAAGGTTGGCCCCAGGCGTGTTAATGTGCGTCCCACCATGAAAACGTCGGAAGGGTAGTTGATTGACATGTGCATCCAACTGGTCTGTGAGAAGCGAGCCGAGTCAGCTGTGTCCCGAGAGTGAGGGGAAGAGGGCGGCTGTGATGGGGCACGGCAAATGGGGTTGGGTGGGAAAGGGTCAATGAGCCCATCCACCTGAATGTCAGCTTTCCGCTTCCCCTTTGCTTTCTCACTTAAGGGGGGAGGCTGCTCGAAGATGTCCATGGCTGGGGGAGGTTCCTTGAAGACCTCCATAGTGGGGGAGGGTTCCTCGAAGACCTCCATGGCTGGGGGAGGCACCTCAAGGACTTCCTCCATGACTGAGGAAGGCATCGCGAGGAAGTCCTGGACAGGGTGATCGACATCCATCAAAGTAGGATTGGGTGGATGAATGGGGCTTCCCAGAGAAATGCAAGGTGAGCCGGGAGAGATGGGGGGTGGGCTCTGAGCTGGCAGGAGAACCAGGGAAGCGTCCGACACTGTGGGGAAGATTGGCACCGGGGTAGAGTGGGTGAAGACAAGGGGCACAGGGAATGTGTGGGAGGGTGGGGTTAGCTGTGGTGCTGAAGAGGGCTTGGGTGTGGGTGAAGGCAGTGGCATGAGGGGAGACACTGCAGAGGGGAGGGACAATGGTATGGGGGGAAGAGAAGGCGGGTTGGTGGATGGTTCACAACCTCCCGGCAGCTCCGAAAAGGGTGTAAAGCATTGCAGTGTGGGCGGGAAGAAACCAATGGAGGTGAAGGGGGATGAGTACAGCTGAGCGGCATTGCAGGATCAGCTGGACGATACCCCCTCCAAACTCTGACGGAAGTTGGCAGTTTTCATCGTTGATTAGGGTCGCTCGTGAAGAAGTGAATGTTATCTGGAAGTAAAAACCCTTTGTGGCAATCAGCACCGAGGTACCTGCTATCGTAGGCAGGGTAGCACGATCGATCATCCTCTGAATCGGATGAGAAGTTGATGGGTCCCATCCAGTAGGTTCATTCCTGAGGCCCACATTGGGAGGGAGGTCTGGGAGGTAGTGTGACTCCGTCCCCGCTTGCAATGCAATGCTTTGTAGCTTGATCCTCCGTACTTTGTCCCAATCGTAGAAGGTGACCCCGTCCTTCCCTTTCCTGCTTTTCTGTCCTACGCTCCGAACACATGGCGTACCCCTATCACTGCAATCTGTCTCAGCGAAATCCGTCCATTTATGGCCCAGGGGGGGAGCGATGATTGAAGGATTGCTGTCTCCTTCCATTCTCCTCCATTCCCGCCGTGTCCACTTTGAGGGAACATTATCCCTAGCACCCATCTTGCACTGTCCCTCTAAGCACTCCTCTCTCCTCTTCCTCTGGAGCATTTTCAATTCCTCCTGAACCTGCGCGGAGAAAGCCTTGGACTGCTGTTTCTTCCTGATCTCCTCAGTGGAAGGGAAGATACTACGAGGGGGTGGAGGGGTTTCGCTCCATGTTCCTGAGGGAGCCCCCCAAGTATCAGGAGGCTGAGATGCAGCTTCTGGAACGGGGTCCATCCACGTAGGGTAGGTGGATGAAGAGGCTTCCCCTAGGTGCTCAACAATTTCTGTTCGAGATGGTGGAGGAAGAGAAGCCGTCGTTTGAGATCAAGGTATTCTTTTGAAATTGGGGAGTCGAGGTCTGGGAGAAGGAGTATAAGGAGTGAAAGCAGCGCTGCTTCCTGAGTTGGTGGAGGTGCTTGCCGTGTTGTCCTGTGAAGTGGGGTGCATTGACAATGACATCCCAGAATTACCTGTACCGTGCTTGATGTTTGCAGTACGAGACGATATGGTCGAAGTATTAATAGGCTGGGGTCACCGTATTCTTTTGAAGTTGGGGAATTTGGGTTTGGGTTGTTGGTCCTGCGACATAGTGTACTAGTTTGAAAGGTTAACATGGAGGGAAGAGATAGGGGGATAACATTTTCTTTTAGCAGTTTTACGTTTTTATATTAAATTTGAACTCCCCTCGGTTATTGAGGTAAAAGGCCGAGGGGGGATGAATAGTAAGGAGTAGAGTTAAAGTAAATAAACAGTGTCGTCATCATGAATAGGTGGAGTGATTGTTATATTCGGTAAATAGTTTTGTAAGCTCTGAGAAGAGCGGGCGCGTTACGAAGGTCATTGCCATTTAACCAGGTGTCCTCTTCCGGTCCATACCCTTTCCATCGGACTCGGAAGAGGAGTCGATTTTGATGCCTTTTGTGTCCCACTATAGCTTCTACTTCATACTCCTCGCCGTTACGACCGAGTTCCCATGGATTCTCGAGTAGTTCCCTCGATCCAAATTCCTTAGGGGAGGGGTGGTACCTTTTAAGATGGTCTTGGTTGATCACTGGGTGTAGTTGGTATTCCGAGGGAATGCAGAGTCAAAGGACTTGAGGATTGATCTTCTCCAGGACTTTGAACGGTCCTATTCATCTTTGTATAAGTTTCCTCCCAGGTCCTTTGGCTTCGACAAGCTCGAGGGAATGGGGATTGATTAGGACATAATCTCCTTCAGAGATATCTTCCACCGGTCTCCTTTTCTTATTGTAGCTGCGAGCTTGCTCTTCTTGTGCTTGCACAATTGAGTCCCATGCCACCTGTTGATGGTTTTCCAATTCTAAAATCCATTGGTCGGCTAAAGGGCTATCGGACAATTCCCTGGGAACCACGGGTCGTCCCCTCCTAGGCACCGAGACATTCCTCTCAGTAGGTATCACATAAGCAAAAAGGCCAGCACATAACTTGTCGAACTCTGAACCGTCAAATTGTAGGTATGAGCCACTACCTGAGTCCATTTAGACCATTCCTCTTTCGAAGAAGCACAGTATGCTCTGGGCATTTGCTCAACGATGGCATTGGCATTCTCCATTTGACCGTCAGTTTGAGGATGATGAGACGAAGATACCACGAGGGCGCTTCCATATACCTTGCAAACTTCTCTCCAGAACCTACAGGTCCATCTCTTGTCTTGATCACAGATTATCCTTGAAGGTAAGCCAAAAGGGGCAGCTACTTCGTTCACAAAGATTTGCGGGAATCCTTCTGCGGATAGATCTGAAGTTGTGGGCTCACAAATTAAGAAACGCGTGAGTTTATCCACAGCAACAAAGATGGCTGAGTGGGCACCTTCTGTAGAAGGAGGCAATCCGGTAATCAGGTCCATTGAGACAACCTCAAACGGCCTTAGAGGTACATCTGTGGGTCGAAGAGCTCCCTGTTGAGCGGAATGATCAACCTTAGTTTTCTGGCATATGTCACAGCTGCGAGCATATGCCACACAGTCCTGTAACATCCTCGGCCAGAAAAACTGATCCTTCATCAGTTGAAAAAGTCTGTGACCGCCTGCATGAGCTCTTTCAAAGGGGTTGTCATGGATCAATTTGAGTATGGTTGATGTCATGCTGCTAGGTACACAGATTTGACTTTTCCAGTCCAAATCTTGAAAGAATAATAGCTTATTCTTGCCGATAAAATAGTGCAAGGGGGTAGCTACCACATTTGGGGAAATGGGATCGGCGGTATAATGATTTCTGAAGGTGGGATCCTGTGAAGAGTGGTATAAGTTCTGACCGTTCTATATATGAAGAAATGAGTAGAAAGGAAGAATATTGACCTATTCGGTGCAATATAAGAGGAAGTGTGAGAGAGAGCACGAGATGACGCAGTAGTCAAAGAGTGCAATGGATCGAGTGGAGGCCTCGACTGTTACAGTTCGAGGCCAGAAATGCTAGATAGTTCAGATAATGCTACTTATATAGTAGCTGGCACGTTACCCTAATCACCGCTCATAGTAGACCTAGTTTAGTGTCTTACGAGTGGTGGTTTCTGGGTAAAAGTGTGTCTGAGTTCTATTTGGTGCCGAGTGCACCCACAAGTATACACAATGCTTCGAACTAATGAAATATGCAATATTCGAAGAATATAAAAGATAGAAAAATATAAATAAATTGTGTAAAATATAAATGAAATAAAAGGAGTGTTTTACCACAATGAAACTGTGGTAAAAGCATACTCCTCACAGATCCTTTTGATATCCATCGCGAAGTTTCTTGACATAATTCTCATTGATTTCTATGAGCAATTGGGGGTTCGAAAGATTAAAGGTCACCTCGTCAATTTCATCGTTTCTGGGGAGGTTGTGTAAATCCCATTTCATTTGGGGGACTTCTTCCATCATTCCAACTGGTTCGACTAACTCATGGTGAGTGAGGAAAACAGCCTTTTCCGCTGGTTTGTTCTCCCATAATGTCTCGTTGTTATGCCAGTTGTGAGAATCCACTACGATTGGTGAGAGGTCATCTCTCATGGGACTAGCGCAGTCAGGTACTCGAGGGAGTCTAGACAGTGGGTCAACATTGCTGTGTACCCACCCCACTCGATGTAAGATTTCCAGACCGGGGTATGCAGCATATACCGCCCCCCATGTGGCCAGTCGACAATTGGTATTCTCGTAAGATCTGGCCCATTGTAATGCCACATGGTCAGTGATCAAAAGGATATGTTCTCCTTTGATAAAGGGCTGCAAATGGACTAGTCCCTCCTTAGCAGCTAACGCTTCTCATTCCATGGCTGAATAATTACATTCCGCTTTCTTGAGCGTGTGGCTCCAATATGCAATGACGTGCTCGACCGTGACACTGGTGTCATCAAAATCTGAGGCCCAGGAATCTGCCCACGTGAATTCCAGCTCCTTGGTTTTATAACGAGTAATGAAAATGGGCACATCTCGAGATTGATCGAAGGCTGATCGTGCTTGGGCGTAGAGTTTAGTGTCCTTTAGATCCCTGAGCGTCATTTTCTGTATTTGTTGAAGACAACATCCCAGTGCGAAGTCTGAAGTGTCTGTGTATAATCAATAAGGTATGCCACTCATGGGGTGTCCGAGTACTGGAGCAGAGCTCAATGCAACCTTGATGTCTTCAAAAGCTTGGGCATGTTCTGAGTCCCAAGTCCAACGAACGCCTTTCTTCAAGAGGTTAAAGAGTGGAGCGACCATCCAGGAATAAAATGGTATGTAAGCTGAAAAGTACAGGACTATCCCTAGGAAGCGTTGAAGATCTGCCACCTTGGAAGGTGTAGCAAGTTCCAGTATGGCAGCAACCTTCTCTTGGTGGGTCAAAAACCAAGTCTAGACACCTTATGACCTAGTAATAGAATTGAGTTATACCCAATGTGGCATTTTTTGGGCAAGAGAGTGATTCCCGCTATAATTATGGCTTGCAAAACCTGATCTAGATGCTCTAAATGATCGTCCCATGTCTTAGAAAAGATCACTATGTCATCAATATAAACGAGACAAAATATCCATAGGTAAGGTGTGAGCACAGTTTGCATAACTCTCTGGAATATAGAGGGTCCATTACGAAGTCCAAAGGGCATTCGCCTGAACTGCCACAGTCCTCGATGGGATCTGAAAGTGGTCTTTGGTTTATCTTCTTCTAACATTTCAAGTTGAGTAAAGCCAGCTAATGCGTCAAAGGAAGATAGAATGTTGGACCCTGAAAGAGCTTGCATGATTTCGGACTGGCATGGCAATGGGAATTCGTCGGGAACTGTGAGGCTATTCAATTTTCTATAGTCAATCACCACTCTCAGTTTCCCATTACAATAGACGACAAAGGCTGGCACTCCCCAAGGACTTTGGATGGTTCGTTTACTCCCTGTTGAAATTAAGTATCCATTTGCTCATCGATGACCTTCCTATTGGCAGGGGAAGTTGGAAAAGGCTTGAACGTTCTTAGTCAGTACCGACTCCAGGCAGGAGGAGATGTCAGCAGGAATGTCGGGTCCTAAATTGACCAACTTATGTAGGTCCTCCGCTCGGAATGTTTCCATGGTGGCGACTTCTGATGTTTTAGGACCTGCTGGGTCGAAATTGTCTGTGAGTTCCTGTTCTGAGGGCTGTCTGGAAGGTCAAGGGTTAAGGACACACTCCTCTTCTATTCTTGATAGGCTCTCCATGAGGTGAGCGATCTTGGTTGCCGTTGACTGCATCGATGCTTTCTCAGATGAAGATCTAGGCATCTGGGCCCATTCGTGCATGTTGTGAATTAATCCAATGGTTTCCCCTCATCGAATGATTCTTGGTATCAGAGAGGGGTTAGCGAGAGGTATCGCGGCACGTACCCTAGAGATAGCAGTGGTGGGAGTGGCTAGTATACTCCCATCGTCATTCTGCAGCATGACTCCCTCGATTATCCATTGGTTACCAATAAGATCACCAACAAAAATTGGTACTAGTCGAGCTGATTCCGGCTCTATAGTACAATCCTGTAGAGCCCGTGCGACTCTTTCAGTACGCACTCCTTTATCCGGTTTGGAAGTCAATGCAGGTGAGTCTTTGGTTAGTTCTTCAAGGAGGATCTTGCTAATCGAAAAGGCCAAAGGCTGTGGCTCCTTGGAGGAAATGGCTGGGATGGACCCCACCCTCCCTGGCAGAATCAGTCTAGAGCCCAATGGCTGATCTCGTAGTGTTCCAATTTCATAGTTCACATGAAAGTCCTCGCCGAGAAGAATCGGGACAGTCATGCTTCGGACAACATATGTTTCGGTGGTAAATTTAAGGAGAATACCGGTGTCGTCCTCAAGGTAAATGGGGATGTTATCATATCCTAGAACCTTAGCATTACCGGTAAGCTGTACAAGGCGTAATTTGAGTCCTTGCTTGAGCTTTGGGCGGTCCACTAATTCCTTATAGAAATCCTCCAAAATTAAGGAAAGATCGGCTCCAGCGTCCAGCCTGATTTTAATAGGATTAGAGGCTTTGGAGTCCCCTACGCATCTGTAGACGTATAATGCTGAAATCCCAATACTGGAGTATCCACCCAGGGGATCCCATTTGCAGTAGATAATGGTCGAATCCTCTTTCATAAGCCGACTGGACATTGCAAGTCGATGGGCTGAGCATAAACCATATGACCCCCAAAGAATTGCTTGAGGATGACCTGCCTAGGCAGGAACAAGAGAACGGGTTCAGGAGCATGGGTAGACTGGGCATTAGCTCCAGGAGTGCTCAACTGCCCAGTTGATGGACGTTCTTCATGTGGATCTGGGGGAGTATCCATTGACGGTCCAGCTGCTGCTCTGGGGGATCTTCCAGGAGGAACTGGTTTTTGAAAAGTCAACAAAGATTTCCTCATGGTGACGTTACGGGGTGGTTCCAGACTTGCAGGTCTTTGACAAGGTTTTGAACTACTTGGGGTTATCAAAGATCTCGGTGTTTGGTTCTTGCCAGTGGTCATTTACGTGCTTAGAGACTGATAGTCGTCAGGTAACGTTTTCTTTGTAGGGAAAGAGAGGTCCGGCCTGGATCACCACTGTGAAGAGTGGTGGAAGTTCTAACCATTCTATATATGAAGAATATCGACCGTTTAGGTACGACACAGAGATGTATTATTGACTGTCTAAGTCTAATACAGGCTGAACGTGTATGGACTACTTAGTTCAATACAGTTGAATGAAGTAGCTATCTAAAGTAGAATAGAGAGCTAGAACGAATAAAGAGAATCAACTGTTAAGTACGATTCTAGGTTACTACTCAAGTGTAAAATAGAGTAACGAGAGAGCCAAGTGATAGAGCAGCGTGGATGTAGTCCACGCAGATTGAGATAAAGATGGAGTTTCGACTGGTACAGTTTGAAACTCTGATTGCATAGATAGTTAAAGCCCATCTGTGATGGTCAAGACGATACCCCAATCACAACTTACAGGACACAATTTGGTGTCTTGGGTAAGTTGTGGTTGCGGGGTAAAAAAGTGTCTGAGTTCTAATTACGGGCACTAGAATACATGAATCTGGCGTGTATGCACCCACAAGAGTCGATGTACTGCATACATAGGTCATCAAACTAATATAAGTGTATAATAGAATAGAGAGAAGAAGAAATAATAATGGAAATATAGTATGGGCTTATCCAGACTATATTTCCCAAGCATATTTCGCCATACCTCTCACATTCAGAGGGTTCTGGTTGTGGGGTTTTTGGAGTAGCTTAGGCTGTATACAGGAATGTAGACTGGAGGGTTTCACCACTTGGCTTAACATCTTTCTTCCTCAGAGGCAGGAGTGATGGAAAATGCGAGTGTGAAATCAGAATATACTGTTAAGAACAGAAAACTGACTTATGTCGGTAGGGGACCAAATGGAAGGACTTGGCTTCAGCTTATGTGCTGCACCCTTGCAAGTTACTGTCAGGTGTCCTTAAATTTCAGGCAGCTGAAAAATAGTCCTATCGAATTCCTCATGGTGAGTTACTGATTGGACACTGAAGGATAAGTTGAGTGTCGGGCCAAGGGGTCAGAGACCGAGGGTGGGCAAGTGCATGCAAAGGCAGGGAGAGGAATACTTAGAGCAAGGCTTATGAGAGATATATGTGGGTGTTCTGAGTCAATATTCTGATTGCCTAGTAACTACAATTACAGCAGGTTTAAATACAAGTTATCAGCATCTACTAAGGTAAGAGTGGAAAATACTATTAACAAATAAGCTTGACTAGAAACTGGAAGGTTACAATAAGATCGGAGGCTGTGATTAGCCAAGAGCAGGATTATGCGAAAAGGAAATAGTCCAAGGGTTACAAGTATATATGGCATAATTGAAACATAGAGTAGAGCAGATCAACATAAGCAAAAGGGGACGTATCAAAGTATAACCAGATAGTACGAGTATAATTTGACAGGGGCATAAATGGGGTTTGATCACCATGAAGGTATACATCAGTGTTAGGTGGCCGATGTTTTCTGATACGATGACTTGATTAATAACTAGAAACGTCGATAGACGGTAGTATCCTCGGGGACTGTCAGTTTGTGACACAGTTGCGACAGTCATAACAATCAGGTTCCAAACCATCTTCCAGACTAGTATCAAGATCTAGAATCCACCAGAACCCGACCCTCATCCCTCAAGCATCCTTCAACTCAAATCCTGTTCTGGTATTCTGCCCTTGACTGGACACCTCCTGTAACAACCCAAAACCCATTGGACTCTGCCCTTTCCTGGCTAGCATCTCCAAGTGTCCTTGGTCATTTCCCAACCTGGACTCCCCACATTTGTTCTATGTATATACATCTTTAATCCATGATCCAACCTTTACTCAATCATCCCTGTCAACCCTTGTCACTTCTCTATGCCAATGTTCCAACCCACCCAGAACCCATGGCTTTCCCAGAAATATGCACACTCAATCATTAGTGTTAGGATCCATTTCTGGATAGTACCATATATCCATGGATATTCTGACCCACTTCCTTGTTCCACATTTGGTAACTGACTGGTTGACAAATGTTCATCCATTTGTTTATTGTTCTTGCCCTTATTCTCTGATCTGTCCCCATCCTTGTTTCCTCATTTATCTGACTCATTATTATGTATGTATGTATATACTTAGTTTGGAAACAGTTCCAAATAGGTCTTATTATACTCCCAGGCTTGTAGTACAATTATTGGAACATCTATATAGTCTTCCATTGCTGCTTTTCCTGATCAGGGGTAATATGACCTGAGACATAAAGATTCCTTTGGCCTGTGTTCTCGGGCATAGCTCCCCACCCCCCAGCACCTAAGTAATCGAGTAAATGTATATAAATGAGCCTACTATTGTGTAGTGATAACTAGTCTGTAATTCTATATGAGACAGTGACAACAGTATTAGATTCCTTATTCAACATAATATTACCAGAGTATGAGATGGACTTGGCTTCAGCTTACAATGTGCTGTGCCCTCATGCACTCACTCAGGTGTCCGTATTTCAGTGGGCAGATATATGCTGGATTGTTTATAGATACTCAGAGCCCAGAGGGTTCTGGATATTGAGTGTACAGAAAGAACAAAGGAGCAGATTAACTATGTGACTATGGTATTTTTCTCACTTTCCAACATATTCCAATACTCCCCAGACTAATCCCCAGAAACTCCATGGACATTTTTCTGGGGAAGTGTCCAGAATATCCACTGGAAAATCTGCCTGGCTGGACCAGTTCAAGCTTCAAACTGGTCCAAAGGAATTCAAGTGCCATGGTGAAGCTGGATCTTCAAGCAAGAGGCTGTAAATGCAGAGCAGCAATAGATCCAGGAGCTTATTCAGAAATATGATTATGAACTGCAGGACATTTTCAATATGGATGAGACTGGATTGTTTTATGTGTATGCATCACACCTGCAGTTTTCGTTTAATGAGTAATTTGGGATGTAGTTTGCCTCCTGATTTAGCAGACAAGAAGTCTTCAGGTATCAAAGGATGAACAGTTAGACTTACCTATATATACCTTCACATCAAATGCTGATGGCTCTGAGAAACTACCACCCTTTGTCATTGGAAAAGTAAAAACACCTTGAGCATTCCAAGACAAGCAAGACTGGTGAGCAACATCACTTTTACTCCCAGAACAATGCAAAAGCATGGATGACATCAGTGTTGTATAAAGAGTGGCTTGAAGATTGGGATCAGAAACTCAGGATGAAAAACTGCAAGGTCCTTCTTTTGCAGGATAATTTCTCTGGTCACAAAATCCCAAACAGCATTCAGAATATCTCTGTTGAGAATTTCAAGCCCAATCTTGCTGCCCACATCCAGCCAAAGGATCCATGCATTATATGATGCTTCAAGGCTCATTAAAGGGCAATATACAGTGACTCACAAAACCTTTCCAATGTTTGGAGTTTGCATATTGGCAGACTGCTACCAGGGGAGAGAAAATAGCAAAACTTTTCAAAAATTCACACTGGATAGCTAAACATGTATAGAATCATGGTCTAGAGTATTATTACATAATATGCATTTTTGGGTATGCTACAAATAGTTTAGTCAGGCCTGCTCATTGGAAAGGTTTTGTGGCTGATGATTTTGATACAATATATACTATATAAACTGGCCAAATCACATGTCTTTGTTGATTATATTCAACATGGTCATGTGACTTGTTGATTTATAGTCAATTCTGACATTCCTAGCTCTTTTCATTACCAGCAATCCATCATGCACTCCATCACACCTGATCAGCAACAATACATTATCTCACAGCTTGAAGATGACCATTCCACTCCATACATTGTCTCAATAACTGGCATTAGCATTAGTACTATCTCCAGACTTCACTCTAAATACCTTCCTACCCTCCCAAAATCAACTGGAGGTCGTCCCAAGAAGCTCTCTCCTACCAACATCCATCATGCAGTCCACTTGATCACCTCTGGAAAGGCTGAAACTGCAGTTGACATAGCCAAAACACTTCAGACTATCACCAACAACTCTATCTCAGCTCATACAGTTCAGAGGAGCTTGAAGAGTGCAGGGATGAAAGCAGTTGTGAAGAAGAAGAAGCCACTTTTGTCCAAGAGACACATGAAGGAGAGGCTTGACTTTGCTTTGGCCCACCAGTATTGGACTTTAGATGACTGGAGGAGGGTTATATGGTCTGATGAGACTAAAATAAATTGCCTTGGATCAGATGGGAGGAAGTGGGCATGGAAAAAGACTGGGGAAGGCTGAATGAGAGGCTAGTTCAAGGAACAGTGAAGTTTGGTGGAGGGTCTGTCATGGTTTGGGGGTGCTTCATGTGGGAGGGTGTGGGATATGCCACCAGGATTGAGGGTAGAATGGATGGGGAACTTTACAGGAGCATCTTTGATGAAGACCTCCAAAACAGCATCAGGTATTACCAGTTGGACCCTGCTAAAATCATCTTTCAGCAGGATAATGATCCAAAACATACCTGCAAAAAGGCAAAGGAATGGTTTGAAAATAATGGAATGACTGTCCTACCATGGCCTGCCCAATCCCCAGACCTCAATCCAATTGAGCATCTATGGGATTACTTGAAGAGAAAGCTGGGACAGTATGCCACTGCACCAAGTGGGATTCTGGAGTTGTGGAAGAGGATAGAGAAGGAGTGGGAAGATATACCAGCTTCTGAGTGTCAGAAGTTAATTGAAAGCATGCCAAGGAGGGTTGAGGCAGTCATAAAGGCCAAGGGAGGGTATACCAAGTATTAAAATATAGCATATATTGCATCATAATCATCAGCCACAAAACCTTTCCAATGAGCAGGCCTGACTAAACTATTTTTAGCATGCCCAAAAATACATATTATGTAATAATATTCTAGGCCACAATTCTATACATGTTTAGCTATCTAGTGTGAATTTTTGATATTTTTTACTATTTTTTCTCCCCGGTAGCAGTTTGCCAATATGCAAACTCCAAACATTGGAAAGGTTTTGTGAGTCACTGTATATTCAACATGCCATTGATTGTTATGATGCAGGTGTCACACCTTCAAAAATATATCACATAGATCAGCTCCAAGCTATGTGACTTGCAGATGCTGCTTGGTGAAATGTTGATACAACTACAATTAGGCATTGTTAGCATAAAGCTGGTATTCTTGCTACCATGATCTCAACCATACCCATCCAGCCTACTATCCAGATCTCATCACTCCTCAATACTTACTCCAGTTTTGGTGATGAGGATCCCATGCAAATGCTGAGAACCAGGTTGGTTGAAGGAGCTCTCAATGAACTGATAGCAACTGGGGCATTACAGACAAGTAGCAGGATGGATCTTGAGGCATTACTCAACCCAGCAGATGAGAAGTGTTCAGAAGTGTTAGGATCCCATCATTTTGGACCCCCACAACCTGCTTTGGGCCCAAGCCTACCATTGACCCTAGTGCCCCCAACACTTGTTCCACTATAGTAGTTAACCTTTTTAGTTTTCTGTTCCATTACCATCTCCCCTTTACACATCCCACTTGCCACCTCAGACTCCTTTTAATAATATTTAGTATATTACATTTAGTCTCCCTGCCTTGTCATCAACTTCTCATGATCCATTTTCACATGTTAGTATATAATCTTCTTCATGTATCTACAGTTCTTCAGCTCAAAAATCAACTTAGATTACCCTCTACTAGTTTTCAGTCTCATTCTTCCTTTCTCCATACTCCCAAAGACATCCTTGGCAAGCCATGAACTCTTACTATACAACTCTTAGTATTTCAGCCCCCCCAGTTGAGTGAGCTAAGTGTTGAACTTAGTCTCTATTGTACTATTTGGTTTGTTGGAAATACCAGAGCACCTAGCAGTTCGCATGAGGGCACAACACATAAGTTGAAGCCAAGCTCCACTGTGATTATAGATTTGGATCTCCTGACTAGTATGATCTCTATTGTTGGCCCCCCGATTAGTTCATTTCCAATCATCAGACCTTTGTGTGAAGAGTGGTAGAAGTTCTGACCGTTCTATATATGAAGAAATGAGTAGAATGGGAAGAAGGATGATTCGAGTGGAGGCCTCGACTGCTATAGTTCGAGGCCTGAAGTGTTAGATAGCTCAGATAATGCTACCTATGTGGTAGCTGACACATTACCCTGATCACCGCTCGCTGTAGACCTAGTTTATGTCTTACGAGTGGTGGTGCTTGGGTAAAAGTGTGTCTGAGTTTTATTTGGTGCTGAGTGCACCCACAAGTATACACAAAACTTCAAACTAATGAAATGGTGCAATATTCGAAGGATATAAAAATATGAATAGAATGTGTAAAATATAAATAAAATAAAAGGAATGTTTTACCACAATAAAACTGTGGTAAAAGCATACTCCTCACACTCTGACTTAGATTCACCCTTCCCCTTTTAGCTTAGATCTTAACAAGAAGAGATAACAGATGGAGAAATCTTCCCATGAGCAGCACAAGAACAAGGGCAAATCAATGGAGAGGATGATGACATTGAGGATGATACATCAGTGGAAGCTCTCCCAACACATCATGATGTGCTTCAGGCTGCATCAATCATCAACAGATACATCAATAGCATTGATGATCCCATGGCATGCAAACTGGAAGGAATTATGGCCTCTTTTGAACAGCAAATCCATTTGGAAAGGTTTCATTCCATGGTTCCAACTCAAATAACAGCTTACTTCAGCCATAAACAACCCAACAACAGCTCTACTTGTACAATATAGCCTTGAAATATAATATGATTTGTTTCTGATTTGTTTCTGATTTGTTTCTGACTCTTGGGACCGATTTTTTGTAACTCCTTTGCATCCCATACTCCTTCTTAACCCATAGCCCCAGGGGGTGACCAAGGGCATGGGAAAAGAGAGGTTCGACTGTATGAATATTGGTATACTTGCGAGACATGCTATGCCGGAGGTCTGATCTGTTATGCCGTAATGCCAAGCATGAGTGAACTCAACACGTGGAATTTGAAACATAATACAAGCATCAATCAAATAAAGAATAGGAGCCACAAAGAAGTACCGATTTTCCTCAAGTACTGTAATTTGAATGGAAGTGGAGTTGTGGCTGTCTTGCCAGCGTCTCCTGATATCGAATCAACCCCTAGATGTAAATATTGTTGACTGCCCCGATAGACCTAACGCGAGGTGCAATGTTGACCTTTAATTGTGAATCTCTAATAGAGAGTATTTGCAAATCGGAGTTGTTCAAAGGGACACGTGCCTCGTCTTATCTTCGTTGGCGGTCATTATTAGCGAATAAATAAGACCTATTCAGTGAAGCTCTGGATCTCACTTCTTTCCGATATTGATCACATTCACAAGATTCCTAGTGTGAGTATCTCCATTAGGCTTTTATTGTTCCTTAAGGCGGCAAATTGTGAGCATATATAATGTCTACTAAGAAGTGAACATTCAATCAAACTTCCCCCCTCTCCTGAAGTGATAATCTTTAAGACATACATGTGGTTGCCAAAACCTGGACAAGTCGTCTACTATCGCCCTACTAGCAAAGTATTCGCCGCTGCTTCGGACTCATTTTCAGGAGAAGCGTCCCGAAAATCTCGTCCATGTTTGGTTGTTCGAAGTACAAATAAGGGTATCAATATTGCTCCGTTATATGGTGCGCAGTTGAATCATAGAACAGGGAATTATGTTCCTCGTAAAAATGTCTGTTTTCTTTATGCATTTCTACAGTCACAGATGGAGAGGCTGATAACACATTGCAGGCAGATCACGGTTGGTGGAGTCCGGTCAAATTTCTCAATTCGAACATTCCTGTCCCGACCGATAGCCTCATGAGACGACCAATACGATTCAGCTACTCAGCAGATGGCAAGAGTCATGACTACCTTCCAGACCTGAAACCTACTTTCCTCTGGGTTGGAAATGATGGAGAATTCATCCCAAGCGAAACAGCGAAGAAACTCAATACGGCTGATCAGTATGTGCGCCTTGAACACGGCGAACTGGAAAGAATCCAAGACTGTTGGACATATTGTGAGTACTGAAAATACCTTGCATGTGGAGTCAACATAATTTCCACCTTTTTAAAGGGGAGACTAACCGCCCTCCTCCCACCATTAATACGCCAACAAATACGGACAAACCGACTGCGGGGCAGTGGGAAAGGGAAGGGAAAGGGGAGGGGAGGGCGGAGGGGAAAGCGGAGCGAAAAGACCAGCGTGGGGAGAGGACAGGGAGGAGGACAGGTCATTATGGGAGGGCGGGATTTGGGATGGGGATGGGATGGGGATATGGAGGCGGAGGCGGAGAGGGGCCAGGGAATGGATCGGACGGAGACGTTGGAGGTGAGGGATGGGGGGAAGGAGGCAGCACATATCGGAAAGACGAGAGTGACGACAACGGATCCGATTCAGACGATGGTGGATCCAATTCGGAGGACGATGGATTCGACTGGAACGACCGACCTTCCGAGCAAGGCGGGACCGGGGCCGCCCGGAGCGGTGGCAGGCGCGACAATACGGGGAGAGATAGATATGACCACGAACAGGGATATCATGATACACTGAGAGGTAGATACATTCATAGAGGGGGGGATACAGGGCAAGGAGGCTATAGCGGACCACCGAGGGAGGCGGGGCAAAGGCCACTGAGGAGAGGAGAAAGGGATCACGGCCGAGATGCCGACCAATATGATAGTACGGGGAGGGATGATTACAGGCGAGGAGAAGGTAATATAGGGAGCGAAGGGGACGTAGGGGAAAGGAGGGGTACAGTGGGAGAACGAATGAATGTGGGGCGCGGAGGTTATGACGGATCCTCTAGCGGAATGGAACAGGCGGCACCACCCACTGCAATAGGTCCAGGCGTGCTGACTCACCCCTATGTGAGCCATCTACCACATCGGCCGCCTCTTCTGCCTCATCTCCCACATCGGCCGCCACTTCTGCCATATGGCGTCGGTCTTCCATCGGCGTATGGAATGCCCCAAAATCCATATGGAGCGCACCCAAATCCGTATGGACCGCCGCCAAATTCTTATCGAATGCCACCCAAAAGGCAGTAGCCACCAGGATGAAGGATATTGAAGACTCTTCAACTCCGCAATTATCAGACTGTCAGGGTTCCCTTGTCCGATGGACCATTATGCTTCTCATATTCTACGAAGATCTTTTCAAGAGTCCTATGTAACTTGTATTTTCAATATAGCGCTTACGAACTATTCATCGTTGACATGCGCTTGTTTAAAGAGGCGAAGTGGAGAGCATGTTTGGCTACTGAACATGGGTAATAACCGTATCACCACATCTGGTGTACAAGCAGATGTACCGAATCTGATCCGTAACGCAAGCATAGCGCCCAAAGATCCCATTCAGGATACCCAATACAAACCGATTAATTATTGTTTATTTGTAAACAATAATGATCAAATAATGAAAATCGTCCGCTCCCGAAGCGGGAAAATAGCGATTTCAACCAGTTGTAATTATCTTTTGCCTGTATCGTTCGGACATTGGTGAATGTCGTCTCTTCGAGATCGGGTCCTACCTGAAATGAGTCTAAGAGGTTGTAGTGTACGTAAGGAAGCATAGACGAGGAAATGGATGGAAGGAAAGAAGCAAGCAGGACAGGCTGTGGCATCGGGAGCATGAACGGACTAGTTTCTCGGCCTGTCGTGTTCACAAGATGCCCATCTTGACGCAAACACTGCAAATCAAGGCTAAGAGGACCAAGACTCCACGCGCTCACTACCGTTGTTTAAATATGCGATACTGCGTCTTCATTAAGCATGGATTATAGTCACCAAAAATCATTGATAACATGTTGCTTACCAATGCAACGCAGGTAAGTACATGTAGAGATCATTTGGGCTTCGACAAAAAGCTCAGCTCAGCTCCTCACACATAATTTGAGTATAACATGCGCTGGATTATTCACTGAAGACTAATACGCTATCTAGAGCCCCAGACAGAGCTCTCAGGTATAACAACGAGCTCGATGTTGTTGTGATCTTGCGGCTTATCTTGTCGTGTCTCGACCAAGTAACACCCCAAATTTCACAAAAGAGCTAGAGAGCGACTACTCAAATCGTGAAAAATTAAATAAATACAAGGGGAATATATTTTGTACGGCACGTGATATCTTATCATTAATATGGTTTATAGAGTTGGGTTCTCTTCGCCAGTCATAAGCTTCGTGAATCATGTGTCCTGCTGATAGTCGAAACTTCGTCACAAGGTATTATCTGGATTGGTTACATCTGTTGGGTGTTTAGATGCAATCGATGGAGTCACTGTGCAAAAAGCCTCATGATAAATAATTCAGGGAAAATCCGGGGGTAACTCACAACCGGAAACGCCACGCCAAGCGGATGGTAGGAACTGGACTTTGGCATGGCGATGGGCGGGGCGCATCTTTAATTTCCTTGTAACGCGGAAGCGAAGCTTAAGTACAAAGGCTGTACAGTCATGAGCTCGCTTGGGAGACATGGAATCGGAAAGATAAGGAGGTGGGGCGTCGATCCCGGCAGGGCGCCCAATGTGGTGTTGTGCTACCTTGTCGAAATTCAGCTGCAAGGCAAAAGATGCTGCAAGAGGGGTGACCTTATTTCCCCCATACGAAGGCTTAGCCGATCAATTTTCAGTGATTGCCGCCACAATGAAATTCACCGGACTCCTGATCTGATCAATCTAAGATTAAATTTTCAAATATTCATATTTCTTGTGTTTTCGCAAGTATTTAGTAAAGACCTTGTAAAATTTCTCATACTAATATTTGAAATAAATTTGAAAATTTTAAATGAGATATATTAAATTTGTCGGTTTACATAATCTGATCTATTTAACAGTGTGTCCCAAAAGTCCTTCTGCTGCACTTAACAAAATACTTACAGGGTAGTCTGCAAATGCCAAATTAAGTGTGAGTGCTTCTGTATCTGAGCAATCAATCATGAATGTGTGTGGGGACCAGGCACATTTGCCCCTTGTTACAACCATGTCATAACATGTGTCGCAACCCGACAGTCCCCGAGAATACTGCAGTCTATTGATGTTCGAAGTTATTGATCAAGTCATCATTTCAGTGACCTTCGGAACACTGACACTGATGTATACCTTCACGGCAATCAAACCCCATTTATGCCCCTGTCAAAATATACTCGTACCATCTGGTTATGCTTTGATACATCCCTTTTCATTATGATGATCCGTTTTACTCTATGTTTCACATATGCCCATATATACTTGTAGCCCGTGGACTATTCCCTTTTCTCATAATCCCACTCTTGGCTAAATCTTGGCTTCCGATCTTATCGTAACCTTCCAGTTTCTAGTCAAGTCTATTTGTCAAATAGTGTTTCCGCTCCTCCCTTAGTTAGTAGTTTCTAGATGCCGATAACTCGTATATAGACCCGCTATAATGTAACTACTAGACAATCAGAATATCGACTTAGATCGACTTATATACCCCTCTAATTTCCAACTCCATTATCTATTCACGACCACCACATTCCGACTCCATCTGATTTACAATTCAACCTACATTTACAACTTCTCTCTCAGTCTCCGACTCTCTCAGTCTCTGACTCTCTCAGTCTCCAACTCTCAGTCTCTGACTCTTGGTCTCCGACCCCTCAGCCCAACCCTCAACTGATCCTTCAGTTTCTGATCAGTAGTTTACTGAGAGGTTTACTTGACAGGACTAGTTTCTGCCTGCCCGAAATTTAAGGACACCTGACGGTAACTTGTGAGGGCACAGCACATAAGCTGAAGCCAAGTCCTTCCATTCGGTCCCCGTTGGTCTGCCGACATCTGTCAGTTTCTGCTCTTAACACCCCTGAGCCATGTAAGGAATTGCAGTAAGGGATGAATGAAACAAAATAATATTAGTACTAGGGAATGACGTGTGTGTGGGGAATGACCCATGTGGGGACCAACACATGTGTGGGGACCAATGTGTGTGTGGGGACCAATGTGTGTGTGGGGACCAACGTGTGTGTGGGGACCAATGTGTGTGTGGGGACCGACGCATGTGGGGAACGATGCGTGTGGGGACCGACATGTGTGTGTGGGGAATGATGCGTGTGGGGACCAATGCGTGTGTGGGAAACAATGTGTGTGTGGGGAACGACACATGTGTGGGGAATGATGTGTGTGGGGACCAATGCATGTGTGGGGAATGATGTGTGTGGGGACCAATGTGTGTGTGGGGAACGATGTGTGTGTGGGGAATGACACATGTGTGGGAAATGACGTGTGTGTGGGGAATGATGTGGGGAACAATGTGTGCGAGGGGGATCCAACATGTGCAAGGGGAACAACATGTGCGAGGAGGATCCACATGTGTGTGGGGGGATCCAACTTGTGCATGGGGAACAACATGTGTGAGGAGGGGAATCCAACATGTGCGTGGGACACACAACATGTGTCATGCATGTATGGTGTACCCAATGCGTGTGTGGGGCATACAATGTGGTGCACTGCTCATGTGAGGAGTATGCTTTTACCACAGTTTCATTGTGGTAAAACACTCCTTTTATTTCATTTATATTTTACACATTTTATTTATATTTTTCTATCTTTTATATTCTTCGAATATTGCATATTTCATTAGTTCAAAGCATTGTGTATACTTGTGGGTGCACTCGGCACCAAATAGAACTCAGACACACTTTAACCCAAGAACCACCACTTGTAAGACACAAACTAGGTCTACTACGAGTGGTGATCAGGGTAACGTGTCAGCTACCACATAGGTAGCATTATCTGAACTACTGAATACTTCTGGCCTCGAACTATAACAGTTGAGGCCTCCACTCGAACCATTGCACTCAAACCATTGCACTCATTGACTCCTTCGTCATCTCGTGCTCTTTCTCTCACTTTCTCTTATATTGCACCGAATAGGTCAATATCCTTCCTTTCTACTCATTTCTTCGTATATAGAACGGTCAGAACTTCTGCCACTCTTCACAGCTCATGCCAGTGTAAAAAAAAAAATAGAAAAGATGTGACTTACTGAGATTTGTAATTGGTGATCGACCATGCTAACGGAACACCTCTTCCAGTCACAGGATCTCAGATCAGGATGGTATTGAGAAACATTTTCTCACCAGAGGGTCCCCTGCATGTGTTGTGTGTTGAATCAAGGCACATGGTGTTGCCGTATTTATTAAAGAGCTTTTAGATTGTTAGAAAAACATACATATGACAAAATGAAGAAAAGCACACTTCTTGTTGCCATGGAGAACAGAGCATGATAGAAAAACCATTGCGTGCTTCTTCACCCAGTGTTTTCTCAAAATCAGCTGCCCATCCCTTCTCCTGGAGCTTTTGGCACCATAGATATATACTTTCTTTCTTGTTTGGAGATAAAAATGATTCCCATTGTGCCTTTCTTTGAATGGCATTGTAAATATCTTGACCGCTCAACTTGATGGCAAAAGGGAGTTTTTCAATATCAGCTGTAATCTGCTGCTTTTAAAATAGAACAAAGTGAATGAGCAAGAAAAAAAAATACCTCAGACAACTGTTCACTTGTCATACATAGAATTGCCTTGATGGAGTTCTCATCAAACCCTTCATCTACTCTTGCATCTAGCCACCTACAAACAGCATCTGGATTTCATGATTCCTTCATGTGTTGAATCGTTGAAGGATCTTGATGAAAATTGTAAAAATAAAGAGACACTAAGCAAAACACTAGTGAAGACTCTAAAAGATGCACTATGTCCATTGTGTTTCCAGTGATGCTCAACAACTACCTTCTCACAGCCAACAACCTGATAAATATCAATATGTGCATTACAACCTACTTTAATGCTTTGGAAGTTTTCCTTCTCTTTGATGGGCTAAGGTTTGGATCTTTTCGATTGCATGGCTGGCCAGCATGGTCACATTTGTAATGAATCTTCCATTCATATACATGTATTTTCAGTTGCTCTCTAACGAAGTAACCTATCTCAGATATATACTTTCAGAATAAATAAAAAATACATACTTGTCACTGGGAGCTCAGACTTGTACCGCCAATTAACATAAATAGCTTTCTCTGAGTCTAACCAATATTTCCAATCATCATCTTCAAATTCTAACACACAAGGATGAATGGGATATTCCTGAGGGGTGAGAATATGCTCAATATTGAGCTTTAATAAAGGATCAATCATGTAACATGAGAAATAGTGTATTCGCTGTCAACTGTGAGAGGTGTGGGAAGTGGGACCAAAAGTGCCTCAAACAATGCTTATTGTTATGACCGTGTCATAACCGTGTCGCAATCCGACAGTCCCTGAGAACACTACCATCTATCGATGTTCCAAGTTATTGATCAAGTTATCATTTCGGCAACCTTTGGAACACTGACACTGACATATACCTTCACAGCGATCAAACCCCATTTACGCCCCTGTCAAAATATACTCGTACCATCTGGTTATGCTTTGATATGTCCCTTTTCATACCCGTATTTCTTAGTTCGAAGTCTTGTGTATACCTATGGGCGCTCTCGGTGCCAAAAGACAGACACCTTTTTACCCAGCAGACACCACCTCGTAATGACCCCGACGTCGAATAGCGAGAGGTGTCAAGGGTAACGTCTCAGCTACTTATAAAGGTAGTGACTTTTTGTATACTAATAATCTTTGGACTCAAACCGCAAAGGTCGAGTCCCACTCTCAAGTCTTTGCACTCATCGACACTCTAGTCGATTCACACTGCTATATCTCTACCTCTGATATTCAGTCTTTCGCTGACTATCTTTCTTACTTCTAGCTACAAGTTGTACCGTAAAGGTCAACTCTTCTTTTCTCCTGTCCTCATCATCACGAGCAACTGTACAGTTGCTCTTGTGATGTGTAGTGCGTCTCTTTACTAGTACTATCAGTCTAGTAATCTACAGTATTGTACAGGACGGTCAATACTTAATAATAGTAGTTGAATAAATATTATTCTTCATACATCGAGCGGTCAGAATCTATCGACTCTTCACACCGGTCCTGCTCCATTTCCCGTTATGGTTTATTATTTGTCACGATTCGGACTCTGCTCCATTCCATACCATTCCTAACACCAAATTTGGTGTTTACTATTCTTGTTTTATGTTTTGCTAGTTTCGTTTCATTATTACTGGATTTGGTATGTCACTCATTCCACGATCTATATAGTTTGGCAGATGTTGTACATACAATCCAGTCAGAAAATCGGCTTAGATTCCCCCCAGTAATCTAATACATTTTCTGCTCTAAACTCCTACTTGAATTACACCACTCACGCTAGTTGGAGCCCACGGGCTCCAGCGCATCTATCTCTCTTATTTATCTCGACTCCCGACCTCTTGACCCACAACCTCTGACCTATGACCCCCCAACCCACAAACCCCGCCCAGACTCCCTGGGATTCCCATCTGCCTGTCTGAAATTGGACAACACAATCTCATGAGGGTGCAGCCTATAAGCTGAAGCCAAGTCCTACCGGATATCCTGTGGGTTTCTCCAGAAACCCGCCATGTACGTACCCTAACAGATACAAGCAGAAGTCAATAGTAGTTTGAGCTTCAACTATACAGTGTGAAGCTAGATGGTTGTCATAGATTCAAGTTGGAAGCTGTTCAAGGATGGCTGAGATGATACCCCAGTCACAACTTACAGGACACTAAAAAGGGTGTCTGGGTAAGTTGTAGTTGCAGGGTAAAAAGTGTCTGAGTTTTAACTATAGGTGCTAAAGTACATAGGTCTAGTGTGTATATGCCCACAAGAGTCTATGCACCCACAGGAGTACATAGATTGTTGAACTAATATATGTTAGATTATGATAACATACCATAAGTATGATATCATAACTTGTCTTGTGATTGTGATAGTTATATTTAGTCTAAGGTTCCATAGTCCAGCATACCTTGGTAACAAGGTTTATGCATAGACCACTGCACAGACCATGTATACTAGTATATAGTTTGTTCCAGATGAGAGTAGAACCTCATCTGGAAGCCTAGTTATATCACTGGTTTAGTTCTACACCACTCTACTTTAAGTGGCTATGCTCCAACAGTCGAGAGTCCTCATACTGTGATTTCCCAGGCTTGAAGATTTCAACAATATATGCATATGATAAATAGAGAGAAATTGAAATAATAATTGAAATATTGTGTGGACCCATCTGGACTATATTTCAGAATATATTTTGTAGTACCTCTCACAGGGGGAAAGGATGCTTTGTGAAGTGCAGGCACTGGATTCAAGACCTGCAGTGAAATAGCACTGGAGTTGTCAGAGTAGATTCCTGTTGCATGGAAGGTGGCTTCTTCTGTTGTCTCTTTTGTAAATGCCTTGAGAAATGCAGTCCCAAAAAGGAAAGCAAACTCTTGCTTTCCAATGTGAACCATGTTTTCATGTTTCAAAGTTTGAGAACTCTGCTCAGTAAAGATTCTTGATACAGTGGCTCAAAAAATCATTCCAATCTTTTGTTGTTTTGGAAAGATTGATTCACAATGCAAATACCAGACATCAGATTATTCTTAAAAAATTACCCAATATATGTAGTATAGCATCAAATAAGTAAAAGGAGCATGGTGGGTGGTGGTGGTTTTAGGCACTGTGTGAGGGAATGGAGCACCCAAACCTTTTGGTGTGGGAGAGTGTGACTAAGCTGCTGCCCCAATGTCCTTATTAGTCAGTGCTGGAGCAAATCTGGAGGCTTTTTGGCATTTGCAGGAGTATTTCTAACACTGTGGGAGCATTTGTGGACTCATGGGAGCCTTTTTGTGATATTCGTGATGCACCAGGAACTATTTTGTGATGTGTGGGAACACCTTCAGCCATAGCTGCGGGAAGCCTGGAAGCCCACTGTAAAGCCTTGAGGCTGCCACACTTTCTCCCTTCCCCTCTCCCTCCCCTCAGCTTTGTCCTCCTTAAATTGTGAGGGGCTGCTCTTTGGAATATTTCTCAAGGCATTTGGACCCATACCAAGGTGTGTTTAAGCCTCTATTTAATTATATTAAATTTCACTTTTTTAATAATGAAATATATTATTCTGCCATTAGAGTCTGGCTATCCACTGGCCCTGGACCCCCCACATTGAACATTTATCTTCTCTGAAGCATTCCCCCACTCCTCAGGCAACATAAAATGTGTGGTGAGCTCCTACCAATTATTAATTAATTTTTCTGAAGCCAAGTCCTACCAGATTATCTGCAGGTTTCTCTGGAAACCCCGCTGAGTCTGCCTACCTCTTAACAATATGTCCCTGTACATCTCCCCATCCATCCTCCCATCTACCTTGCACATGTATCCCACACCATGTGCTGTCATGCATCCTCAAATCATCAGATTCCTCCAAATTTAATACTTCCATTGATATGCTGCTGAGTGCAGAATCTGGTCTTTTCCACACCAACAACCTCCCATCAGAGCAGACCCCAAACAATTGATTTTGGTCTCATCTGAGAAGATAACCTAAACCAGTCCTCTTCAATCTAATGCTGGTACTTGACAGCAAACTTATATTGAGCCTTGATGTGTTGAGAGGAATTATCAACCTCTCCAGAGGTGAGAGAATGAGCCAGGTGATGATGTTAGAAAGTAAGACCTAATAGTAATCTCAGTCTTGTATTAGCGTATAACGGACTTTGATAGATACCTAATAGTAATCTATGATACATAAGTATACTGCAGTAACGGTATAAGTAAAGTGACTTACCTCAGTCTCGTATTAGCGTATAACGGACTGAGGTATAGAGACGTTCTAGCTACTACATATATACCAGAAGTAAACAATAAGTAAGACGGACAATAGGGATATAGAACAAGGAAAAGTATGAAACAAAAAAGAGAACAATAGGATCATAGTTCCTTTGTTATTTTGATCCTTTTGTATTATTGTTTGCCCATATATGGTGATGGGATTTCTACAGTGTTATCCAACACTCCTCCTCACCGTAGATACTCCTTGTGAAGAGTGGTAGAAGTTCAGACCGTTCTATATACGAAGAAATGAGTAGAAAGGAAGGATATTGACCTATTCGGTGCAATATAAGAGAAAGTGAGAGAAAGAGCACGAGATGACGAAGGAGTCAACGAGTGCAATGGTTCGAGTGGAGGCCTCGACTATTACAGTTCGAGGCCAGAAGTGTTTAGTAGTTCAGATATTGCTACTTATGTAGTAGCTGACACGTTACCCTGATCACCGCTCGTAGTAGACCTAGTTTGTGTCTTACGAGTGGTGGTTCTTGGGTTAAAGTGTGTCTGAGTTTTAATTGGTGCTGAGTGCACCCACAAGTATACACAATGCTTCGAACTAATGAAATATGCAAGATTCAAAGAATATGAAAGATAGAAAAATATGAATAAAATATGTAAAATATGAATGAAATAAAAGGAGTGTTTTACCACAATGATACTGTGGTAAAAGCATACTCCTCACACTCCTCCTCGCATGGAAATCCAGTTATCTAAGACCTAGTAAATTACGGAGATAAGTGAATTTGGAAGGTTCCAGTGCTTTGGTGAAAATATCGGCAAGATTGTTCGCAGTATTGACATAATGCAAGATAATGTCACCAGTATGGACCCACTCACGGAGGAAGTGGTATTTAATATCAATATGTTTGACCTGGGAATGCAAGAGGGGGTCTTCAGATAAAGAGATAGCGGCGTTGTTATCGCAAAAGATAGAGGTGGATGCAGGACAAGGAAAGTGAATCCCGGTGAATAATGCGTGAAGCCAGCTAGCCTCCTTGACGGTTTCGAAAGCAGCAACATATTCAGCCTCACAGGAAGAGGCAGCGACAGTCTTTTGCTTTTTTGTGGCCCATGAGATAAGGCCAGATCCCAGAGTAAAGGCATAACCGCTAATGCTGCGTTGAGTGTCAAGGCAATTGGCCCAATCAGAATCTGTATACCCGGTGAGGTCAATTTTATTGGAACCACCCAGGCATAGCTTAAGGTTTCGTGTGCCTTTTAGATACCGAACAACTCGAATGGCGGCATGCCAATGCGGTGTAGAATAAGAGTCAAGAAACTGTGAGAGTTGTTGTACAGCAAAAGAAATGTCGGGACGTGTGGAAATGGCTAAATACAGTAAACAGCCAACGAGAGATCGATATGGGATTTTGAGTAGGTTGTCAACCTCGATTGTTGATAGTGAAGTACGGTTGAATCTGCGAAGTTTCAAACTATGATCCATAGGTGTAGAAACAGTGGTGGAAGTGTCTTGGCCAAATTGACATATAATTTTGTCGATAAGGGCAGTTTGGGAAAGATAAACAGAATTATTTGGCCGATCCCATTCCACTGCAATTCCAACAACAAAGTGGACAGAGCCAAGGTCGGAAATGGTCCACACATGATGCATCTGATCCTTAAAGGTGTTATTCTCGGCAGCAGAACTGGCAATAGAGAGGAAATCGTCCACATGTACGGCAGCAATGATGATTCCAGTAGTAGTTTGTCTATAATAAATGCAAGATTCTGATGTAAGGCGAGTGAAACCCCAACTTAACATTTGTTCATTCATGGTTTTGTTCCATATCCGGCCGCTTTGTTTCATGCTGTATAGGCCCCGAACTATCATCCAAACATAATCTTCTTTGCCAGGTTCCTCAAATCCTTCTGGTTGTGCCATATATTGCACCTCATCCTCAGGTAAAAGACCATAAAGAAAAGCGGTTTTGATGTCAATTTGTTGTGCGTCCCAACCGAGAGTAGCGGCAATGTGCAGCAAAATACGCCAAGATTCCATGTGTGCAGTCGGTGAGGTTGTTTTATGATAATATTTACCATATATTTGCTCAAACCCCTTAAAGACCAATCGCACCTTCCAACAAATGGCCCGGCCAGACTCATCTCGTTTAATGTGAAATACAGGAGGTCCTTTTTGGATCTTGCATCCCTGAGGAACTTCAGACCAGGGAATCAATTTATATACGCCCATTTGTTTGAGTGAGTCCAACTCCTCCTGGTAACCAACCTGCCATCGAGAGGCATCTCCAGAACGGAGGGCTTCCGCCCAAGTTTGTGGTTCATCATTGCATGTTAACGGATCAATGCCAAGTGTATCAGTTAAAGCGGCTAAGGTGACATTCTCATTTGGTAGGTCAGAGCGGCATTGAAGGGATAACAAAACACGCTGTAACTCATCATTGTCAACAGGTGGTGTCGATGCAGGAGCAGTAGTATGTAATTCGTTGAGGGCAGTCAAGCGTTCCTGTCGTTGTAATCATAAACGCTCAGCACTATCTTTGGATTCCTGAACAGCACGATCAAGTCGAGCAGTTGAAGTAGGTTGGCCAGCTGTGGTCCTATTGGAACACCGAAGGGGTAGATCTGATGATTCGCCAATCTCCTGAATGGGAGGAATTTCTTGTATGGGCAAGGTAGGATTCAGATCAGGAAGTTCGAGAGGTATGCTGGTAGAGTAGTGATCCTGAGGAGGGATCAGATCCGATTCTAAATTTGTACTATGGGAGGTGATAGACCCATTCGTGGTAGGGCGTGGGTGACCATCATGGCTTTCGAGAAATCGAACATGATAGGAATTGTAGATTAGTCGTGTTTTTGGGTCGTAGCACCTGTATGTCTTAGATTTGTCATTGTATCCAATTAAAATGCACTCAATAGATCGCTCATAAATCTTTGGGTTAACCCGGTTTTAAATTAAGACGAATGCACGGCACCCGATCTCTCGCATGTAAGAATAGTCTGGTTTTCTGCCATACCATGATTCCCAGGGTGTTTTGCCTATCAGGGATTTGGTAGTCGTTTTGACATGCAAATGAGCTGCGGTGAGGTAAAATTCGTCCCACAAATATGTAGGTGGTCTGGCGTAAATGTGCATAGTTCTAGCCTTGCCCATTAAGGTGCGGTGCAATCGTTCAACGCGTCCAATGTGTGCTGATGTGTATGGAGCTGTGAATTGATGATCAGTCCCTCTAGAGGCTAACCAATGAACCATTTCATGGCTTTTAAGTTCTCCATTGTCTGTCCGGTAAATTCCAACCTTTAACCCCGTTTCAACTTCCCGTGCACGTTCCCAAATTTGAAGTTGCGAGAAAGCATCACTTTTAAGTTTTAGTAAGATTGTCCAACAGTAACTTGAATAGTCGTCTACAATATTCATGACATAGTTATTTCCAGTTCGCGAGGTGACAGGACTAGGTCCAGACAAATCGATCCATACTTTCTCTAATCGCCTTGTCGCTCTATGCCCTTCCCCCTCTTTACGTATTTTTGGAATAGATGTCTTAGTCTGTTTACCAAGAGTACAGGCATCACATTTAGTGGGAGTGATAGAGGGGTTGGGGGCTGTCGTACCTGGGATGAGGCCAGAGTGGAACATATCATGAATAGCTTGATAGTTCGCATGGCCAAGTCGATGGTGCCATGATTCAATGGTGGGTGCGCGATGAGCAATGAAAGCGTGTTCAGTTTGGGCTGAGTAAAGGTTCAGAGAATAAAGGTGTTTTTGTGGAAGTAAGTTTCCTCGAGCTATAATTGTTCCAGATGACTTTGTGCTAAGCCAGCAGGAGGCGTCATCAAAATGTGCAATGACATTCGAGTCTTTTGTGAGGCAGTGGATTGAAATTAATCGTATGGTGGCATCTGGAATATATAAAACGTTTTGTAATAGTATATGTGTGCCTCGACCTATCCGTAATTTGATATCCCCAATGCTGATCGCCCATACAGAGGAGCCACCCAAGCCTTTAACAGAGCGGGGGGTAACGGCTTTCAAGGTTAGGAAGTCAGTTCGGTCAGGAGATATATGAATGGAGGCACCACTGTCCATCCAGAATGGATGCGAGTCATTGGAGATAGGTGTGCGAGTAGGGGAGGATACAGGAATGATGTCGGTTGTATTAATAGCTGCCATGGTAGATTGGCTATGTTTGGACCAGTCGATATTCATTTTTAACTCCTCCTCAATGACAAGCCATCCATCATACTCAATAGTGTCTTGTGGTGACAAAGATATCGAAGGGGGGGGTAATGAGATGGAGTTAGAGGAAAAGGCAACATTGGCGGTAGGGGTGTCCGAAGAGGAGAAGTCCGATGAGTCCATGTTGACAATGTAGATTTTACTGTCGGCACCTTGCAACTTAATGGGAACCTTCGGTGTAGTAGGTGCAGGAGTAGAGCTAATGGCAGTTATAGTTGAACTGCTCAATTTGGAACCAGGGCTAATGGTAGGCAAGTTTGAACTAGGTGACTTGGAGCCACGGGCAAGACGGTGAGCCTGCTTGGATTCATCGAGGGTCTTACCTGCCATTCCTCCACCAGGACGGATACAGAACTCTAACTCATGGTAAGCACGTTTGCAATTGGAACAGATGATAGAATTCGATTTGGATTGAGCGGATAAAGCAACAGAGTCAGTAGGATGTGTCTTGTCCGAGTTAAGAAGATTCTGTTCACTGTCCAAATAGACACATAGTTGAGTGGAAGTGAAAGGAGTAGAGTCGGTGGAGGCAGAAATATCCTGAGTGACGATAGACCGCACATTGCTAAAATCATTTCCAAGAGAACCTAAAAGGGCAATGCATTTCAATAAATCCTTAGAGATATCACCCATTTTGTAAGCTCGATCGATCAGAGAACAAATTTTCTTGGCAGTTACGGGTAAGGGAGTAGATCGGGCACAGCGAGTGGTAAGGGCCTCCTGCAGTAATTGCACCTGACGAATAGGTCCCTCACTCTGGTGTCGTTGCCGGATAGTCTCCCAACAAGCTTTGGCACCCAACTTGCGATCAAGATAATCCTGCTCAGATGTCTCAACGGTGGAGATAATGAGTGCAGCAGCTAAGGAGCTGTTTGCCAGCCAGTTGGCCTTGGCACGAGGTTCGGTGCTATCGGGTTCAGAAACTGTACCATCAATATAGCCAGAAAGCCCAGTGAGGGTGATAAAGAGGTCTGTGGCACGAAGCCAAGGACGGTAATTTGATTTTAGTTTGTCAAGTTTGGGTCCAGTGTAGGTAATATTCGTTTGAACAAGCGGAACGGAAGGTGCAAGAGCATCCGTGGAAGTCGGAGTGGCCATAGGTAAAAATATAGTATTGGTCCTACTTAAAATATAGGCCCATAACCTGTTAGAAAGTAAGACCTAATAGTAATCTCCGTCTCGTATTAGCGTATAACGGACTTTGATAGATACCTAATAGTAATCTATGATACATAAGTATACTGCAGTAACGGTATAAGTAAAGTGACTTACCTCAGTCTTGTATTAGCGTATAACGGACTGAGGTATAGAGACGTTCTAGCTACTACATATATACCAGAAGTAAACAATAAGTAAGACGGACAATAGGGATATAGAACAAGGAAAAGTATGAAACAAAAAAGAGAACAATAGGATCATAGTTCCTTTGTTGTTTCAATCCTTTTGTATTATTGTTTGCCCATATATGGTGATGGGATTTCTACGGTGTTATCCAACAGATGATGATCCCTGGGGGAGAGCTTGGGAGGACAACCTCTGGAAGGTGTTGGAAGTGCACCAGGGAGTTGGGAGTGGATTTATGATACTGTAGAGTGCCCAATATAGAGTTTAGAAGCAATTGTTCTGCAGGAGTGACCCTTTTGGAGAAGAGAACTGACAGAGAGTCTTGTTTCAGCAGAGTGCATCTTCATAATGTGGTGGGAGGGTGAAATGAGGCAAAGGTTCATATAAATGTGTTATTTAAACATGTGGTCACATGACCTTGTTGAACCTAACCAGAAATTCCCACAGTCATATGAACCTTAGTTGAGTTTCATGTATCAGTTGACAGAGCTAAAAAAAGTGTCTGGATGCACCATGGCCATTGTTCATCTCCTACTCCCCTGATAAGGAAAGCTATGATGTCATGCTTATGTTGAAACAGTTGAATAACTCTTGACAAACACCCTGTGAGTGTGAGGAAAGTAAACACTAAGGAGACTTTCCCACACCCACAGTGGAGTATGCTACAGGGTGCTTACCTAAGCACCTACAAATCAGTTACCTTACTAGGTAACTCACTCAATACTGCTGCACTTACAGTGCTGGGAAAAATACTACAAATATCAGAAAAATATAGGGAACATCATAGACTATGTGAGAGCTGTAATATCATACTCTAACACTCCCACCTGATGAGACAGCTCTATGCTAGTGTGAGGAGTATGCTTTTACCACAGTTTCATTGTGGTAAAACACTCCTTTTATTTTATTTATATTTTACACATTCTATTCATATTTATCTATCTTTTATATTCTTTGAATATTCCATCATTTCATTAGTTCAAAGCATTGTGTATACTTGTGGGTGCACTCGGCACCAATGAGAACTCAGACACACTTTTACCCAAGAACCACCACTCGTAAGACATAAACTAGGTCTACTACAAGCGGTGATCAGGGTAACGTGTCAGCTACCATATAGGTAGCATTATCTGAACTACTGAACACTTCTGGCCTCGAACTATAACAGTTGAGGCCTCCACTCAATCCATCACACTCATTGACTCCTTCGTCATCTAGTGCTCTTTCTCTCACTTTCTCTTATATTGCACCAAATAGGTCAATATTCTTCCTTTCTACTCATTTTTTCGTATATAGAACAGTCAGAACTTATACCACTCTTCACAGCTAGTCCCAGTAGTTTTCATAAGTATTCTACCTTTGGCTTAGCCAATGGTTTTGTCAATAAATCAGCAGGCATCTCTGAAGTAGGGAGATGAACAACTTTGATCTTCCCACTATCAACTTCCTGCCTTAACCAATATGTTCTCAAGTCCAGATACTTTGTACGGCCATGATGTTCAGGATCTCTGGCAACTGCAATAGAAGATTGGTTGTCAAGATACAAAGTGGATGCAGTTGTTTGAGGATATCCCAATTCCTCAAATAAGTTTTGCAACCATAGCACTTCCTGACCAGCTGACACTGCTGCAATATACTCTGCTTCAGTAGTAGAGAGAGTTACAATAGTCTGGAGTTTGCTCTGCCAGCTAATGGCTCCAGTACCCATCTTAACCACATATGCACTAGTAGATTTTCCAGTTGACTTATCACCTCCATGGTCAGCATCTGAATAAGACACAAACAATTCCTTGTCATTACTAGGGCCAAAGGTCAAGCCCAAGTCAAGGGTGCCTTTGAGATATTGAAAGAGATGTTGTACTGCTAGCCAATGAGCCTTTCCTGGATTGTGATTGAATCTGGCTAATACTCCAACAGTATAGGCAATGTCCGGATGAGTGGCAACAGCCAAATTGTGAGGAGTATGCTTTTACCACAGTTTCATTGTGGTAAAACACTCCTTTTATTTCATTTATATTTTACACATTTTATTTATATTTTTCTATCTTTTATATTCTTCGAATATTGCATATTTCATTAGTTCGAAGCATTGTGTATACTTGTGGGTGCACTCGGCACCAAATGGAACTCAGACACACTTTAACCCAAGAACCACCACTCATAAGACACAAACTAGGTCTACTACGAGCGGTGATCAGGGTAACGTGTCAGCTACCACATAGGTAGCATTATCTGAACTACTGAATACTTCTGGCCTCGAACTATAACAGTCGAGGCCTCCACTCGAACCATTGCACTCGTTGACTCCTTCATCATCTTGTTCTCTTTCTCTCACTTTCTCTTATATTGCACTGAATAGGTCAATATCCTTCCTTTCTACTCATTTCTTCATATATAGAACGGTCAGAACTTCCGCCACTCTTCACAAAATACATAAGAGAACCAACAGCATGGATGTATGGAATGTCCTTCATGTATGCAATCTCTTCAGGAGACACTGGAGCCTGGTTTTTACTCAATTTTGAGTTAGGTATCATAGGTGTACCAATGGGATTGCAGTCAGCAAGACCATAACACTGTAACATGTCCAAGATGTATTGACGCTGTGATAGAGTAATAGTACACTTTGTCCTATCTCTTTCAATGCCAACACCTAACAAGTAAGAAGTAGGACCAAGATCATACAATTTGAAGTGGCTCTTTAGATCATCTTTGAGCTTTGTGATAGCCTCCTTGGATTTAGATGCAATAGTTATGTCATCTACAAATACTGGTATAATGACTTTGACATCACCCTTTTGGAAGACCCAAATGCTATGATCACATAGCACTTGTTTGAAACCCAAACTGAGCAGGACAGCATTCAATGTTTTATTCCAGATACAAGGTGACTGGCGTAAACCATATATGTAGTCCTTTCAGAAGAAGTAAGAACTCATCACGAGCACCTTGGTGAAAACCTTCAGGCTGCTGCAAGTATACTTCCTCTTCAAGTTCACCATTCAAGAATGCAGAGGAGATATCTACACTCTCAAGTTCCATGTCCTCCAGTGCAGCCAATGCTAGGACAGCACGCAAAGTGGCCCATTTGGCAGTAGGAGCAAAGGTATCAGTGAAGTCAAACCCTGGTCGCTGTGCATAGCCTTTGCAACAAGACGAGCTTTGAACTTGTCAATTGACCCATTCTTCTTACGCTTGATCACAAACACCCAACGAGAGCCAATGGCTTTACGACCCTCAGGTAGTTTAGCAAGGCGAAAAGTACCATTTTCAAGCAGGGATTGCATTTCTGTATATGCAGCGTCATACCACTTGTCAGCATCAGAACTTTGTAAGGCCTCTTTGAGAGTTCTCGGTGCATCATCATGAGCACTGGCCTTGTAGGCAAACTCAAGGGCTTCATCCACACCAATGTAAAGATCTCTCTCACTGGCAGCTAGGGCTTCTTCCTCAGACTCAACTGGAGGAGGAGAATGTAGTGGAGAATCCTCTGCCTCATCACTGGACTCAACTACAGGAGTAGATTCTCTATAGTTGTGGATGTTAGCAGGGTCACCTTGCCAGAAATGCTTAGGAGGAACTCTGTTTCTGGGTGGATTGTGATGTGGTTGAGGAGGAGGACCGGTGAACGTTCAGAATGTTCAGAGTTAGAATCACAGTTGGAACTAGAACCAGGAGGCAAAGCATTATTCTGACCATCTCCCACCTGATTTGGTTCCTGTGGAGCTTCCACCTGATTAGGCTGGGCTCCTACCTGAATAGACATAGAGGGTCCAGGAATAAACAAATCAACAAATTGTGGATTATCAGGAAGAACATCAGGAGCAGTAGGAGTAGAAGGTATGGCAGGTTTAGACAAGCCTGGTAAGACTCTCTCATCAAAGACAGCATTATTACTGATAATAGTCTTCTTAGTCAAGGGAGTGTAAAACATCCAACCCTTATAATCTGGAGGATATCCAATAAAGACACATTTCTGTGTGTGAGAGCCAAGTCCGATATGTTGGTCCTTCTGTACATGCACATAAGCAGTACAGTCAAATACCCTAAGATGTGATACTTCTGGTTTCCTACTATGCCAGACAGTATAAGGCACAGAATGCTTAAGAGCAGTGGTAGGTGAGCAGTTGCACACACGAGTAATGGCAATGACAGCATGTCCCCAGAATGAGGGAGGGAGGTGGGATTCAGCCATAATTGAAGTAGCCCCTTCCTCCAATGTTCTGTTGAAGTGTTCAGCAACCCCATTCTGATGTGGTTCATTCCACACAGTATGCTGCTGGCTGATGCCAGCAGTGGAAAGGAAGGCATCAAACTCCTTAGACATATATTGTCCACCCTTGTCATCTCTGAATATCTTGATCTTCTGACCAAGCAAGTTTTCCACTTTAGCCTTATATTGCTTAAATACCTGAAAGGCATCACTCTTATTTTTGAGTAATGCAATCAAAGCATAGTGTGAGGCATCATCAATGAAAGTGATCTAGTAGTGAAACCCTTCCACAGTTTGTGTAGGCAAGGGACCATGAACATCACTGTGAATGAGTGCAAGTGGTTTAGTATAGCATGTTGTTGCCATTTTATTAATTACTCTGTTCTGTTTTCCAGCCAAACAAGGTTCACAAATAGAATCAGGAGACGTGTGAGAGTCAATATTTATCCCACCAACCAAATCACCTTTGAGGAGCTTCTGGATATCAGCATGATTGAGGTGATTAAAGTGACGATGCCAAAGTGTGGAGTCCAAGGGACAGGTTGTAACAAGACCAACATAATCCATCATAGGTACCATCATTCCATCCAAATAGGCCTGGTTATATTCATTGACTGTAGCAGTGAAATGCAAGACTTTTCTCAAATAGAAAGACATGGGCAAACGAAAGATAGAGACATGGAAATTCTTTTTCTTTGTCAAATATAAGATGGAAAGAAGGTTCCTTGTGAGATGGGGAACATGGAGAACCCTTTCAAACTCTATTATTACATTTGCATTCCCTTTAGGCTTAAACCACACTGCTCCTATCCCTGCAGACATAACTATTTGTCCATTTGCAACTTGGATAGGTATTTGAAATGGTGTATAACTTGAAAACCAATGATGATGGGGAGTCATGTGCAAAGAAGCACCTGTGTCAGCAGTCCAGTCAGAACTAGCATTGACAAGGAGAGCACAAGATGGATTGGTAGAGTCAGGGATAGAAACACTTGCATTTCCAGCACTCTCTGGTTTCTTTTCCTCTGATACCTTGTCAGATGCATCAGCTTTGTCAGCCTTAGCAGCCTTTCTTTCTTTATACTCCTTTTTCTTCTGTTCAACTCTGGCCTTTGCCTGTTTCTGTGCATTTGCATACTTGTAACAATTGTCTTGGGTGTGGCTGGAACCATTGCAGAATGTGCAAGGAACTTTACCAGAAGTGTTGGAAGTCTTTAACACAATCTTGTTCACCGTCTCTAAACTTCTGGCAGACTGCAGACTCTCTTGTGATACAAAGTGAGTTTTGACATCAGAGAATGTGATATGTAGCAGTATTCATCATTAAAGATGAAGTCCACACAGAGTCAGATTCAGGCAGAGAACAAAGTAAAGTGAGAGCAGCAAGCTCATCATCCAGTATGGCAAGAGTGTACACCTTTGGACATAAGTTCTGGACACATGCACAAACCTTGTCAACACAACTCATTAATGAAGTCAGAGATTCATCAGGTTCCTTCCGAATATTAAAGAGGTCATTGTAGACACTAAAACGAAGTGCAGGGAGTTGTTTATTATGTGCCTTTTCAATTTTAGACTACATATGATCAGGACCATCATCAATGTCAACATAGGTGCGCTCCAAGAGAGTGCCATATGATACCAGCTGCTTTATTGGAGCGTTCCAACCAGGCAGACTGTAAACTAGTATCACTAGGTTGTTTTTCTTTGCCAGTGGCAATAGAGAGACAGTTCTCCATACACAAAAGACCAATTACACCATGTCTCCAATCCTCATAATTATTTTCTCCCAATATGACACTACATTTGTAAGTATCACTGGATGCCATGACATGTCAATATCCACCAAGAATTTAACTTAAAAGAACTAAGTAATTGGACAAGCAGTTGTAACCCTGCTTTGCTCAACAGGGTTACCATGATATTGCAAGGAAGGTAAAAACAAAGGCCCACTGAAGAGCACAATGCCAACAGTTCAAGTTCAATGTATCTAAAAGACCATGTTAAAAGGTAAAATGATGTGGCACAGACCCAGATGATACTGTGAAGTGCTTGAGGTGTGAGGGAAGAGTGTGACTGGAGAGAGAGAGGTGACAGAGTGTGACAGGGTGAGTCACAAGAGTGATAAAAATGAAGTTGCCCAAAAAAGCGAAATTGAGCGATGACAAGCAATTTGGAGCATGGGAATATATTCCCTTTATGGACACAGGCGCCTAAATGGGCGAAAAATGCACACAATCACAGGTGTGAGATGTGAGTCCAAAAAGTGACTAAATTGGGCCAAAATCCAAGGAGATATAACCAAAATAAAATCCAAATGCAATGTAGAGTGTTTTGGACAAGTAGAAGTTGTCAGAAAAGATGTGCAAAGTGATGGATTGCACAGATGACAACTGGATGTACCGGTTTAGAAGCCGGGGCCCATAACCTGTTGAAACAGTTGAATAACTCTTGACAAACACCCTGTGAGTGTGAGGAAAGTAAACACTAAATGCATTCAACTGTGAAATAACTACATACCTGTGAGTGTGAGGAAAGTAAACACTAAGGAGACTTTCCCACACCCACAATGGAGTATGCTACAGGGTGCTTACCTAAGCATCTACAAATCAGTTACCTTACTAGGTAACTCACTCAATACTGCACCTACAGTGCTGGGAAAAATACTACAAATATCAGAAAAATATAGGGAACATCATAGATTATGTGAGAGCTGTAATATCATACTTTCACAGCTTATGTCATCATATAGGTCAGATGTATATGTACCTCTTACTTCTGATTATTTCAGATTTTTATCTATTTTATTTCTGGAGCTGTGAACCACTCTTTCCAATTTCACCAAACATCTGGATGCTTTTTTGGGTCACTGTATTACTTCCTAATGTTATCATCTCCTTTGATTTCACCACTAGCTTGGAAAAATCCAACATTTGTCATACATACCACTCTCAGGGATATCAATCACAAGCCCTATCTGGCCCAGGACCATATTCCTGCTGATTTCGTATCTCACAAGAGCATGAAGAACTCCATAAAGTATCAGATTCACAACAACTCTACCCTTGACATGGCTGGTCAAAATGCATTCATATGCCTTATGCACATCCTTGAAAGAGAATGTTGAATCAACCAATAGAATAACTTTCCCTCTCAAATAAACTTGAGCTACTCTACTCTAGGAAATATTCAATTAATAAATCAATGGACCTTCACTGATAGGTTTACTCAATGCATCCAGATCAGGTTTCCCATTGACCACAACAATATATCTGAGATTATATTGTGTGAGTGATGTAATTTGAATAGGATGTATTAATTATTCACTTCTATGTGTTTGCTATGCCCAACCACACTGGCCAGAATTCAGCTCTCACATATGTTGTGACTATATCTACAATATCCCTATCAAAGTGCCAACACTGACAAATGTACCATTTGGAGTGAAATATGTGGGAGAAGTTGTGAATAATCCACTAGATGACCCTACAGTGTCTTCAAAGTCTCAAGTGGGTGTGCAGGTACTTAAGAGCAATATAACACTTACCAAAACTGGTGTGAAATTTGGGAGAAGGGGACTCTCCTTCAAGTGAGGAAGAAGTGGTGTGACCTTATAATTGATGACCTTTGACAGGCATATGCAACAGTGAATTATATCAAGAGGAAACAGATGCACACCTGATATGCACTGAGATTCTTCACAAATTCCACATTTGGCATTGACCAAGTTGCAACAACAATGCACCCTTGAGCTTTCACACTCTAATATTTGATAGACAGTGAGGGCTGTCATGGCAATACCAGCAGCTTGTGAAAAGTCAATATTGCTGTGTTTGAGAGTGGTGTGATCAGCTAGGATTCACATATTGCTACTGGGCTCTGTACCCCATCCTACATGCACCCAACTCTCTATACCCACCAGGCTACTGTTACAACCAGAAAACCCACTGGGACCTGGACCCCACCCTATATACACCCGACTCTCTATACCCACCAGGTTACAGTTAACCAGACTCCACTGGGACCTGCACATGTCAACCTGTCTATATCTGACTCTGCCTCATGCACCTGCCACTGGACCTGCCCAGACAACCCATCAGCTCTCTAACTGAGCCCCATTCCCATTATGGTCAAATGACCTGTTGTGTTTCATTTCCCACTTCCATTCTGTTCCATCCCTAACACCCATTTGGGTGTTTGCTCATCCTGATTCATGATTACTTGTTTAGGCTTTATTATTACCAGATTTGGTCTTGCATACATTCCACAGTCTATGTATGTAGTCTAGCTAATGTTTGTACATACAATCTGCTCAGAAATCAACTTTGAATCAACTCTGAACTCCCCCAGTAACTTAGCATATATCCCACTCTATATCCCACCTCTCAGAACAACAACATCATTATCTTGGGGCCCATGGGCCTTCCTGACTCACCATCTGACCTATTGACCTCCACAGGGTTTCCCATATCAACTCTCTGACCTCCCAACTTATCAACTGCTCAACAACTATACCTATCAATCACCCCAGACTCCCCAGGTTTCCCATCTGCCAGTCTGAAATTGCACACCACAATTGTGTGAGGGTGCAGCCTATAAGCTGAAGCCAAGTCCTACTGGATTATCTGTGGGTTTCTCTGGAAACCATCTGTTAAGGCTGCCTGCCTCTTAACATTGTGCAAGCACACCTCATCCAGTTGTAAATTGCACTGTTTACATAGATGATATCCTTAAGAGTGGTCTGAAAGTCAAGTCCTAATTTCAGACTAGCAGGTACTTGGTATATTCTCAGATTCTGAGGATATGTCTGGGGTGGGTCTGAAGGGAAATCTGAGACAAACAGACATAGGGGATAACTGGAGGCTGAGGAGTGCAGGTTATCAAGTAAGATATGAGAGACAAAGAGACAGAAAAGGACCAAATTAAACTAATATTCAAACTGGTTTCTAACTACAAGGGAGAGGAATATTTATACTATAATGTCTTTGTACTACAAAACAAGAACAATGATTTTCTAATAAGGAAATAAGACAAGGTCACACTTCTTCAATGTTAAACATTTTAATGAAAAATCTTCATATATTTGAGTGGGCGGCTAATTAGGTTATTGACGAGATTAGTACAGAGAGTTTAATAGAGTTTAGTTCTTATCGCATCTAGCATCTTTGTTGACTGAACTCCGTCAACTCAAGCGAAAGGATGCGGATGAGCGAAGAGATGATACACACCAAACATTTTTCAGGATCCTAATTACGAACAGTAGCATTTAATATCAATATTAGTAGATACAATTCAACAAATCTTGCCGAATCCTAATTACGGAAGTCTCAATTAAATTCTATATTATTAGTATTAGTTGAATTTAATATATTATTAGTAGCAGTTAAATTCTATATTACTTCTCTGGTATCTGTGACTTTTAAAAATAATTTGCATAATTCAACCTTATTTGATTCAGAAACATAACCATAATTATCTGGCCTACCAAACCATGTTTAGTGTCGAGTGCCGCACGATCCCTGGCGTGCTGAGAGTAGTTCGGCACTCAACGTCCAGCTGAGCATATGTAGGATTCGCACGCCTTGTGTTCTCGTACGACGTCGCTGTCGACCCTCAGTCCTTCCTGTTTTTCTCATCACTGACTTCTGATCCTTATTCCTACATATCTACACATTTAATTTACCCACCCACCCTAGCCCTTTCTTTAGACTGCAGCAGTAATCAAGTATCAATATTTCGATGTGATATATTTACCATATTTAGCGGATTATACAGTAACGAGAGCTGTTAATGCATTATGATTACCCGCCCTCCCGAGCGGCGAGTCTTCCCACGCACACGCAGAGAGCTAACGCTCTTCCTCTACCCAACCACTCAGCTCTTCACTGTCTAGTCCGTAATAGTCGACGCTGGAGTGGAATTCATTCTGAAAGAGAGTTTATAACCGATTGTTTGACGTGTCACAAAAATTTATATCTCCGCTAATTTCGATCCAAAATCTGTGAGGATGAGTCTGCATTGCTAAAAGGAACATTTCTACCAAAGGAATAAAGGTGAATCGACTATTTCTATTGTACAAAAGTAGCGGCCAGTGACTAGGCGTGATGCACCATTTGCGCGCCTTTACGGATTGAGCCGAGAATTGCACGTGAGGAAGCCGAGAGTTTGAACCCGAACAGCATCGTAATGTTACAGCGTCTTCGATCTTTATTACTACTGCCCTTGAACCACATCCGACTCTCCGTATACCGTTTCCTATCCACAGCCACAGGTTTTCACAACATTCGCTATTTTAAATTTGGCATTCCTCTGGTGTTGAAATGCTCGATAGGAACCATCGGCACCGAAGCTGATGCTTTGCGATTCCTCAACAGTTGCGGTCTTCGTTTGCCAATCCCTCGCATCGTTGATAGCTTTGTTGTGGGCGGAAATACATACACTGTGATGACGAGGATTGACGGAGATCTGCTTATTGATAAACTTGACACGACGTCAGATAAAGACATGCGCCTCATCGTTGAAGACGTCTTCACGGTCCTCCGCAGTCTCTGGACTCTCCCTCAGCCCGAGCAAGACGCAGGCAAGGTCATGCTTAGTGCAAGCGGCCATGGTATGCCAAGTCCGGTTTTCTTCTTTGAGGACCGCGAGGGTCCTTTTGACAATATCCTGGAGTGCTTCGTCCATCTGTCTCGTCACCTATTCGATTCTGTGGAGGAGTTCAAGGAGCTACAGCCCAACGCTTCCCAGACCATTATGTCCGACACCATTGTATATGTGCACGCCGACCTTCGAAGCCACAACATTCTCGTTAAAGACGGTCGATTGAGCGGAATTATAGATTGGGAAAATTCGGGCTGGCTGCCCCTTCATTGGCAGCTTCATGTTCTGCGGCGTCCCTGTGCAAGCACACGCGGCGAATTTCGGAAGTTAGTCGACAGCATGAAGGGTCCGTCTGCGTCGGAAGCAGCATATGAGGAGTCTAAACCGTTGTTGTATTATAACTTATGAGTTAGTGTGATATCTCCATTTGCTCCTTTTGGACGTGAACCATGTGGTGTCATATTTACAGTAATCGAGAGGGCTCTTTTTTTTGTATGTAATTTCGGTCAGCCAGCTTGCCTTTGAATCTTTATATCGTTCGCAATGATATAAATCCCATTAGGTGTTGCGATTTCAAGAGCTGACTGGGGTGGCAGCGAAGAGAATGCAAGTAGGATTCATAACCTAAAACTTAAACCGATCGGTAAAACGAGTTTTTACAAAGTGTGGTATATCAGTCCAAGGTTTGAATGTTGGCTGCAGGTCTAGCTTATTCCGACTCCTCTTTAGCCATACTCAACGGTTGCTGAATGGTTACCCGTCTGGCTATGGGCATAGCCTTGATTATATCTCAGGGAAAGACGACATAGGATTAAGCTGCTATGAGATCACATTGACTTTCGTAAATTTACAGGTTCTGGAAATCTAGAATAACATTCAAAGGCACATTCTGCGGGACTTCTGGTTAGTCGGACAACAATAATTGCCATTGAATATCGACCGCACCGTTCAGATCTCCCCAACAAAGGAGATGACAAAGGTACCCGCCGCAGACTTGCTTTCCTGTTCCTCACTTATCATCTTGACTGTTTTCTCAATCCCTTCGATACCATTCTGCCTGACCAGAAACCCCTCGGCTTCAAGAATCTTCAGAACCTGGAGCAACCATGTCCGACAAGTCATGCCTGCCTGGCGATTTTCTTTGACTGATGGTTTACTACCACCAGGGAAGATGGAGGTACAGATCTCCTTCATCTTCTCAGCATCCGGAGGTAAACATCCCATGACCTTTAGGTAAGCAAATACTGTTGTAGGCCGTGTAGGTGGCCACCGGATTGATAGGCTTGTATCGATATTGCTCTATAAGATCCACTTGGGCCCAGTCGTGCCTGGTGGCCTTTCGATCTTTGTCAGTGACGTACAGAGCCACCATTATCAGTGTGGTAGATTCCAACTTTTAGTCCTGTTTCACCTCCAAGTGCTAGCTCCCATGCTTTACGTTGAGAGAAGGCATCACTTTTGACTTTTAATAAAGTGGTCCAGACAACACTTGTATAGTTGTCAATGATATTCATAACATAATTATGCCCAGTGTGTGATGTTACAGCTTGGCATCCTGACGAATCTATCCAAACTTTCTCTAGCTTCCTGTGAGGAGTATGCTTTTACCACAGTTTCATTGTGGTAAAACACTCCTTTTATTTTATTTATATTTTACACATTTTATTCATATTTTTCTATCCTTTATATTCTTCGAATATTGCACCATTTCATTAGTTCAAAGCTTTGTGTATACTTGTGGGTGCACTCGGTACCAAATAGAACTTGGACACACTTTTACCCAAGCACCACCACTTGTAAGACATAAACTAGGTCTACAGTGAGTGGGTGATCAGGGTAATGTGTCAGCTACCACATAGGTAGCATTATCTGAGCTATCTAACACTTCAGACCTTGAACTATAGCAGTCGAGGCCTCCACTCGAATCATCCTTCTTCCCATTCTATTCATTACTTCGTATATAGAACGGTCTGAACTTCTACCACTCTTCACACATATCTTCCGTCGTAAGCCTTACTTCTGAAATTAAGGACATTGAGTGTTTGTGTAGAGGTGCAGCACATAAGCTGAAGCCGACGTCCTGACCCTATCCACTAGTTCCTGACTTCCTGGTGACTTTCTGATAGTTCTGGAATAAGTTCCCGACATGGCACTTAACAGATTAGAGGGATTAGGGAGATTAGGGAGATTAGGGAGATTAGGGGGATTAGGGGGATTGGGGGATTTGGGGATTGGGGGATTAGAAGGATTAGAAGGATTAGGAGGATTAGAAGGATTAGGAGGATTAGGAGGATTTAGGGGGATTGGGAGGATTGGGAGGATTAGGGGGATTAGGGGGATTGGGAGGATTGGGAGGATTGGGAGGATTGGGAGGATTGGGAGGATTGGGAGGATTGGGAGGATTGGGAGGATTGGGAGGATTGGGAGGATTGGGAGGATTGGAGGATTGGGAGGATTGGGGGATTGGGAGGATTGGGGGATTGGGGGATTGGGGATTGGGGGATTGGGGGGATTGGGGGATTGGGGGGATTGGGGGATTGGGGGATTGGGGGATTGGGGGATTGGGGGATTGGGGGGATTGGGGGGATTGGGGGGATTGGGGGATTGGGGGGATTGGGGGGATTGGGAGGATTGGGGAATTGGGAGGATTGGAGGAATTGGGAGGATTGGGGGGATTGGGAGAATTAGGGGTGTCTACACTGAGGTGATTCTCATGATTCCTGAGGTGAATCAAATACAGTTTATCTGGAGATATTTAAGCAAATACATAGAGTAAAGTCTTATGAGAATTTGGAGGGTTGGGGAGATTGGGAAGATTGAGGGGATTGAGGGGATTGAGGGGATTGAGGGGATTGAGGGGATTGAGGGGATTGGGAGGATTGGGGGGATTGGGGGATTGGGGGGATTGGGGGATTGGGGGGATTGGGGGGGATTGGGAGGATTGGGAGGATTGGGGAGATTGGGGAGATTTGGGGGATTGGGAGGATCAGAGAGATTGGAGGAATTGGAGAGAGTTGAGGAATAATTCAACTCAAACCTAAACTTAATCCCTCTGTCCAACTTCTTGATATATTTCCCTCCATCTCCCTCCCAATACTCCCATCCCAATACTCCCATCCCAATGTCCTCAATCACTCTCCCAATACCTCCAATATCTCTTCTAATGCCTTCCATCTCTCTCTCCATATACCTCCAATTCTCCTGCCAATACCTCCAATGTCTCTCCCAATACTCCTAACCTCTCTCCCAATACCCCCTGTTTATTCTCTCTGAGATTTGTAGGGACTTTCAAATAGGGTCTCATTATTTTTCTCTATAACAAATAGCATTACTACCAATTAAGAATTAGTATGCTAATGTAACAAATAGACTAAGTTGTGAATAATGTACCTTAGTCCACATGATAGGGAAAATTGACTGAGGTACATATGAAAGATTAAAAGGGGGTAATGATAGGAAAAAAAAAAACAATTGAAGTAAAGATTAAGTGGTGGTAAGATGTGGAATAAAGGAAGGTTGATAAATGATGTGATACATGATCAAGGGTTTTCTTATTATTCTCAGGGACACTCCAACTCCACCACTCTCTCAGGTACATTTAAATCTCAGTTCACAACAAGCTCACATGTGGCTGCACAAAAGCTGTGGTTTTTTCTCTCTCAGTACTCAATCTATTAGCCATTTGCATATCCTGCAGATATTAGTTCTACACTGTTCAACTGGTCTAGCTGTAGAACTACTACACCATTGAAACAGTTCTAAATAAATGAACATGTCATACAAGTAAGGAAGAAATGTTATTCCACTGGAAACAAGGTTTGCCTTGTACTCTTTTTATATATTATCCTACTGCCACAAAGACTATAAAGACCATGACTGGAATTCTGAATTATTGTAATGGAGTATACCAGAAAGTGCTCTATTAACCAATGAAATATATATCAAGAGAAGGAAATATCATTCTAATAGTAATAGGAATTTATCTTACTACAATAGTTTACATATATTCTACACAACTAAAGAGAATGGTGATAACCATTATAAGATTATGATACAGATCATCACAAAAATGATATTGTTTATAACAGAACCTTCTGCACATTCATCCCTCAGATAGCAATTATTCTAGCTGTTATGCAGTTGTTATTTGAATCACATTAGTAGCAATTTTTAGTTTGGTTGTGCTTTGCCATGTTTCAACAGTGCAACAGTTGAATAGTGTAGGACTAATATCTGCTGCAAATAAAAACAGCTAATAGATTGAGTGATAAGGGGGAATAAACCACTACTTTATGCAAACCACATGTAAAGTACATATATATTTGGAGAATAATGGAAAGAGAAGAATGATGAGAGCCTATTACTACCTCACAGTGTATGGTGTGTCACTACCTTACACATTCTGGGTATTCAAATATTGACTACTTTTAGTGAAACTTCTAGATGTAGAATGCATTTGATACTAAGGAGGACAATACAGAGGAATAGAACAGATGTCACTAAGAATGTTGAGTATACATTGGGATACTATGAGCATAATGGAACAGATAGAATTATACAATTGATGAAATGTGGATAGACATGATTACACATTACAGCATTATTGATATGGAAGTATTGGGAGGAAATTAGAAGTCTTTGGGAGGAGATTGAGGGTGTTGGGAGGGAGGTTGGGAGTATTAAGAGGGAGGTTGGGAGTATTAAGAGGGAGGTTGGGAGTATTAAGAGGGAGGTTGGGAGTATTAAGAGGGAGGTTGGGAGTATTAAGAGGGAGGTTGGGAGTATTAAGAGGGAGGTTGGGAGTATTAAGAGGGAGGTTGGGAGTATTAAGAGGGAGGTTGGGAGTATTAAGAGGGAGGTTGGGAGTATTAAGAGGGAGGTTGGGAGTATTAAGAGGGAGGTTGGGAGTATTAAGAGGGAGGTTGGGAGTATTAAGAGGGAGGTTGGGAGTATTAAGAGGGAGGTTGGGAGTATTAAGAGGGAGGTTGGGAGTATTAAGAGGGAGGTTGGGAGTATTAAGAGGGAGGTTGGGAGTATTAAGAGGGAGGTTGGGAGTATTAAGAGGGAGGTTGGGAGTATTAAGAGGGAGGTTGGGAGTATTAAGAGGGAGGTTGGGAGTATTAAGAGGGAGGTTAGACATTGGGAAGGAGGTTGGAGGTACTGGCAGAGAGAGATAGAAGGCATTAGAAGAGGTATTAAGGTATTGGAAGTTGATTGAATGGTTTGGAAGGCATTAGAAGAGATATTGAAGGTATTGGAAGAGTGATTGAGGACATTGGGATGGGAGTATTGAGAGAAAGGTGGAGGGAAATATATCAAGGAGTTGGACAGAGGAATTAGGTTTAGGATTGAGTTGAATTATTCCTCAACTCTCTCCAATTCCTCCAATCTCTCTAATCCCCCTAATCCCCCCAATCCCTCCAATCCCCCAATCCCCCAATCCTCCCAATCCCCCTAATCCCCCAATTCCCCCAATCTCCCCAATCTCCCCAATCTCCTTAATCTCCCCAATCCCCTAATCCCCCTAATCCCTCTAATCTCCCTAATGGCCCCAATCACCCCAATCATCCCAATCCCCCTAATCCTCCTAATCTCCCCAATTCCCCTAATTCCCCTAATCCCCCCAATCCCCCAATCCCCTCAATCCCCTAATCCCCCCAATCCCCCAATCCCCCAATCCTCCTAATCCCCCCAATCTCCCCAATCCTCCCAATCCCCCTAATCCCCCCAATCCTCCCAATCCCTCCAATCCCCCAATCCTCCCAATCCCTCCAATCCCCCCAATCCTCCTAATCTCCCCAATCTCCCCAATCCTCCCAATCCCCTAATCCCCCTAATCCCTAATCCTCCCAATTCCCCCAATCCCCCTAATCCCCCTAATCCCCCTAATCCCCCTAATCCCCTAATCCCCCTAATCCCCCAATCCCCCTAATCCCCCCAATCCCCCCAATCCCCCAATCCCCCCAATCCCCCCAATCCCCCCAATCCCCCCAATCCCCCCAATCCTCCCAATCCCCAATCCACCCAATCCCCCTAATCCACCCAATCTCCCCAATCTCCCTAATCCCCCTAATCCCCCCAATCCCCTAATCCCCCAATCCCCCCAATCCCCCCAATCCCCCAATCCCCCCAATCCCCCCAATCCCCCCAATCCCCCCAATCCTCCCAATCCCCAATCCACCCAATCCCCCTAATCCACCCAATCTCCCCAATCTCCCTAATTCCCCTAATCCTCCCAATCCTCCCAATCCTCCCAATCTCCCTAATTCCCATAAGGCTTTACTCTACGTATTTGCTTAAATATCTCTAGATCAGCTGTATTTGATTCACCCTAGGAATCTTGAGAATCACCTCAGTGTAGACACCTATATAATCTGTATATCATATTCTGTGTATGTACATTAAGAATCTCAAGAATTACCTTTGTGTGAATTATCTTATAATCTGTATATCACTTGCTGTGTATGTATCTACCCTAAAAATCTCAAGAATCACTTCTGTGTGAGTACATCTATTTTCTGCATAGCATGTAGGATGTATTTACCCCAGGAATCTTAAGAATCATCTCAGTGTGGGTACCCATATAGTCTGTATATCATGGTTTGTGTATATACATCCAGAATCTTAAGAATCACCTCTGTGTGAATACTGCTATAATCTGCATATTACATCCTATGTATCTATCCTAAGAATCTCAGAAATCACATTTATGTGAGCTCCCTATATACTGACCCATTTCCATCAGTTAATACACAGAATCTTAAGATGCCTTATTGACATGTGGTGAAGATGGAAAACTACCTGGGCTATATAGGCTGTGATCATGTGCAACAAAACTAAAGGTGAACGTGAACAAAAGGTGAACGTGAACAAAAGGTGAACGTGAACAAAAGGTGAACGTGAACAAAAGGTGAACGTGAACAAAAGGTGAACGTGAACAAAAGGTGAACGTGAACAAAAGGTGAACGTGAACAAAAGGTGAACGTGAACAAAAGGTGAACGTGAACAAAACCTTAGCCAAGCTGATGTATTCCCATTCAGAGGGTTCAAGAGTGGAGGCAATGAGGGTGACAGCTAGGGAATTGTTACTTGCCCAATTAGTTTGAGCACAAGGGTGGTCAATGCCAGGTTGGGGAATTGTTCCCTTGACATAGTCCTGGCAATTGGTGAGAGTGAGAAATAATGTGGTGACATGAAGCCATGGTTGATAATTTGGATTGGAGCTTGTCTAACTTTGGCCCAGAATAAATGACATTGGTACAGAGTGCCATGATAGAGGGGGCAACATTGTCCATAGATGCTGTTGTAGAAGAAGCCATGTCGAATAGATATCAGAGTTACAGTCTAATTCATCACAAAAGTATAGTTGGCTGATACAGATGAGGCAGGGCCCATAACCTGTTAAAAAGGTAACTCTAAAAGTATAACTCAGTCTTGATGTTGGTACATATAATGCACTATATTTAATGTACCTAAAAGTATACCTAGTATACAGTAAGTATACGTTAATGTTACATACTATAATTGAATCCACTCACCTCAGTCTTGATATTAGTATAATGGACTGAGGTTTATTATAGAAAGTTACAAGTATGTATATATGTATGTTAATTTGGACCAAAGATGAGACAATGTGACTTATGATCCCAATCATGGTAGAACCAGGGGAGTGGCCATAGAGTCCACTCTTTTGTGTGCTCTAAAAATAGATATAATCTTGAATGTTCATTGTTTTTGAAGCATATCCTCAACATTCACCACACTCATCACATGTGCATCATATCCACCATCCTTCAACACCTCTTTCAACTTACTTCAGCATGTAATTGCATCCACTTCATTGTCTCATTGCCAGCCACCACATGTGTTGCATCTGCACTCAACATCCTTGGCATTGTTGCCTTATCTGTCCTATTCATTGGCAATACAATCTCACCTGCGATCAATTACTGGTGGCATCAATTTCAAAATTCTGTTGCAATGTGTAAACATCATCTCACTATTGCCTCTGGGCACATCTTTATCTCACCACTAACATGAAGAATTTTTTGGTGCCAGGAGGATAACCCAAAACTTTAAAGACTATTTATTCAATAAAGTATACATTCATATTGTTTGCTGTAGAATTAATATTTAATCAAATTCAGTGGATTAGGTATCACTCTGAAGAATGCAAAAATATTAATATTTATCCTATACATATCTGACAAAATTTAGTCTGTAGATTATTCTTTTGGAATAAATTGCACAATGGGAATTGGTACCCCAGATAGTTCTGGTTAACTCTCTAAGCCAACTAAATTTAAATTATATGAAATATATTTGAAAGTTTGCTTGTATACATACAAGAGAATACATCATAACCTAAAGATTAAGTCATAACCCAAATAATCTTGTTTAACCAAATAATCTAGGTTACCCTAAATAATTTTGTGTAACTATGTCATTTGTGTGTATTTTAAAAGGGCATGCATATTCAGGTAATTAAATATAAACTCATAGAATAAGTTGTCATGGCCAGAAGGAATAGTCTCACTTAAAAAATATGAGGATTATCAGTAAAATTTTGTATATTCAATAAAGTGTGACCATCCTCCCCACTTTCCACCATCTCACTATTGCCTCTGAGTAAAATCTTTTGTGTACCAATCTGCACCATTATCTTACTATTGCCTTTGAGCAAACTTTTAGTGTGCCATTTTGCACTGTTATTTTACCATTGCCTCTGAGTAAACCTTTAGTGTGCCATTCTGCACCATCATCTTACTATTGCCTCTGAGCACAATTTTTCACTGTCATTTCTCTATTGGTCATATTTCTTTTGGATCACCTTTTCCACAGTCTACCTGTGAAGGGTATGCACATATTATGGTTGGACTATTGAATAATACACATATTACTCAATACTATTTTCTATATTTTATCTTTATGTTCCTATTTTCTATACTCTTTGAGTATAGCCCTATTTCTTTAGTTTGAAGCCCTGTATATTTCTGACTGCCAACTGTTGATGAAGCATAGGACACTCTGAGCACATACCACAAATCCAATTCGTTTCACATCCCCTTCATCCATCATTCCCATGACCACATTATCTGGACTCGTCATGTCAAGTGGTATTAGGACCCAATCAGCTGAAGCAATACAATCCTGAGATTGACTAGCGATCTGGCCATTACATTTTTCAAACCTACTTCAACAATCTTCAAGAATTCCGAATCTGATTCAAATGTCAATCATGACTTTATTGGAAAAAGAGATGCATGCTTCAATCTGGGCAAGTCAAATCATTATTTCCAAGAAGATTTACAAGAAATCAAAATCCAAGATCAAAATCCAAGACTTTTCAATTCTTCTACCACACGATTATCTTCTGACTTCTTTTTTCCGACTTTCGAAGGTTACTGATTTTGGAAGATTTCTGACTTTTAAATATTTTGATTGTTGAAGCTTTCGACTTTTTTGAAGATTTCGACTTTTCAACTTTCGACTTTTGAAGAAGTTTATTCAATCGTTGCAATCTCCCGCCGGTGCACTGAATTTATTCATTAAGAAAAAAGATGGAAGCCTACAACTTTGCGTCAACTATTGAGGACTTAATAAAATCACACGAAAAAACTGATATCCACTCCCTTTAATTCCTGATCTTTTGGATCGACTTCAAACGGCTGCCCTTCGACTCGATTCTTACTATTGGATGTGAGAGAATGAACGACAACGTGTACAAAATCGAAAACTCCATGACATCGACCTGTTGGATTACTTAAGCAACTTCCGATCCCTCTTCGACCATGGCATTCAATCTCGATGGATTTTATTGAACAATTACCGACCTCGAATGGTTACGACTCAATACTTGTAATTGTCAATCGACTTTCAAAACAAGCAATATTCATTCCAACTTATACTACGATCAACGCTCCCGAACTCGCTTGACTTTTCATATTACATGTCTTTTCAAAACATGGAGTCCCAAGTCATGTAACCTCCAATCGAGGATCCAAATTCGTATCGCATTTCTTTCGATCTCTCGGAACAGCACTCAACATGAAATTACATTTCACATCAGGATACCATCCTGAAGGCGATGGACAAACTGAACAAGTCAATCAAACCCTTGAACAATATTTACGAATATATTCCAATTATCAACAGGACAATTGGGCCGAATTACTTCCTTTAGCCAAATTCGCTTATAACAATGCACCTTCCGAAACAACTGGTGAAACACCCTTTTGTGCTAATAAAGGTTATCATCCATTGTTAGAAATTCACCCTGAAAAAGATCTAGCTTCCGCTGTAGCTCGTGATTATATGACAGATCTCGAAGCTCTACATAAACATCTCAAATCAAATATCCAGAAAGCGCAAAAACGTTATCAAAAATATTCCGACATACATCGAAAAGAATCATTTGACTTTCCAATCCATTCTCAAGTCTTTGTACGATCCAACTTCATTCGAACAACTCGACCATCGAAAAAATTATCGGAAAAATTACTAGACCCATTCGAAATCATTGCTCGACCAGGATCTCATTCATATACATTAAAACTTCCCAATCATCTCAAAGGAATTCATCCCATCTTTCACGTCTCAATGTTAGAACTGTTTTATCCCAATACTTTCCCAAATCGAAAACAACCTCCTCCTCCACCAATTTATGTTGAAGAAGAACCCGAATATGAAATTTGAGAAATTTTGGATTCAAAATTCAATAAAAGATATAAAGATTCATTACAATATTTAGTTGCTTGGTTAGGTTACGAAGGAACAGACGAAGAAACTTCCTGGTTAGGTTACGAAGGAACAGACGAAGAAACTTCCTGGTTAGGATCTCAAGATCTCGAACAGGCTTTCAACCTTATCGAAGAATTTCATCAAAAATATCCAAATCTTCCACAACATTAAAAATTTCATTCAACTATCTTTCGACATTTATTTCGACATCTATTCGACAAAATTGAAAAACAAATCAAAACGCCAAAAACATCAATTATATGAAAATTTTAAGTATCTACAAATCCTCAATTCCTTCCTCTCTCAGTTCCACCATCTTATCAAATCATGCCCCTCTAAATCTTCCACTATTAACACTAATATCAGTCTCCTCACTAAAATCGCCATTTTCGACCAATTTCTTCGACAAAATCGAAAAATCCCCTCTAAACGCTTTGACCTCACCAATTAAATCCTCCATAGTTTTTTCCAATTTCGACATCTTATCACCGATCGATTTTATTTCCTTCTCCAAGTGATTATCCGACCGATGTTCCGACCTTCTCAACCATCTAGAAAAATTTGACATTCTCGACATAATGTTGCGATGGACATTCTTCCTTTGCCCAAGTTTGCGAATCCCTGGACTACCATCTTCACTTTCATTTTCCAATTCTTCGATCACGTTTTGACTCTTTTTTCGGTTTCAATGCAGTTTTCCGGCTGGCCTATCCACGGTCCAATAACAGGCCCGATGCAATCAATTACACCGATCGCAATTTGACGACGTGTTACTTTTCTTGCACACAAAATTCATGTTAAAACACATGGTGCAACTGGAAAAAACAAATTAGCAAAATTCAACAAAAATTCAACAAAACCGAAAAATTACAAATTTTCCAATTTTGCCTCAAATTCCCATTGCATCCCAATTCCCTTACGAGTTGCCTTGTTGAACGGTTCTTCACAATCCACTATGCGCTTTTTGGGAATTTCTTCTAAAAAATAACTAATTAACTAATTTAAAGAAATCCCAGAAAACGACTTACCAATCGCATCAACAACTACATCTCTATCCTCGAAACCCAAAAACTCGGATCCTGATTTGAGTTGATCGACTTCTATGTCAGACATTGATTGATGAACACAAAAATAGACAATGAAAAACTTTTCAAACTCCGACCTCGTGGGCTCGGTCACAAAGGGAGGATACTGTCACAACCATCACAAGTCACAACATTGTCACAAACAATCAAAGGTAATATTCAACAACTCTTCGACACATCGAATTTGACTCGACAAACCCGAACATTATTCGACAACATCAAATCTCTTTCAACATGTCTCATTTTGACGTCATGTATGATTTCATTATTAGTTCATAACATAGTCATAACAATACAAAGAAAAGGGCTACGAAAGGAGTGAGGGAAGTCAGTCGAAATATCTGTAAATTAGTGATACTAGTAATTCTATCTTGTCTGACAAATACTTCTGTGAGTTCTCACGACTGCTAATAGCCTCTTACTTCATCGACAGGGCGAATATATACTTCATCAAAAAGGCTTTCGAGTTCGATTAGTAGAATATTATTTGACTTTATTGAAGAATAATTGATTCGTGACAGTATATTTCGAATTTGTCAAGATTTCCGATTTTCAAATATTTCCGACTTTGAAATATTTCTGACTATTGAAGATTTTCAACTTTCAAATATTTCCGATTATTTGATTTTCTTGATCAAATCGATATTCAAGTGAAATCTGGGACTATTAATTCAATTGCAATTCAACCTCGTGGGCTCAGTCATAAAAGGGGAATACTGTCATGAACGTACAAGCTCAAATTTCAATAATATTCAATTTAATATTTCTTCAACATTTCTTTGACATTCCTTCAACTTTCCGACTCAATTTCCAACTTGACTTCCAACTCAACTCTTCTTCGACAATATCTTCGACAATCTCGAATATCTTTGACAATCTCGAATATCTTCAACAATCTCGAATATCTTCGACTGGTCTCAGGTTGATGTCATTGATGATTTCACTTTGATATCATATTATCATCATAGGTAAATGATATATACATATATAAGGGCAATGATAGGAATGAAGGAAGTCAGTCAGAAAACCTGTACTATATTATATTATTACTGTATTATATAATCGTCGAACTTTTTCCGAGCCTTTCTTCAACTTATTTATTCGTGAGCCTCTGTGTCCTATCTTTGCCTCATGCTTTATCAACAGTGTATACTTGTGGGCACGCTCAGTGCCAAGGAGATAGACACTTTTTACCCAACAGACACCACCTTGTAATGACTCAGAATGTCGAACAGTGAGAGGTGTCAAGGGTAACGTCTCAGCTACTAAGCAAGTAGCATTACTTAATGTACTGTCAGCTTCCAGACTTGAACCATGAAGGTCAAGTCCCTTACTCCCACTACTGTGCTTGTCGATACCACTACTGACTCACACTGCTCTTACTCTTCCTTAGAAAACTGATACCTTGTTGGTTATCTTTCCTTTCTCACAACTGTGAGTTGTACCAGAATGGTCAACTCCCCTATTCTCTTTACTAGCCATCACAAGCAACTGTACAGTTACTCTAGTGACATGTATTGTGCCTCTTTACTAGTACTGTTAGTCTAGTAAGCTATAGTATTGTACTCAATAGTCAATACTTGCTCGTCGTGCTTAAATAGTATTCTTCGTATATTGCGCAGTCAGAATCTAGCAACTCTTCACAGTGGCGATCTGGGCCAGATCATTCTTTTCCTATGAAGAAAACCTTACTGTTCGACTGTTAATTTTTAAGCATGCAAATGACCATGGGTAAGAACCAAACACTGAGGTCTTCAACAACCCCAAGCAGTTCAATACCTCATCAGAGACCTGCTAGTCTGGAACCACCCCATAATGTCACCATGAGGAAGTCTTCATTGACTTTTCAAGGATCAGCTCCTCCTGCAGATTCCCCCAGAGTAGCAGCTGGATTGTCAATGAATACCCTCCCCAATCCACCTGAGGAATGTTCACCAACCAGGCAGTTGAGCACCCCTGGAGTTAATATCGAGCCTACCCAAACATCTGAGCCCATTCTCATGTTCCCACTGAGACAGGTTATTCTTAAGCAGTTCCTTGGGGGTCATATGGTTTATGCCGAGCCTATTGATATGAAGTGGGACATATACTACACCGATTGAATCTCTGCTGATCAGCTTACTCCTTTTGTGGAAGAGTACGAAACAGATTACCCTTCTTTATTGGCGATGGTAGCAGGCTGGTTAGGTCATTATCAAGCCATCTTATCAGTGTGGGATTTATTCACACAACCAGGATCCCTTGAGGATCTGACCCGATCGATTCCTGAATGGTTGAGCAATGTTACATCCACTATGGAAGGGGGAAGAATGGTTTTCAAGTGGGAAGTGTTCTCTCTATTCCTTGAAGTGCTTCACACACATGATGATGCGCTGCAAATCCTTCATGTCCTGCTCAGTGGGGATCACATTGTGCCCAAGGTTGACTACCAGTACATGTACATTCAAATGTTGGAGGAGTCTCTTAATGGAGTCATGCCAAATGTATCGTTCACATACGTCACTCTAAGGGGTCGGTTGAAGCGAAATCAGAGAAGACTCGATAAGATGGTTTTGGAGGTGCTCCACCCCTATAATAATTCGATTCAAGTACCCGATTCGCCTCTCTCCATGACTAATTCATTCATTTGCAACTTAAATGGGTCTCCTGACACTTGTTTCCTCCGTTCACCCAATTGTCCTGTAATTTTGGAGGATTTCCCATTGGATATGAGGATGGAAGTGATAGATCACCTTCAGGAAAGGAGAATTAAAGTCTGCACTCCATTTCATCAGCCTCAGCTGCATTGACTTCTGAATACGACCAAAATTGAGAGACGAATCATGATGGAGCCCAGCCCCACACCTCACCAGGGGATTCATTGCTCTCATGTTCAAAAGAGCTTTGAATAGCCCCAACCTCTGCAATGAACTGCCCATAGTTAGGAACGAATCAGTTGCCAGCAAGGGTTGACTGTCCTTCTCTACCACATTCACCAAGGGTATATCTGGTCAGGTTGCTGGTTGAGGATCACTGAATCCAGACGATCCCTGCCATTCTCAGCCAGTCACCTCAAATCCATTCCTGTTATGGTTTTATGACCTGTCATGATTCAGACTCTGCTCTGCTCCGTTCCATTCCTAACACCAAGTTTGGTGTTTATTTATCTCGTTTCATGTTTGCTAGTTTAGTTTTCATTATTACTGGATTTGGTATGTTACAGTATTCATTCCACAGTCTATATATGTAGTCTGGCAGATGTTGTACATACAATCCAGTCAGAAAATCAGCTTAGATTCCCCCCAGTAATCTTAGTATATTTTCCACTCTAAACTCCTCTTTGAAACACACTGCTTTTACTTGTTGGAGCCCATGGGCTCCGACCCATCTATCACTCGACCTCTGACTTATCTATCTTGACTCCCCAACCTCTCAACCCACGAACTCCACCTGGACTCCCTGGGATTCCCGTCTGCCCATTTGAAATTGGACAAGATGATCTCGCGAGGGCACAGCCCATAAGCTGAAGCCAAGTCCTACTGGCTTTCCTGCAGGTTTCTCTGGAAACCCTCTGTGTACGCACTCTTAACACCCTCAGGGAATTGAGTGAAAACTGTGATTTCTTGTCTGAAAAAATCTGGTGACAAGACAAAGTTTTCTTAAAGTTATGTCAAGGAGGAAAACCATAATGAATTTAAAATTTAATGATGCGACACTGGAGGCACCCCAAGGTTTGTGGAGTTTGAAAACCTTTTGAAAATCCTAATATTTGGCCAAATTTTCTAAGAATTCTTTGAACTGATAAATTATTTAAAAATTTTAAGTTTTAGTAGGAGTTTCAGTGGAAAATCAGATCTGAAATTTTTAAATATTTGTATTAAAAAACTCTGACTAATGATGCTTTCTCAGATTTTCTGATAAAAATATTTAAAGTTTTTCAGATATGGTTTTCTACTTTGGAAGATCCTACTAAAACTTAAAAATTTCAAATAATTTATCAGTTCAAAGAATTCTTAGAAAATTTGGCCAAATATTAGGATTTTCAAAAGGTTTTCAAACTCCACAAACCTTGGGATGCCTCCGGTGTGAGTTTTTGTGACACTGTGCTACTGTTTGCACAAAAAAAAACAACTGTCCCAAAGTCACAAAGTGTCACAAAAAGTTGCAAAGTGTTGGTCTATTCAATCTTCAACATAATGATCATGCTTATTTACAGAACTTACATACTTGTAGTATCATGAGCCATATAGTTCCAAATCTTACAAATACTTGTTCAGTAGTTAGTTTCACCTCAGCTGTTTAGCTCTGCTCTCATGTGCAAACACTGAGGTGAGTTAGGTTACCTATATATATACATATGTTCTACCTTTTTGTACTCATAAATGTACATCTAGATAACTTCATTATCTGTAAATATCAGCTGCTTAGCCCTGCTCTCATGTGCAAACACTGAGATAACTTCATTATCTAGCATCCACTTTAACAACAGATTCAGAACTGTTGAAACCACTAAGCCAACATTGGCTTAGTGGTTTCCAACATAAAGTAAACTCCAATACTCTGAAGACCCCACTTGGTCATGAGTTCAATCCCTGCCCATACCAATAGTTTGAAGCCCAAAATAAGTGGCAAAATAACTTGTATTTGGCCTTAAGAGGGATAATAATTACTTAATATCTAGTTGGCCCACACACAACATTGGCTACTGGCCTTAAAACAGGTCATAGGGGAGTTACTACTGACCTTCAGGTCGGACTTTACTTTATGTTGGAATATAGCATGATGTGTCTATGATGGTGTTTGGGTCCACTACAGTCCACAGCAATAGCATAAAATGATCACTATTGAAAAGACTTACATATATATGCTGTAAGTCTGAGTTAAAAAAATTTCCCTCAGTTCTTGTATTATTGCAGACTGAGTCCCATTGCTACAGCATATTACAACAATGTAATGATGACAAGAATATCCCACTACTATCCAGGAATGCAATACTTTTTGCACTGCCCCAAATGAGGACTCTTCATGTGATGTATCATTTGTACACATGAACCTATCTTTGTTTTAAAATGATTGACAATTTTTAGTCACACCCTCCTGATCACACAAAATATTAGAGAGAAAACCTCAGAGAAGAACTACATCTTGGGACACAAAATTGAGCCCCATATATATACTTTAAGATAGATAGCCAAACTGAATGTACTCATGATAACAAAATCAATGTCCCACTACATCCACCTCTTAAAAAAAAACCAAAACCTCAGCATTTGGTGTTCATTGACAACTGAAAATTTATTACATTCATTCCAGAGTTTTGGGAATGCCTAACACCCCTTCATCAAAGTTAAATGGCATAGTAAACACAGTGGCATATCAGATGGACTGTGTGTTAGATGCGCTCGATTCATTCTTGTACATAATTTGCAATTTACAGCCACTCATGATCAGCTAACATGGGTGTGCCTTTGTTACGACCAGAAAACCCACCGGACTCCGGGCACCAACTTATACACACCCGTGCCCTATACGCACCCATTATCAGTTCACCAGAATTCCCACCGGACTCCATATGTCAAACTTGTCTACATTCGTCTCCGTTACGTTGTGTTTCAGTCACTGGAAAACCCACTGGACTCCGTCTATGTCTATGTCCGACCTCATCCCGCGTGTCAGTTGCTGGACCCCATTCAGTAAACCCATCTTCCCTCTAACAGAGCTGCATTCCCATTTTAGTCAAATGACCTGTCACAATTCGGACTCCGCCTCCACTCTGTTTCCCGTTATGGTTTATGATTTGTCACTATTCAGTGTGAGAGGTACGGCGAAATATACTCAGGAAATATAGTCGGATAAGCTCATACTATATTTCCTTTATTATTTCTATTTTCTCTCTATTTTATTATACACTTATAATTAGTTCAACAACCTATGTTTGTGGTACATTGACTCTTGTGGGTGCATACACACCAGACTTGTGTATTCTAGCACCTGTAGTTAAAACTCAGACACTTTTTACCTTGTAACCACAACTTACCCAGACACACAGTAAGTGTCCTGTAAGTCGTGATTGAGGTATCGTCTTGACCATCACAGATGGGCTTCAACTATCTATGCATTCTTGGTTTTGAACTGTACCAGTCGAAACCTTATCTATATCTCAATCCGCGTGGACGACATCTGTGCTACTCTATCGTTCAACTCTCATTATTCATTTCTACATTTGAGCAGTCACTCGGGATCGTACCTACGGTCGATTCCTTTATTTCGTTGTAGCTATCTACTCTACTTAGATAGTTACTTTACTCGGACGTATCGAACTAAATAGTTGATACTTGTCGGCGTGTATTGAACTTAGATAGTCAATATAACTACGTGTCGTACCTAAACAGTTGATATTCTTCATATATAGAACGGTTAGAACTTCCACCACTCTTCACAGTGGTGATCCAGGCCGGACTGCTCTTTCCCTATGAAGAAAACAATACTTTATGACTATTAGCTTCTAAGCACGTAAATGACCACTGGCAAGAACCAAACACCGAGATCTTCAATGACCCCAAGTAGTTCAAAACCTCGTCAAAGACCTGCAAGTCTGGAACCACCCGGTAATGTCACCATGAGGAAGTCTTCGTTGACTTTTCAAAAACCAGTTCCTCCTGGAAGTTCCCCTGGAGCAGCAGCCGGACCGTCAACGGATACTCCCCCAGGCCCACACGAAGAATGTCCACCAACTGGGCAGTTGAGCACTCCTGGAGCTAATGTTGGGACTACCTGTGCTCCTGAGCCCATTCTCTCATTCCCGCCTAGGCAGGTCATCCTCAAGCAATTCTTTGGGGGTCATATGGTTTACGCTCAGCCCATCAACTTACAATGGGATACGTACTACACCAATCGAATTCCTGCGGATCAGGTTACTCCCTTTGTGGAGGAGTACAATATGGATTACCCTCTTTTACCGGTGACTATAGCAGTCTGGTTAGGTCATTATCAGGCCATTTTATCGGTGCAGGATCTATTCATGTGACCTGGAAGCCTTGAGGATCTGACCCACTCGATTCCCGAATGGTCGAGTGAGGTTACTTCTGTTATGGAAGGAGGAAGGATGATTCTTAAGCAAGAGGTGTTCTCTTTATTTCTCGAAGCGCTCCGCGCACACGATGATGCGTTGCAAATCCTTCATGTCCTACTCGGTGGGGATCACATTATCCCCAAGGTTGACTACCAGTATATATACATCTGGATGTTGGAGGAATCTCTTAACGGGATTACTCGGAATTCTTCATTTGCGTATTTTACTCTAAGGGGTCGGTTAAGGCGAAATCAGAGGAGACTCGATAAGATGGTTTTGGAAGTGCTCTACCCTTATGGTGATTCCATCCAGGTACCCGATTCACCCATCTCCACAACTAGTTCGTTCGTTCGTACCCTGAATGGGTCTCCTGACACTCGTTTCCTTCATTTGCTCAATCGTCCCATTATTTTGCAAGACTTCCCATCAGATATGAGGATGCAAATTGCAGACCATCTTCAGGAAAAGGGAATGGAAATCTGCACTCCCCTCTATCAACCTCAGCCTCATCAGCCTTTGAATACAACTGAGATTGAGAGAGAAATTTTGAAGGAACCCAGCCCGGCACCTCCTCAGGGGACTCATCATTCTCGTGTCACTTTTGAACGAATCTCAGATCATCCTAACCTCGGTGATGAGATACCCGCGACTAGACATAGATCGGTTGCCAATAGGGGTCAACCGTCCTTCTCTACTGCATTCACTGAGGGCATAGCTGGTCAGGTCGCTGGTCGAGGATCTGAACCCAGACGATCCCCGCCATTCCCTGCCAATCTCCTCAAATCCCTTCCTGCCACCAGGAGGACCCCCTAGTAGTTCAGGCTATGGAGGGAATTCGGGATGTGGGGGGCATCATGGGGGAGTACCTAACCCTCCCTTTTGAACTCCGATGCAATCTCGAGCCAGCCCGCTTATCGATGACTTACCTAAGGAGAAAAGGATCTCTCTGAACACCAACGACATCAAGATAAAATGGTCTGACCTTCCTGAATACAATGGAACTCAATCCAAGGCCTTGGACTATATCATGCATATCATGAGTCTTTTGGAGATCTCAGACTCCATGAGCACATTGTTAGGAGTCGCTCTGCCAAGATGACTCACCGGCAATGCCAAGATCTGGTGGAGCACCTTAGACCGTGAACATCGCACTGAGTTCAGTCGATCTCACGGATCGTTCCTTTGGGGTATCGTAGAGGGATTACTTGGAACTCATTAGCGCGAGTCTTTAGCCTTAGAATGGGAAGCCATGAAATTTCGACAAGTTGGCCACGATTGAGAGACACCTGTTCACTATATTCAATGGAGAATTAAGCTTTATCGATTCTTGTATGGTTTCCACCAAAATCAAAAGGACAAAACATGTAGACTCATCCTCACACTACCCACGGAATGGCTTTACCTTCTACAAGGACAACCCATTGATGACATCATGAGCTTACAGACTTATGCTAACAATCTGCAAGAGGCTCTGATCAATGCTTGGGTCCAAACACATCGAGAGCATTACTGGTTTCAGAAGCCCAGAGTCATGATCACCGAACAGGAAGAGTCGGATCCCTGGCATGAGGAAGAATACTCTGGGGGAATCGACCCCATTAGTTAAGGCCACATCCTTCTCAGCGAAGTCGAAGACAAAACTGTCCTTAGGAGAACAAACATGAAACAGGGTAAGAAGCACAGCAAGTTCTTTTTCGAACGAAGTGACAAGAAAAGCACCACTAAACCTCCAAAAGAGTGCTGGATTTGCAGGAGTTTAGAGCATTTTAAGATTGACTGCCCTCATGCTGGTAGGATGTCACATTATGTCTCTATTAACAAATGCTCCGCGCAGAACCCAACTGAGGAGGTGGAGGATCAGACAGCTTATGAAATGGTTTATGGATTAGGCATACAGGGACAAGTACATAATGTTGATGAGGAATCGATTTTCATTTCTGTCTACCTTTCTCAAACAGAGGATGAAGTTGTTTCAGACATGAACCCATCTTCAAATGAGAACGAAGCATTGCAAGTCTATATTTCTATATCAGACTGTGATTTTCTCGAGAAAGGAGATTGGCTAGGTGCTCATCATCAGAACTGGAAAGGTCTGACTGAGCACAACCTGAACCCCCCACCATTGAGGAAATCATCAACGAGGAAGTATTTGTGAACCGATCTAAGGAAATAAGTCAGACCTATGTTATCGAGGATCCCTCTAAGTCAGAGGGATTGGAGGAGGAGAACTTCCCCTTCGATCCAGGACAATTATCCAACTTAATTCCTTGTGACGAGTCAGACTCTGAAGCGGATGACTCCCTTCTGAATGCTACGTCTGAGATACCTAACGATAGACACGTCAGGAGGAACATCAAACTGGCTACAAGAAAAGAAAGCAAAAGACCAGAGTTCAATACCCTCGATCCAGTCGACTCATGAAGGAGGATTCGACCATTATTTACCGCAGAAGGGACCCCCCAAGTGGATATTCCAGTATTGGGATCTCAGCATTACATGTCTACGGATGCATAGGAAACTCAGAAGCCTCTAATCCTATTAAAATTAGGCTGGACACTGGGGCCGACCTCTCCTTAATTTCGGAGGATTTCTATAAGGAATTAGAGGACCGCCCCAAGCTCAAGCAAGGACTCAAGCTGCGCCTCGTACAACTTACCAGTGATGCTAAAGTATTAGGATACGTCAGTCTCCCCATTTATCTTGAAGACGACACCAGTGTGCTCCTTAGATTTATGTACCGCTGAAATGTACGTTGTCCGAGGCATGACCGTTCTGATTCTTCTCGGAGAGGACTTTCACGTGAACTACGAGCTCAGGACACTACAAGACCAACCGCTGGGCTCTAGATTGATTCTACCAGGGAGGATGGTCCATCCCAGCCAGTTCTTCCAAGGAACTGCAGCCTTTAGCCTTCTCGATTAGCAAGATCCCCCTTGAGGAATTAGCCAATGACGTGAATTGACTTCCAAACCAGACAAAGGGGTGCGTACTGAAAGAGTCACATGTCGGAGACTTATCGGTGACCAATGGATAGTCGAGGGAGTTGTCTTGCAGAATGACGATGGAAGTATATTAGCCGCTCCCACTACTGCTATCTCTAGGGAAAGCACTGTGATACCTCTCGCTAACCCCTCTCTGACACCAAGAATCATTAGAGGAAGGGAAACTGTTGGATTAATTCACGACACGAACAAATGGGCCCAAATGCCTAGGTCTCCGACTGAGAAGGCATCGATGCAGTCAACAGTGACCAAGATTGCTCACCTAGTAGAAAGCTTCTCAAGAATAGAAGAGGAGCATGTCCTTAATCCTCGATCTCTTGGACAGCACCCAGAACGGGAATTCGCAGATGATTTCGACCCAGCAGGCCCTAAAACGTCAGAGGTGGCCACCATGGAAACATTTCGTGCGGAGGACCTGCATAAACTGGTTAATTTAGGACCTGACATTCCTACTGACACCTCCTCCCGCTTGGAGTCGGTATTAACTAAGAATGTCAAGCCTTTGGAGTAGACAGATGTTTAGGACAAGTAGATGTCAAAGTCAATGTTCCGTTAAAGGAAGGCACACAACCTATCTCAATGTCAATGTTTACAACCTCCCCAGCTAATAGGAAGGTCATTGATGAACAAATGGATACTTGGTTTCAACAGGGAGTAATCGAACAGTCCAAGAGTCCTTGGGCCTTTGTCGTTTACCGCAACGGGAAACCACGAGGGGTAATTGACTATAGGAAGTTGAACAGTCTAACAGTTTCCGACGAATTCCCACTGCCACGCCAATTGGAAATCATGCAAGCGCTTTCAGGATCCAACGTCCTATCTTCCTTTGACGCACTAGCCAGCTTTACCCAACTTGAGATGTTAGAAGAAGACAAACTGAAGACCGCCTTCAGATCCCATTGAAGACTGTGGCAATTCAGGAGAATGCCCTTTGGACTTCGTAACGGACCTTCTATATTCCAAAGAGTTATGCAGACTGTACTTGCACCTTACTTATGGATATTCTGCCTAGTTTATATTGACAACATCATGATCTTTTCTAAGACATGGGATGATCATCTAGAGCATTTAGATCAGGTTCTGCAAGCCATAATTGCAGTGGGAATCACTCTCTCACCTAAAAAGTGCTATGTTGGGTATAATTTGATTTTATTACTAGGACATAAGGTGTCTAGACTCGGTTTTTCGACCCATCAAGAAAAAGTCGCCACTATACCAGAACTAGCTACACCTTCTAGGATAGCAGATCTTCAACGTTTTCTTGGAATGGTCTGGTACTTTTCTGCGTACATACCATTTTACTCCTGGACAGTTGCTCTGCTCTTCAACCTCTTAAAAAAGGGAGTTTGTTGGACCTGGGATTCCAAACATGCCCGAGCTTTTGAAGACATTAAGGTCATGTTGAGCTCTGCTCCTGTACTCGGACACCCCGTGAGCAGTATGCCTTATCAGTTATACACGGACGCTTTGGATTTCATGCTGGGAAGTTGTCTTCAACAAATACAGAGGATGACACTTAAGGACCTAAAGGATACAAAAATTTATGCCCAAGTGTGAAGGGTATGCATATATGCATAATTGGACTAAGGAATAATAGTTGGATTATAGTATTTTATTATTTATCTTTTATTTTCTTGCTTTACATTCTTTCTATATTTCGAGCATACCCTTATTTTGTAGTTCGAAGCTTTGTGTATACATATGGGCGCTCTCGGCGCCAAACGATAGACACTTTTCACCCAGCAGACACCACCTTGTAAACGACCCAGACGTCGAATAGTGAGAGGTGTCAAGGGTAAAGTCTCAACTACCTATAAAAGGTAGTGTTCTCTCGCATACTAACATACTTTGAACTCGAACCGCGAAGGTCGAGTTCTTCTCTAAGGTCTTTGCGCTCGTCGACACTATAGTCGACTCACGCTACTATATCTTTACTTTAGATATTCAGCTTCTCGTTGATTATCTATCTTACATCTAGCTACGAGTTGTACTGTGAAGGTCAACTCTTTCCTTCTCTCATTCTAGCTGTCAAGAGCAACTGTACAGTTGCTCTTGTGACGCATAGTGTGTCTCCTTACTAGTACTGCCAGTCTAGTAATCTACGGTATTGTACTGTACGGTCAATACCTACTAATAGTAGTTGAATAAACACTATTCTTCGTATATTGAACAGTCAGAATCTATCGACTCTTCACACCAAGCAAGAGCAGCCTTTGATCAATCACAAGACGTGCCCATTTTCATCACTCGTTATAAAACCAAGGAGCTGGAATTTACTTGGACGGATTCCTGGGCCTCAGATTTTGATGACACCAGTGTCACGGTCAAGCACGTCATCGCCTTTGGAGCCGTACGCTCAAGAAATCAGAGTGTAATTACTCCGCCACAGAGTGCGAGGCATTAGCTGCTAAAGAGGGACTAGTCCATTTCCAGCCCTTTATCGAGGGAGAACATATCCTCCTGATCACTGACCATGCGGCGTTACAATGGGCCAGATCGTACGAGAATACCAATCGTCAACTGGCCACATGGGGGGTGGTATACGCTGCATACCCCAGTCTGGAAATCTTACATAGAGCAGGACAGATACACAGCAATGTTGACCCACTGTCTAGACTTCCCCGAGTGCCTGATTGTGCTAGCCCCGTGAGACACGACCTTTTACCAATCGTAGCAGATTCTTACAACTGGACTGACAACAAGATGTTATGGGAGAACAAACCAGTGGAAAAGGCCATCTTTCTCACTCACCATGAGTTAGTTGAACCAGTCAGAATGATGGAAGAGGTCCCCCAAATGAAATGGGATTTACACAACCTCCCCAGGAATGATGAACTCGGTGAGGCAAATTTTACTCTCTCAAATCCCCAATTGCTTATAGAAATTGACGAAAATTATGCTAAGGAACTTCGTGATGGATACCAGAAGGATCCTGCTTTCAGAAATCATTACACTGCCGATCCTATTTCTCCGAACATGGTAGCTACCCCTTCGCATTATTTCATCGGCAAGAATAAGCTATTGTTCTTTCGAGATTCAGACTGGAAAAGTCGAATCTGCATCCCTAGCAGCATGACGTCAACCATACTCAAGTTGATACATGATAACCCCTTTGAAGGAGCTCACGCAGGCGGTCACAGACTCTTTCAGCTGATGAAGGACCATTTCTTCTGGCTGAGGATGTTGCATGACAGCGTGGTGTACGCTCGCAGCTGTGACATATGCCAGAAAACTAAAGTCGATCATTCTGCTCGACAAGGAGCTCTTCGACCCACAGATGTACCCTTAAGGCCATTTGAGGTTGTCTTGATGGACCTGATTATGGGATTGCCTCCTTCTGCAGAGAGCGGTTACTCAGCCATCTTCGTCACTGTGGATAAACTCATGCATTTTTTAATTTGTGAGCCCACAACTTCAGATCTATCCACAGAAGGATTCGCACAAATCTTCATGAATAAAGTGGCCACTCCTTTCGGCCTACCTTCGAGGATAATTTGTGATCGAGACAAGAGGTGGACCTGTAGATTCTGGAGAGAGGTCTGCAAGGTATACGGAAGTGCCCTTGCGGTATCCTTGTCCCACCATCCTCAAACTGACGGTCAAATGGAAAATGCCAATGCTATCATTGAGCAAATGCTCAGAGCGTACTGCCCTTCTTCAAAGGAGGAATGGTCTAAATGGACTCAAGTGGTGGCGCATACCTACAATTCAACAGTTCAAAGTTCAACAAGCTACATGCCAGCCTTTTTGCTGATGGGATACTTACCAAGAGGAATGTCTCACTGTCTAGGAGGGGATGACCCCGTGGTTCCCAGAGAATTATCAGATAGCCCTCTAGCTGACCAATGGATCTTAGAATTGGAAAACCATCAGCAGGTGGCACGGGATTCGATTGCGTGAGCACAAGAAACGCAAGCCTGCAGCTACAATAAGAGAAGGAGATTGGTGGAAGATATCTCGGAGGGAGATTATGTTCTGATCAATCCCCATTCCCTCAAACTCGTCGAAGCCAAAGGGCCCAGAAGGAAACTTATACAAAGACCGTTAGGGCCATTTGAGGTCTTGGAGAAGATCAATTCTCAAGTCTTTCGACTTTGCATTCCCTCAGAAAATCAATTGCATCCAGTGATCAACCGAGACCATCTTAAAAGGTACCACCTCTCTCCTAAGGAATTCGGATCCAGGGAGCTACTTCAGGAATTGAGCAGGTCAGATCCTCAAGGGTTCCTGGTCACATGAATAAGTCCTGTGCCGATAAGATGGCCTGATAACAACCTAACCAGACTGCTACAGTCACTGGTAAAGAAGGGTAATCTGTATTGTACTCCTCCACAAAAAGAGTAATCTGATCCGTGGAGATTCGATCAGTGTAGTACATGTCCCATTTCAAATCGATAGGCTCAGTGTAAACCATATGACCCCCAAAGAACTGCTTGAGGATGACCTGCCTTGGTGGGAATGAGAGAACAGGTTCAAGTGCACGGGTAGGCTCAACATTGGCTCCAGGAGTGCTCAACTGCCTGGTTGATGGACACTTCTCATGTGGATCAGGGGGAGTATCCGTTGACAGTCCAGCTGCTGCTCTGGGGGAATTCCCAGGAGGAACTGGTCTTTGAAAAGTCAATAAAGACTTCCTCATGGTGACATTACAGGGTGGTTCCAGACTAGCAGGTCTTTGACGAGGTTTTGAACTACTTGGGGTTGTCGAAGATCTCAGTGTTTTGTTCTTGCGAGAATCCTCGGGAACTCAATCGTAACAACAAGGAGTACGAAGTAGAAGCTATAGTAGGGCACAAAAAGCATCAAAATCGACTCCTTTTCCAAGTTCGATGGAAAGGTTATGGACCTGAGGAGGACACCTGGTTAAACAGCAATGACCTTCGTAACGCCCCCGCTCTTCTTAGAGCGTACAAAGTTATTTATCAAATCTAATGATCATTTCACATTCTCACAATGACAACAATGTTTATTTACTTCTAGCTCTACCTCTCACTTTCATCCCCCTCGGGCTTTTACCTCAATAACTGAGCGGAGTTTGAAATTAATATAAAATACGTAAATCCACTAAAGAAAATTTTCATCCCCCTATCTCTTTCCTCCACGTCAACCTCTCAAATCAGTACACTATGTCGCAGGAGCAACAACCCAAACCCAAGTTCCCCAATTTCAAAAGAATACTGTGACCCCAACCTATTAATACTTCTACCACATCATCTCGTACTGAAAAAGTTGAGCACTCCACAGATAATTCTGGAAGGTCTTCGTCAATTCCCTCTGCCGTGCAGGACAACATGGTGGGAACGTCCACCAACTCAGGGAACGTTACTCCATATGCTCCTCTCCCCAGACCTCGATTTCCCAATTTCAAAAGAGTACCTTGACCCCAAACGACAGTTCCTCCTTCCCCACCCCCTCGAACAGAAATTGTTGAGCATGTGGAGGAGACCTCATTGTCCACGCACCATACGTGAACGGACTCCATTTCAAAAGCTACACCCCCGTCCCCTGATACTTGGGGGGTTCCCTCGGGAACATGGGGTGAAACCCCCCCACCTTCTCATAGTATTTTCCCTTCTACCGAAGAGGAGATCAGGAAAAAACGGCAGTCCGAGGCTTTCTCTGCACAAGTCCAAGAGGAATTGAAAACGCTCAAGCAGAAGAGATGGGAGGAGTACTTAGAAGGACAGTGGAAGATGGGTGCTAGGGATAATGTCCCTTTGAGGTGGACACAACAGGAATGGAGGAGAATGGAAGGACACAACAACCCTTCAATCATCACTCCCCCTTTGGGTCATAAATGGACAGATTTCACTGAGACAGATTGCAGTGATGGGGGCACACCTTGCATTTGGAGTGTAGGACAGAAAAGCAGGAAAGGAAAAGATGGAGTCACCTTCTACGATTGGGACAAGGTGCAAAGGATCAAACTACAAAACATTGTATTGCGACGTGGGGATGGAATTGCACTACCTCCCAGACCCCCTTCACACCGTGGACCTCAGGAATGGACCTACCGGATGGGGCCCAGTGATATTTCATCCGATTCAGAGGACGATCAATCACGCTACCCCACCTATGACAGCAAGTACCTTGGCGCTGACTGCCATGAAGGTTTTCTACTCCCTGACACCATCCACTTCTTCACGAGTGACCCTAACCAACGACGAAAACTGCCGACTTCCATCAGAACGACGTAGTTTTCCAACTCGTATACTACCCCGTCCCGGGCTTCTCTTTCCCCCCCGTTCAGCCGCCGCCCCCGTCTCCATAGTTTCGCCAGTGATAAGCAATGAGGATGGAATATAATTTCTTGTTGAGTCAAAGTCTTAGATATGCTATTTGACGACATGTATTCTGAAAGAAATCGAATTATTATCTCGTATATCTGCCCGAGTTTATCTCTTCTGTCAAGTACTAGTGCCCCTGCTCATCTGCAAGTCAGTACATACCTAAGTTCCATATCACAAATCTATAGCCGACGTTGAAGTTCGAACTTAGGCAGAGTGGCCTGCCAATAGGCTGTTCGCTTTATGTCTAGAGAAATGTCTTCTTTTTTTCCCAGTCTGCGTCGGTGACGATAGTCAAACAACCTTGCTAAATGATTTCTTCTAGCACTGAGTACGTAGGTGCGATGTTCTTTTTATTCGAGATGATAATCTCTCTTGTTTGTAATATTGTAGCATAAAGATGTTTCTACGATCAAAGTTTTTGTATCTTATGGCAACTGCCGTGGAGCTTGACCCACAGTCAGTGAGGCGCCTTCGAACGAGACTCCCTAAGCTCGTGGTTGGATGCCCTTCAAAAGAATCACGATCTGTGGTATTTCGTGGACATAATTCGCGGGTCACCCGCATTGGTTATTCAGCCGATGGTGGTCTTATTGCATCCGCTGCTGTTGATAACTATGTAGGTCCTGCAGAGATCATGGTTTGGGACGTTCAAACAGGGACAAGATTCATGCAATATAAATTTAAGGAGCTCCGTGTCCGCCACTGCTATAGAATTGGGTTTTTGCCTGGGACAAAAGCATCATCTCTGTCTGGAGCCGCACTGCAGCAGTCCCTAACTGTCAGCTATATCAATTGGATTGTGGGACCGGTCTGTCCACCTCAGACACTCCCAGGACTAGAGCTGGTAACCTGTGCTAATTTCTTTCCAGACTGGAGTGAAGTTGCCTGTTTCGCTTCTCCGTGGGCAAATGCGACCCCGGTGGGAAAGGTTTTACTGGCACACGACAGCAGAATCAGTGCCCTCTCATTTTCTCCCGACGGGCTCCCGATAGTCAGTGCTTCAGACGACAACTCGTTCAAAACATGGACTCGAAGTTCACAGGATATCACGGGCCCAAACTTTGTTTGGCGTCCTGAAGGCCAACATATCAATGGCGCGGTATTTTGTCCAACAAGCCCTAACCTCTCGCCGCTATTGTCGGAGAATATCTATATATCCGCAACGTCGTCAATGGCAATTTGATCGCGGCTCGGTGCACACTTACCCCACCCCTAGCTACTCATCCGACGGAAAATACATCGCCGTCCTGGGGGAGGATGAAATGTATATCACGCTTTTTACACACGAGGATAAAGGGAGCGACGCCATCCGTTTTGAAACGGAACGTATACTTCCTATTACGACGTTGGCATTTTCCCCTGACAGACAGCATTTTGTCAGTGGGAGTCACGATCACACTCTGCGCATTCACAATCTCGCCGATGTCGGACTTATAGACATCACGGCGTCACCAATCACCAATCATCCACGTGGCCTTCACACCCGACTGCAAATGTATGGCATCTTATGACATAGATGGCGTTGTTTGTTTGTGGGACATTGAAACGGGGAGCCTGATTAATGATCCCATCGCGATATATGAAGGTGCATTAGACTGCATCGCATTCTCCTCTGACTGTTCCATTGTTTCCACAGTCGTAGAAGGCAATAGAAACATTGTACCTTGGAATATCAAATTATGGATGGGATCTACCCTTGAACCACCACGAGGATATCCAATAGCAGGGAGTCGGCCACCCATGATCCACGCAATGGCAATTTCTCCTGACGACTTGACACTGGCTTTCGTTGTGGAAAACTACAAAGACTGTGAGCAAGACACATTAGTGCTCGTGGAACTCCGCGGTCCATAAAGCACCGCTATCACGGTAGAATTCTCCCTATAATGTAAGGTGCCTTCGAGTTTCAATCTGGCATATCATCCCATCGGCAAGTACATTTGTTGCCAATATCAAGCCTGGGACCTCTCCGTAAAACCGCCTGATCCAGTTATTGGGGAGAAACTCGATAATGCCCTGAAAGAGACGTTCCCCGTGTTCCACAACTTTCGATACAATGAAAAACCTCTACCAAAGATCTCGTTTGGGTCGGCTGCGCCCAATTTTTTTTATTTACGTCAGGATCTTTGTGCAAATGTATTTGAAGTATATGATGGTTATGTGGCAATTGGGAGCCGTGATGGACGCATTACTGTGTTGGACTTCACCCCTGTCTTTACACCTGACGAGACCTTACTCCTCGAGCAGAGTCGTGAGTGTTGCTTCGTTGGTAATTATTTGTTACTTACTTCTGCCAGGAGGCGCGAGGCTCGTGGCGCGCAGCAATTGAGGTCTGAGTCCAATTCAGAATTACTTCCCGACATAGCGCCTCCATGGATCCAATGATGAGCCCTCCATTCAAAATAGCTGCAGGAAGGACTGTCGTCCCACATTCCGATGTTAATTACACATAAAGCCTAACGCTATTTGTGACTGACATGAAGTTGAATTCATAGACAATAAATTAGTGCTGTGACTAGTATTATATCTCGCTGGCAGGCTCGGCAGATAGAAGTTGGGTTCTGCCCTGCATGAGAGACCATAATGCCACGTTCGACAAGACGGCACTGCTGTTATAGCATGGGTCTGGTCTGCCTGTAGCATTACAAATCGTGGACCATTCCCATTCCCCCATCTCCATGACACTGAGGCAACTACAATCTCGCTGGCCTTGGGCCGTTTCGCCCTTCTCAATCGTATCCCATAGGGCAATAAAAGTTGCCCATTACTTGGCATTAGCAATCGTCATGTACCTTCCTCCCTCGCGCCACTGGCGCGCCGCACATACAGACATTGACAATCGGAAACATCATATCCTTGACACATCTCTTGCATATTTTAATCTCAGTAAAGTAAGGGACTTCCATTTGCTCAGCGTTTTTTTCTCGCGCCAACATGAATAGCCCTGTAGCATTTGACACTAATATGCAGCCTTAAGACCATGCTATAAAATTATGTTGATCTAATGGACATTGTTCCAATGTGTACAAGCTCCCTCAATTTTTCCCATCCCCCATCAATCCGTCTCCATTATTCCCAGTACTGGTCGGTGGCGTTATATCTAAGCATGTGACCCACATCCATATATACCGGCTGAGCTCCCATTTTTCATTCCCTGGAACAACCATTTTAGTCAAACAAAGTGGCTCTCGTGCAGCCTACACGTAGGCTTGCAAATTATTATTATAACTCAGATGATTATCTCGGGAGCGGTAAACTGTGCAGTGTTCAACCATCCAAACTTTAAGTATTACTAATTCTCATTTGGGATTCGGGCGTCCCTTGATTATTGCCACTCGATAGCGTCATAGGATAACTTTCCACTAGGTTACCGCCACCCAACTATGGGTATCTGCGACTGTTTATCACCTCATATAAGACAAACAATCTCCCATTCTATGGAAGGCAAAAGAAACTACATTACTGTGATCTATCTATATCTGCATCAATAAACGTGGACTCCTCCTTCACCCCCGCCCCGCACTCCCACTACCAACCCCCGTCCCCCTCAACCCCGGACTCCCCAGCCCCCGTAACGACGGACTCGCCATGCCCCGTCCTATCGACAACGACGACGCCCGTTCCGGCTGCTGATGAGGCGGCGAATTAGGACCACTCCCCCCTTGGTCATTAAGCGGAAGCGCCTCATCCAGCTCCCGATCCCGCTCGCCCCTGTCCCGATCCCGCCCCCACCGCAAATGGTCAAAAAATTCACCCAGGGTCCCAGAGAAGTTCCGGGCAGCAGCGGATGATCCCCCTTGCGCGTGCGAACCACCACTCCCCTCCGCCGCCCCCGGACTCTCCCACCGCCGTTCCTGTCCGTATCCATTGCCATGTCCCAGGCCGCCGTCCTCCCCCAGCCGCCGCTCGACGCCAGCTCCCGCACCGAGATCATCCCCCTCTTCCAAATCTTCCTCTTCTATATCTCCGCGCCTTCGCCGCGCATGGAACGTCCGGCTCGCAGTCGCGTTCGAGAACAGCGGAAGGAAATACCGCTCGTCAAGCGCCTGGAACCACCGGGAGTCTGCGGCGCTGTGCTCGTGCTCGTGCTCGTTGCTGGTCCGCCCGTGGTGCTGCGGCGGGGGGAACGGCGACTGCGAGCCCGCCCGCGTGTGCACCGGCGACGACATCGGGAGGACCTCCCCAATGTCCGAGTCTGACGCGGACGAGGACGGGGCGGAGAATATGGGCCCGGCAGGGGTGGCATGGGGCGCCGCCGGGTGCGGGTCGTCCGTGTACCCGTACGTCTGGGTCCCCCACTCGCGCGAATGGCGGAGCGAGCGTCTGCGCACTGCCGATGCCGCCGCCGACGGACGGCCGAAGAACGCACGCTCCGCCTCCCCCTCGTCGCTCTCGCTCATCTCGTCGTCTTCCACGCCCGTGCGGACACCAAGCACCTCGAGCATGCGTGCCGTCGTGCCGCCGAAGAGGATGACGGTCGCGATGACGACGACGAGGACGGTCGTGCGGAGTATTTCCGCGTTGGGGCCTTGAAAGCCCGCTGCGAGCGCGACGCCGACTGCTCCGCGCAGTCCAGCCCAGAAAAGCATCATTTGGTATGAGTGCGGCAGCTCGTCCTGGCGCTGTCCGCGGACGTGGCGGTGGAAGAAGTTGATGGCCTCCGCGAGAGGGAATACGGACGCATAACGCGTAAACACAACACTGACGACCGTGATACCGATGAAAAGCGGCTTGATGTATGTCGTGAGGTTGTTCTCCCGCGGCGGGGTGGTAAAGATCGAGAGGCCGAGGTAGATAAAGATGAAATTTTCGGAGAGCTGGGCTAGCATGCTGAATATGTATTTTGTGGTGCGCTGCGTGCGGCGGGACATGGTGTGGTAGGCGTAGTGCTTTAATGTGATCCCGCAGAAAAGGAGGGAGACAATTCCGGACATTTGAAGCCCGTTGGAAAAGAAGTAGGAAGTATACGCCGTGAGAGCAACAAGGCAGGATTCGATGGAGGGGTAGAAGGATAGGTGGGAATGTTTGAGCGTGAGGGACACGAGTAGGCCGAAGAACACGCCTAGGGCCATAGAAGTCGAAAATGATAGAAGGAAGATGCCAATACCGCGGAAGAGCGAGGAGACAAAAATCTCCTCTCCATGAAACTGGGAGAGCGTGTCGTACATTACAATACTAACGGCGTCATTGAGGATCGACTCGCCGAAAATAACGCTGTAGAGATTAGGGTCAACCTTGTATTGAGTAAAAATGGCAAGGATGGTGACAGGATCTGTCGCGCTGAGCGTGGAGCCGAAAATAAGACATTCAAGGAGGGATAGCTTGAGTGATTCGAGCCCCAGGAAGGACCATATATACACAAGCACGCCGAGACCAACAGCAGAGATAAATGTGCCCACGAAGGCGAAGGTGAGTATGCTGCCAAAGTTGCGGAAGAAATTCTCCTGCTTCAGCTCGTAGCCCGAGTTCAAAATAATAGGCGGCAGAAGCAGGTTGAAAAAAAGCGTGTGTTTGAAGGTCTGAGGAAAGGTTTACTACGAATAGCGACAGCGCGATGACACTGTCCACGCACCAACATCTCCCTGATAAGCGTCCCCGGCGCAAGCCGCACGACAAGGCCAACCGCCATACCGGCAAAAATCGAAATAATAGTCTCGTGTACAACGCGAATGCGCTTGATTTGCAAATAATACGACGTCCATAGCGAAATGATGAGCAGTATGCAGACGATGAACAGCGACCACGACGAATAATGTTCTTCAATCTGCACACACCACACAGAGGCTGCCACGTTAATGATGTCGACGTGCTTAGAGACAACAACTGCTTACCGTCGGAGCAGGGATGCCTGTCGGCCCAGGGGGCTCTGTCGCGCCTATGGTCGAGGTTGACATTGTACGCTGCTGCACTGGCCGCTATGGCTACTCGAAACAAGCTCTGAAGAAATATATTGTGGTTGCGCTTCCCCGCCCGTACAAGGTCAAGTGGAGCCTGAATGGAAACGTGTCCTTCGGCGCCCCGGTCGTCCGTACAGTATACAGCCGTTAGGAGCGTTTGTTATTATATAAAATAACTTTGTTTCCTTTGGAAGACTCCTACAGAATATCCAAGGAAGGGTGGTGCTGAAGTTGACTTCTGGCTCGAGACGGGCGTCTACCGGTTGGCTTACCACCTCCTGTTTGAACAGGGGAGATGCGGAAAATCATAAAAAAAAGAGACTCTTGCATAGCTCGAAGATCAAACCCAGGATGCACGCCTAAATGACCTTGGCTCGACTTAGATATTCCCGGAAATAAAATCCCAGCAATCTAGTATACATTTCAAAAACATAAAAAGAAAAACAGAACAATCACAACATGCGATACCTAAATATGCACATGGAGGGGGGGGAGAAGCGTTGCAACAAAGCATATGGAGGATACACAACGGTCCAGAACAGGAGGGAAGGGAGAAACGATACTAACCACACAATCAAACAATACAGGTTCATTCAACCCGTCGTCTTTTCGCATCCGGCCCCTCCCCGCCGCCCTCCTCCTCGCCGTCGCCTTCCGCGTCATGATCCGAGTTCGCATGATCCTCTGCGATGTCCGGTTCTCTCAGTGCTCCACCTCCACCTCCATCACTGTCGCCCGGAGCCTGATTTTCTTCGTCTAGCTTCGTATCTTCACTATCTATACTCTCATTCGTCAGACAGGGTCTACAGCTAAAAACGAAGTCAAGTCAAACGTGGCTAACTAACCATCGTGGGACTGCATATGGTGATGTCGGTCTGAGGGATGGTACGCTCTGTCGCGCGTATCGAACGCATTAGGGGTCGGGTTAGCGGGGGAGTTAGAGTTTGTCCCTGCGGCCATGCGAGCCATGTGCACGCCCGCTGCACGGCCACCAGCGCGGATGACGTCGAGTTCAATGAGTGCACGTTCCTTGGCTTGATGTTCTTCGTCTAGCAGGCGACGCATTTCTTCGAGCTGTGCCTGTAAGTCGCCCATTGCCTTGAGACAAAAATTTAGTCCCCGCCAGGACGTCACATCCTGACAACTTGACAAATACCTGATCCATAAGCAATTTCTCCAACGTCCATTTCTCGATATTCCTTGCTTCATTTTCCTTCAGATGGTGGATGTATTGAACTGCACGGTTCAGAATAGCTCCCTGCGTCTCAATCCGAGATTAGCCATGACTCCAGGATGGGATATGCTATAAAAAAAAGCTCACCTTAGCTTTCTCGCCGCTCCCGTTGGGCACAATTCGCGCAAGCTCGTTGATTCCCTCGTTAATATTTCCACGACGACGCCGCTCCACCTCTTTCTACAATCGGTAACAAAGACATGTCAACGTGAGAGCGCATGGCGCATGACATGGCACTCACGTGATTGTCCTTCCTTTGTCTTGTCCAGTCCTCTGCCTCCTCGTTACCTTCAGCATCATCGCCGCTCCCAGGAGCCTTGCCCCCACGCTTGCGTTTGTTAGGTTTTCCGTTCTGTGGACCACCTGCACTGTCAGCGCCCTTATCAGTTGGCCATGTATAATATCGCACCGGTCCAGGTGGTGGGACAGAGGTCGACGGGAGCTCGGGACCAGGTGTCGTTGTGAATGTGAAATTTGAAGGACCGGGCATCGGGCGGGCGCTGATAACGGAATAACGACATTCAGAGTAAGACTGCGTAGAACTGCGAAGATAAGATGGACGACTTCACCCCGCCGCAAGATGCTGCTGTATCTGCTCCGTAGCCGTCATATTTCCGCCTTCCTGTTCAGAAACATTCGCCCATCAGCGATGGTCCAATCCAAAAAGCGACAGCACGATGAGATGTATCCCAACCCCCGCCACACACCTTATTAAAAATACCCGGTAAATGCCTTAACAGGCTCAAAATCTGGTTCGGATCGAGTCCCGCAAGTTGCAGCTGCTCTCCGCTAAGCTTTGGGTCGAGATTGGGATCAGGCCCAGGTCCCATACCTGGTCGAGGAGGCTGGTTGTGATTCTGCCGTGCGTGGGGGTGGATATCTGATTGAGGTGGCTGTCCCTGTAGCTCTGGGATGTTGGGGGGGATAAGCTGAGACATGGTGAGTTGCAGGCTTCGATGCTTATGGTGAAAGGGGAAAGACAATGGTCTTCTGCGCTACACCACTGTACCGAGCGCGCAGGGGATGGGGGTAACGTGACAAGACACGCCGCACGCACAAGACACGTGACGCTCTTTTTGTAGAGTGGCTGACAGTAGTGAATTCAGCCGAGGCGCCGCTTTAATTTGGGTGCACGGACCACTTCCTTTTACAGCGTACCCTTTACTACCGTTTTTGGGGGTTTTGTGGTATTCGCAACTTTTTTTCCTAACTCGTTTTTAATACAGCTCGGTCCCTTCTTTTCAAAATTGTTTTATTGTTTTTTTGAAACGAACCAACAAATACACTTGAACTATATAAATAGATTCACCAGTTATGCATGTGCAAGCGTGGGATCAAACTATACATGCATATCATTTTCAGAGGCTCGCCATAAACCACCAGATGAGACGATTCGGGAATTTGCAAAAACTATATCTTGTCTAATATTATAGCCACACAAATAAAAACCACGTAATATCCCCGTATTTCAAAAGTCAATGTTTTATAGCTCACAACCCAAAACCCTCCCTCAACTCGTGCTCCAAATCCGGGTGATCAATGGGCAAAGAGCTTCCTTCTCCTTCACTCTCCCCATTTTTTATAAGCTCCGCCCCCGCCTCCGGTGTGAGTTCAGCAGCCTCCTTCTCACATTGTTTACAGTTGCACTCGCCAAAGCCCCACTCGCGGAGGAGGCGTCTTCGTTCACGAACGCCCGCGTCAGGGTTCACGTATGTGATCAAGAGCTCTTGACCAGGCTGTGCAGGACCGATAAGGGGTAAGCGACTACTTTTCTCAAGAAAGGTAGTTTGAGCTCACCTCGATATCTTCGAGCGCTATGAGGGTAATTCGACCGAGAGCCGAACGCTGATCGAGATGTCGGACCGATACATTAGGTCCACAGGCGTGATTAAGATGAGAGTGGAGGATATAGAGTCCGCCATGAGCTTCCAGGTCTGAAATAATTCATGAGTCGATCGGGAGTATTGCTCACAATTCATGCGAGGCTTACTTAAATTCATACGGCCAAGTCCCCGTAGGAAACCCTCATACGAGAAAAGCTCGTTCTCGATATCATCGGGGAGAGCCAGCCTTGTGAGTTTTGCGAGTTTCTTCTGGTGTGATTCATCGATGGGACGGCGAAATGCCTGCATAAATACTTTATGAGCATTTTCCCATGCCACACGATCCCTGGGCGTTGCTGTTTGACTAGAAAACATAGAATAAATGAAGTTTTAGAGACAAAAGTCCTGTTACAACAGCCTACCCATTTTCTTTCACCCTGTCCTCCATACCCATCTCAGCAAATCCCCGAACAATCCGCCACTGTCCCTCTCGTTCTCCGTCACTCTTTTCATTCCCAGCGAGGACTTTGGCCGTCTGGTGAGCGAGCGCATGGAGGCCTATCCATGAACTGCGTTTAGCTAAATCCAATAAAGCGGCTGCACCAGGGTTCTGGCCGCGGCACAGGTATGGGTGGACCATGGCAGATTTAGCTAGACACAGGCGGTTGCAGAATCTTCCGACACAAGGAGCGGTGGGGCATGAGACGACCATTCGGGACTCAGAGAGGGGTGTGGTACAGTGCATGCATGATAGGGAATGTTCTTGACCGCGGTATATAACCCTTTGAATGGTTTTTTTACAAAGGTAAAGAAGGGGCACAGAATAGCATACCATTCAGGGGCAATAATCCATGGATCTTACAGAGCGAGGCGGCGTGAATGAAACCGACGACTCCCGAAAGCTCATATCTCACCTTCTTTCCAAATAGTCTCCCCTTTCGCAATTGCACCCTTCGCCACGAGACCCTTTCCTTTCTTCCTCCCAAAGTATTTCACCTCGACCTTCGACGTCCACTTTGTCACATCAAGCCCCTCATTAATCCTGAACGTCGGATATATCTTGCTCTCGCTCTCGCTCTCAACCTCATGTGAACCAGATTCCGCTGCCTTCAATGCACTCAGCCCATTGTTCTGCACCACCTTCCGGAATCTTTTCTCCGAGACGGTCCATGACGGTTGTCTCTTCAATAACAGAGCATGAAACTTGGCTAACCCCAGCGTCGGATTCTCGAGACGTAGAGGGCGTAGAGCAGCGATGAGCTCCTCGTCACTTGGAGAGATTGGAGCAGATATAGCAGTCATATATTAAACAGGTAGTGTCAAGGCGATTAAATGTGAAAGGAGCCGGTAAATTGTAACTGGTATCACTCACAAAGCAATTGCCGGTGTCCATCCATTTCGGGAATTTCCGGCGTCTACTACAAATTGCTGAAAGCAGAAGTCTCTTATTATAGTTGTAAGTTCGCATCATTATTGTGGGTTGCTATTTTATTTAACTCAATAATATACATCACAGTATCTCTGAATTATTGTTTGATTTTAATAGAAATTTCCTTGCTGCCAGTGGGAGAATCTGACACCTCCCGACAAGCACGTTCCCTCAAAGTAATGCCACGAGTCACCGAAAAAGGCTGGTAGCGAATGTGGGAGGCCGCGTGATGGTCGCGGTCCCTTAAGGAGTGAGAAAATCAGCGTCTCCCAATGAAACATGTGGTTATTTCTAAAATGTTGAACGTTCGTATACCACCCCGGATCCAAAATCTCAAAAGGATCCTTGATGGAGGCTGAGTGTGATATAAACTCGGCGAATCACCGGTCAGATCCTTGACCGAATCAAGATCGGTCAAGGATCCAGCCTCCACCACCAAGGATCCTTTGAGATTTGGGATCCGGGGCTTTTTCCGGTGTAAACGACTCGAGCTCGAGCTGTGCCCCGCACGTGTACTTGTCCAGCTCTCTGCATCGTCGCCATCGACTCGGACCACAACAAAAGAATTCTGAAGAGCCAAAATAGAACAAAAATTCCCACCGTGTGAACAATCGGCAATCTCAAGCGGTGGTCAGTGTCGAGTGCTTTGTACGCGACTAATAATACATCGATGGCATTACAACAAACGTCCAACAACATTAAAACAATTCTCTAACAGTCCTACAGCGTCATGTCCAGCATGGTCATCCAATTTGTGTCAAGAAATTTCACAACATCTCCTCTGGCTGCCTCCACCCTCTTTTTCGACCCTGGTTAAAATTAGTCAGAAACAGCACGAGCGCGGAGAATCGTATCACAATGTACCAATAATCCTGACGATGTTGTCCCCGTGAGGGAGCACGATCTTCACACTAAAGTCCTTCTGTAACCGCTGAAGCACCTGCCTCTTTATCTCCGACGGAGGCGAAAATGCATGGCTTCTGTGGAAAAACAGTCGCCCGACGTAGCTTGCGGCAGACACCGCCTGGACAGCTTTGGATAAAATACGATATCCCGCCTTTAGCTCTTCGACCGACTTGGCTCGAAGATGCCATGCGCAGTCCTCGTCGTCGCTACGGTCGAACCTTCGAACGACTGACCATGCATACTCGTCGCTCTTCAAGTGTGGGAGCGGAGGCGTTGGTGGACTGGCGGGTTGAAGGGGCCAGACATTAGAAGAGGTTTCAACTTGGATGTCCATACGCCGTAGTTCTTCATAAACTAATCCATGAACTTCGTAATGCTACACAGATAATAGAAATGGGTAAGAGGGGTGTGTGTTACATGAAACTCTACATACGTATTTTGCACCAAACCGGGCTATTTGGTGCAAACTTGCATCCAATTTCTTGACCATCGCCTATCGATGACAGAAGACCCCGTCAACATTACCGTGGCGGCTTTCCTCAGAATATATAATATATACCTCCAATTCTCGCCGTGAAGTTTCGCAAACTTCGCGAGTTCCATGTATAAATACAAGATCTTCCCGTTTAACCGTTCGTAGCTCCGTCTGGTTTTCTGGAATGCCAAAGGTGCTGTGTAGAATGTGTCGAGGGAAATAGATCCGAGAACCCGTTTTATCCTCTAATTGCTGGACACTTCCTTCTCTTAGCAGGTCTGGATGTAGATCATTGGGTATGCGCATCCCACATAATACGACTTCAGCTTCTGGAGGTTTGAGCTGAAGCTGTGATTTTTTCTTTGGTACGCTCTCTGGGATTACAATGGCCTTTTTATCAAAGGCACGAGACCGCCGTTCCGGGTCTGGTTCATCAGATCTGCAAAGAAAACGCCAGCCAAATGAGGAACACATGGCAACCGCCATCAAAAGTGAAGCACTACCTAGGAGGTACAGGCTCCGGGAGGGGAGGAGGGTCAGGCACTTCATTTCGCAGAACACTTGCCCTAACAGACTAGGAGGAAGCGTATCTTAGGTCAGCTTTCAACTTCTTAGATCAACGTACATCAGCAGCACTGTTCGCCGAGTGTGAAATGTCCTGTCGCAGCTGCGATCCCCGAAATATCTGATTGAAGTGTGAGTCCAAGCCACTATTGCGATGCCTAAGTTTCCCAACGGTCTATATTAGTCAATTACATGAAACAGTCAGACGTTTAGAGCATAAAACGGCCCTTGGGGCGGTTTGGTACATTGATACATACAGAGCCTATCCGTGAAACTGCCTCTTGGATATTCTCATGAGTTCCTTCCAGGATTGCAGTATTAGGTTGAAACTTAATCGTCACTGAGAGTTCTGCACTAATTTCATCTATTATGGTTGAAGATAATAGTCGGTTATGAAATCGAGTAGGAATTGTGTGGTGTTCGACAACAGTGATCGGGCATTTAACCTGGCAGCATAAACAATTAAAAAAACGGAAAAGCAATTTCAAAGCCAATGGTACGGGGCGCACCAAGAACTGGGGATCTCGTCGTATTTCGGTCAGTGTCATAGCAACGTTGTACTCTTTGCCCATAACCTATGAAAACCATGGGTCAAAGGTGCAGGTATCTAATTTGGTCAAACCTTCAATCCATCAGTGCCTTCTTTCACGATTGTAACTCCGAACTGTTCCTCCAAGGATTTCAAAGTGTCGGTGTGATGAATATAAGTCAGTGGAACCTGTAAGATCTAAGAGCAGCCCCAAGCATTATTGCGAGCTTTTATAAACAGTCAACGCAGTCCTGACCTCGGTCACTTCCTGATGATTCGCCCAGTCGCTTTACTATTTAAGAAATCCCAGAAACAAGGATAACACATACACGAGGTGAAGTCAGATCCACATTCTCAAGCCAGCGCTCTTCGAAGGCTTTCAAACTTGCGCGGCAATTCCGCGCGAGCGTCCGTTCGCCAGGTTCTTTCGCCCAACAGAATTCTTCCAAATAGCTCCACAACTCGCTGGATAGACCCCTTTGTGTGGCCAAAAACGTCGGCGGTTGAGGTTTCTGCCCTCGCTGTATGGCTGTAACGGCCTGTCCCTTGTTCAGTTCGGCATATGGCCGTTTTCCCGTAAATGCTACGTATATAATCATTCCGAGGGCCCATACATCGCTAAATGTGGTTGGTTTCCCAGAATCCGCGATAAGCTCGGGAGCCGTGTAACAGTATTTCTCGCCGGTCTCCGTACTAGAATGTATGTTTGACAATTCCGGTTGTGCTTGGGAAGATCCAAAGTCTGCTAGTAAAGCTTTTCCGTCGTAATTGACCAAGACATTCTCCTAAGAATGACCTAACATTAACTTGGTACAGGCATGATATAATGGTGTGCACTTGCCGGCTTTAGATTTCCATGGATCGCTACGGGTTCGTGCTCGTGGAGGTAAGTCAATCCAGCAGACGCTCCCATCATCTATGGGAAGGTATGAAATTTCTTTGAAGAACAGGTAAACATGATATACTACCAGCTTGAACCTATCGGGGTTCCGTACGTCCTTTATGTAGTCCATAAGATTGCCTCGAGGTTTCCACCGGGAAATTATTGCGACACCAGACCTATCGGGTGGCTGAAATAATCCCAGGAAAGGAAGAACATTATCGTGCCTTAGTTGACGCCATAGTAGTACTTCTCTGCAAAATTTCTTGAAAATGCCAAGTGGGTTTGAACAGGTGGAAGAATAATATATCACAATACCTTGTCCACCAGCGTGGTGTTCTGATGACGCTGCATCTTTAGAACTACGTCTAACGTGTTCCACGATCCTCTATAGACAGCGTCTAATGACCCGTCGGCTGGGAGCTCAGGATTATAATCGACGTTTTTTAGCCAGATGTTTGCTGGAAGTTGGTTGGACTCCCCAGCGAGATGCGTCATAACTTTGATAATGATATGTCGATCAGATTTTCGACCAGCGTCGAGTTCCTACATAGTGCGCAATTGTAAAAGCAATCAGGGGCTAATTTCTCGTTCCCACCTCTTGAAGCCAAGTAAGCGCCTTCCGAGCAGTATCGCCTTGAAGAGACAGGATCGTTTTCCGACATTGACTGGTAGATGTAGCAGCAGCTACAACTTTCTCTTTATCCCAAAGAGTATGATTATCAGGAGGAGGAGTGTTCATCGGTGTGATAAATGGAACGGGCGAGGGTAAGGTGTCTGAACCTCGCACTTTGTCACGGTCACTTCTGCGAGGTAGGAAGTGTGGCTGATGTTTATGTTAGTTTATTCAGGGAAGCCAGTAAGCTTCCAGGACTTTCCCAGCACGTCACATCAGTGCAGTGCCTGTGTTGCACTGGCCTGGCGCTGCGGGCGTGTTAATGCGGTGCACCAGATGCGCGATTACATGTTGTTGAAGGGATCACTGCGCGAATATCTAACAAACAGTAAGTGATGGCTATCACAGTGTACCTTACACATGACAAGTACGAGGTAGGTCCTTCTGAATGATTATGGATCGGAGCGAATGCGGCGGTTGACAGATAGGAGAGCCTTCAATATTAGAATACTAAGAGTAATGCTCAGGTATATACCACCCAAACTCGTAATTCTTCTTAACGGTCTATAAATTTGTGTTTTAATAAAAAAACTATTTCTGGATTCAGTAACAAAGCGGTCTTAAAAAGGCAATTTGATCGTCAATATTTCGACGCCGATTCCGATCACACCACTGTAGGTGCTGTGACTATGCATGCAGCATACTCTAATTTCAAGGATCCGCCATTGATTATTATTTTCTGAGCGATAGTGGGGGCACATGTACACATGATTTATAGTCGAATAGTGGCATCGATAATGACCAGTTCAGGGATGGGGTGCCAAGTCTCGGACCAGCACGAACCCTGGGCGGTCATCCCGAAATCACTACGGGTGAACTGCATTTGGTCAATATCGGAGTCTCAATATCTCCCTTTTACAGTACTACTATTCAATGCCTCAAACGAGGCTTGCATAATAAAAGGTCCTTTTCTTAATTAAGGTCTCCTCTATCACACCGCGTTTTTTTTTTCACGCCTTCTCCCGTACATATTTCGGCTCTTTTATCGTTTCCTTTCCACGGCCACTTAGGCTTGACTGGTTGACGGCGGAGCTCAATTTAATAAGCTTATGACCCTTATTGTGATGTCATTGATGAGATTATGTTGCCCTTTTCTTTCTTTTTCCTTTTTTTTTTTTTTTAAAAAAAAGAAGAAGAAAAACATGGGCAGATAGCGGGGTTAATGATTGTCGACTTTGAATGTCGAGTCGTGGGATCGCCTGTGATGAACTGGCTGAGTGCTTTAAAGGAGGTAAGCCCGAATCATATCCCCCCGGAGAGCATGGAATTAACACTCTTTTAGAAATATTAAAGCCTTCTATGAGATGTGACACATTTGGCCCGCTTGAACTCAGCGTTATTACCAGATACAGACAGCACCACATCAGCGCCTTCCGACTATGGACCCACGACGACCATCGCAAATTCAATATCAACACTATATACCACGGTTTATCCTGAGACGATTCCAGGAGAATCCTGGTCATGTAAAGTAAATGACAATTACCCTTCATATTGGTCCAACTGATCAGCTCTCTTTCAGAACAAAAAAAGAGAAGAATAAAGCATATTGGAAGTCTAGAAAGACCGGCGTTTTCAATGAAACCGTGTTGGTATATGATATAGCGACAGGGACGCTGGAAAGCAAACCAATTGGGAAAGTGTACGGAGAGGTCAACCTTTATCAGGATATTAAGAATGTGGCAGACGTCAACTATGTCGAAGAAAAGTTCTCTGCTCTAGAGAGCCATGCGGCAGACATTATCAATGATCTTCACGCTTCGTTGAAGCAAGGAGAATTCCATATGAAACGGAAGTCCCTTGAAGCATTGCGGAAGTTTCTCTTCTTGATGCATTACCGATCGGCCGCACGTTCGCTCACATACTTCGAGGATAATCCAGAAAATGCACCATTACGCGACTGGATACAGAAATACAAGGAAGCTAAAGGCTTAGACAGCCATATAGAAGTGTGGCTACACGGTCTCCGCTATCACCTGGACACACCACATCACATGGCCGTTGCAGAAGGCGAAGCTCTTCAGGGGAAGTACAATGTCCGCGATCTCAGTCAAATCGCGAAACTCACAAAGAGTGCCACTTTGGAGAATTGGCATGCTGTTGAATATGTAAACGTCGCCAATTCGTATTTCCTGGGAATCTGGGAGGCTCCCGAAGGCTCTGAATTTGTTCTGGGAGATAACGGTTTTGGCTTGTGGGAAGGTCTTTTATATGGATCACCTTCCGTGCACAGATTATATATTATTAGCCCGCGACTAGCGTTGGTACTCCGGAATGTCTCGACCAAGCTTCCCCTCCCCAAAGTCGCGATCCACAGCTCTCTTTCTGACATTCCTATCGTGGGAATTGCGCCGCAGTACATCAATTTCACTGAATCGGACTACAGTGATTCTACTTTACGCGGTATAGCTATGGCGAAATATAGAACGACCCCACAAGCCCAAGAGGACATTTTTACTTTCAAAATCACGACACTATCACCATCACAGACCTACTTTGTTAATGAGGTCATTCTATTGAACGTGAAAAAAAATGGAGCGATAACCTTCTCATCAAAAGATAACATGCTCAATATGCTTTGTTCGTATGTTTGTTCTGGTGATATCTACGTTCTCCAGGACAAATCAAAGTTCGAACCGCTAGTCCATACCCTTCTCCCGACTGAAGTAAAGCCAAAACCATTGTCTCCCCAAGAGCCCAAGTCTTCTCCCCCGCCTTTATCCCCATCCCCGACGCCAACATCAAGCACTTCAAAATCCGAGGTTAGCCGTGAAACGTTATTGGTCGGTCTTATGCAAGGAATCGTGAGCGGGACCGTCACTTTTAAAACAAGATATGATCAAGCCCACGCCGTTTACCATTGCGCAGTGAAAATCCCTCCCCTTGAAAATCCCGTGTCGTCATCAATCGAAAGGTTATCTTCAGGAGCATCCGATCGTTTTCGGTCTCTAATGTTACCGCCGCCTGACGATTTTAAACCACGACCCGACGCAAGGCTGGTAAAGACCCTTTCAGTACGCGACTCTGATTTTATCATGGCAGTGGGTGGGGAGTTTCTAACAAAATTAGGCATAGTAACAGGAGAGGGGGAGCTCTGTGAGATTATTTTTGACGCTAGCATCATCGGATTTCTGTTGTGGGTGGCCAGGAACAGGCATGACGGGCTCAACCTCCTTACAGGGGAGTTAACCGCACCTCTAGTTCTCTGAGCTCATTGTCTGCTTTGTAATAACAATACATATAACATCTCTAACAGCAGTAATCCAAACGTTATTTTAAAATTGTTGTGCCAACAATTCAAATACTCATGGCTTCTTAAAGACCCAAGAAGTCCCTGCTTTGTACTTCAAATTCACTGAGGTTCTAAACGTATTGCATTGTGAAAACTGATTAGTTACAATGGGGTGCAGCTGCAAGCTGCATTTGGTCTATTGGTACCGAAGGTAATAAATTATCGCTAAATCCTACACCTCGTGACCGACGTCGATCACCTTAAGTAATATTTAGGCTTCTCTCCCACAGCCCACCATGTCCTTTGTCTGTGTCGTTCTTATTCTCGTTTTCTCCACAATCGTAGCCGGGTCGCCTGCTGTTTCGACACCGACTCGCAGAGAGAATGGGCTAACCGAGATGCTTACACCCACCAGGACTTTGGTAGAACGCACGGACCCTACGTTTCCTGCGTCACCACCATCGTGTCCTATCTGCGCACAGAGTTACCCAAGTATCAGTAGCTGCGCCGCAGCATCGCCTGTACTTGCTAATTTCTCTCAGGTACTGTGCTTGTGTTCAAAGGAGCAGCTTAATTCCCTCAGTTTCGCAACACCTACAGATCATATTCAATCCAGGCGCATTCATAAGCATCATCGAATGTTCATGTACAGACACATTTCAGAGTGCATTCCCACAGGTGAGATACTATCACTGCGCACACCTGACGTCTCAGACTGAGCGGTCAACGGCAACTGGATAATAGTGTGTGGATTGCTTCCAGCAAACCAACCAAACGGCTGTGATAGCTTCTCAAGGCGCTGATTTACCCTCTATCCTGTCGGGTCTGCGTTCGGTCTGTGCTTTGGCATCGACCCTGCTGGGTAATGTGACTGCAACAAATGGGGAACAAGTATGTCACATTTTGAAGTGGATCATCGCATGTTATGTATTTATTTCCTAACAGGTTAATGGGACCCCGATAACCCCCACCCCAACGCCAAGCAGTAGCAGTGCTATTTCTTCCCACCTCGCCGTCCTGATCAGTTCTGGGATGGCCTTAACGGTCGCTTTCCTTGGCTCTACACTCCTACTATAACCTGCCGGGAGATATACCTAGATATCACGACCTATAATACTAAATCAGAAAATTCGCTCGCCAGGAGTCTCTTAATCATTACATCTTATCGATTATTTCGCCTTTCCTACTGTTGACGACCTGTTGTATGACCTAATGATTCACGAAGAGATATGACATTTACGAAATCTTTATTGGAATAGTTTGGAAACTGGTCAACTTCAATTGTGAGAAAAGGATGGAGACACCAAGCTGCAAGTTGTTAGGTCCCATTTCCTTTGTAGATTTGAGTTATAATTAGTCCCGTGTAAATTTCAACTTGACACTTAAAGGGACCACCGACAGATCTTATGTCGCCATGTGCAACATCGAGGGCCTTGAATGATGCATTAGCCTCGTCAAAGAATCCCACGCTCTATGCCTTGATATTCTGTTTCAAATTTAATGTTGCGGCTCCGAATCGTAGGTTCAAGATGGAACATCTCTCAACAACCTGGCTTGCAGAGCTACGCCGACGCTTCGTAACTTTGAGGCGGTTGAAGCTTGGGATGGGCTGCCGTACATCTTTGTCTGATGTATCCCACCGCCAGAGTGACCTTTGCACAGTTATAACCATGTTTCCGGAGGCAAGTTATTCGACCCGCATACTGGTATAAAGATACCAATATCTTTCAGAATGATGGTAAAAATTCGATGCAATTGAAAGACTACGGCAGACTTGATTCTTGGTTACAAACCTACATCAGGGATTTGGGAATGTCTACACCCATTATGTAGACTCCCTAGATCTATAGTAAGCTTTTATACCGACTAGTAAATAGGGATCTCGCGAAAGTAGCTCCTAGATGGCTCTAGACAATATAGACGGCATACTTACTGATCTATTTTCCTGATGTATCCGGGAAATCTCACCATATCATTCATGAAGGTGCGATAGGCCAAAATTTACAAGTATGGCAACTCTGAGAATACAACTTATATTCCATTTTGGATGATGAATTGTCACCTGAAGTGTCAATTTTGGAAACTGGGCCACCACGAAATGAATTCTTTCGCAAGTTTACGCTTATAAAGGAGAAGGACGACAAAGCTACTATACTCCATTAAGTCTCAAAGAACGATATATAATCGATTCAAAGGTCAAATAAGAATCAAGTCCAGCATGTGCTCCGTGATGTTATTTTACTGGGAGAGGTACGTCTGGCTGACAATGATGTTGTACTGTTCTTCACAGCTCATCGTATAGGAGCATTATTCTTGCGGTGAATTTAAGCTTAAAGATCGGATCAGGGCAGCTGATGCCATGATAACGGTCTTGAATGATTATGTCAGTCTTCATTCTCATTAGTTTCATTCCGAGAATAGACCACTCACTTCTCTTGTTATCATCATTATTATTAGGAAAACTATGGTACTTAGCTATACCGCGGTTATTTCGTGGTGGGAGTTTTGTGGGACGGTGGAAAGACACAATGACGCCGACCACCACGCAGCTTGGATATGAAGGAGCATTTAACTTTCTTCGCCGTACACCTTGATAAGGAGGTTTTCATAACATACGGACTTACCTGGATTATAGATTTTATATTACTAGAGCATAGCGTTTCTAACTGCTTTTTATCTCGTCAATTTTATAGTGGGTCTTTCGAAACTGAAATAGCATGGGATGCAATCTTCTTACCAGACATGTTAAAGCCGAGAGAGGAACGAATGCGACTTGCAAAAGCGATTTTAGTCCATAATGCATACTATGGCAAGAGTACATATAAAACTATGTTGATTCAATGAGGGGTTACAGGATAGATTTGACACTCGTCCAACCTCACAAGTTTAGATCATCGACTAGAGGAAACTTGACCTCTTCAGGATGTACGATGATGATACGTCGCTGAGTAAAATTATCGATATCGTACCTCCCCCATCCACTACTTCCACTATGTGAATGAATGCAATCAATGATCGCTAATGCCCCGCTTATATTCCAGACTTACCCAACTCCATGTATTTCAATGCTAGGCTCCGGGTGGAAAGTGCTCCCTGTCAATTTGATCAGTATTCTTTTAAACAGCTATGAGTGCAAATACTGCCTACCATTAATCATTACAGACCCTTCATGAAGCGGGAACGTGGGGTATTGTCAGCAATAAACGTGAGAGATACTCAAAAGTTCGACAGACCAGTCCTGATGCGAGATGCAATCTCTAGACCTTTCAGGCTAGTAGTCCACAATGAACTCGTCAGCGCAAAGTCAGTATCGTTGGCCAGGTCAATGGCTTCATCAACGGTATCGCAAATTGTAATGCCAAATACTGTATGTTGATGGACTTTTGAGTGGAGATAGAAATAAAAAAGCAAGATTCATTACCTGGACCAAACGTCTCCTGCTTCCAAGCGCGCATCTCCTTTGTATAGCCAAGTACGACATGTGGCTGGACATATGGTCCATCATTCTTAAGATCACCCACTAATATCTTAGCCCCGTCGTTTTCAGCCTCTCTTAGCATATCGATGATACGCTCGGCAGCCGATGCGTTGAATACCCCCGATATTTGTGAATCAGTCCCGTTGGGACCGGCTTTGAGCTTCTTGGCCAAAGTAGTGAGTTCTGTGATTAAGGCTTCAGAAACACCCCGTTGGACTATTACTCGTTCTGAAGACATGCAGATCTGAAAAAGGGGTCGTTGATCATTTTTTGTCTTCGGGTAAGTTGAAGAGAGGCAGGTGTACTTGTCCTGAACTCAGCATTGCCCCAGAAATAATAGCCCTTGCCGCCATCTTGATATTAGCATCATTCAGGACCTATCAAGCAGTATATTATCGAATTGATCATAAATAGAGAAGGAATCGAATATAGCTACTCACCACCGCAGCTGCTTTGCCCCCTAGCTCCATGACACATGGTTTAAGATGCTTGCCTGCTTCGGCGGCCAAGATTCTTCCGACACGATCACTGCCAGTGAACTGAGGGTCATGGCATACGATTGGCTGATTATACACAAGAAAAGGCACAAATAATATCTTACATTCACATGTTTAATGAGCGGGTGAGCTATTATCTCTCGGACCCGCTCCGGATTTTTTTCTTGTGATATGTGAATAAGATTAAGGACACCCTTGGGCAAACCAGCCTGATAAAAAAAAAGTTAAACCATGCTTTAGAGCCTTTTATTGGCATTCACTGAAAGCGCACCTCATGTAAGGCTACAAAATCACGATGAACACAGAGCCAGCTTTCACATGCAATAAAGAGACCAACCATCAACGTACAATTCGTGAGTCCTTGGGCAGACCTCCGACGATTTCAATATAACAGCGTTTCCGCAAACAAGCGGGATAGCTGTAGCTCTTGCTGCCAAATTGACAGGGGAATTCCATGGTGCTATGGCCAGAATCTGGCCCCCAGCGGATTACATGTAAAACAATGTTCAACTCGATATATTGAAGGTAATCAAACTTACCACACCATACGCCCGCTTTTGTATGATAACAGTAGCTCCTGGAACTCTACCGGATGGGAATGTTTCTCCTACGATCTGAGCTACCTGTGCCGCAGCTGGGGTATTAAATAGGAATAGTTACTGGAGAAAAGAATTTTTTGGACAACTTGAGAATCTTACCTTCTCTAAGCTGTGTCGCTGCCACATGCGCTTCAATACCCCCTCCATATGACACCGAGCCTACTTCCTGAGGAACCGACTCAGAAAACTTCTTGATATATTCTTGTGATTCGAGGATATCGGCCGCCTTGTTTAATATCCTCCGTTTCTCCCCAGCCATAACGCGTTCCCAAGCGGGAAATGCAGCCTGGGCCGCTTCAATGGCCTCTCGAATGTCAGCTGAAGAGGCGGATTCTACTATCCCTGTATGTTCTTTGGTTCCAGGATGATAGGTATTGAACGTTTCGCCAGAACTCGAGTCGCATTTTTGTCCATTGATAAATAGCGGTACATGACGAGGTGACATGGTGAGCAAGCAGATTATTGATGGTGTAACCAATTGTCGGGAACGGGATCAAATTCCATGACCTGAAAAATGAGCTATTTAAGGACTTCCCGCCCCATGGGCCAACCAGGTGCTCGGTGTTGCATAATCGGTAAACCGACTATGTGACGTAAAACCGTTGTGCCGGTTTGAAAATCAATAAAAAAATCGGCTTTGGATCTCAAAAGTAATTGCCATGTAACTCCATAAAGAGAGGGAAATAAGACATGACACTTTGTATTTAATACATTTATATATGGAGCAATATTCATTTATTCAAAATGTCTTATTACCTATTATTTAAAATTCAAACTTCTGTGAAGGAATCAGCTCCCTAGGGAGTGTATTGTTATATTATGTTTACATTATGTGTAATCAGGAATGTAGTAACAGGCTAATGCACCTGTACAGTTCAGGAATATGGATGTACAAGGTATTTTAGCTTAGCACATACCAGTGTAACCTCTCAGTGGAGTTACCACTCACTGAGAGTCTTATATTAGAGCTGTGTGGTTAATCTCAATAGGTTATGGGCCCTGCAGAGCCCAGTATCAGGATCAATATTGTCCCAAAACTTAGGAGATGGATCAAAGTTATGATTGTGTTAATATCATGTTAATATCTAAGCCAAAGAGGGAAGGTAAGAGTCATGGAAGTTCTAACCATTCTATGTATGAAGAATATTGACCATTTAGGTATGACATGACTATATACAGTATTGACTATCAAAGTACAATATAGAAGGTAAATAACTTTAGTCAACTTTAGTGGTGGAAGACAACTAAGACAACTAAAGAAATGGAATCGAGCTTGCAGTATGATTCCCTAATAACAATATATTGACTGTTGAAGTGCAATATAGAAAGTAAATAGTTTCAGTTGATCTTAGCAGTAGGACTACTGAGAAGATTAAGGGGAAATGGGATCGACCTTGCAGTACAATTCCCTAGAATGAGTCAACAAAGTAATGAGTTGAGGGGAGGAAAGATGATTCAAGTGACACGAGATGTGAGTGGAAGTCGATAGTAGTTCTAGCTTTAACTACATATACAGTTCAAAGCTAAATAATTGTCATAGATTCAAGTTGGAAGCCATTCAAAGATGGCTTGAGATGATACCCCAGTCATGATTTACAGGACACTAGAAAGGGTGTCTGGGTAAGTTGTGGTTACAAGGTAAAAAGTGTCTGATGTTAGGATACACACTCAGGCCGGGTTTCCGGAGAAACCCGCGGGATATCGGTAGGACTTGGCTTCAGCTTATAGGCTGCGCCCTCGCTAGATCGTATTGTCCAATTTCAGACAGGCGGACGGGAATCCCGGGGAGTCCAGGCGGGGGTTCGTGGGTCGTGAGTCGTAGGTCGTGAGTCGTGAGTCATGAATCGAGATAATCGAGAGAGATAGATGTGCCGGAGCCCGTGGGCTCCGACTAGTGCGAGCGGTCTGATAAGAGTAGGGTTTTAGAGAGGAAAATGTATTAGATTACTGGGGGGAATCTAAGCTAATTTTCTGACTGGATTGTATGTACAACATCTGCCAGTTTATATAGACCGTGGAATGCATGACATACCGAATCCAGTAATAATGAGACGAAACGAGCAAAACATAAAACGGGAATAGTAAACACCAAATTGGTGTTAGGAACGGGACGGAACGGAGCGGAGTCCGAATCGTGACAAAGCATAGCCCATAACGGGAAACGGAGCGGGAGCGGAGTCCTAAATCGTGACAGGTCATTTGACTAAAACGGGAACGGGGCTCGATTAGAGTGGTGACGGGATTCTAAGCGGGTTCCGGTGACTGATGCGTGGGACGAAGACGGACATAGACAGAGACGGGGTCCAGGGGAAGTCCGGTGACTGATATGTGTCTTAATGAGGTCGAACGTAACGAGTCTTGACGTAACGGAGTCCGGGCGGGAAATCCTATAAACAGACGATTGGTGCTTGTAGCGCGTGGGGGCATACGAGTTAGTGCCCGGAGTCCGGCGGGATTTGTCCGGTCGTAACAGTATCCTTCCTTTATGCCGAAGTCCCAAAGAGGCTCTAGACCTAAATAAGGTTCTTGTCGGCTACGCGCATGTGTCAAAAGTCATGTCGGTTACACGTATGTGTCAAAGAGTCATGTGATCTGGAAGGTAAGGTTCAAACGCGACGAGCCTATATAAAAAATTGAAAATTAGAAATTTCTTCTTCTTTTACCCCCATCTTCGTCACTATGGGACCAAAACCAACACCACGCAAGCCAATGCCGACAGCAGGGCCCTCCACGGGCACTCCGTATCGGGCGCCGTGGACGGCAGCCCAATTGTTGGCGCGGTGAGAAGAGCAGCGCCAGCTTCGTGAAGCAGCAGAGAGAGAGGCGAGGGAGGCTGAGGAGGCCCTGGACAGAGAGTACCAGGAAGCATTGGCCGCGGAGGAAGAGGCCACAAAGGAGAGGGAACGTGAGGCGGAGGAGGCTGCGCAAGTGGCCGCGGAGAACGCCCGGGTGGCTGCGGAGAAAGCCCGGTTGGCCGCGGAGAGGGCCGCCATTGTTGCGGGAAAGGTAAGTCCCAATATTCAACTTGTCGACTTTTACTGACTTGTGATTTTCAGCGCAAAGCGACAGAGGTGGAGTCGGAGTCTGAGGGGGAGCCAGAGAGCCCCCAAAAGGTAGGCCTCATGTCCAAGGAATACCCGCAGAAACTGACCATATCAACAGAAGGCAAGGAAGGCGGCGCCAGTCCGTCTTCCGACGTGGAATGAGCCGCGGTGTTCCGGTTGCAACGACCGGAACACGGAATGCAACCGAAAGGCCGGCCGGGGGCCGGGATGTTATCAATGCGCGCACCTCAAGGCGAGGTGCTCGCTTGTGCACGAGCAGGCCACGGGATCTGGGGCGCGAGACATAAGCGGGACGGACGGGTTGTCCGGGTTGGACGAGGTCCTTGGACGGATCGCCGAGGGCATCGAGGCCCAAAACGAGTTGCTCCGGAAGAGCAACAAAGTCCAAATTGTGGTGGCAAAGGAGCTGTCTGGACTCCGCGAGGAGTTTTGGAAGTTCCTGGCGGAGTATGGCGGCTATGTCTTTGAAGAGCCGCAAGTCGGGAGTTCCGAGGATGCCGGATCGGATGAGGACGGGGTTGCCGCGGAGGTCGCGGAGCTCCCTGAGGAGGTAGCTGAGGCAGAGGGGAAAAAACATAGTCCCATAAATGTAGACTGAAAAGTAATGTAGAAATAAAAGTAATTGAACATAAAAGTAAAGCGTGAAAAACATAAAAATAAAAGTCAAAGCCAAAGTCCGCGGAGAGTCCGCTTAAAGACTTGACAAGACATGTCAGAACCTGTAAAAACAAAGAGAGACATAGGGCGACAGGGAATAGTGAAAATGAGTCCAAACGTAACACGGGGTCCGTGGGGTGCGGTCAGAGAGACGATAATGGTCCAGGTTTGAGTGGGTAAGCTGTATGAAAGTCAGTAACGATTTCCGTGGCATTACCGAGTTCCGTGGCCAAAATCCATGAGGTTTCTTCATCGGTGCCCTCGTAACCCGCCCACTTGACCAAGTAAAGCAGTTTACAAGTACGTCGACGCTTGTCAATTTTTGAATCTAAAATCTGAGAGATTTCAAACTCGGGTTCTCCGTCAATGACTGACAGGAGGAGGCGGAGATTGCACGCGATCCGGGATAGTGTTAGCAGTACAAGGTTCTAGCATAGAGACATGAAATACCGGGTGTACCGCGTGCATGCTATCCGGAAGCCGTAGAGTCCAAGAAACTGAACCTACTTGTGCGATAATTTCAAAGGGACCTAAATATTTTTCAGCAAGCTTCTTTGATGGACGGGTAGTCCGGAAGAATTGAGCTTTGACATAAACACGGTCGCCAATCTTGAAGTTTGGTGGCGGGATCCGGCGTTTGTCCGCTGAATGTTGGTATTGCTCTTGGGCGGACAATATTGCAGTCCGGAGTTCCTCGTGGAGCTCGTGGAGGTCCATGGTGAACTCTTGAGCACGAACAGAGGCGAGATTTCGTTCTGGATGTACTGTAATGTTTGGATTATATCCTTTATTTGCAAAGAACGGGGAAACGCCAGTAGTGGCTGAGGGTGCATTGTTGTAAGCAAACTCTGCAAGTGGTAACAAGGTTTTCCAATTGTCCTGTTGATAGTTGCAATATACGTGGAGGTATTGTTCCAATGTCTGGTTGACGCGTTCGGTTTGTCCGTCACCTTCCGGGTGATGTCCGGACGTGAAATGTAATGTCATGTCCAAGGATTTTCCGAGGGATCTAAAGAAGTGAGACATGAACTCTGATCCTCGATCGGAAGTCATGTGGGACAGAACTCCGTGCTTGGAAAATACGTGGACAATGAAAAGTTCCGCTAACTGCACGGACGTAATTGTATCATAAGTAGGGATGAATATACCTTGTTTTGAGAATCTGTCAACAACGACTAGAATAGTGGAAAAGCCTTCGGAATCCGGTAGGTGTTCAATGAAATCCATAGATATAGAATTCCACGGGTGTTCCGGTACCGGGAGTTGTTTCAAAAGGCCGTATGGCTTGTGTCGCTGAGACTTCGAGTGGGGACAAGTAGTGCAAGATTTACAATAGTGCTTAACGAATCCACGGAGTCCGGGCCAAGTATATTCTCTTCTTATTAATGATAGAGTTTTGTTGTACCCAAAATGTCCTGAGAGTGGATGATCATGTTTGTATTGAAGGATCCTGAGGCAGAGGCCGTCGGAGTCCGGTACATAGATACGATCGTCAAGTCTAATGAAACCATGTTGATCAAGAGACCACCGAGGTTGATCGGGGTCCACGGGATTGTCTAGATGAGCTTTAGTAATGGGGTCTAGGGGAATTGCCGATAGAATATCTTGATGTAACTTCTCGATATCCATAATGATAATTCCACGGACAATGGGATTGACGAGGAAAGTTGCGCGGACCGATGCGGTAAGTTGTTGATTTGTGAAAATAGGTTTCAGGTTGTGCGGATTTACCGTTGCATAGTTGTTGCTCCCCTCTTTAGGATAGACATCCCATCGTCTAGTTAAAGTGTCGGGTTTGCCGCCGAGACGGCCGGGTCGAAAACGGATAATCATGTTGAAGGCGGAGAGATATTCAGACCAGCGGGCCTGCCGGCGGGTCAAGAGTTTTGTGGTAGAAAAGTATTCCAGGTTTTTGTGATCTGTTACAACGTCAATAGGAGCTCCTGAACCTTCCAAATAGTGTCGCCACGCTTTGAAAGCTGAAAAGATTGCCAGAAGTTCTTTATCATGAACGTCGTAGTTGAGCTCTGCTCCGGTAAAAGTCCAGGACAGAAAAGCCACGGGGTGGACTTCTCCGTCGGAGTCCTGGATAGAGAGAATGGCTCCAAGTGCATAGTCAGAGGCATCCATTTCAACAATGAGCGGGAAGTCCGGTTTCCAATGCGACAGAATAGGAGCTGTGGAAAAAGAATTTTTTAAAAGATTGAAAGCTTTTTGACACTTATCGTTAAAGTTCCACGGAGTACCCTTACGCGTAAGACGGGTAAGGGGTACCGTGATGTCGGAATATCCACAGATAAAACGTCTATAAAAATTGGCAAAGCTGAGGAAGGATTGTATATCTTTAACTTTTCGGGGTTCGGGCCAATCTTTGATGACTTGCACTTTAGTTTCGTCCATGCGGAGTCCATCAGGTCCCATCATGAAACCTAGGTATTCCACGGAGTCCGTGTCAAAAGATTTTTTACCATTTGCGAATAAACCATGTTGTCTGAGCCTCCGGAGAACCTCACGGACTTGTTTGTCATGTTCCGCGGGATTCTCGGAGTAGATAAGAATGTCGTCCAAGTAAACAATGACGCATACATCGAGCATGTCGGAGAAAATGTCATTGATAAAATGCTGAAAAACAGACGGGGCATTAGTGAGTCCAAAAGGGATGACCAACCACTCGAAGGCCCCATAGCGGGTTCTAAAAGTGGTTTTCCATTCGTCGCCCGCGGCAATCCGGACCAAATGATAGGCGTGCTTGAGATCTATTTTGGTGTAAATCCGGGCATTCCGCGGAGCATCGAGCAGGTCAGATATAAGTGGGAGTGGATATTTGTCCTTTTTGGTGACAGCATTGAGTCCTCTAAAATCAACACATAGTCGAAGGGATCCATCCTTTTTTCTGACAAACAAAACAGGTGCTCCAAAAGGAGACTTTGAGGGTCGAATAAAACCTATGGACAAATGTTCATCCAGGAAATCACGGATTGCGGATAGTTCCGTGGACGAAAGCAGGTAAATATGTCCTAGGGGTGGCTGGGCGCCATCTTCAAGATCGATTTTTAAGTCGTATTCTCTGTGAGGCGGAAGCCAGTCAGCTTTTCGCTTGCTAAAAACATCCGCGAAGTCATGGTATTTCTCCAGGACGCCTTCTAGGTCAGCAGCTTGCTCAGATTGACCCTTGTTGTTGTCCTTATTGTCCTTATTGTTGTTGTTGTTCGAAGACTTTTTATCGTTCTTCTTGTCGGATTGCGTGGAGTTCTGGTTGCTGGTTGACGAATTGGTGTTATTGTTTTTGTCCTTGGACTTGTTTATTTTGTCCGCGGATGTCTCGCAGGCAACTTCCGCGCAACGTTCCCAATAACGTGCGTCCGCGTTTTGAGCTTTGAGGCGCATACAGGACAGGGTTTTTGGCTTGCCATCTTCTCCTTTCGAGACTTCGTCTTTAAGGCGGGACGGCAGACCGGCGTAGAATTGGTGGCGGAGAGCGGGATCGCCCCACTGACAATGAGCTGCAAGATTATTGAATTGGACAATGTAGTCCGTGATGCGCTGCGTGTCCTTCATACAAAGATTTGTGAGACTATTCTCGGCTTCTCCTGTCAGGTCATACGGGCCGAAGTTGGTTTCAAGCTCCTCAACAAAAGCTTCCCAATTTTCAAGCCAGAGCGGCTCTTCCTCGGTAATCCCGCTAAAAGCCGGTTCGAACCATTTCAACGCGGATCCCGACAAATATGAAAGTGCGTAGTTGACTTTTCGGGAGTCCGTGGAGAATGCAGCGGTGCGATCGCGGAAATTGAAACGACATTGCATGAGGAAAGTAGAGAGTTTGTTTGGGTTGGAACCCGTGAAGGGTTCCGGAGCATTGACTTTTGACCGTGGAGGTTCTTGTTCCTTTCTTTTTCGTTCTTCTAGCAGGTGCGTCATGAATTTATCTATAGTACCTGCTAAAAACTCAGAAGTAGGATCCCTCGTGTTCGGTCGTTGAAAAGGTGGAGGATTTTCAGGAGGGATTTCGACACCTTTGCCCTTGTCGGGGGCCACGGAATCGTCCTCGCGCTCGGATTCGTCCAGGTCTTCTCGGATTTCTTCGATGCGGGCTTCTTCCATGGGTTCCGACTGGTTCGCAAGCATCTGACTGGTATACAGAGTTAACGGGGAATGAAGAGTCGACGGTCCAGGTATTGATGACTGTGCGCGTGTACTTCTTCTTGGTGGCATAATGAAAACAATCTGCGAGTATTAGTCAGAAAATACTGTTAGGATACACACTCAGGCCGGGTTTCCGGAGAAACCCGCGGGATATTCGGTAGGACTTGGCTTCAGCTTATAGGCTGCGCCCTCGCTAGATCGTATTGTCCAATTTCAGACAGGCGGACGGGAATCCCGGGGAGTCCGGGCGGGGGTTCGTAGGTTGTGAGTCGTAGGTTGTGAGTTGTGAGTCGTGAATCGAGATAGTCGGGAGAGATAGATGCGCCGGAGCCCGTGGGCTCCGACTAGTGCGAGCGGTCTGATAAGAGTAGGGTTTTAGAGAGGAAAATGTATTAGATTACTGGGGGGAATCTAAGCTAATTTTCTGACTGGATTGTATGTACAACATCTGCCAGTTTATATAGACCGTGGAATGCATGACATACCGAATCCAGTAATAATGAGACGAAACGAGCAAAACATAAAACGGGAATAGTAAACACCAAATTGGTGTTAGGAACGGGACGGAACGGAGCGGAGTCCGAATCGTGACAAAGCATAACCCATAACGGGAAACGGAGCGGGAGCGGAGTCCTAAATCGTGACAGGTCATTTGACTAAAATGGGAACGGGGCTCGATTAGAGTGGTGACGGGATTCTAAGCGGGTTCTGGTGACTGATGCGTGGGACAAAGACGGACATAGACAGAGACAGGGTCCAGGGGAAGTCCGGTGACTGATATGTGTCTTAATGAGGCCGAACGTAATGAGTCTTGATGTAACGGAGTCCGGGCGGGAAATCCTATAAACAGACAATTGGTGCTTGTAGCGCGTGGGGGTGTACGAGTTAGTGCCCGGAGTTCGGCGGGATTTGTCCGGTCGTAACAGATGACTATAGTATGAGATTATTTATATATTATTAGTTGATAACCAACAACTCTAACTGAGGTGGAAATAATATATAAAAGATAGCCAACTATTCAATTAAGAAGTGGCAAGGGGGAACAAAAGTCAACAACTCAGATTGAGGTGACAAGGGGAACAGCAGATCAGTCAACAGCTCAGATTGAGGTGACAAGGGATCTGATTGGGCCAACAACTCTGATAGAGGTGGCAAGGGTTTCCAACAGCTCAGATAGAGGTGGAATTAGATGTCCAGCTGCCCAGATAGGGGTGGAGTAGCCTGCTTGCTGCAGTGACACACAGATGTGGTGAGATGATATATAGTAAAGATGATATTCAGGGCTGGAGCTGAGCTCCTTATATACATTTTATTCTGAGACATTTAGAAGATTCTAGAAGATTGAATGATGTAATTCTGGAAGGAATGATGTCATTTAGAATTTTCTAGAATTTTCTAGAGCATTGTTAAAGGTTCTAACTACTTTCTAAGACACTATAGAATATTCTTGGCATAATAGAACATTCTGGAAACTTATAGAATATTCTATCTATTATTAGTACCTATTAACTACTATTCCTTTGGAAGCCACTGGAATGTTCCAGAGATTTTCGGTTTTTGCTGTAGTAGCATACAGTGACTTACAAAACGTATCCAATGTTTTGTAGTTTCAGCTTATATATGCTATATCGCAGTAGATAAAATAGTAGAAATCACTAAAATATTTGTGAACATGACCTATCATGTATATATTTATATGGTAGAACTATATTATGTAATATCCATATATGGAAACACTATGAATATTTTAATGGAGAGGGTTCATTGGATACGTTTTGTAACTGACAGGTTCTGGCATGAAAACCATATGCCTATGTTGATTGTTTGCATTTGTTTATGTTTTTCAACATGTCATGTGATCATTCTATACTACAGTATAAGTTGAAGGGCTTTCTCAGCTAATATTTCCTCAATTCTAACCATGCATCCCCTGTCCACTGCTGCCCAGTATGAGATCCTTTCTCTACTTGATGCTGGCCATTCTGCCAGACAAATTTCAGTTTCTACTGGCTATAGCTATGCTACTATCTCTAGACTTCATTCTAAACACCATTACCACCTTTCTAAGTCCTCTGGTGGTCACCTTTCCAAACTCTCCACAGCCAACATCCATTTTGCACAACACCTTATCAGCTCTGGAAAGGCTGATACAGCTGTAGATGCAACAAAGGCACTTTGCACTATCACCAACCAGTCACTCAATCCTCAAACAGTGCATCATTGACTCAAGGCAGCTGGGATGAAGCCTGTGGTAAAGAAGAAAAGGCCTCTTCTTTCTAAGAGGCATAAAAGGGAGAGAATGGATTTTGCTTTGGCATATCAGGATTGGACTGTGAAGGATTGGAAGAACGTGGTGTGGTCTGATGAGACCAAAATTAATAGGCTGGGGTCAGATGGCAGGAAGTGGGTGTGGAAAAAGGCAGGGGAGGGCTTGAGTGACAGGCTGGTTGAGGGAACCCTGAAGTTTGGTGGTGGATCTTTAATGGTTTGGGGGTGCATGCTGTGGGAGGGGGTTGGGTATGCATGCAAGATTGATGGAAGGATGGATGGGGATCTCTACATCCAGATTCTGGAGGATGACCTGCAAGCCAGTCTTAAGGACTATGGTAAATCTGCCAATGGTATCATCTTCCAGCAGGACAATGACCCCAAGCATACCTGTAAGAAGGCCCAGAATTGGTTCCAAGAAAATGGTTTCAGGGTTCTCTCATGGCCAGCACAGTCTCCTGACTTGAATCCCATTGAACACCTATGGAATCACCTGAAGAGGAGGTTGGCAGGGTATGAGAATGCACCCCAGGGGATGGAAGAGTTGTGGGAGAGGGTGGTGGATGAATGGTACAAGATTGATGAAAAGGTGTGTCAGGATTTGATTGAAGGTATGCCTAGGAGGGTTTCAGATATATTAAAGGAAAAGGGTGGCTACACTAAGTACTAAATACTAGTAATTTCCTGCCTAAATGTGTCAGTTACAAAATGTATCCAATGAACCCTCTCCATTGAAAAATTCATAGTGTTTCCATATATGGATATTACATAATATAGTTCTACCATATAAATATATACATGATAGGTCATGTTCACAAATATTTTGGTGATTTCTACTATTTTATCTACTGCGATATAGCATATATAAGCTGAAACTACAAAACATTGGATACGTTTTGTAAGTCACTGTATATGATGACATAATGCTCTCGCACTTGTGCGCGCGTATATCCTTTCGCGTCTTGTGACTGTCACGCGTTGTGACAGTCGCGCCTGTGTGACCATCGCGCGCCTTTGTGACAGTTGCGCGCCTTTGTGACAGTTGCGCGCCTTTGTGACAGTTGCGTGCCTGTGACAGTTGCGCGCCTCTGTGACAGTTGCGCGCCTCTGTGACAGTTGCGCGCCCTTGTGACCGTTAGGCGCCTCTGTGACCGTTGCACGCCCTTGTGACAACTGTCACTTGTTGTGACGGCTGTTACTCGTTGTGACGAGTTTCCCGCGCGCCGTATAATAAATATAGGTGGCCGGCTTTATATTATTATAATTATTATATTTATTTTTAATTAGTTATAAATATAATATTTTATTATAATAATATAAATAATATATATATATATATTGCCTTGAGTATGCGCGATTATTTCACATCGCGTTTTGTGGGCGTCGGAGTTTGAAATGTCATGTGAATGTCACATGATTACTCGCGCGTTGTGAATAGGCGCTGAGCCGCCGACATTTTAATCAAAAAAGAATAAAAGGTAAAAATTGAATACCTTGTTCAATTTATAAGGTCAAAATACAAAATAAATTGTATAAATTCAAGATAAATCAAGCAAATATTGTACAATTTTGTCGTCACAATATAATTAAATTTAAATTTCGTTTTCACAATTTGTTAGGGGGAGATTGGTTGAAAATCGGGAAAAACCTATAAATACATAACAGGGGGTTTGGGGGGCAAAGCCTCCCAACAAGCTGGAGCCCACAGCGAAGTTGTGGGGCCAGTTGCGAAGTGACCACCCCGCAGTGTAGCAAGGGTTCCTAAGCTTGTCCTATAAACAGACAATTGGTGCATATAGGGCATGGGGGCGTACGGGTTAGTACCCGGAGTCTGGCGGGATTGTCCAGTTGTAACATAGATACATGAAATACTGGGTGCACTGCATGCATATTGTTGGGAAGCCGAAGCGTCCATGAAAGCATGCCGGCTTGTGCTATAACTTCAACAGAACCTAAATATTTTTCAGAGAGCTTTTTAGAGGGTCTAGTAGTTCGGAAAAACTCAGCTTTAATGAATACTCAGTCTCCAATCTTGAAATCAGGAGGTGGAAGTCTATTCTTATCTGCAGACCGTTGGTATTGTTCTTGGGCCATTGTGATAGTTTTACGAAGTTCTTGATGTAGCTTGTCAAGGTCTGTAACAAAGTCTTGAGCACAGGTGGATGCGAGATCGTGTTCTGGGTGGATTGCAATATTGGGGTTGTAGCCTTTGTTTGCAAAGAAAGACAAAATGCCAGTAGTGGCATTCAGTGCGTTGTTATATGCAAATTTGGCTAGCGGTAGTAGTGATTTCCAATTGTCTTGTTGATAGTTACAATAGACACGAATGTACTGTTCCAAGGTTTGATTCATGCATTCGGTTTGGCTGTCACCTTCTGGGTGGTAGCCTGAAGTGAAGTGTAACTTCATTTCTAGTGCTTTTCTGAGTGACCTAAAAAAGTAAGAGACAAACTTGGATCTGCGATCGGATGTGACATGTGACAGAACCCCATGCTTGGAAAATATGTGGGTGATGAATAATTTGGCTAACTGTACAGATGTTATTGTGTCATATGTGGGAATGAAAATACTTTGCTTTGTGAGCCGATCCACAACAACTAGGATTGCTGTGTGACCTTCAGATGCTGGTAGGTGCTCAATGAAATCCATAGAAATCGAGTTCCAGGGTTTTTCAGGTATTGGTAATTGTTTGAGTAGGCCATATGGTTTGTGTTGCTGTGATTTAGAGCATAGACACGTTGTACAAGATTTGCAATAGTGCTTAACAAAGGTTTGGATGCCATGCCATGTATATTCTCTTCTAATGAGTGAAAGAGTCTTATTGAGGCCGAAATGTCCTGAGATCGGGTGATCATGCTTATGTTGTAGGATTTGTAGCTGAAGGGTATCAGAATCTGGTACATAGATATGGTTGTTGAGTCTAATGAAACCTTGTGAGTCCAGTGACCATCAGGGTTGATCGGGGTTGGATGGGTTATCGAGGTGTGCTTTGGTGACTGGGTCTGATGGAATTGCCGATAGTATGTCTTGATGTAACTTTTCAGTATCCATAAGGATAACACTTCGCAAGACTGGATGAATGAGGTAAGTGGCTCAGATAGACGTGGACAGTTGTTCCGATGAAAACGTAGGCTTGAAATTATGCAGATTAACTGTGGTGTAGTTGCTACTCCCCTCTTTAGGATAGACGTCCCATCGTCTAGTCATAGCATTGGGTTTTCCACCAAGGTGGCCGGGACAGAAGCAGATTACCATATTGAAAGCAGAGAGGAATTCAGACCATCAGGCTTGCCGACGGGTGAGTAGTTTTGTGGTTGAAAAGTAAACCAAATCTTTGTGGTCGGTAATAACATCGATCGGGTGAGCCGATCCCTCCAAATAATGTCACCAGGTTTTGAAAGCTTTGAAAATCGCAAGTAGTTCCTTATCGTGAACATCATAGTTGAGTTCAGGTGCTGAAAATATGCGAGACAAAAAGGCTACTGGGTGTACTTCACCATCGGTGTCCAAAATGGACAGTATTGCAGCTAGTGCATAATCTGAGGCATCAGTTTCCACAATGAGTTGAACGTTGGGCTTCCAGTGTGACAAAATAGGAGCAGATGTAAATGCACTTTTCAATTCTCAGAATGCCATTCGGCATTCTTCGGAGAAAATCCACGGGGCATCTTTATGAGTAAGATGAGTGAGTGGAACAGTAATTTTTGAGTAGTTGTGAATGAAATGACAATAAAAATTGGCGAAGCCTAAAAAGGACTGAATGTCCTTAACCTTTCGGGGTTCCGGCCAATCTTGAATGACTTGAATTTTAGAGTCGTCCATGCGGAGACCGTCAGGTCCCATCATAAAACCTAAGTATTCAACTGTGTTGACATCAAAAGAACATTTTTTACCATTCGCAAAAAGACCATGTTTTCGGAGTCTTCAGAGAACTTCATGAACATGTTCATCATAAAGTGTAGGGTCTTCGGAAAATATGAGAATGTCGTCTAAGTACACAATGATGAAGACGTCGAGGAGGTCGGAAAAGATGTCATTGATAAAACGTTGAAAGACCGACAGAGCGTTGGTGAGACCGAAAGGCATCACTAACCATTCGAAGGAGCCATAGCCAGTGCGAAAAGCCATTTTCCATTCGTCGCCTTCAGTGATCCAAACCAAATGATAGGTGTGCTTGAGATCTATCTTTGTATAAATTCGGGCCTTCTGAGGGGCATTGAGTAAGTCAGAGATTAGTGGTAATGGATACTTATCTTTTCGAGTGATTGCATTTAGTCCTCGAAAGTCAATGCAAAGCCGAAGGGAACCGTCTTTTTTCTGAACAAATAGGATAGGGGCTCCATAAGGAGACTTTGAGGGTCGGATAAAACCTACAGTATAGCCAAATGTTCATCCAAGAAATCTCAGATAGCCGATAGTTCGGACTGCGAGAGAGGATAAACTGGGCATAGGGGTGGATGTGAACCTTCCTCAATGTCAATTTTCAAATCATAAGGCCTGTGAGGAGCCAATCGATCAGCTTTTTGTTTACTGAAGACATCTGCAAATTCATGGTATTTTTCTGGAACACCTTCCAAATCTGCAATCGGTTCAGTCACCGGGATTGCAAAGTGACCAGTGACTTTGTCAACTTTAAGATTGACTGTAAATGCTCGGGAGCTGTCCAACTTGATGGCTCTCATAAAGGCTGCAGCATTTATTAGAGAGATGGGCGGCGGAGAGCTCAGATTTGCCACAGGGGCCAGAGGTGCCGTAGAGGCCATATTTGCCAAAACAGGCAGAAACGGACCAGTCGTATCAGGTGCCAATGGGGTTTGGAAATGGATACTGCCCAATACCCAATCAATCAATGGATTGCAGTGGGTGAGCCAGTTATTTCCTAGAACCATGGAGCAGCTCGGGTCCAACTGTGTTACAAAAAATGTAACTGTCTGAAAGGTTCCACATGGGAACCGAAGTCGGAGTTTGCAGGCTTGCGAGATTATGGAGTTTGAGGTACCATCAAAAAGTTGGAGTGGAATTGGATCTATTGCATAGGTTTTTAACTGATTTTTTCAGGAAAAACTTGTATCTATAAAACAATGGGTTGAACCTGAATCTATGAGAGCTTGAAAAGTGAGACTCCCAAGGGGTTCTGAAGTAAGATTTATAAACAAGGAATTGGGATCATACAGGGCAGATGCATTAAGATGACAATTTTCCAGTGTGCGAGGAGATTCAATGCAACTCTCCAACCGCATGGAATCCAGAGAGTTGCTTAATCTTTTTTCGACTCAGCAGCCGGCTTGGCCAGTTGTGAGTTGTGGCCTTATTGGCTGATTGGGCTTTGGTGGCCTTTAGGCATGTGGTGACTCGGTGTCTGGGATCTGTGCACAACAAGCAAAGGTTGTTGTCCATTTGACATTGCTTTTCCTGTGGTAGAAGCTTGCCGTCGGAGGCAAGTTTGCCAGTTAAATTGGGTTTGTCTTTATCTTGAGACTTATTCGAGTGTTTGCCCTTGCCTTTTTTGTCGTTAGACCCTTTGTTTTCGGACTTCTTATTGGAGTTCAAGTTGCCACTATTGTTGGTGTTTTGATTACCAGACTTGTTGGCATTCTTATTGTCCAATGATTTTTTGTCCTATGGGTTTTTGTGACTGATTTCCGAACGTCGTTCCCAGTATTGAGCATCTGCATTGTGGGCCTTTAGACGCATGAGGGGGAGAGTCTTCAGTTTGCCGGTCTCTCCTTTGGAAACTTCATCTTTGAGGCGAGATGGGAGGCCGGAGTAAAACTGGTAATGGAGGGGCCGAATCACCCCAGTCGCAATGCATGGTGAGGTTGTTGAACTGGACGATGTAATCAGTGATGTGCTGGGAGTCTTTCATTTTGAGATTAGAAAGCGCGGTTTCAGCATCACCAGTTTGGTCGTAGGGACTGAAGTTTGTTTCGAGTTCCTCAACAAAGGCATCCCAATCGTGAAGCCAATTGGGGTCTTCGGAGGTGAGGCCAGAGAATGCAGGTTCAAACCAGGCTGCTGCAGAGTCCTTAAGGTATGAGAGTGCAAAATTTACCTTTCGGTCATCCATTGCGAATGCAGCTTGGCGGTCCCAAAAGTTGAATCGACATTGCATGAGAAATGTTGGCAATTTCTTTGGGTTTGAGCCAGTAAATGGTTCAGGTTTGTTGACTCAGGTTTGCCCAGATTCTTTTTCCTTAGTATTGTTTTTAAGGAATTTGTTAAGGGATCCTAGGGTACCTGAGAACAATTCCCATGTCTCGTCGGGATCGAGAGCCAGTTTTTGTTTTGTAGATTTTTTAGAACCACTGGCCTGAGGTATGGGTTGGTCGCCATCCTCGGGTTGGGGTTCCAGAGCTGATTGATTGTTATCCTCCTCAGGTGCTTCAGGGTCGGTTGCTTCAGTAACTTCTTCATCATCACCGGTAATTTCCACAAAGCAGGATTCTTCGGAGGTTCCTGGTTGTGGGGTTCTCTGAGTAGCTCGGGCTGTATACAGGAAAGGAGACTTGAGAGTGAAAAATTCTGCTTCGCCACTTGGCTTGGCATCTTTTTTTCTTGGAGGCATGATTAAATGGAAAATGTGAGTGTGAAATCGAATATACTGTTAAGAACTGAAAACTGACTAAAGTTGGTTGGCCGACAGGGACCAATCGGAAGGACTTGGCTTCAGCTTATGTACTGCACCCTCGCAGTTATCCATTGGGTGTCCTTAAATTTCGGGTAGGCAAAGACTAGTCCCAATGAACACCTCTCAGTGAAAACTACCAATCGGAATCGAGGGATAAGTTGAGTGTCGGGCCAAGGGGTCGGGGACCGAAAAGGGGTGAGTGCACGTGAAGGCGGATAGTGGAATTCTTAGTATGAGATTACTATAGATGTAAGAGAGTGTTCTGAGTTGATATTCTGATTGCCTAGTAACTACAACTACAGTGGGTTCATATACAAGTATCAGGCATCTAGAAAATACTAACAGGGAGAAGGGTGGAAAGTGGTATTAACAATAAGCTTGACTAGGAACGGGAAGTTTATGATTAGTTCGGAGGCTGATGATAACCGAGAGCGGAATTACAAAAAAGGAAATAGTTTGAGGGTTACAAATATATATAGACATATGTGAAACATAGGATAGAGCAGATCATCATAATAAAAGGGATGTATCAGAGCTTAACCAGATAGTTCAAGTGTATTTTGATGTGGGTGTAAATGGAGTTTGATCACCGTGAAAATGTATGTCAGCATTGGGAGGCCGATGGTTTCTGATGTGGTGACTTGAACACTAACTTGAATTGTTGATATGTGGCGATAACCTCGGGAGCCGATAGGGTTGCAACACAGTCGTAACACCCATTTGGTATGAGATGATGGTGCCTTTGGCAAGTTTCTACAAAAGCATCTTATGTTGCCAAAACTGGGAAGACTAGTTCAAGACAGTGCTGATTTAGTGGGGTAGTGTTACGACTGTGTCGCAACCCTTCGCAGGCCGACGGTCCCCGATGGAATACCCTCGTTATACATCTTCGACAATACAACCCTTCGCAAGCCGTCGGTTTCCCGACGCTGACGTATGCTCTCCGGTCAATCAAACCCGACTACGCCTTTCTGTCTGGTTATGCTTTGATATGTCCCTTTCATCATGTTGATCCGTCTCATCTTATGTTCCACGTATGTCTATCTATATTTGTAGTCCTCGAACTATTTCCTCTTATCGTAATTTCCATTCTCGGTTATCATCGGCCTCCGAACTAATCATAAACTTCCTGTTCCTAGTCAAGCTTAATGTTAATGCCGTTTTCCGCCCTCCTCCCCATTAGTATTTTCTAGACGCCTGTTACTTGTATATGAACTCGCTGTAATTGTAGTTACTAGGCAATCAGAATATCGACTCAGAATACCCTCATACACCTGTATCAGTCTCATACTAAGACTTCCCCCATCCGCCTTCGCGTGCGCTCGCCCACTCCGGCCCCGACCCCTTGGCCCGACGCCCGACTTGTCCTTCGATTCCGATCGGTATCACGCTGAAAGGTACTCACTAGGACTAGTCTTCGCCCGCCCGAAATTTAAGGACATCCTACGGATATTTGCGAGGGCACAGCCCATAAGCTGAAGCCAAGTCCTTCCGATCGGTCCCTGTCGGCCACCGACATTAGTCAGTTTCCAGTTCTTAACAGGTAGGGAAACCTCAATCATTGAATACACTCGAAACTCACTCAGAGACCATGTTGACCACGGGTGTTGGCTCTCAATGGAATAATTGCGGTTATACCAAACTAATAGCTGGATCGTCTGGCCTGGAATCTGCATGTACCACAGCTCTCAAGCTCTCTCCCCTCACCATTCTTGTTTATGTCCTTCCACATTAAGGGACAATGTGCAGCTCAACGAACCAGTTCAACCTTGAATGTTTTGGGAATTTAGTTTCTACCCCTTGTTCCTTCCTTTGCATGTTGGGCACACCTTTCACTGGTATATTGAAAGCAAGCAAGGAAGAGGATAATATCTTTCCTGTTTCCTTTTTTTTTCAGCTTGCTTTGGCGGCATTCATAAACTTACATCATTTGAGTTGGGTTGAAAGCTCATTCAATCACTTCTTATGCTCATTGCAACTCTGGAATCATTGCTGACAAGAATTGTGTCAATGATACCTTTGGCTTTGTAGGACTTTGTGTTTTGTGACTAATAATTAAATGTATTGTAAGACTATATATATACATCTCATGGCAGCAAATATCCTTGGAGTGTTTCTGAACCATTCTGAGACTGGGTTCAACCATTTCCACTGTCTTTGAAAGGGATTGCTGTCATTTTCGGTCCAGTACCAGCATACCAAAGTATAATTGTCATCAAGAGTGATCCAAATGGTATTCCCAAGTCATAATCCTTTTGTTATCCTGCTGCACTTGAGGTTATCTGACTGCCACTATGATGTATTGCTGTGGCAAGCATCACATGTTCCACCCATTTTTTGACGACAATAACCGATTATCAGCTCAGAAGTATGTTAAGGCTCAGGGTACCTTGTCCATTCCTTGACTGACAAATTAGCCAAAAGAGAAAATGAAGGATCGGTTGTGGTGACAAATGCAGGACTGCAATGAATGGCCATCGTGTGGGAACAAAGAGATTGTTACAGCGACCCATGTGGAGCTCACAGGGCACAGTGGAATTGGCAGCACTGAAGGGGGCAAAAAGATGGCAGAAAAGGGGAATGTATTAGCATAGCCAGCATGGTGAATCTTTACACACTGCAAAGGGCCCACCTGCAATAGGTCAAACTATGGGTGGGTCACAATGCTTGATCTACCTTGTCATCACCACATTGAAGAGCAATGTCCACACATCAATCATGTGAGCCTGGGGCAAAGCACTCCACTCAGACAGACAGATAATAATAAGGCTAGCTGTAAGTATTGCCTGAGATGAGATTATATTTACAATGTGTTAATACACACCTGGATGGATTCGTCACAATCAAGGATATGGTGAGGGCGAATGAAGCAATTACATTGCTTATCATTAATGTGACTAGGCCATGACTGGCCCTGGGTTTCTCTTTGGTGAAAGTTTGCAATCTCTCTGGACAAAGCCTGAGGCTGGCAGCGCCAACATGAAGGAAGCAACCATCGGGCATTGCTCTGGACATTTATGTGGTACATGGCAATCTCACTTCTCGATACCAGAAAAGCCATTTTGCTTTCAACTCTGATACTGAGAAATGCTATACTATGAGGTGACAATTGACTGAACCATTGTTATATGCTGTGTGAGCCTTCAGTGGAAGGTGTAAGAAGTAGTCACCTCATTACAGTGGAGCCTATAAGGTTCAAGGAAGGTGAGGGACCCTTGTGGATGGGCCATGGGAAAGTGCTGCACAGGGTGTCACAACTGCCACAACTGCCGCAAACACCTCAGGATACCCTCAAATATGTACTTCACTAGTATAAAATAGATATAGTTTGTATATATTCTTCATAATATATCAATCTGCCTACTGGGGCTCTGCTGATTTACTTTAAGACTGGGTTTCAATGTTTAAAATTGTGAATTAGCTCCTTGTTTAAGAGAATATATCATTTAAAGTGGTATTTTGAGTATTACCATTCAAAATATAGCTATGTTTTAGTTTGAAACTAAAATGTATAATCATGGCAATTGTCCACTTTTCACGGCACCCCTCACAGCAGTGCGTGGCACCTTAGAGTGAGATTCAATGTCAGAGTTTGAAAATTGTTCAATCCTCGATAGTCAGCCTCTGCAATTCCTGAGTCAAACCACACTATATTTTTTGGTGACACTCTTATCAGCTTCTCTATTCATCCAGTGTTATTGAGGATTATTTCTTTCCAGCTATTCCACACTTTTGTAACAGTTTTGGGAATCTCTTGCTTTGGAAAGGTACTATCCTTTCTCTTACATAGCTGTCTCTTTTTCTTCCTTTTTATAGTTTGTTCTTTGATTAAGTTGGTGGTACTTGGCTGATAGATCAAGACTATTAAGTCAGAACTACACCTGCAAAATTCTAGTTTGCTGTAGTCTTGTACCTCTTCCACTTATACAGTGTGAGTGGCTTAGACCCTAGACTCTAAGGTGTAAGTCTAGTGTTTATCTACTTTTTACATTTTAATACCAACCAGAGATATATATAAGCTTTAAATCCTTATACTGTCTTGTGGTGAATTCCCTGCTGGTAAAATCTCATATCAGAAGTACATACCATCTGTGAATATGTACATTGGATCCCTGTGGATGATTTGGAACTCTTGGCTTACTGGATTACTTAAACTGCTTACTAGACTGCCTGAAATTTATTCAGTTATTGCTCTTATTTTGGAATTGTCTGTCTTATTTCTCTAATGGTATATTATCATAATACTTTTTGAACTGATTCTGATGTACTATTTACATATATAGTTTCTATTCCATCATTTTCACAAATTATTTGGATTTCATTCCAGGCCTGATATTGTCAATGGAGAATATCTGAAAACTATTAAGTATACCAAATTCTAATATACTCTAAAGGTCATTTAAACATCTGAGATGTGATTCAAACATAATTTGGTTTTTAAAACTTTCAAAAAGTTTTAAACTCTCTCATACATTACAAACTAAAGAATCTTTCCGGACACAAGTAGACAATAAAAAAAATTAGTAGTTTGAAACACTAATACTTTTAAAAAATAGATACCTTTAGATAGTCCATTCCATGCATATGTATATCATTGGCACCTCTAAATACATATGGATTACTTCAGAATAGATCTGTCAATCTGAACAGATTTCTACTTGATTCAACATACCCAGAATATATAGGTAATTTCACTTAATAAAGAAGGCCATAGAATGAAAAATTTCCAATGACATCTCATATATTTTACCAGGAAATAACTACAGTTTAGTTTTTAAAAAACAAATTAACAACAAAAGTATTACCAAGTATTTACATAAATTGGAAAACTATATACAATAGGTTCTATTAATTGACTCTAAATTATTTAGGATGTAATATGAAGAATTGTTTCTCATGATTGGTGGTTAGCAATATAATACTCTCAGAGGATATGTCACTATTTAAAGATGGATTTTTGTAGCAATTTTGCTTTTATTAGTAAACATTTGATATTATAATGATTACACACAACCTCCAATATCCAAGACTATGAACCAACAATATCTATTCCTGGAAAAGGCATGCCAAGTTTTTCTTAATAATTTCTTTATTTTACTAAATCACAATATATAGTAGTTGCTGGACTGTACAGTGCCTCAAAAAACCCTTCTCATGTTTTATACTTCAGATGTATATTCCACATACAGTGAGGGACAAAACCCTTCCAATGATTTTTAGTTGTGCAAAGATTCTTGAATAACTCAAGAACCACTGTAGCTACAGACCTAAGATTTGGGGAGTGGTTAGGTCTATCCATGTTGTCTATTTACCATTAAGTTATTATTACATAAGCATCAGTATTTCCCACACTATAAATAAAATACTAATTAAACTGCATTGGAAGGGTTTTGTCCCTGTCACATGATTAACATATAACCATATTGTTTATATTCAAATAAGTGCAAATAAAAATCATCTGACCTGTCAAAATTATATATATATACATATATTTACTTTCCAATCCAAAAACATCCCCATAGCTCAACATTCTACACCATGAAGGCTCTTACTCCTCCTCAGCTTAGCCATATTCTCACTTTTCTCAATAAGGGCAAGTCTGCTCCTCAGATCTCTGAAATCACTGGCCAGGATCTGTCCACTATATCCAGAATTCATTCTACCCATTGCTCATCACTTGCCAACTCATCTAATGGCTGTTTATGGAAGCTTTCCTCCTCAGATATTCATTATTCTATTCAACAAATCACTTCTCAAAAGGCTGAAAATGCCACTGAGGTCACCAAACCATTCAAGATATGACTGGAGAGTCTATTTCAGTTAGAACTGTTCATAGGGCATTCAAAAAGGCTGAAATGAGGGCTATGGTGAAGAGAAAAAGGGCTTTACTCAATAAGAGGTATAGGAAGACAAGGATGGACTTTACTCTGGCACATAAGGACTGGACTGTGGATGATTGGAAGAGGGTTCTTTGGTCAGATGAGACAAAAATCAATTGTTTGGGGTCATATGGGAGGAATTAGATGTGGAAAAGGGCAGGAGAGGGGCCCAGTTGTAGGCTGGTCAAGGGCACAGTCAGGTTTGGGGGAGGAAATCTGATGTTGTGGAGCTGTATGTTGTAGGAAGGCCCAGGATATTCCACCAAGATTAATGGGAGAATGGATGCTGATCTTTATGGTAGCATTTTGGAAGATGAACTTCAAGCAACTGTGGAGTATTATAGCAAGAACACAGAAGACGTGGTCTTTCAGCAGGACAATGATACCAAACACAAGAGCATAAAGGCCATTAATTTCAAAGACAATGGATTTATGGTCATGGTATGGCCACCTCAGTCTGCTGACCTTAATCCAATTTAACACCTCTGGTATTACCTCAAAAGGAGGTTGGGAGAGTATGAAGTGGCACCCAAGAGTATTCATGAGTTGTGGGAGAGGGGTTCAGACAGAGTGGGAGAATATCCCTTTATCTACTTGTCAGAACTTGATAGAGAGTATTCCTAGAAGGGTTGAGGCTATTTTGAAGGCCAAGAGAGGCTATACAAAGTACTAGATTGTTTGATTTGTGTTCTTTTTATACCAGGGACAAAACCCTTCCAATGTGATTTTATTAGTGTTTTGTTTATAGTGTGGGAAGTACTAATGCTTATGTCATAATATTTCAAGAGCATATAGATAACATATAGACCTAACCAACCCCCAAAGTTCAGGTCTGTATCTACAATGTTTCTTGAGTTATTCAAGGATCTTTGCACAACTAAAAATCATGGGAAGGGTTTTGTCCCTCACTGTAATTCAAAGAATAAAAATGCAAAAATATCAAAGATATTTGTTAATATGCTCTATCATATCTAGATTGTGGAAGTACAATACCATTACATAATCTCTAAATATGGAAATACTACAAATATTTATATACAAGAGATTCATGAGAAGGGTTTTTTTGCTGGCAGGTTTGATGACTTTAAGTGCTTATGTAAAGTCATGTGACTTTGTTGATTTTTTTTACTTCCAGTTGGGTCCTATCAACAAAATCCATGTCACATGATGTCACATGAGCATGTTGTACTGGAGTATAAATATATGGCTTCTAGCAACCAGCAATGCCCCAATTCCCAAAATGTGCACTTTATCTCTTGCCAGCCAGAATCATATCCTCTCATTGCTCAATGTTGGCCATTCAGCTAGCCACATTGCAGCTTCTACTGGTCATAGCATTTCCACAGTCTCTAAGCTTCACTCTAAGCATCATTCTCATCTCTCAAAGTCCATTGGTGATCATCCCTCAAAGCTTTCCCCTACTGACATTCACTATGCACAGCGCCTCATCAGCTGTGGGCAGGCTGACACTGCTGTTGATGTGACCAAAGCCCTTAAGAATCTCACTAACCAGTCCATCTCTACCCAAACTGTGTGCAATAGTCTCAAGATGCTTGGGATGAAGGCTGTGATGAAGAAGAAAAAGCCCCTTCTCAGCAAGAAGCACAGGAAGGCAAGGATGGACTTTGCTATAGCACATCAGCATTGGACTGTGGAGGACTGGAAGAAGGTGGTGTGGTCTGATGAAACCAAAATCAACAGGTTGGGGTCAGATGGGAGGAAGTGGGTCTGGAAAAAGGCTGGGCAGGGCTTGAGTTACAGGCTGGTTCAGGGGACTCAGAAGTTTGGAGGAGGATCTGTGATGGTATGGGGGTGCACACTGTGGGAAGGACCTGGGTATGCTTGCAAGATAGATGGGAGGATGGATGGAGACCTTTATCTCAAGATTATGGAGGAGGACCTTCAAGCCAGCCTCAACTATTATGAAAAATCTGTGGGTGATGTCATCTTCCAGCAAGAAAATGACCCCAAACATACCTGCAAGAAGGCCCAGACTTGGTTTCAAAATAATTTCAATGTCCTCCCATGGCCAGCACAATCTCCAGGCCTCAACCCTATTGAACACTTGTGGGATCATATCAAGAGGAGGCTAGGGGAGTATGAGGTTGAACCAAAAGGGATACTGGAGTTGTGGGAGAGGGTGGAGGAGTGGAACAGGATTGATACAGAGGTGTCAGAATTTGATTAGAAGTATGCCTAGGAGGGTTGCAGCTGTGTTGAAGGCAAAGGTGGCTATACCAAGTACTGAATATAAGTAGTTTTGTGGGTCAGAGTGGTCAGCAAAAAAACCCTTCTCATGAGTCTCTTGTATATAAATATTTGTAGTATTTCCATATTTGGAGATTATGTAATGGTATTGTACTTCCACAATCTAGATATGATAGAGCATATTCACAAATACTTTTGATATTCTTGCATTTTTATTCTTTGAGTTACATGGAATATACATCTGAAGTATAAAACATGAGAAGGGTTTTTTTGAGGCACTGTACCATCATGGGCCTTATCCACCTAGGATGTTACCTGGTTATGACCTAGAAGGTATGAGCTATACTCAATTATTTCATACAAAATAATTAATTCATTATTGATAGGATATCCTTTTGGTTATTTTTTAAATCCAAATCAGATCTATCTATCTATATTCAATTCCCAAGTCCCATCTCATACTATTCCTGATGATATTGCTTCCAAGCTAACAAAGCCCAACATTACCATTCCTACTCCCTCAGTTCCTTTACCAAAATTACAGAAATTATTACCATTTCCCAATTTCGTGTCTAAGAACCATCTCAAGGCTCTACAATCATCTATTGGACCAATAGAGAATAGGAAAGTTCAAGACTGGGATGAATGGCCTAATGGTGAATGGTCATATCAGTTTACACATTCTGGATATGAAGCACTCAATAAGTTATCTGTTCACTGGGTGTGAAGGTAACGGTTAACATGGGACAATCTCTAACATTAATGCTGGCATTTCCTTGATATTATACTTCATCTCATACTTTCTATATTTTTCTTATATCTTCTTATATTTTTTGTCACCTTAAACATGAGCTACACCACCTGCAAACAGACACAAGTGTTGGCTGGGGTTTTATCTCAACTCTCAATGTCACATACTTTTAGTCTTTACTCTCTATCAGGCTTCATACTGAAATAGTCAAAGCCTTATCTCATTTGACCCTTGTGACATCTCGATACTCATCATCCAACAGTTGACCACAACTCATCTACTCTGATTAACTTCATTCTATTATATGACTTTTGATCGCAACTCTAGGGTTGGTCTAAGATTACTTGTGCTGCACTACTTAGACTACTATTACTACCTATATATTGTATTTACCCTCACTTATCGACATAGTGTTTGCACTGTTAATAGTTGAACTTGCTCACATATTGAGTGATATTTTACCTGACTCTTCACACTGGGCAACCACAGTACTAGGTGGGGATAAATACCATGATATAAATTCTCCAACTTTAGATGATGGAAATCATACAAAATGTAAATGTCTGGATATCATACATTCCCAAAATCCTGACTGTAATACATATTTTCATTTGACCTCAGACCAGAGATGCTGGTATTCAAAAGCAATTAAACTATGGTTGTGACTGTGGATGGAATTTACAGTACAGTACATCATGCAACATGTATATTATCCACACATATTTATTCTAGGAATGGGATTATGGATCATAATTGTGGGACACATCTTCACAATGACCCACTCATAGACACCATTTTTTGGCCAATGAACAATCTCAGCTCCACAGAATATTTCAGGAACATTCCAATCTGGACTCACTATGATTAGCTGTTGGGATTCCTGGAATTTCTGGTCCAGGTAAATCTGTCACAGAGATATCTCCATGAGGTTGGACCAACTACAATCCTTGTACTTAAAACTTCTTGGATGGAGCCACAAGTAATGCTACATACATAGATGTTGTTCAGTATGATACTGTCCATGGATTTGTCTCTGATGCTACCATGGCTATTGGAGAATGAGTGATTAGGTGCTTATAGTATTATTTGTATATTCTCAACATCTTTATTGTTGGGTTCCAGTCCTCTTCTCAGCAGCTAATGGCACCAAGGTGGAAATAAAGCTTAGGAAGAGTTTCAGAAAATACCAAAAAAGTCTTGGCTAATCACCAAATTCTTGTACATATTCAGCAACACTGCATCAAGCCACTCTAAATCCTACTATCTTTTCTCTATTTCCACCAGAGAATGCCCTTGTCTTCAAACCCCAGTAGGCTGGAGATTAAAGACCACACCTGCACACCACCACAAGACATCCCCCATACTACCCCAAAGCAAACCTAAACCACCCCAGATGCACCTAGCGCACCCAAGAAACAGAATAGCAATCAATTTCATATATCAATCCAATCTGATAAGGATGATGAAGCATTCTATCCCCAATAGAGGCATCCTCAAAGATACCTTCAAAGTATAGAGTCTGATAGTAAAGGCCAGGTAGTCATTCATAAAACAAAGTCCAAAAGACTTCCAAAAGCTGTGTCTATGCCTGCCTTATCTTCAATACCTGAGATTACTGGGATAAGTTCTAATGCTTCACTATTTTCAATCTCATGTCACTGTGGACATACTGGTGATGGTAATAAGGAAGCAGCTCAGAGTTTTATCAATGACTACATTCACTGTGATGAATTCATATTTGGTCTCATATTGCTTATCAGTGTGAATGTGATATAGTTCAGATTCAATGGCATTGCAACCTCAATCAGAACACTATGTGAACTTGTTTTGAGATTTGGATAATTTCTTACAAATGTCTTTTAAATATTTCAAGAGTTCAACAGCTAAATAACCGTGCTACTCAACCTTTGCACAAGCATCTCTTGTTAGTTTCCAAATCAAAATTTACCTTCATTATCCCTCATCTCCAATGTTTGATACTCTTCTGAAACCTCATCTTTCATTGCTTAACAAGCTGGTGAAGCTATCAAAACAAGTTAGAAGAGAAGACTGTCCTGCTTTGGATTACCTATACACTGGGAAGGCTATTTCAGAGTTTAAGGCTGAATCCACTCAGCTTAAAAACAATCTCATATTGTTTTTTGGAAATCTCTCTTCAATACAAATTGCCATGATACATTATTGGCTGCATATGAAATCTAGACTCTGGTACAAGGAACAGGAATAAATAGATCTAATAAGTCCCTGCAGTCCATGCAATGATTCTTCTGATCCTGAAACAGACCTACATCCAATTTTCCCCTGATAGTCTACCCTTTGAGAAAATTCCTAAACATACACAACTATTTCAAGACCTACTGAGGCACTTGTAGCATATACAGTATAGTGAGGTACCCCCATTCTCTGCTATAGATGTTGACAAAGAAGGTATTGAATTACTTGAACATGAAATGTTTCAAGCTTCAAAAGCAGCAGGGTCTGCCAGCTTTCAATAATGAGTATTGGATGCAAGTAATCATCAAAAGAAATAGAGTCCATATTTTTTTTGTTCCCCAGCCCTGGAATGAAATCCTAAACCCTAAACCCTAAACCCTAACCCTACCTCTATCATTATCCCTCATCTCCAATGTTTAATACTCTTCTGCTCTTCTGAAACCCCATGAGGAAGACCTGTTTGAGAAGCAGTCTTACAGAATACTCAGAAAATGACCCAGGCTGAATTATAAAGAGACTTAAAGGTATAAAATGTTTTAATACAAATAAAGAAGTTTTCTGTATATAATTTTCATTTTGAGAGCATATAAAAATATAGAGCATTTCACACATGTATTTAACATTTCTTTGAGCCTCTGTCGTCCAGAGGTAAAGTTATTTCATTGTTGCAGCAGTCACCTTCCTAATGAGGAAGTGTCGCGCAGTTCACCTTCCTGAGGTAGTGTCGCGCAAGTGTATTGACATTGTCCCCGGGTATTACTGTGGAGTCGGTTGGAAAGGGTTGGGATGAAAGTTCTTCACAGTGCTAAGACAGCTTCGCTGATCGGAAAGCTGGGAATATACCGGGAAATAACCCGTTTGGTACAAGACGATGGTGCCTTTAGCAAGTTTCTACACAACCACCTCACGCCGCCAAGACTGGGAAGACTAGTTCAAGACAGTGCTGATTTAGCGAGGTAGGGATATCTCAATCATACGCTGGAAATACTCATGTCTAAGCTGTAGACCTATATACCTGCCTCAAATTCGGAGAAGAGCGACGGAGGTTTTAGAGACTTTCCCGATATTTTCACGTCACACCCGACGGAGCGGAGAAGGTCACACTACCCAGCTTATGACATTCTTGGCTTGGGCCTTCTTTTCCTGCCCCGGCGTTTATTGGTTAGATAGAGACGCGTCGCCTGAGATTACGTCATCACTGTACAACGTTTTAGTCAAGTTACCGCTGCACACCAACTTTGATGAGGTTGCATCAACTTTTCGGTATGGCTGGGTACTGTCATATAAGCTTGATACGGGATGGGACGGTGTTGTTTAGTGTCGTTGTGTAAGTTTAACTTAAGCTTAGGTGCACGAGTCTATTTCAACATTGTTGGATTTTGGGAATCTGATATGCGAGCAACAAGGAGCACGGACCATACGCCTATATTAGTAAGCAGTTACTAGGTGTATACATATAAGGACGATACATTTATTGTAGTCCTTATCCGTTGTAACGAGACTCACTTCGTATTCCAACAATCATAAATATCGCCCGTTCTCTATCAGAATTTCATTTTGTAATAAGCAAAGATAAGGCATCGGCCACCGCCGTGGCACTCCACGTTCGGAATTTCAGGCCCTCCGCCGGAGTAGTGCCAAGATGGCTTCAAATGGTCTATAAAATGCACCTTTGGCATCTCCTACAGTCCAACAACGACAGCGAATTTCATTTACCTCTGTGTCAAGCTCGTTGTACAAGAAGGTCAGCAAGTCGTTGCCCACTTCTATACTTCACGTAGAATCAACGCTGGTACAACACTATTCTGTGTCATCTTCGACTTAAACTTCCAATTACTGCTGCCCACCATCTATACCTGCTGGTATCCAAAATGTCATTTTTAAATCTCACCTGGAAATCGATCGGCTCTATCGGCAAAGGCCGGTCAACTCCAGGCTGCGAAGACTCTACTCAAGACCTTCCATGGTGCATCGCCGTCTCCAACCTTACCAAAGGATTTTGATTCATCCAAACATATATCGTTTGAAATACCAACACCGCTAACATGCGAGACAGATGAGTCCATTACCCCACCACCACCACTATACGACGACAAGAGAAGCTCGGGAGAAATGTATGCTATTTGGTTTGCCAATCGGGACGTTGTGCACGAGTGATGAGAGGATGCACCTAATTCCAATTGATGACTTCTGAGTTGTATCTCAAGGGGAGGTATGAAGGACTAACCGGGAACCATTGAAGAATTATCCTCAGGGTTATTCACAATTTTCAGGGGAGTATCTTCTTTCGCTCCATCTAGGAACTTGGCATGGTCATGATCTACATCCCATGACAACATATCAATTAATGGAACCAATAGTAGACTCAGTCACTCATGAGAAATTGTCGATAAATGATCCGCTGCGCCGTCAAGAGGTGGTAATGATAGGTCTCAAGAATATAGCAGCAAGTCAGTGGTACCCAGAATTGAAAGTATGTCTATGTGTGACCACTCCGTCCAAATAAAAGGGGATTGATGCCTTCCGTCCCGTGTCACCGGCCCTATTGTCCGAATCATCCCTTGATTCTTCGGACCAGTGATTTTATCGATATGTCGTACCACAAAGAAGGTGGAGATGATTCGATAAATTTCTGGACTGGGTCATTCAAATCTTGCATTGTCTAGAACTATATCAAGGTGTGTAACTAGGCCACTTGATCTTTTGTGGAACAGAATCACCAGGGACACTTTTAAACGTTCCCTACTCCAATATCGTTGAGAGATTACACTATGGCTCTCAGAATTTCAGTAAGCACCGCAATTGAGTGCGTTCGGTTGACTGGATTCCATTCCAATTTCCATGTTTGAATTATTTCAGCTAGAGGAGTAAGGAAACAATCATTTGAGTCGATCTAATATTAAGGAACTCTTCTACAAGATATGTCGGACTCTTGAACATTAATTGCCGTCACCTGTTCCTTCCTATGCGTAGTCGCCACACCTTTCACTGATGTGTCGGTAGCATTGACGAATTCGACTTATGTCTCCATTTTCTGGAAGATAAAGCCCTGGAACATAACTATGAGTTCCAGGCCGTTTTATCAAAAATAATACTGATGAGTTAGTCACCGCAATCATGCTAGCCAAGGAGAAACCGCAAGATGTCACCTTTAACATTGGCGAGGACTCACAGTACCTCATAATCCTCAATCTGCTTTGCCATCGTCTCATCACATCGAACAGAGTTGCTGCATTATGCGCCGAAGAAATAATCGGGGTTACTCTGATCCTGATAGCTGGATCTTCTGACCATGGTCTCGCATGTCCCACGGTGCGCAGCTTCAATACCATCGCCATTCTCGTTTCTCTCCTTGTACATTGGGACGTGATCCGCGGCTCAATCAATGAAGCATCCATGATCGACTATGAAGGTCTAGTCCTCGCTGTCAATGCCTTCTGATGCATCGTCGCCACACCACTCACCGGTGCGTCCGTGTCGTCTAATTTTAACATGGCCTCAGTTTTGATTTAATATGGATGCCCAGGGGAAGGTCTTTCTCGATCAATTCCCCTCGATTTTCAACCCTCTCACTTCACATTTCAACCACACCGGCAGGAGCAGTCCTATTGATCTTTTCTCAACTCGCTTTGTAACCGTATTTTCAAGCCACATAGTAGTATGATCCAATTTAAGAGCGCATACAGCCACTATTTCCCTCGCAGCATGCTCTACAGCTCTTTCTCACACACATATTGAATATATTAAGGGCTAGTTGTGGCTAGAACCACATCGAATTCATTAATGACCATCCCATCACGTAGAATACCGCTACCAAATCTCGACGAAGCCCCGCCACCTCGGTTCCCACGTCACTTACCTAGGATCACACGAAGGAAGTCATTGAAGAATAACAAAGAACAGTAGGAATAATCACTAATCCATGACAACCTTTCTGTCGTTCACGCGAATCTTATCTTCAAAATCCATTTTCAATCTCCAGGGTCGGTGATCTTATAGCCCAAAACCTCGCGATAAACAAGGGCCTTTAACCCGTATTCAATATCGTGGTGGATGGAATAAACATAAACATGACATCCTTCAGGGGTCGTATTCATTTTTCGACGTAGTAATCACTGTATTAAAAATTTGTCGCCTTGCCAACCTTCTTCAATGATAACAACGGTGCTGCTCTCCACTCACATCAACTTGGGTAGTTTCTTCGCTCGTGGAGCCCTTAATACATTATGTTCACTATCTTTTCTCTTCCAGTATTATTTATCATTTTGTGCATGAAATTACCTCACCAGTCCATTTCTGATGCAAATGACTTGGAGACCACATTGACCACGGGCGTTGGCTCTCAAAGGAATAATTGCGGTTATGCTGACACCCTTCACCATTCTTGTTTGTCTTCTTACACATTAAGGGACAATGTGCATCTGATCAACGAACCAGTTGAGGCTTGAGTATCTTGCAAATTTAGTTTCCACCCCTCATTCCCTCCTTTGCACGGTGGCTACACCTTTCACTAGTATATTGAAAGCAAGCAAGGAAGAGGATAATATCCTTCCTTTTTTCTTTTTTTTCAGCTCGCTTTGGAGGCATTAATAGTTGCATAAACCTACATCACTTGAGTCGGATTGAAAGCTCATACAATCACTTCTTATGCTCACTGCAACTCTGGAATTCATTGCTGACGAGAATTGTATCAATGATACCTTTGGCTTTGTAGGACTTTGTGTTAATAATTAAATATATTGTCAGACTAAATATATATGTCTCATGGCAGCAAATATTCCTGGCACTGTTTCTGAACCAGTCTGAGACCGGGTTCGACCATTGCCACTGTCTTTGAAAGAAATTGCTGTCGTTTTTGGTCCGATACCAGCATACCGAAGTATAATTGTCGCCAAGAGTGATCCAAATGGTATTCCCAAGACATAATTCTGTTGTTATCCTGCTGAACCTGAGATTATTTGAGAGCCAGGACACTGTGATGCATTGCCGTGGCAAGCGTCGCATATTCCGCCCATTTTTTGACGACAACAGCCGATTATCATCTCGGAAGTATGTTAAGACTAAGGCTCCCTCGTCCATTCCTTGACTGACAAATTAGCCAAAACGAGAAAATGAAGGATCGATTGTGGTGACAGACGCAGGGCTGCAATGAATGGCCATCGTGTGGGAACGAAGAGGGATGGTTACAGGGACCCATGTGGAACTTACAGGGCACAGTGGAATTGGCAGCACCGAAGGGGGAAGAAAGATGGCAGCAAAGGGGAATGTATTAGCATAGCCAGCGTGGTGAATCTTTACGTACCGGAAGAGCTCTGCGTGCAATGGGTCAAACTACGAGTGGGTCACAATGCTTGATCTACCTTGCCATCGTCGCTTTGAAGAGCAATGTCCACGCATCAATCGTGTGAGCCGGGGGGGAACCATTCCACTCAGACAGACAGACAATGATAAGGCTAGCTGTCAGTGTCACCTAAGACGAGATTATATTCGGACTGAGTTAATACACACCCCGATGGATTCGTCACAATCAAGGATATGGCGAGGGCGAATGAAAAAATCACGTTGCTTACCATTAATGCGACTAGGCCATCACTGACACCGGGTTTCTCCTCGGTGAAACTTTGCAAAATTAAAACAGGAAGTGTGCGATCTCTCTGGACAAAGCCTGAGGCTGACAGCGGCAACTTGACGGCAGCAACCATTGGGCATCGCTCTGGACTGCATTTATATGGTACATGGCAATGTTACTTCTCGATATCAGAAAAGCCGTTTTGCTTCCAACTCTGACGCTGAGAAATGCTATACTATGAGGTGAAAATCGACTGAACTATTATTATATGCTGTGTGAGCCTTCAGTGGAAGGCGTAATGCTGTGTATCCCGTGTAAGTATGGCCATAACGCTGTACCTTCATGGAATTAACTCTCCGACCAATGGGGGAATAAAGGCGAGGCACCCCTTCTCGTGTAAGTAAGACTGCTACCCACCACCAATGTCTACTTCCGACGAGACGACTCCGGGGAATCACGATTCGGCAACGGCTGGGATGGACCTTGAAGACATTGAGGAACTCCCACCCTTAGTTTCCCCTGGTGTATTGAATTCAGAGAAACGGGACGAGATCGTTAAAGGGATGAGAGATGTCTTCAGAGAGAAACTTCGAGAACGATGGGGTTGTAACGAACCCGGCCACGATTTATGTTATTGGGCCCCCGATGGTAGGCAACACATACAGCTGTCTGCAAACCATATAGAGATTTGGGTTGACGAGTGGGTGAGTAAAGTATAATGCTATTTCCATGTGATATGTGTCACATGCTGCGCATTTCAGTGTCAAGGAGAAACGGGCTACCATGACCCACCGAATGTCGTTAAGATATCCACCAACACGACATCCAACCTCAGCCCCTATTCCAGTCATGCCGATGACTGGGGAATGATCTCGGGGAGGAGTCAGGGGACAATGTCAAGTATTGAAATTGGCCCCGGGTATTACTGTGGAGTCGGTTTGGAAAGGGTTGGGATGAAAGTCCTTCACAGTGCTAGGACAGCTTCGCTGATCGCAAAGCTGACAATATACCGAGAAATTACCCGTTTGTTACGAGACGATGGTGCCTTTGGCAAGTTTCTACACAAGCATCTTACGCTGCCAAAACTGGGAAGACTAGTTCAAGACAGTGCTGATTTAGCGAGGTAGGGATACCTCAATCGTTGAATACACTGGAAATACTATCTGACTCGTAGACCTATATACCCGCCTCAAATTCGGAGAAGAGCGACGGAGGTTTTAGAGAATTTCCCGATATTTTCACGTCACATGTGGCGGTAAAGGTCACACTGCCCAGCTTATGACATTCTTAGCTTCGGCCTTCTTTTACTGCCCCGGCGTTCACCGGTTAAATAGAGACGCGTCACCCATCACGTCAACTGCGATGACGTCATCACTATACAACGTTTTAGTCAAGTCACCGCTGCACACCAACTTGGATGAGGTTGCATCAACATTTATCATACACATCGCCCGTTATCTATCAGAATTTGATTGGCGCTTACCCCTTTTCGGCCTTACGTATATCGTGGAAGGGATCTGCCACATGCGTCCACTATCTGTAAAGGAGCTTACGGCGATCAGAGGTTGCATTGAATTCTGGTTACAACCGTGCGTCGTGCCATCACACCATTTCATCCTTCCCACCAAAACCATAACAGAGAATATCAGACACGAGAATATCCGATACAGCTTCTCGTGTGTTGCATGCACCAAGATGCATGGTTTCGAGATATTGCTGGAGCTGTATTGAAGGTTTTATTGGACGACATAAACACGCATATAGCGTCATTGACACTTCATCTTGATTGGTACACGTCGAACTCACTGTATTGGAGTATTCGCTCCTTGGAAACCTTCTTCAACGACAGCACGCTTCTCACCGATCACATAAACCAGCTGAATGTGGTTTCTGCGCTCATTGGGCCCATCGTACGGTACGTTCACAATATTTTACCTTATAGCACCGTCTTACATCCGCCCATGGAACTGTCCTACCAGTCTCATTCTGACACATACGAGCCCAAATTGGCTTCTCCTTGGGTCTGGTGAGCGAATAATCGCATTGACTCTGAAGCTGATAGATGGATCTTCCGACCCCGAATCTGCGTTGACCACAGTGCGCAGCTTCGATATCATCCCCATGCTCGTTTCTCTTCTTCCACATTGTGAGATTATGAGCGGCACGACCAACGACAAATTCATCAATTACTCGCTTGAAACTTTATATTTCACCGCGCGTTCCTTCCTTTGCGTGGTCGCCACACCTTCCACTCGTGTCGGTACGGTCCGATTAGACGCCCCTATCAGTGTTGAAGGCACATGGTTGCCTGACAAAGGTCTTACACCATCGATTGGACACAATTTCTAATCATTTCTCTTCGATGATACCGACACATCTCAACCAGACCAGGATTGCAGCCGCGGTTGCAGATGTTATGAATCTATATGGTTTGAACCTATGTAAGAACTATATAGTCAGTTTTCATTATCGCCGCGAGCTCCTCAGTTCTCCTCATAAATGTGTTTAATACATTTCACTACCCGTAATTAGACTAACATCCGCATTTTAATGTAAGATAGGTATGAAAAAGGGGCCGAGAAAATATAAGAGCGCATACAAGCACTTTTCGCCGCCGCAGCGCGCTCTGCATGATGCACGCGTTGATGCCATACATGCATTGAATACACTCGCGGCCACCACCAGCGGCTAGACTGATATCCTATTTATCAATGACAATCATTTCAAACAGGACGCGAACTTGAGAGTTGTATAAAGCTACATAATTTGATACAATTTAAAAGCGAAGACCGTCACTTGTAATAGTCGCTGCGAGGCTCTCTACATTGGTATTCAATATACTCCAATGACTACTCGCTGAAATCACATCGCATATACTAGCAGTAACAATGTCAATCGAATACCACTACGGCGTTTCAAAGAAGGCGGTCCCACCGTTCTTCTCGTGTCTTTTGTTTGGGAGAACAGGAAGCCGGAGTCAAACCAATGGAAAACACCATGATCAAGACACCGACATTTTTTCACATGTCGTGAGCTTTCACCGTGTATAAGAGAAAGGTACCCCGTGGGCATGTCACGTGGAATCCCATATCAACTAAGAGCTGAAGAATACCCGCGTGCAGCAGTCATTCCCCGACATTTTCTGGTTTGCGGTCTGTTTCAATGTTTCAGTCGTTAGCGTCATACTACGTCACGACAATTTATTTCCCAACAGTTCCCCTGCTGCTCCCATTTCAGTTCATTCCACTAATTGCCATAGTTAAATGATGTCATTGCGAGTAGTAGCGAAAAGGTCATTTCATTCAATGTAATATTAAAGAACTATTCGACTAGATCCATGGGCCTCTTGAACGTTAATTGTCGTCCCCTGGTCTTCCTTATGCGTTAGTCGCCACACTTTTCACTGGTGTCGACACCGTTGACGAATTCGAATTACGTCCTCGTTTCCCGGAACATAATCATGGTGGCTTCCAGACCGTTTCATCAAAGCAATTCTAGTCATTTCGTCGCCATAATGATGCTCGCAAGGAGACACTCCCAGACGTCAGCTTTGACAGTTTCAAGGACTCACAGTACTAAACAAATCCTTTATCTACATTGCGATCGTCACATCGAACGACCAGAGCAATGGATGAATAGTGTGAACCTGGGGCGTCGCGGCGACCAGTTCACTGAGCAAGACAGACAATAAAATATATTCACGTTCGACGGTCAGCCACCTTGTGAAAAATTGTTCTGAACACCTCTTGGATTTCGCAGCAGACTTGTCAACTCTAGTGATCTTTCTTGCTTTTCTCAGACCTTCCAGAAGATGCAAGCCCCTTGATATGAGAAGGGCACACGAGCAATACAGTCCTCATCCAGACAATAAAAAATTGTTTAAACGAGATTTCTTGTGGTGGAGTTATGACCCATATCTCAGTCATGCTGCGGATTGGGAAATGGGCTCACAGCATGTTGGCTTGACAGCTTCCTGACCCAGAATTAGCCTCTGGCAAGACTGGACAGACTAATTTAATAGAGTATTGAGTTAATGAGGTAGGGATATCTCAGTGTTAATTATTGAATATACTTTAAATACTCACGTCATCGTAGAATTACGGTATTCAGGAAGGAGCGTCGATTATTGTATGCCTGTTCCGGTGGTCTTCACTCTATATACAGCGGAGAGATCACATTGCCAAGCTCCTGAGATCTTTGGGTTTTTCCTTCATATAGTGACCCGGTGTCGATCGGACAGATAGACGTAATACGTCAACTGCAATGAGGTCAGTATTTTATAATACTGTCACCAAACCGCCACTAAACACCAACTTTGATGATGATGTATCGACATTTATCATACAAATCCTCCGAAATGTATTAACATTTGATCGTCAAGATACATTACTCATTGGAGGGCTTGCGTATTTCATGGAACCTGTCTACCAGCAAGGTATAGAAGAAGTCACTGCGATCATAGGCTACTTGCATTCTTGTTATAACAGTGCATCACACCATCACACCTCATCCTACGGACGAAAACCATTATCGCCAGAATAGCCAGTAACGACGGTGAGGTAACCACGATCCTATTCATGTATTCGGGGGTTGCATTCACCAAGTTATATGGTTTCGACATGTTGCTGGAGCTGTTTTCGAGATTATCGTGTGAAGCAATTTCAGAGCGTATACAATCACTTCTTATTCTTAATGCAGCTCTGTGCGGACTCCGTGACGAAAACTGGATCGATAATACCTTTGAATTTGTAGGGCTCGTGTTTTGTGACTAATATAAAAATACGTTGTAGGATTAGATATATATATATATCACAGGCAAACCAGAAAAAGGGGACATATAAGCATTTCTAACTTGGTGAATCTGGATGTAGCAGAAGAACTCTGCCTGCGATAGGTCACGCTGAGTGGTCGCAATCATGATCTACGTTGTCATCGTCGTGCTGAAGAGTCATATCCACGCATCAAGAGTGTGAGCCTGGGGCGAAACATTCGACTCGGAAAAACAGATAATAATAAAGCTAAGTGTAAGCAAGTATTACCTGACATGGGGTTATGTGTGTTAGGATCTGCAAGCCTGGGGGATCACAGTGCGATGACTCTCGGCACTTGGAGCGAATGCCACTAAGGACTGAGCGGGTAGAAGTAAACCGGTGATATAGCTCGGTTTCCAGATGAGGTCCTACTCTCATCTGGATGTAACTATATACTAAGCTACATGGTCTGTGCACTTGGTTTGGAACTAAGGGAACACTAAACTAAATATAGCTAATCACATGTGAACCAGACCGGAAAAATACATTCTCAATACGAGGTATGATTTAATACTAATCGTAATCATCATACTCTAACAATGTGTGCACTTTATTAATACAAATTCTGATGGACACGCCACAATCGAAGATATTCCAAGTTCGACCCTTGCGTACCTCGATAAAATCTACCCTGAGAACTCTGGTCTTACCTTACTCTTTGTCTTCTTCAGACATTCTACAGAATTCAAGCTGTTTGATGTGGCAAGCTGCCTGAAGAAACCACGTTGCTTGCCAGTAACCTGACTAGACTATCATTGACCCGGGTTTCTTCTCATTGAAAGTCTTGATAAAATTAAACAGGAAGCGCGCAATCTCGCCGGTTAAAGTCTTAGGCTGACAACGCCAGCTTGAATGCAGCACCCAGTGAGCATCACTCTGGAGTGCATTTATATTATCCTTGGCAATGCCACTTCTGGAATGTGAGAAAAGCCTGACGCTGAATAAACCCAGAAATATTATGCAATGGGGTGACAATTGACTAAACTATTATATGAAATGCTGTGTGAGCCTTGAGCAGAAGGCGTAAGAAAGTAGTAAGGCAACTTAGTGCATTGGAGCCTTTACGGAGGGTGAGGGGATGTTATTTACAATTTCAGGGATGACAGGCTGTGGATCCCAGTACTGTGGAGTCGGTTTGGAAAGGATTGGGATGAAATTCCTTCACAGTGCGAAGACTGCTTTGCTGATGGCAAATCTGACAATATACGGGCAAATAATGAGTCAATTGTCTCAAGCAGACAGTGCCTGTAAGTTTCTACTCAAGCATCTCACCCTGCCAAGATTTGGAAGACTAGTTCAAGAGTGTTGATTCAGCGATGTAGGGATACCTCAGCGTCAATCATTGAATACACTGGAAAATACTCACGTCCTTTGTAGGCCCACATACCCGCCTCTAATTCGGAGACAAGCATGGATGGTTTTAGATGAGGTCGAGGTGTATCCACTTCATATCTGGCGCAGTAGCAAAGGGCACACTATCCAGCTTATGGCATATTGGGCTTGGACCTTCACGTGTTGTCCCGGGGTTACAGATGGAGACGCGTCATCTGCAATAACGTCATCACTGTACAACGTTTTAGTCAACTCACCGCTGCACACCAACTTTGATGAGGTTGCATCAACATTTCTCATACACAGCGCCCGTTATTTAATAGAATTTCATGATCACTCCCCCCTTTTGGGCCTAGTGTATATCGTGGAAGCGATTCGCCACGTGCGTCAACTATTTATGGAGGAGCTCACGGCGATTAGAGGTTACATTGAATTCTGGTTACAACCGTGCGTCGCGACATGACATCATTTCATCCCACCAAAAGCATAACAGACAAAGTCACCGGCGACTATCTCCCCATTATAGAAATCCTATGCGGCTTCTCGTGTGTTGCATCCACCAAGATGCATGGTTTCGAGATATTGCTAGAGATGTATTAAACATTCAACTGGACGAGATACACATGCATATAGTGTCATTGGAACATCATATCGATTCGGAGGCATCATATTTACTGTATTGGAATATTTACCCCTTGCAAACCTTTTTCAACGACAGAACGCTTCTCACCGATCACATCAACCAGCTGAATGTCGTTTCTGCGCTCATTGAGCCCATCGTACGGTACGTTCATAATATCTTACCTTATAGCACCGTCTTACATCCGCCGCCCCGCCCATGAAACTGTCCTACCAGTCTCATTCTGATGGAAGCGAGTCTACATTACGCTCTCCTGCATTCTGCCGACATAATAATAGCGGTTACTCTGGGGCTGATAGCTAGATCTTCCAAGCCCGAATCCGCATGTACCACAGTGCGCAGCCTCGATATCATCTCCATTCTTGTTTCTCTCCTTCCACATTGTGACGTAACGGTACGTTCATAATATCTTACCTTATAGCACCGTCTTACATCCGCCGCCCCGCCCATGAAACTGTCCTACCAGTCTCATTCTGATGGAAGCGAGTCTACATTACGCTCTCCTGCATTCTGCCGACATAATAATAGCGGTTACTCTGGGGCTGATAGCTAGATCTTCCAAGCCCGAATCCGCATGTACCACAGTGCGCAGCTTCGATATCATCCCCATGCTCGTTTCTCTTCTTCCACATTGTGAGATTATGCGCGGCACGACGAACGACAAATTCTTCAATTACTCGCTTAAAACTTTACATTTCACCGCGCGTTCCTTCCTTTGTGTCGTCGCCACTCCTTCCGCTCGTGTCAGTGGTAGAGGAACATGGTTGACCTGACAAAGGCCTTGCACCATCATTTGGATACACTCGCTGATCATTTCTCTTCGATAATGCCGATACATCTCAACCAAACCACGAGGAGCCCAATAGCGTCGCCCTTTATTCAACTCACTTTGCAGCCGGGGTTGCAGATGGTATAAAGCGATATTATTTGAGCCGATGTAACAACCCATATAGTCATTTTGTATTATCGCCGTGAGCTCTGCAGTTGTCCCCATACATGTGTTGAATACATTTGGAGGCACTAGCCGTGCCTACACTAACATCCGAATCAAGAACGACACTTGTTTTAAATAAGATGTCAATTTCGATGCATGGCTCCTTCAGGCTCATCATACTTTCAGGCCAGTGGTGAATTGACAAGATCCATGATCTTCAAACCGAGTGCCTTCACACCGTGCGAGGCAATGCATTGGGCGAATTCCTTAAATTAAGTTTCTTCCATTGACAACTTGACAATAAAGCTGCCATAGGTCGAGAAGATCTAAGAGCGCATACAGTGACGTTTCACCATTGCCCCGAGCTCTGCAGCTTGTACGTGTTGAGGCCATACGTCAGTCGAATACACTTGCGGGCACCACCCGTGGCTAGACTGACATCCTATCTATAAATGACAATCATTCCAAACAGACCGCAGGCGGGAGAGTTGTATGAAACTACATAATTTGACGCAATTTAGAAGTGAAGATATTCAGTAATGATCGCTGCGAGGTTCTCTAGACTGATGTTGGATATATTCCGAGAGCTACTCGCTGAAATCACATTGTATAAATAAACAAAAATATGACATCCTTGGGGGGTCATATTCATTTTTCGACGTAGTAATCACTGTATTGGAAATTTGTCACCTTGCCTACCTTCTTCAAGGATAACACAGTGCTGCTCTCCACTCACATCAACTTGGGTAGTTTCTTCGCTCGTGGAGCCCTTAATACATTATATTATGTTCACTATCTTTTCTCTTCCAGTATTATTTTTCATTTTGTGCATGACATTACCTCACCAGTCCATTTCTGATACAAATGACTTGGAGACCACATTGACCAGGGGCGTTGCCTCTCAAAGGAATAATTGGGGTTATACTGAACTAATAGCTGGACCATCTGACCCAGAATCTGCGTGTACCAGGGCTCTCTCCCCTCACCCTTCTTGTTTGTCTCCTTCCACATTAAGGGACAATGCGCATCTCATCAATGCACTGGCTGAAGCTTGAGTATCTTGGGAATTTAGTTTCCACCCCTCATTCCCCCTTTGCACGGTGGCTACACCTTTCACTGGTATGTTGAAAGCAAGCAAGGAAGAGGATAATAATTTCCCTTTTTCCTTTGTTTTCCAGCTCGCTTTGGCGGCATTAATAGTGGCATAAACCTACATCATGTGAGTCGGATTGAAAGCTCATACAATTACTTCTTATGCTCACTGCAACTCTGGAATTCATTGCTGACGAGAATTGTATCAATGATACCTTTGGCTTTGTTGTTTTGTGACTAATAATAAAATATGTTGTAAGACTATATATATATCACGGCAGCAAATATTCCTGGACTGTTTCTGAACCAGTCTGAGACCAGGTCCGACCATTGCCACTGTCCTTGAAAGGAATTGCTGTCGTTTTCGGTCCGGTGCCAGCATACCGAAGTATAATTGTCGCCAACCAAGAGTGATCCTAATGGTATTCCCAAGACATAATCTTGGATTATCCTACTGCACTTGAGATTATCTGAGAGCCAGGACACTATGATGCATTGCCGTGGCAAGCGTCGCATATTCCGCCCACTTTTTGACGACAATAACTGATTATCAGCTTGGAAGTATGTTACTACTCAGGGTGCCTCGTCCATTACTTGACTGAGACCTTAGCCAAAACGAGAAAATGAAGGATCGGTTGTGGTGACAAACGCAGGGCTGCGGTGAATGGCCATCGTGTGGTAACGAAGAGGGATTGTTACAGTGACCATGTGGAGCTGAAAGGGCACAGTGGAATTGGCAGCACCGAAGGGGGCAGAAACATGGCAGAAAAGGGGAATTTATTAGCATAGCCAGCGTGGTGAATCTTTACATACCGGAAGAGCTCTGCCTGCAATGGGTCAAACTACGGGTGGGTCACAACAGTTGATCTACCTTGTCATCGTCTCTTTGAACAGAAATTTCCACGCATCAATCGTGTGAGCCTGGGGCGAAACATTCCACTCAGACAGACAGGCAATAATAAGGCTAGCTATCAGTGTCGCCTGAGACGAGATTATATTTAGAATGTGTTAATACACACCTGGATGGATTCGTCACAACCAAGGATATGGCGAGGGCGAATGAAAAAATCATGTTGCTTACCATTAATGCGACTAGGCCATCACTGGCCCCGGGTTTCTCCTCGGTGAAAGTTTGCAAAATAAAAAACGGGAAGTGTGCAATCGCTCTGGACAAAGCCTGAGGCTGACAGCGGCAACTTGAAGGCAGTAACCTTTGAGCATCGCTCTGGACTGCATTTATATGGTACATGGCAATGTCACTTCTCGATATCAGAAAAGCGGTTTTGCTTTCAACTCTGACGCTGAGCAATGCTATACTATGAGGTGACAATTGACTGAACCATTATGATATGCTGTGTGAGCCTTCAGTGGAAGGCGTAAGAAGTAATTACCTCATTACAGTGGAGCCTATAAGGTTCAAGGAAGGTGAGGAAACCTTGTGGACGAAGGCAGGAAGGAAATGCTGTGTATCCCGTGTAAGTACGGCCACAACGCTGTACCTTCATGAAATTAACTCTCCGACTGGTGGCGGCATAAAAGCAAGGCACCCCCTTCTAGTGTAGGTGAGACTGCTGCCCACCAATGTCTACTTCCAACGAGACGATTCAGGGGAATCACGATTCGGCAACGGTTGAGATCGACCTTGAAGACATCGAGGAACTCCCACCCTTAGTTTCCCCTGGTGTATTCAGTTCAGAGAAGCAGGACGAGATCGTTAAAGGGATGAGAGAGATGTTCAGGGAGAAGCTTCGAGAACGATGGGATTGTAACGAACCCGACCATGATTTATGTTATCGGGCCCCGGATGGTAGGCAACACATACAGCTGTCTGAAAACCATATAGAGATTTGGGTTGACGAGTGGGTGAGTAAAGTATAATGCTATTTCGATGCGATGTGTGTCATATGCTGCGCATTCAGTGTCAAGGAGAAACGGGCTATCATGACCCACCGAATGTTGTTAAGAGATCCACCAACACGGCATTCAACCTCAGTCCCTATTGCAGTCATGCCGATGACTGGGGAATGATCTCACGGAGTCAGGGGACAATGTCAAGTATTGAAATTGGCCCCGGGTATTACTGTGGAGTCGGTTTGGAAAGGGTTGGGATGAAAGTCCTTCACAGGGCTAAGACAGCTTCGCTGATCGCGAAGCTGACAATATACCGGGAAATTACCCGTTTGCTACAAGACGATGGTGCCTTTGGCAAGTTTCTACACAAGCATTTTACGCTGCCAAAACTGGGAAGACTAGTTCAAGACAGTGCTGATTTAGCGAGGTAGGGATACCTCAATCATTGAATACACTGGAAATACTTATATTTGAGTGGTAGCCCTATATACCCGCCTCCAATTCGGAGAAGAGCGACGGAAGTTTTAAAGAGTTTCCCGATATTTTCACGTCACATGTCGCACACTACCCAGCTTATGACATTCTTGGCTTCAGCCTTCTTGTCCTGCTCCGGCGTTTATTGGTTAGATGGAGACGCGTCACCTGCCGACGCGTCAACTCCGATTACGTCATCACTATACAACGTTTTAGTCAAGTCACCGCTGCACAGCAACTTTGATGAGGTTGCATCAACATTTATCATACACATCGCCCGTTATCTATCAGAATCTCACTATGTCTCAGAATTTGATCTCCGCTTACCCCTTTTCCGTCTTACTGATATCGTGGAAGCGATCTGCCACATGCGTCCACTATCTGTACAGGAGCTCACGGCGATCAGAGGTTGCATTGAGTTCTGGTTACAACCGTGCGTCGTGCCATCACACCATTTCATCCTTCCCAACAAAACCATAGCAGAGAATATCAGACACAACGACTTAGATTTTATTACTATCCTATACGGCTTCTCGTGTGTTGCATGCACCAAGGTGCATGGTTTCGAGATATCGCCGGAGCTGTATTCAGGGTTTTATTGGACGACATAAACATGCATATAGCGTCATCGACACTTCATCTTGATTTTCACACGTCGATCTCACTGTATCAGAGTATTGACTCCTTGCAAACCTTCTTCAACGACAGCATGCTTCTCACCGATCACGTCAACCAGCTGAAAGTGCGTTCTTCGTTCATTGGGCCCATCATACGGTACGTTCACTATATTTTATCTTCCAGCACCGTCTTACATCCGCCCATACAATTGTCCTGCCAATCTCATTCTGACACACACGCGCCCAGATTGGGTTATCCTAGTGTCTGGCAAAAAAATAATCGACTTGACTCTGAAGCTGATAGCTGGATCTTCCGAGCCAGAATCTGCGTGTACCACAGTGCGCAGGGTCAATGCCATCGCCATTCTCGTTTCCCTCCTTCCATATTGTGACGCCATGCGGGGCTCGACCCATCGCCAAATCAGCAGGGAGCTGTTTGAGGATTTAGATTTGACTGCACATTCGCTCCTTTGTGTGGTCGCCACCCCTTCCACTCGTGTGTCGATAGGGTCTAATTAGACCCCCGGATCAGTGTTGAAGGCACATGTTTGCCCTGACAAAGGTCTTACACCATCGATTGGACACACTTTCTAATCATTTCTCTTCGATGATACCGACACATCTCAACCAAACAAGGATTTCAGCCGGGATTGCAGATGTTATGAATCTATATAGTTTGAACCTATATAAGAACTATATATTCACTTTGCATTATCGCCGCGAGCTCCTCAGTTCTCCCGATAAATGTGTTGAATACATTTGGGGGCACTAGCCGTGATTAGACTAACAACCGCATCATGAACGACACTTGTTTAAAGTCAGATATCACTGGAGGTCTGAAAAAGGTCTCCCCCACCCCCAATTCGATGCATGTCTCGTTCAGGCTTTTCATACCTTCATGGTAATGTCCAATCGACAAGATCCATGATCTTCCCACCAAGGGCCTCCACACCGTGCGAGTCAATGTGCTGGACGAATTCCTTAAACTAATTCTCTTCCATTGAAAACTTCACAATAAAGCTGCCATAGGCCGAGCAAATATAAGAGCGCATACTTTTCGCCGCCGCGGCGCTCTTCATGTCGCACGCGTTGATGCCATAGATGCATTGAATACACTCGCAGCCACCACCAGGTGCTTGACTGATATCCTATTTATCAATGACAATTATTTCAAACAGGACGCGAACTTGGGAGTTGTATGAAGCTACATAATTTGATACAATTTAAAAGCGAAGATAGTCGTTTGTAATAGTCGCTGCGAGGTTCTCTACACTGGTGTTGAATATACTCCAATGACTACTCTCTTAAATCGCATGGCATGTACTAGCAGTAACAACGTCAATCGAATACCACTACGGCGTCTCAAAGAAGGCGGTCCCACCATTCTTCTCGTGTCCTTTGTTTGGGAGAACAGGAAGCCGGGGCCAAACCAATGGACAACACCATGATCAAGACACCGACATTTCTTCACATGTTGTGAGCTTTCACCTTGTACAAGAGAAAGGTAGCTCGTGGTCATGTCAGCCGGATATCAACGACGAGCTGAAAAATACCCACGATCCGCCGCGTGGAGTCAGTCCCAGGGATTTTCTGATTTATGGTCTGTTTCAATCTTTCAGTCGTTAGCGTCAAACTACACGCCACGACGATTTATTTACTCCCCACAGTTCCCTGCTGCTTCCATGCCAGTTGACTGGCGTTCATTCCACCAATTGGTATGTTTGAATTATTTCATTGCGAATAGTAGGGAAAAATCCATTTAATTCAACTAATATTAAAGAACCATTTGACTAGATCTGTGTGCCTTGAACGTTAGTTGTCGACCCCTGTTCCTTCCCATGCGTTATTCTCTACACCTTTTACTGCTGTGTCGACACCGTTGAGAATTCGAATTACGTCTTCGTTTTCCGGAAAATACCCCCCGAAACATAATTATGTGGCTTTCAAACTGTTTCATCAAAACAATGCTAGTGAGTTCGTCGCCACAAAGGTGCTCGCCAAGGAGACACAGCTAGATGTCAGCTTTGACATTAGCAAGGACGTACAGTACTTCATCTACCTTGCAATCGTCACATCAAACAGCCACAGCAATGTTTGGATTATATGAGCCTGGGGCGTCGCGGCGAACAGTTCACTGAACAAGACAGAAAACAAAGTATATTCATGTTGGACGGTCAGCCACCTCCTGACAAATTGCTCTGAACTCCTCTTGCATATTGCAGCAGACGTATCAATTAGTCATCTTTCTCTCAGACATTTGGGAAGATGCAAGCCCCGTGATATGGCAAGGGCACACGAGGAATACCACCCTCATTGAGGCGATAAAAAGTTGTTTAAACTACAAATATTGTGGTGGGATGATGATAGAATTGAATACTGATGGCCATTATTCAAGCAACAGACGGCTTGAGTTTAAGGAGAGACAAATTACCATGACCCCCCGACTATGGTTGGGATGCTAGGGAGTCCACGAACGCCACATCCTGCCTCACCCGGTATCTCAGTCATACCGCGGACTGGTGAATGGTCTCACAGCATCCTGGATTGACGGGTTCCTGACCCAGAATTACACTCTGGCAAGACCTGTCAGACTAATTCAACAGAGCATTGATTGAATGAGGTAGGGATAGCTCAGTGTCAATCATTAAATACACTCGAGATACTCACGTCTTCGTAGACCCACGAAATTCCGGAGGAAGCGTCGATTATTTTATCCCTGTTCTGGTGGTGTTCACTCTATGCTATAGACAGCGGAGAGATCACACTGCCAAGCTCCTGACATCTTTGGGTTTTACCTTCATATGGTGCCCCGGTGTCGATCATCTTGACGATCAAATGTTGATACACTTTGGGCGATTTGTATGATAAATGTCGATACAACATCATCAAAGTTGGTGTTTAGTGCTGGTTTGGCGGAACTATTATAAAATAATAACCTGATTGCAATTACATTACTCATTGGCGGGCTTGCGTATTTCATGGAAACCATCTACCGCGTGCGTCAGCAGTGTGTAGACGAAGTCCCGGTGATCAGAGGTTACTTGAATTCTTGTTATAACAGTGCATCGCGCCATCACACCTCATCCTGCTAACGAAAACCATTGTCGCCAGAATAGCCAGTCACGACGTTCAGTTGACCAAGATCCTAATCAGCTATTCGTGGGTTGCATCCACTAAGATTTATGGTTTCGACATGTTTCTGGAGCTGTATTCAAGATTATCCTGTGAAGCAATTTCAGAGCGCATACAATCACTTCTTATTATTGATGCAGCTCTGTGCCGAGTCCGTGAGATCGATCATACCTATGAATTTGTAGGGCTCGTGTTTTGTGACTAATAATTCAATATATTGTAGGACTAGATATATGTATCTCACAGGCAATGGTTATTCCCGGACCATTCTTGACTCGAATGGTGACGACTTCATTAGGAATTCTTGCACCAGTCCAAGAACACGTGCGGCCTGTGCCACACTGTCGTTGAAGGGAATTCCTACCCTTTTCGGACTGGGACTGGGACTAGCATACCGAAGTTGTATTGTCGTCAAGAGTAATGCAAGTGGTATTCTATTTTTTCTGCTGCACTGAAAACCTTCTCTCTTCACATTTCAACCACACCGGCAGGAGCAGTCCTATTGATCTTTTCTTAACTCGTTTTGTACCCGTATTTTCAAGCCACATAGTAGTATGATCCAATTTAGCGCATACAGCCACTATTTCCCTCACAGCATGCTCTATAGCTCTTTCTGTCACACATATTGAATATATTAAGTGCTAGTTGTGGCTAGAACCACATCGAATTCATTAATGACCATCCCATCATGTAGAATACCGCTACCAAATCTCGAAGAAGCCCCGCCACCTCGGTTCCCATGTCACTTACCTAGGATCACACGAAGGAAGTCATTGAAGAATGACAAAGAACAGTAGGAATAATTACTAAGCGATGACAACATTTCTGTCGTTCACGCGAATCTTATCTTCAAAATCCATTTTCAATCTCCAGGGTCGGTGATCTTATAGCCCAAAACCTCGCAATAAACAAGGGCCTTTAACCCGTATTCAATATCGTGGTGGATGGAATAAACATAAACATGACATCCTTCAGGGGTCGTATTCATTTTTCGACGTAGTAATCACTGTATTAAAAATTTGTCGCCTTGCCAACCTTCTTCAATGATAACAACGGTGCTGCTCTCCACTCACATCAACTTGGGTAGTTTCTTCGCTCGTGGAGCCCTTAATACATTATGTCGCGGATCTTATCTTCAAAATCCATTTTCAATCTCCACGGTCGGCGATCTTATACCCCAAAACCTCACAATAAACAAGGGACTTTAACCCGTATTCAATATCGTGGCGGATGGAATAAACATAAATATGACATCCTTGGGGGGTCATATTCATTCTTCGACGTAGTAATCACTGTATTGGAAATTTGGCGCCTTGCCAACCTTCTTCAATGATAACACGGTGCTGCTCTCCACTCACATCAACTTGGGTAGTTTCCTTCCTTGTGGAGTCCTTAATACACTATCTTCACCATCTTTTCTCTTGCATATTGTCTTTCATTTGTGCATGTCATTACCTCATCAGTCCATTTCTTAACTTTTATGAGTCTCCTATCCAGCTTCTATTGTGTTGCATTCACCAAGATGCATGGTTTCGAGATATTGCCGGCGCTGTATTGAGGGTTTCATTGGGCAACATACCCATGCATATAGCCTCATTTACACTTCATCTTGATTGGTACACGTCGAACTCACTGTCTCGGAGGATTTGCTCCTTGGAAACCTTCTTCAACGACAGCACGCTTCTCACCGATCACATCAACCAGCTGAATGTCGTTTCTTCGTTCATTGGGCCCATCGTACGGTACGTTCACTATATTTTATCTTCCAGCACCGTCTTACATCCACCCACGAAACAGTCCTACCAGTCTCATTCTGACCCACACGAGCCCAGATTGGGTTATCCTAGTGTCTGGTGAAAAAGCAATCGAGTTGACTCTGAAGCTGATAGCTGGATCTTCCGAGCCAGAATCTGCGTGTACCACAGTGCGCAGCGTCAATACCATCGCCATTCTCGTGGACGAAGGCAGGAATGAAATGCTGTGCATCCCATGTAAGCACGGCCATAACGCTGTGCCTTCATGGAATTAACTCTCCGACTGGTGGCGGCATAAAGGCAAGGCACCCCCTTCTAGTGTAGGTGAGACTGCTACCCACCAATGTCTACTTCCAACGAGACGACTCGGGGGAATCACAATTCGGCAACGGCTGAGATCGACCTTGAGGACATTGAGGAACTCCCACCCTTAGTTTTCCCCGGTGTATTGAGTTCAGAGCAACGGGACGAGAACGTTAAAGGGATGAGAGAGATGTTCAGGGAGAAGGTTCGAGAATGCTGGGGTTGTAACGAACCCGGCCATGATTTATGTTATCGGGACCTCGATGATGAGCAGCACATACAGCTGTCTGCAAACCATATAGAGGTCTGGGTTGACGGGTTGGTGAGTAAAGTATAATGCTATTTTCATGTGATCTGTGTTACATGCGGCAGATCTCAGTGTCAAGGAGAAACGACCTACCATGACCCACCCACTGTTGTTAAGATATCCACCAACACGACATCCAACCTCAGCCCATATCACAGTCATGCCGATGACTGGGGAATGATCTCACGGAGTCAGGGGACAATGTCAAGTATTGACATTGGCCCCGGGTATTACTGTGGAGTCGGTTGGAAAGGGTTGGGATGAAAGTTCTTCACAGTGCTAAGACAGCTTCGCTGATCGCAAAGCTGGGAATATACCGGGAAATCACCCGTTTGGTACGAGACGATGGTGCCTTTAGCAAGTTTCTACACAACCACCTCACGCTGCCAAGACTGGGAAGACTAGTTCAAGACAGTGCTGATTTAGCGAGGCCTGAGATTACGTCATCACCGTACAACGTTTTAGTCAAGTTACCGCTGCACACCAACTTTGATGAGGTTGCATCAAGATCTTCTGACCATGGTCTCGCATGTCCCACGGTGCGCAGCTTCAATACCATCGCCATTCTCGTTTCTCTCCTTGTACATTGGGACGTGATCCGCGGCTCAATCAACGAAGCATCCATGATCGACTATGAAGGTCTAGTCCTCGCTGTCAATGCCTTCTGATGCATCGTCGCCACACCACTCACCGGTGCGTCCGTGTCGTCTAATTTTAACATGGCCTCAGTTTTGATTTAATATGGATGCCCAGGGGAAGGTCTTTCTCGATCAATTGCCCTCGATTTTCAACCCTCTCTCTTCACATTTCAACCACACCGGCAGGAGCAGTCCTATTGATCTTTTCTCAACTCGCTTTGTAACCGTATTTTCAAGCCACATAGTAGTATGATCCAATTTAAGAGCGCATACAGCCACTATTTCCCTCGCAGCATGCTCTACAGCTCTTTCTCACACACATATTAAATATATTAAGTGCTAGTTGTGGCTAGAACCACATCGAATTCATTAATGACCATCCCATCATGTAGAATACCGCTACCAAATCTCGACGAAGCCCCGCCACCTCGGTTCTGCCGTGGCAAGCGTCGCATATTCTGCCCATTTTTTGACGACAATAGTCGATTATCAGCTCGGAAGTATGTTGAGGCTCAGGGTAGCTCGTCCATTCCTTGGCTGACAAATTAGCCAAAGCGAGAAAATGAAGGATCGATTGTGGTAACAAACGCAGGGCTGCGATGAATGACCATCGTGTGGGAACAAAGAGGGATTGTTACAGCGAACCATGTGGAGCTCACAGGGCACAGTGGAATTGGCAGCACCGAAGGGGGCAGAAAGATGGCAGCAAAGGGGAATTTATTAGCATAGCCAGCGTGGTGAAGCTTTACGTACCGGAAGAGCTCTGCCTGCAATGGGCCAAACTACGAGTGGGTCACAATGCTTGATCTACCTTGTCATCGTCGCTTTGAAGAGCAATGTCCACGCATCAATCCTGTGAGCCGGGGGGGAACCATTCCACTGAGACAGACAGACAATGATAAGGCTAGCTGTCAGTGTCGCCTGAGACGAGATTATATTCAGAATGAGTTAATACACACCCGGATGGATTCGTCACAATCAAGGAAATGGCGAGGGCGAATGAAAAAATCACATTGCTTACCATTAATGCGACTAGGCCATCACTGGCACCGGGGTTCTCCTCGGTGAAACTTTGCAAAATTAAAACAGGAAGTGTGCGATCTCTCTGGACAAAGCCTGAGGCTGACAGCCGCAACTTGATGGCAGCAACCATTGGGCATCGCTCTGGACAGCATTTATATGGCACATGACAATGTTACTTCTCGATATCAGAAAAGCCGTTTTGCTTCCAACTCTGACGCTGAGAAATGCTATACTATGAGGTGATAATCGACTGAACTATTATTATATGCTGTGCGAGCCTTCAGTGGAAGGCGTAATGCTGTGTATCCCGTGTAAGTACGGCCATAACGCTGTACCTTCATGGAATTAACTCTCCGACTGGTGGCGGCATAAAAGCAAGGCACCCCCTTCTAGTGTAGGTGAGACTGCTACCCACCAATGTCTACTTCCAACGAGACGACTCAGGGGAATCACGATTCGGCAACGGCTGAGATCGACCTTGAAGGCATCGAGGAACTCCCACCCTTAGTTTCCCCTGGTGTATTGAGTTCAGAGGAACGGGACGAGACTGTTAAAGGGAGGAGAGAGATGTTCAGGAAGAAGCTTCGAGAACGATGGGGTTGTAACGAACCCGGCCATGATTTATGTTATCGGGCCCCGGATGGTAGGCAACACATACAGCTGTCTGCAACCCATATACAGATTTGGGTTGACGAGTGGGTGAGTAAAGTATAATGCTATTTCCATGCGATGTGTGTCACATGCTGCGCATTCAGTGTCAAGGAGAAACGGGCTATCATGACCCACCGAACGTTGTTAAGAGATCCACCAACACGGCATCCAACCTCAGCCCCTATTGCAGTCGTGCCGATGACTGGGGAATGGTCTCGCGGAGTCAGGGGACAATGTCAAGTATTGAAATTGGCCCCGGGTATTACTGTGGAGTCGGTTTGGAAAGGATTGGGATGAAAGTCCTTCACAGTGCTAAGACAGCTTCATTGATCGCAAAGCTGACAATATACCGGAAAATCACCCTTTTGTCACCAGACGATCGTGCCTTTAGCAAGTTTCTACAGAAGCATCTTACGCTGCCAAGACTGGGAAGACTAGTTCAAGACAGTGCTTATTTAGCGAGGTAGGGATACCTCAATCATTGAATACTGGAAATACTCATATCTGAGTCGTAGACCTATATACCCGCCTCAAATTCGGAGAAGAGCGACGGAGGTTTTAGAGTTTTATATTTTCAAGTCACACCCGACGGAGCGGAAAAGGTCACACTACCCGGCTTATGACATTTTTGGCTTACGCCTTCTTTCACTGCCCTGGCGTTCATTGGTTAAATAGAGACGCTTCACCAACTGCGATTACGTCATCACTTTACAACGTTTTAGTCAAATCACCGCTGCACACCAACTTTGATGAGGTTGCATCAACATTTATCATACAAATCGCCCGTCATTTCTCAGAATCTCATTATGTCTCAGAATTTGATCAGTGCTTAACCCTTTTCCACCTTACGTATATCGTGGACGCGATCTGCGACATGCGTCCCCTATCTGTAAAGGAGCTGACGGCGATCAGAGGTTGCATTGAATTCTGGTTACAACCGTGCGTCGTGCCATCACACCAAAACCATAACAGAGAATATCAGACACAACCACTTAAATCTTATGAATATCCGATACGGCTTCTCGTGTGTTGCATCCACCAAGATGCATGGTTTCGAGATATCGCCGGAGCTGTATTGAAGGTTTTATTGGACAACATAAACATGGATATAGCATCATTGACACATCATATTGATTCGGAGGCATCACGTTCACTGTATTGGAGTATGTGCTCCTTGCAAATCTTCTTCGATGACAGCACGCTTCTCACCGATCACATCAACCAGCTCTATGTGGTGGCTTCGATCATTGTGCCCATCGTAAGGTACGTTCACTATATTTTACCTTCCAGCACCCTCTTGCTTACATCCGCGTCTTACATCCACCCATGAAACTATCCTACCAGTCTTATCCTGACCCACACGAGTCCTAATTGGGAACTCCTTGTGTGTGGTAAGTGGATAATCGCATTGACTCTGGACTTGATAGCTGGATCTTTCGACCCCGAATCTGCATGTACCACAGTGCGCAGCCTCGATACCATTGCCATTCTCGTTTCTCTCCTTCCACATTGTGACGCCATGCGCCCCTCGACCCATGGCCAATTCATCAGGGAGTTTGAGCATTTAGATTTGACTGCACGTTATTTCCTTTGCATGGTCGCCACGCCTTCCACTCGTGCGTCGGTAGGGTCTAATTAGTCCCCCATATCCGTGTTGGAGGAACATAGCTACCCCGACCAAGGCGTTGCACCATCAATTGGACACAATTCCTAATCATTTCTCTTTTTACAATGCCGACACATCTCAACCAAACGAAGAGGAGCCCAATAGCGTCTGCATATGGTCAATTTGTATTATCTCCACGAGCTCTGCAGTTGTCCCCATACAGGTGTTGAATACATCCTGGGGCACCTAGCCGTGCGTAGACTAAAATACGAATCATGAATGATACGTGTTTGGAATAAGATATCATTGAAGGTCTGGAAAAGGCCTCCCTTGTCGCCAGTTCGATGCATATCTCGTTCAGGATCATCATACCTTCAGGCCAGTGTTCAATCGACAAGATCCATGATCTTCGCACCAAGGGCCTCCACACCGTGCGAGTCAATGTGCTCGGCGAATTCCTTAAACTAATTCTCTTCCATTGAAAACTTGACAATAAAGCTGCCATAGGCCGAGAAAATATAAGAGCGCATACAGTCACTTTCACCGCCACCGCGCGCTCTGCATGTTGCACGCGTTGATGCCATACATGTATCGGATACACTCGCGGCCACCACCAGCGGCTAGACTGATATCCTATTTATCAATGACAATAATTTCAAACAGGACGCAGAATTGGGAGCTATATGAAGCTACATAATTTGACTCAATTTAAAAGCGAAGATAGTCATTTGTAATGGTCGCTGCGAGGTTCTCTAGACTGGTGTTAAATACACTCCAATGACTACTCGCTGAAATCACATCGCATATACTAGCAGTAACAATGTCAATCGAATACCACTACGGCGTCTCAAAGAAGGCAGTCCCACCATTCTTCTCGTGTCCTTTGTTTGGGAGAACAGGAAGCCGGGGCCAAACCAATGAACAATACCATGATCAAGACACCGACATTTCTCCACATGGTGTGAGATTTCACCTTGAATAAGGGAAAGGTAACTCGTGGTCATGTCAGGTGGAATCCCATATCAACTAAGAGCTGAATAATACCCACGACCCGCCGTGTGGAGCAGTCATTCCCCGAGATTTTCTGGTTTATGGTCTGTTTCAATGGGTCAGTCGTTAGCGTCATCCTAATTGGCGTCTCCTTATGTGTGGTAACCGAATAATCGCATTGACTCTGAAATTGATAGTTGGATCTTCCGAGCCCGAATCCGCGTGTACAACAGTGCGCAGCCTCGATATTATCCCTCTGCTCTCTTCTCTTCTTCCGCATGGTGACATAATGCACGGCTCGAGTAATGACTACTCCATCAGTTACCCGCCTAAGTGTTTGGATTTGACCGCACGTTCCTTCCTTTGCGTGGTCGCCACACCTTCCACTCATGTATCGGTAGGGTCTAATTAGAGCCTCATATCAGTGTTGGAGAAACATAGTTCCCGCGACACCGGTCTTGCCCCATCAATTGGTCACACCTTCTAATCATTTCTCCTCGACAATGCCGACACAACACACCCAAACCAGGAGTCCAATAGCGTCGTCCTTTATTCTTTGCCGCCGTGGTTGGGGATTTTATAAAGCTATATGATTTCGACCTATGTAAGAACGCATATAATCACTTTGTATCGTCGCCGCGAGCTCTGCAGCTGTCCCCATCCATGTGTTGAAACATTTGGGGGCACTAGCCGTGGGTAGCCCAACATCCGAATCATGAACAATACTTGTTTTAAATATGATATCATTGAAGGTCTGAAAAGGCTCCCCCATTGCCATTTCGATGCCTTTCTCGTTCAGGCCCATCATACCCTCAGGCCAGTGTTCAATCGAGAAGTTCTATGATCTTGAAACCACAGGCCTTCACACTGTGCGAGGCAATGCGTTAGGGCAATTCTTTAAACCAATTCTCTTCCATTGAAAACTTGACAATAAAGCTGTCATAGGGCGACAAAATATAAGAGCGCATACAGTCACTTTTCACCATTGCCGAGCTTCTACGCGTTGATGCCATACATGAGTTGAATATACTTTCGGACACCACCCGTGGATAGACTATTGATAAATGACAATCATTTCAAATAGAACACGCCCTGGAGAGTTGTATGAAGCTACATAATTTGAGCATTGCTGACGAGAATTGTGTCGATGATACCTTTAGCTTTGACAGCGATTGCTGTCGTTTTCGGGAGTATACTAAAGTATAATTGTCGTCAAGAGTGATCCTAATGGTATTCCGAAGAAATATTTTTGTCCGTTAGTCATCCCAAAGAAATTCTGAGGAACAATATTGTTGTTATCCTGCTGCACTTGAGATTATCTGAGAGCCATAACATTATGATGCATTTCCTTGGCGAGTTCATATATTCCGCCCATTTGTTTACATATGACAATAACCAATGATCAGCTTAGAGGTGTATATAGACTCAGAGTACCTCGTCATTTCCTTGACTGAAAAATCAGCAAAAACGAGAAAATGAAGGATAGATTTGCAGCATGGGAGGGCGGGTGTAACAGGAGCGGACCTGGTGGCGGACTTGGCACGGGGCGGTCCACCGTCTTGTCTTGTCTCAGGAGGTAAATAGAGGGTAGATTATTTTCCAATCATTACACCGTTTCATTTCTATTATCTGTCGTTAAGGAGGTTAGTCTACGAATGCTAGCATAAATAGGGAAGCCACCCATTAGTTACAGTAGTTTTTTCGAATTGGAGCCTATTCCTACTCTGTTCGTTCCTCTTCGTAAGAAGCTCAAACCGAAGGATTACGCTATCTCTAAAGCCGAACCTTACAATGAGGCTTGCCTGTGCTTGATCGACTGGTTTAATTGCCGTGATTATCTCAGGTGGTGGGCACAATATGTGGGATGCCAACTTCGAGGACTCTGAAGGACGTAAATCTATTTCTTCTTTCTTCACCGGAGCCATACGTAAACACTATCCTTCATGGATCTTGGCCGCACCGCTGACAACAGTTAAACTACTACCCCCTTGAACAACTTCCACAATTTACACAACCCCGCTGAAGTTCAATGTTTACACGAGGAACAGCCCGGCGAGGATAATCCTATTATTTAGGGGAGCCTGAAAGGGCATAGTGGAATGGGCAGCAACGAAGGGTGCAGAAAGATAGGAGGAAAGGGGATGTGTAAGCAAAGCCCAGCATGGTGAATCTTTACACACCGGAAATGATCCACCTGCAACACGTGAAGCTACAGGGGGTCACAGTGATTGATCTACCTTGCGATCGACGCTTTGAAGAGCAACATCCACGCATCAGTAGTGTTGACTTGGGGCGAAACATTCCACTCAGACAGACAGGATGATAATAGGGTTAGCTGTAAGTAAGCGTTGCCTGACACGGGAATATAGTTAGAATCTGTTAAAACACAGCCGGATGGATTCGTCACAATCAAGGATGTGGTGAGGGCGAATGAAGAAATCACGTTGCCTACCATTAGCGGGACTAGGCCATCACTTACCCTGGGTGTCTCCTCAGTAAAAGTCTGTCAAATTAAACAGGACGTGTGCAATCTCCCCGGACAAAGCCTGAGGCTGGTAGCGCCAACTTGAAGGCAGCAACCGATGGGCATCGCTCTGGACTGCATTTATATTATACATGGCAATGTCACTTCTTGATATCAGAAAAGCCGGGCATCACTCTGGACTGCATTTATATCATACATGACAATGTCACTTCTCGATATCAGAAAGGCCGTTTTGCTTTCAACTCTGACGCTCGAGAATGCTAGACACACTATACTATGAGGTGACAATCGACTAAACTATATTAGATGCTGTATGAGCCTTCAGTGGAAGGCGTAAGAAGTAGCAAGGTAACCTCGTTAGACTGGAGCCTATAAGGTTCAAGGATGGTGAAGGAACCATGTGTACGAAGGCAGAATGAAATGCTATGTATCCTGTGTAAGCACGGTCAGAAGGCTGTCCCTTGGTGGAATTAACTCTCCGACCGATGGCGGCATAAATGCGAGGTACCCCCTTCTAGTGTAAGTAAGACTGCTATCCACCAATGTCTCCGTTAAACGGGACGACTCTGGGGAATGACGATTCGGCTACGGCTTGGATTTACCTTGAAGACATTGAGCAGCTACCGCCCTTAGTTTCCCCGGGTGTATTTAGCTCAGAGAAACGGGACGAGATCATTAAAGGAATGAGAGAGATATTCAGGGAGAAGCTTCAAGAAAGATGGCACTGTAATGAACCCGGCCATGATTTATGTTATCGGGACCCCGATGATGAGCAGCACATACAACTGTCTGCAAACCATATAGAGGTCTGGGTTGACGAGTTGGTGAGTAAAGTATAATGTTATTTCCATGTGATCTGCGTTACATGCGGCACATTTCAGTGTCAAGGAGAAACGACCTACCATGACCCACCTACTGTTGTTAAGGCATCCACCAACACCAGATCCAATCTCAGCCTGTATCGCAGTCATGCTGAGGCCTGCGGAGTGATCTCAAGGAGTCTTGGGACATTGTCAAGTATTAAAATTGGCCCCGGGTATTACTGTGGAGTCGGTTTGGAAAGGGTTGGTATCACAGTCCTTCACAGCGCAAAGAAAGCTTCCTTGATGGTAAAGCTGACAATATACCGGCAAATCATCAGTCAATTGTCTCAAGGCGACGGTGCCTTTAGCAAGTTTCTACACAAGCATCTCACCCTGCCAAGATTGGGGAGACTAGTTCAAGAGAGTGTCGACTTAGCGAGGTAGGGATGCCTTGGCGTCAATCATTGAATACACTGGGAACACTCACAATCTTTGTAGGCCCGCATACCCGCCTCAAATTCGGAAACGAGCATGGATGGTTTTAGATGGGGTCCCGGTGTATCCACTTCCCATGCACCGGAGTAGCAAAGGTCACACTTACCTTATGACATATTTAGCTTCGGCCTTCACGTGGTGTCCCGGCGTTCATCCGTCAGATAGAGACGCGTCAACTGCGATTACGTCATCACTTTATAACGTTTTAGTCAAGTCACCGCTGCACACCAACTTGGATGAGGTTGCATCAACATTTATCACACAACTCGCCCGTTTTCTAACAGGATTTCATGATAACTTCCCCCTTTTCTGCCTTGTGTATATCGTGGAAGCGATCTGTCACGTGCGTCAGCTATCTCTAGAGGAGCTCACGGCGATCAGAGGTTACATTGAATTCTGGTTACAACCGTGCGTCGCGACATTCCATCGTTTCATCTTTCCACCAAAAGCATAACAGACAAAATCACCGGCGACTATTTCCTTTTTACCACTATCCTACACGGCTTCTCGTGTGTTGCATCCACCAAGATGCATGGTTTCTAGATATTGCTAGAGATGCATTAAACATTCTACTGGACGAGATACACATGCATATAGTGTCATTGAAACATCATGTTGATTCGGACGCATCACATTTACTGTATCAGAATATTTACTCCTTGCAAACCTTTTTCAACGACAGAACGCTTCTCACCGATCACATCAACCAGCTGAACGTGATTTCTGCGCTCATTAGGCCCATCGTACGGTACGTTCACAATATTTTACCTTATCGCACCGTCTTTCATCCACCCATGGAACTGTCCTACCAGTCTCATTCTGATGGAAGCTAGTCCACATTATGCGCTCTTGGATACTGCCGACATAATAATAGCGGTTACTCTGAAGCTGATAGCTAGATCTTCCGAGCCCGAATCCGCATGTACCACAGTGCGCAGCCTCGATACCATCTCCATTCTTGTTTCTCTCCTTCCACATTGTGACGTAATGCGCGGCTCGATCAACGACAAATTCTTCAATTACTCGCTTAAAACTTTAGATTTCACCGCGCGTTCCTTCCTTTGCGTCGTCGCCACTCCTTCCGCTCGTGTGTCGGTAAGGTCTAATTAGAACCCCAGATCAGTGGTGGAGGAACATGGTTGCCCTGACAAAGGTCTTGCACCATCATTTGGATACACTCGCTGATCATTTCACTTTGATAATGCCGATACATCTCAACCAAACCACGAGGAGCCCAATAGCGTCGCCCTTTATTCAACTCACTTTGCAGCCGGGGTTGCAAATGGTATAAAGCTATATTATTTGAGCCGATGTAACAACGCATATAGCCACTTTGTATTATCGCCATGAGCTCTGCAGTTGTCCCTATACATGTGTTGAATATATTTGGAGGCACTAGCCGTGCCTACACTAACATCCGAATCATGAGCGACACTTGTTTTAAATAAGATGTCAATTTCGATGCATGTCTCCTTCAGGCTCATCATACCTTCAGGGTATTGTTGAATCGACAACATCCATGATCTTCCCACCAAGGGCCTCCACATCGTGCGAGTCAATGTGCTGGGCGAATTCCTTAAACTAATTCTCTCCCATTGAAAACTTGACAATAAAGCTGCCATACGCCGAGCAAATATAAGAGCGCATACAGTCACTTTTCGCCGCTGCGGCGCGCTCTGCATGTTGCACGTGTTGATGCCATACATGCATTTATTGACTCCGGGGATAGTCTTCAGTGCAGCAGGAAAAAATAGAATACCATTTGGATCACTCTCGGCGACAATAAACCTTCGGTATCCTAGTACCGGACCGAAAAGGACAGGAATTCCTTTCAAACAGTGGCAAAAGCCGGACCTGGTCTTAGACTGGTTCAAGAATTCCAACCGATGTCGTCACGGTTCGGTTTAAAAATGGTCCGGGAATAATTATTGCCTGTGAGATATGTATATCTGGTCCTACAATATATTTAATTATTAGTCACAAAACACGAGGGTAGATGCAACCCACGAATGACTGAATGGATCTTGGTTAACTCAACGTCGTTACTGGCTATTCTGGTTATAATGGTTTTCATCAGCAGGCAACAGGATGAGGTGTGATGGCGCGATGCACTGTTGTAACAAGTAGCCTATGATCAAGGTCATTTCCACGCTCCTGACGGACATGGGAGATGGTTTCCATGATATACGCAAACCTACCAATGAGTAAAGTATCTTGACCATCAAATGTTGATAGATTTCGGGCGATTTGCATGATAAATGTCGATGCGACATCATCAAAGTTGGTGTTTAGTGGTGGCTTGGCGGCAATATTATAAAATAACGACTTCATTGCAGTTGACGTATTACCTCTGTCTGACCGATCGAGACCGGGGCATCATATGAAGGTGAAACCCAAAGATGACAATAGCTTGCCAATTTGACCCCCCCCCGCTGTATATAGAGTGAATACCAGCGGAAGAGGCATAAAATCGTCGACACTCCCTCCGGAATTTCGTGGTTCTACGAAGACGTGAAGATTTCGAGTATATTCAATGATTGACGCTGGCTATCCCTACCTCATTCAATCAATGCTCTGTTTAATTAGTCTGCCTAGTCTTGCCAGAGTTTAATTCTAAATCAAAAACCCGTCAACCAAAAATACTGTGAGACCATTCCCCAGTCCACAGTTATGACTGAGATTGTAAGCCTGGCACCCCAGTCTTACGCTTTTTCCTTTTGTTCCATTCTTATTGTTCCGCTCTTATTGTTCCGTCCTTTTTGTTCGTAGCACAGATATATAGTCTAGGTAGTTTTCCGTCTCTTTAGACTTACCGTACGCTGCATCTGCCTGTATCCTGTTCTTGTTCTGGACAATACACCGTGGTCCTGTCAACTCGTGTGAACGCCAGTGATCCCAATTGACGACGGGATTACAGAGATACGAGGTGATGCAGGATGTCGCGTTCGTGGACTCCCTGTCATCCCAACCATAGTCAGGAGGTCATGGTAATTTGTCTCTCCTTGGCAGTGAAATATCCAGTTTGTCAACAGTCGTGCAGCCAGAATTAAATTCAAGCCCGCTGTTGCTTGAATAATGGCCATCTGTGTTCAGTTGTATCATAATCCCCACCACACGATTTCTAGGTTAAACAATTTTTTATTGCCCCAATGAGGACTGTATTCATCATGTGACCTTGCCACATCAAGGGGCTTGTATCTTCCGAAAGGTCTGAGAAAATCAAGAAAGATGACGATAGCTGACCCGTCCGCTGCAATATCCAAGAGGAGTTCAGGGCAATTTCTCACGAGGTGGCTGATCGTCGAAAGTGAATATATTTTGTTCTCTGTCTTGCCCAGTGAACGTTTCGCGGCGACGCACCAGGCTCATACTGTTCATCCATTGCTGTAGCTGTTGGATGTGACGATGGCAAGGTAGATTAAGGATTGTGAGGCAGTGTACGTCCTTGCGAATGTCAAAGCTGACAGGTAGCTGTGTCTCCTTGGCGAGCACCTTTATGGTGACGAACTCACTAGCATTGTGTTGATAAAACGGTCCGGAAGCCACGTAATTATGTTCCGGGGGGTATTTTCCGGAAAACGAAGACGTAATTCGAATTCGTCAACGGTGTCGACACACCAGTGAAAGGTGTAGAGACTAACGCATAGGAAGGAACACCATGTCCACGCATGAAGAGTGTGAGCCTGGGGCAAAACATTCCACTCGGCATGACAGATAAAAATAAGGCTAGGTGTAAGAAAGTATTACCTGACATGGGGTCATGTGTGCAGTTTATTAATACAAATTTTGATGGACACGCCACAACTGAAGATATTCCAAGTTTGACCCTTGCGTACCTCGATAAAATCTACCATGAGAACTCTGGTCTTACCTTACTCTTTGTCTTCCTCAGACATTCTGCAAAATTTAAGCTGTTTGATGTGGCAAGGGTACCTGAAGAAGCCACGTTGCTTGCCAGTAACCTGACTAGACTATCATTGACCCGGGTTTCTTCTCATTGAAAGTTTTGATAAAATTAAACAGGAAGCACGCAATCTCGCTGGATAAAGTCTCAAATTGACAACGCCAGCTTGAATGTAGCACCCAGTGAGCATCACTCTGGAGTGCATTTATGTTATCCTTGGCAATGCCACTTCTGGAATGTCAGAAAAGCCGTATTGCAACTCTGACGCTCAATAATGCCAGAAATATTATGCAATGGGGTCACAATTGACTAAAATATTATATTAAATGCTGTGTGAGCCTTGAGCAGAAGGCGTAAGAAAGTAATGAGGTAACTTAGTGCATTGGAGCCTTTATGGCGGGTGAGGGGATGTTATTTACAAAGGCAGGGATGACAGGCTGTGGATCCTGCGTAGGCCCGGCCACAAGGCTGTACCTTGGTGGAATTAAATTTCCGACTGACTGCGGCATAAAAGCTCACCATCTCGTTTGAGTGTAAGTACGACTGCTACCCACCAATGTCTACCTTCAACGAGATAACTCTGGGGAATCACGATTTGGCAACTGCTGAGTCCTACCTTGAAGATGTTGAGGAACTACATCCTTAGTTTCCCCAGATGTATTGAGTTCAGAGAAACGCGACCAGATCATTAGGATGGGGATGAGAGAGATATTCAGGGAGAGCCTTCAAGAAAGATGACGCTGTAACGAACCCGGCCATGATTTACGTTATCGGGACCCTCATGATGAGCAGCACATACAGCTGTCTGCAAACCATACAGAGGTCTGGGTTGGCGAGTGAGTGAGTAAAGTAAAACGTTATTTCCATGTGATCGGTGTTACATGCGGCACATTTCAGTGTCAAGGAAAAACGACCTACCATGACCCACCCACTGTTCTTAAGGTATCTACCCACACGAGATCCAATCTCAGCCTGTATCGCAGTCATGCTGAGGACTGGGGAATGATCTCACGGAGTCTTAGGACATTGTCAAGTATTGAAATTGGCCCCGGGTATTACTGCGGAGTCGGTTTGGAAAGGGTTGGTATCACAGTCCTTCACAGCGCAAAGAAAGCTTCCTTGATGGGAAAGCTGAAAATATACCAGCAAATCATGAGTCAATTGTCTCAAGGCGACGGCGCCTTTACCAAGTTTCTACACAAGCATCTCACCCTGCCAAGATTGGGGAGACTAGTTCAAGAGAGTTTTGATTTAATGAGGTAGGCATAACTCAGCGTCAATGTTAAATACACTCGAAATACTGACGTCTTCGTAGACCCACATATCCACTTGAAATTCAGAGAAGAACAACGAGGGTTTTAGATGATTTCTCGAGGCCTTCACTTCACATGCAGCAGAGTGGCAAAGGTCACACTGCTTCGGCCTTCAAAAGGTGTCCCGGCGTCCATTGGTCAGATAGAGACGCGTCACCTGCGATTACGTCCTCACTTTACAACGCTTTAGTCAAGTTACCGCTGCACACCAACATTTATCATACAAATAGCCGGTTATCATGATCTCTCACCCATTTTCGGCCTTCCGTATATCGTAGAAACGATCACCCACGTGCGTCCACTATCTGTAGAGGAGCTCACGGCGATCAGAGGTTGCATTGAATTCTGGTTACAACCGTGCGTCGTGCCATCACACCATTTCATTCTTCCCACCAAAACCACAACAGAGAATATCAGACACAACGACTTCGCTTTTATGAATATCCTATAGAGCTTCTCGTGTGTTGCATCCACCAAGATGCATGGTTTCGAGATTTTGCTGGAGCTGTATTGACAGTTTTATTGGACAACATATAGCGTCATTGACACAACATATTGATTCGGAGGCATCATGTTTACTGTATTGGAATATTTCCTCCTTGAAAACCTTCTTCGACCACTGCACGCTTCTTACTGATCACATCAACGTCGTTTCTTTGCTCATTGGGTCCATCTTAAGGTACGTTCATAATGTTTTACCTTATAGCACCGTCTTACATCCGCCTGTGAAACTTGCCTACCAGTCTGATTCTGACGCATACGATTCCGAGCTGGCACCTCCTGGCGTCTGGTGAAAGTATCATCGAGTTGACTCTGAACCTGATAGCTGGACCTTCTGAGTCCGAATCCGCGTGTACCACAGTGCGTAGCCTCGATTGCATCGCCATTCTTGTGTCTCTCCTTCGACATTTTGACGTTATGCGCGGCTCGAGCAATGTTTAATCCACCAGCTACAGGCTTGAGCGTTTAGGTTTCACGGCATGTTCTTTCCTTTGCGTGGTGGCCGCTCCTTCCACTCGTGTGTTGGTAGGGTATAATTAGAACCCCATATCAGTGTCAGAAAACATGGTTGCCCTGAAAGTTTTTGCACCATCAAATGGACACATTTGCTAATAATTTCTCTTCGATAATGCCGACACATCTCAATCAAACCAGGAGGAGGCGAATAGCGTCGCCCTTTATTCAACTCACTTTGCACCCGGGGTTGCAGATCTTATAAGGCTATATGATTTGGGCCTATGTAAGGACACATATAGCCACCTTGTATTATCATGTTTTAAATAAGATCTTACTGAATGTCTGAAAAAGTCCTCCCTGTCCCCATTTTGATGCATGTCTCGGTCAGGCTCATATCTTCGCCAGTACTCAATCAACAAGATCCATGATCTTAAAACCGAGGGCCTTCACACCGTGCGAGGCAATTTGTTCGGCGAATTCCTTAAACTAATTCTCTTCCATTGAACACTTGAAAATCAAGCTGCCATATGTCGAACAAATATAAGAGCGCATACAGTCACTTTTCACCATTGCCCCGAGCTCTGTAGCTTGTCCGCGTTGATGCCATACATGAGTTGAGTGCACTTGCGGGCACCACTCGCGGCTAGATTGGCATCCTATTTATAAATGACAATCATTTCAAAAAGAACGCGGATTTGAGGGGTGTATGAAGCTACATAATTTATCACAATTTAAAACAATAATAGTCAGCTGTAATGATCGCTGCGAGATTCTCTAGACTCGTGTTGAATATAGCCCGAGGACTTTCCTTCACTGCAATCACATCGTGGTAGCAATGTTAATCGAATACCACCAGGACGTCTCAAAGAAGGCGGTCCTACCGTTACCTTCGTGTCATCATCTGTTCGGGAGAACATGAAGCCAGGCGAAACCAATGGACAACACCATGATCAAACACCCACACCTCACATTGTCGTGAGCGTTCACCTTGGATAAGAGAAAGGTAGTTTGTCGTTGTGTCAGGGGGAATAACTTATCAATCAGAGCTGAAGAATACCCACACCGCCCCGCCGCGTGCAAAAGCCAAATCACAAGAAGTCTCGTTTGTGTTGTTTTTCAATGTTTCAGTCGCTAGCGTCACACTTCACGGCACGACAATTTATTTCACTCGCTATCCCGACATTTCCCCTACTGCTTCCAGTCCAGTCGACTGGAGTTCATTCTACCAATTTTCATGTTTGAATTATTTGATTTCGAGTAGTAGCAAAACAGTCATTTGATTCAATATAATATTAATGCAATCGTCGACTAGATCCGTGGGCCTCTTGGACGTTAGTTGTTGTCACCTGTTCCTTCCTATGCATACTCCCAGGCCGTTTTATGAAAAGTAATGCCGGTGAGTTAGTCGCCATAATGGTGCTAGCCAAAGAGACACTGCCAGATGTCAGCTTGAACATTGGCAACGACTCACAGTACTTTACAATCCTTAATATACCTTGCGCTCGTCACATTGAACAGAGTTGCTACATTATACGGCGAAGAAATAATCGGGGTCACACTGACCCTGATAGCTGGATCTTTCCACCCTGGACTCGCGTGTACCGCTGTGAACTTGAAGGCAGCAATAGGTCGGCATCGCTCTGGACTGCATTTATAATATACATAGGCAATGTCACTTCTCGATATCAGAAAAGCCATTTTGATTTCAACTCTGACGCTCAAGAATGCTAGAAATACTATACTATGCAGTCCCAATTTTTTTTTGTCTCCTTGCAGATTAAGACATTAAGACACAATGCACAGCCCATCAACAAGCGGTTCAGCCTTGAGTGTCTTGAAAATTTAGTTTCCACCGCTCTTTCCTTTCTTTCTGTGGTGGCCACACGTTTCACCGGTGTAGCAGCAACATCTTCTTCGAACTCCATATCAGCATTGGAAAGACGTTGTTTGACCTGGCAAACGTCCTGCTCCATACCTCAACCCAATTTCTCCTCAGACAATGCTGACAGATTTGGAACAAACTAACAGGAGGATCTCATCGTTCCATTTTTAACTGGCCTTGGAGGGTGAATGAAAGGCTGCTGTCTAATGCAGCCTTACATTGGCATCGGTCCAGACGTTGATAGGACCAAACTGTATTCCTCTAGAACGGCGAGTACGATACACGATGATGACGGTAAGTAAAACGATATGAAAAAACTACTATGCGCGTCTGTGATAACGTAATCAGTATGTCGTAAGCCACCAGGCTTACAGTGAATAAAAGTTGAATCAACCTCCGTTGGTTGGGGCAATTTCAGAGCACATACAATCACTTCTTATCCAAATTGCAGCTCCGTGCTGAGTCCGTGATGAAAACTGGGTCGATGATACCTCTGAAGTTGTAGGATTCGTGGTTTGTGACTAAATATTGTAGGATGTGTACATCTCACCAGGGATAATTATTCTTGGACCGTTTTTGAACCGACCGGAGAGGACTTGGTCAGGAATGTTTACACACCAATCCGAGACCGGATGCGGCCATTGCCACTGTCTTGAAGGGAATTCCTGTCATTTTTGGTCTGGCCCCAGGATACTGAAGTTTAATTGTCATCGAGAGTGATCCCAACTGCATTCTAAAGAAATATTTTTGTTGTTATTCCGCTGCACTGAAGATTATTCCAGAGCCACTACATTATGATGCATTACCTTGACATGCACCGTATCTTCTACCCATTTGGTGATGACGATAGCCATTGATGAGCTAGGAAGTTTGTATGGACCCCACAGACTTCTTAGTTCCTTGACTAACAATCATGAATCAATTCCATTCAGCCATAATGATAAACTAGGTGTAAGTAAGTATTACGTGATATGGGATTATATATACAATTTGTCAATACAAATTCGGATGGACACGCCATAATCAAAATAGTTCCCAAGTCAGACCCTTGTGTACCTCAATAAAATCTACAATGAGAACTTTGGTCTTCTGTCACTATTTTCCTTTGGCTCAGACGTTGCACAAAGTTCAATCCGATTGATATGTCAAGGGTGAAGCATGAAACGACGTTGCTTACCATCAACCATCTGTTGGAAGGTGAAGAAAACACCGTTCTGCTTTTCCCGATCAGGGGCAATATGACCTGAGACATAAAGGTTCTTCCCCCTTTGTTCTCGGGCATATCACCCCGACTCCCCCAGCGCCTACATAATCGAGAAAACGTATATAAATGAGGCAACTACTGTATAGTTACAAGAAGTCGATTATACTTATCCATGACTCCCTAATAATATGGGTCTTAAGTTTCAACATCATCAACCCGACTAGACCATCACTTGCCCTGGGTTTCTCCTCGTTGAAGGTTTTGATAAAATTAAACAGCCAGCCCGCACTCTCGCAAGAAAAGTTTCAGGTTAACAACGACAACTTGAAAGCGGCAGGGGATCAGCATAGCTCTGGATTGCATTTATATTATTCAAGGTAATGCCACTTCTCGAATAAGAGAAAAGCCGTTTTACTTTCAACCATGACGCTCAATAACACCCTTAAATACTATATTATGGGGTCAGAATTGTCTAAACTATTATTAGATACTGTGTGAGCCTTCAGCAGAAGGCGTAAGAAAGTAGTAAAGTAACTACGTCCACTGGGATCTATATAGGTTAAGGAAGGTGAGGGGATTTGCTTCCGATGGCAGGCGTGACATGCTGTGAATCCTGTGTAAGCACAGCCACAAGGCTGTACCTTGGTGGAATTAACTCTCCGACCAATGGGGGCATAAAGGCGAGGCACCCCCTTCTCTTGTAAGTAAGACTGCTACCCACCAATGTCTGCTTCCAGCGAGACGACTCCGGGGAATCACGATTCGGCAACGGCTGGGATCGACCTTGAAGACATTGAGGAACTCCCACCCTTAGTTTCCCCTGGTGTATTGGGTTCAGAGCAACGGGACGAGATCGTTAAAGGGATGAGAGAGATGTTCAGGGAGAAGCTTCGAGAACGATGGGGTTGTAACGAACCCGGCCATGATTTATGTTATCGGGCCCCGGATGGTAGGCAACACATACAGCTGTCTGCAAACCATATAGAGATTTGGGTTGACGAGTGGGTGAGTGAAGTATAATGCTATTTCCATGTGATGTGTCACATGCTGCGCATTTCAGTGTCAAGGAGAAACGGGCTACCATGACCCACCGAATGTTGTTAAGATATCCACCAACACGACATCCACCCTCAGCCCCTATTGCAGTCATGCCGATGGATGGGGAATGATCTCGCGGAGTCAGCGGACAATGTCAAGCATTGACATTGGCCCCGGGTATTACTGTGGAGTCGGTTTGGAAAGGGTTGGGATGAAAGTCCTTCACAGTGCTAAGACAGCTTCGCTGATCGCAAAGCTGACAATATACGGGGAAATCACCCGTTTGCTACGAGACGATGGTGTCTTTAGCAAGTTTCTACCCAAGCATCTTACGCTGCCAAGACTGGGAAAACTAGTTCAAGACAGTGCTGATTTAGCGAGGTAGGGATACCTAAATCATTGAATACACTGGAAATACTCATATCTGAGTCGTAGACCTATGTACCCGCCTCAAATTCGGAGAAGAGCGAGGGAAGTTTTAAAGAGTTTCCGGATATTTTCACACATGCCGGGGAGCAGCAAAGGTCACACTACCGAGCTTATGACATTCTTGGCTTCGGCTTTCTTTTTCTGCCCCGGCGTTTATTGGTTAGATAGAGACGCGTCATCGTCGATGACGTCATCACTATACAACGTTTTAGTCAGGTCACCGCTGCACACCAACTTTGATGAAGTTGCATCAACATTTATCATACACATCGCCCGTTATGTCTCAGAATCGCATTATGTCTCAGAATTTGATCTGCCCTTACCCCTTTTCAGCCTTATTCCTATCTTGGAAGCGATCTGCCACACGCGTCCACTATCTGTAGAGGAGCTCACGGCGATCAGAGGTTGCATTGAATTCTGGTTGCAACCGTGCGTCGCGACATTCCATCGTTTCATCCTTCCCACCAAAACCATAACAGAGAATATCAGACACAACGACTTACCTTTCATGAAGATCCTATCCGGCTTCTCGTGTGTTGTATGCACCAAGATGCATGGTTTCGAGATATCGCTGGAGCTGTATTGAGGGTTTTATTGGACGACATGAACATGCATATAGCGTCATTGACACTTCATCTTGATTGGCACACGTCGGACTCACTGTATGGGAGTATTGCCTCCTTGGAAACCTTCTTCAACCACAGGACGCTTCTCACCGATCACATCAACCAGCTGAATGTCGTTTCTTCGTTCATTGGGCCCATCGTCCGGTACGTTCACTATATTTTATCTTCCAGCACCGTCTTACATCCGCCCATACAATTGTCCTACCAGTCTCATTCTGACCCACACGAGTCCTAATTGGCATTTCCTGGCGTCTGGCAAAGAAATAATCGACTTGACTCTGAAGCTGATAGATGCACCTTCCGAGCCCGAATGTGCGTGTACCACAGTACGCAGCCTCGATACCATCGCCATTCTCGTTTCTCTTCTTCCACATTGTGATATTATGCACGACACGACCAACGACGAACTCTTCAATTACTCGCTTAAAACTTTAGATTTCTCCGCGCGTTCCTTCCTTTGCGTGGTCGCCACACCTTCCACTCGTGTGTCGGTACCGTCTAATTAGGCCCCCCTATCAGTGTTGAAGGCACATGGTTGCCCTGACAAAGTTCTTACACCATCGATTGGACACACTTTCTAATCATTTCTCTTCGATGATGCCGACACAACTCAACCAAACCAGGATTGCAGCCGGGGTTGCAGATGTTATAAATCTACATGGTTTGAATCTATGTAAGAACTATATAGTCACTTTTCATTATCGCCCCGAGCTCCTCAGTTGTCCCCATAAATGTGTTGAATACATTTGCACTAGCCGTGATTAGACTAACATCCGCATTTTAAAGTAAGATATCACTGGAGGTCTAGGTCTCCCCATCCCTAATTCGATGCATGTCTCGTTCAGGCTCATCGTACCTTCAGGGCAATGTTCAATCGACAAGATCCATGATCTTCCCACCAAGGGCCTCCACACCGTGCGAGTCAATGTGCTGGGCGAATTCCTTAAATTAATTCTCCTCCATTGAGAACTTGACAATAAAGCTGCCATAGGCCGAGCAAATATAAGAGCGCATACAGTGACTTTTCGCCGCCGCCGCGCGCTCTGCATGTTGCACGCGTTGATGCCATACATGCATTGAATACACTCGCGGCCACCACTAGCGGCTAGAGTGATATCCTATTTATCAATGACAATCATTTCAAACAGAACGCAGACTTGAGAGTTGAATGAAGCTACATAGTTTGTCACAATTTAAAAGCGAAGATAGTCACTTGTAATGATCGCCGCGAGGTTCTCTAGACTGGTGTTGGATCTATTCCGAGGACTATCAATACCTGCAATCACATCGCATATACCAAAGATGACAATTTCAATCGAATACCACTAGGTGTCTCAAAGAAGGCGCTCCCGCCATTATTCTCGTGTCAATTGTCTGGGAGAACAGGAAGCCGGGCAAGCCATTGGAAAAAACCATGCTCAAACACCCACACTTCACATTATGGTGAGCTTGCACCTTGGATAAGAGACAGGTAGCTCGTGGTCATGTCAGGGAAAATCACTTATCAACTCAAAGCTGAAGAATACCCACGACGACCCGCCGCGCGCAGAAGCCAAGTCACAGGAAATCTCGTTTGTGTTGTGTTTCAATGTTTCAGTCGCTAGCGTGACACTACGTGCCACGACAATTTATTTTACTAGCTATCCCGACATTTCCCCTACTGCTTACTATTCAGTTGACTCGAGTTCATTCCACCGATTGTCATGTTTACATTACTTCATTTCGAATAGTAGCGAAATAGTCATTGGTTTCAATCTAATATTAAAGAACTTTGCGACTAGATACATCGGTGTTAAATTTGATGATGAAACACACCTTTTTATAGGGGGAGTCCACCAATTATTGCAACTTTTCATATGAAGATGCTAATTGTGGACCATGCTTTTGGAGGTTAATGTGTGTCAGAACCACTATACACCTCCCAGAGCATCCAACCTATATTGTCAGGAGGTGCTACACTAACTGACACAAGATATTGAGAAACAAATACTTTTATTACAAGCTTATTAAACCCTTGTATATTGTGTATTGCAATAGAGTCAACTCATACTATTTTTAATAATCGGACTCTTGAATGTTAATTGTCGTCACCTGTTCCTTCCTATGCATAGTCGCCACACCTGTCACTGATGTGTCGGTAGTATTGACGAATTTGGCTCACGTCTCCATTTTCCGGAAATAACCCCCGGAACATAACTATGAGGTTTCCAGGCCGTTTTATCAAAAATAATGCTGGTGAGTTAGTTGCCATAATAGTGCTCGCCAAGGAGCCACCACCAGATGTCGGTTTCAACATTGGCAAGGACTCACAGCACTTCACCATCCTTAATGCACCTTGCCCGTCACATCAAACAGAGTCGCTACATCATGCCCTGAAGAAATAATCGGGGTTACTCTGATGTTGATAACTGGATCTGTCGGCCCTGGACTTGTGTATACCACAGTGTGCAGCTTCAATACCATTGCCATTCTCAATCCTCTCCTCATCCATTGGGACACAATCCTAAACACATTTATCATACAAATCGCTGGTTACCATGATCTCTCACCCATTTTCGGCCTTGCGAATATCGTGGAAGCGATCTGCCACGTGCGTCAACTGTCTGTAGAGGAGCTCACAGCGATCAGAGGTTGCATTGAATTGTGGTTACAACCGTGCGTCCCGACATCCCATTATTTCATCCAAATTACCAAAAGCATAACAGACAAAATCACTGGCAACTACCTCGCTTTCATCAAAATCCTATACGGCTTCTCGTGTGTTGCATCCACCAAGATGCACGGTTTCGAGATGTTGCTGGGGCTGTATTGAAGTATGTAGTGGACGACATACACATGGATATAGCATCATTGACACATCATATTGATTCGGAGGCATCACTTTCACTGCATTGAAGTATTCACGACCTGCAAATCCTCTTCGATGACAGCACGCCTCTCACCGATCACATTAACCAGCTGAATGTGGTTTCTTCGATCATTGTGACCGTCGTAATGTACGTTCACACTATTTTACCTTATAGCTCCGTCTTACATCTGTATATGAAATTGGCCTACCAGTCTGATTCTGATGGAAGCGAGTCCAAATTACACGCTTTTGGATTGTGTCGAGATAGTCATACCGGTTACTCTGAAGATGTTAGCTGGATCCTCCGAGCCCGAATCCGCATGTACCACAGTGCGCAGCCTTGATGCCATCTACATTCTCGTTTCTCTCCTTCTACATTTTGATGTAATGCGCGGCTCGACCAACGACCAATACATCAATTACAGGCTTGAGCGTTTAGATTTGACCGCACATTCCTTCCTTTGCGTGGTCGCCACTCCTTCCACTCGTGTGTTGGTAGGGTATAATTAGAACTCCATCCCACTGTTGGAAAACATGGTTCCCCTGAAAGGTTTTGCACCATCAAATTGATACCCTTACTCATCATTTCGCTTCGATAATGCTGACACATCTCAATCAAACCAGGAGGACCCGAATAGCGTCCCCTTTTATTCAAATCACTTTGCACCCGGGGTTGCAGATCTTATAAAGCTATATGATTGGGTTTCCAGGGTCTATGTAAGAACACATATAGCCACTTTATGTTAAATTTGATGATGAAACACACCTTTTTATAGGGGGAATCCACCAATTATTGCAACTTTTCATATGAAGATGCTAATTGTGGACCATGCATTTGGAGGTTAATGTGTGTCAGAACCACTATACACCTCGCAGAGCACCAAACCTATATTGTCAGGAGGTGCTATACTAACTGACACAAGATATTGGGTTGTGACCCACCTGTAGCTTGAACTATTGCAGGCGGAGTTCTTCTAATATTTAAAGATTCACTATGCACGTGTAATTTTCTGCAATCCTACCTGCCCCTTCGTTGCTGCCCACTCCACTTTGAGCTCCACAAAGGTGGCCGTCATAGTCCCTCTTCTCTCCCACATGATGGTCGTTCATCCCAGGTCTCAGTTTGTGACCCCAATCCATCCTTCATTTTCTCGTGTTTCATGGTTGTTTGTCAGGGAAATAACGAATTCTGTGGGTCCATATGAACTTCTTAGCTGATCAATGGCTATTGTCATCAAAAAATGGGTGTAGAAGATACGGTGCTTGCCAAGGTAATGTATCATAATGTAATGACTCTGAGGATGATCTTCAGTCCAGCAGGATGACAACAAAAATATTCCTTCAGAATACAGTTGGGATTACGCGACGACAGTTAAACTTCAGTATCCTGGGGCCAGACCAAAAATGACAGGAATTCCCTTTTAAAGACAGTGACAATGGCCACACCCGGTCTTGTATTGGTTTAAACATTTGTGATTAAGTCATCTCCGTTCGGTTCAACAACGGACCAGGAATAAGTGAGATGTAGACATGTAGTCCTACAATATATATAACTATTAGTCACAACCACGAATCCTACAAATTAAGAAATGATTGTACGTGCTCTGAAATTGCCCAAACTACGCAGGTTTAATTTAACTTTTATTCGCCCTCCAAAGCGAGTTAAATAAGGGGAATGATGCAACCCTCCTGTTAGTTTGTTCCTGGTATTTTGGCGTTATCTGAGTAGAAATCGTGTCGAGTTATGGAGCAGGACATTCGCCAGGTCAAACAACTTCTTTCCAAGGCTGATATGGAGTTCGAAAAAGATGTTGCTGCCACACCAGTGAAACGTATGGCCACCACAGAAAGAAAGGAAAGAGCGGTGGAAACTAAATTTTCAAGACACTCAAAGCTGAACCGCTTGTTGATGGGCTGTGCATTGTGTCTTGATGTCTTAATCTACAAGGAGACAAACAAAAATTGGGACCGCGTAGTATAGTATTTCTAGCATTCTTGGGCGTCAGAGTTGAAATCAAAACGGCTTTTCTGCTATCGAGAAGTGACATTGCCTATGTATATTATAAATGCGGTCCAGAGCGATGCCGACCGGTTGCTGCCTTCAAGTTCACAGTGGGACACGCGAGTCCAGGGTGGAAAGATCCAGCTATCAAGGTCAGAGTGACCCCGATTATTTCTTCGCCGCATAATGTAGCAACTCTGTTCGATATGACGATGGCAAGGTATATTAAGGATTATGAAGTACTGTGAGTCCTTGCCAATGTTAAAGCTGACATCTGGGAGTGTCTCCTTGGCTAGCACCATTATGGCGACTAACTCACCAGCATTATCTTTGATAAAACGGCCCGGAAGCCTCATAGTTATGTTCCGGGGGTTATTTTCCGAAACATGGAGACGCAAGTCGAATTCATCAATGCTACCAACACATCAGTGAAAGGTGTGGCAACTACGCATAGAAAGGAACAGGTGACGACAACTAACATTCAAGAGGCCCACGGATCTAGTCGACGAGTTCTGTAATATTAGATTAAATCAAATGGATTTTCGCTACTACTCGAAATGAAACAATTCAAACATGACAATTGGTGGAATAAACTCCAGTGAACATAAATGGAAGGAATAGGGGAAATGTCGGGATAGCGAGTAAAATAAACTGTCGTAGCGCGTAGTGTCACGTTAACGACTGAAACATTGAAACACAGAAATTTCTCGGGGGCTTAGCTTCTGCACGCGGCGGGTTGTCATGGGTATTGTATTCTTCTCTGAGTTGATAATTGATCCCACCTGACATGACCACGAGCTACGTTTCTCTTATACAAGGTAAAAGCTCACGACAATGTGAAGAAGTGTCGGTGTTTTGATGATGGTGTTTTCCAATGACTTGGCCCAGCTTCCTGTTCTCCCAAACAAGTGACACGAGAATAACGGTGGGACGGCCTTCTTCGAGTACCCCTAGTGGTATTCGATTGACATTATTACCGCTAGTATATGGGATGTAATTTCAGCGAGTAGTCCTCGGAATATATTCAACACCAGTCTAGAGAACCTCGTAGCGATCATCACAAGTGGATATCTTTACTTTTAAATTGCGTCAAATTATGTAGTTTCATACAATTCTCAAGTCGACGGTCTGTTTGAAATGATTGTCATTTATAAATAGGATCTCAGTCTAGCCACAGGTGGTGCCTGCAAGTGTATTCGACTGACGTATGTCATCAACGCGTACAAGCTGCAGAGCTCGGGGCAATGGTGAAAAGTGACTGTATGCGCTCTTAGATTTGTTCGACCTGTGGGAGCTTTATTGCCAAGTTGTCAATGGAAGGAACTTAGGTTAAGGAATTCGCCTAATGCATTGCCTCGCACGGTGTGAAGGCACTCGGTTTGAAGATCATGGATCTTGTCAATTGAACACTGGCGTGAAAGTATGATGAGCCTGAAGGAGACATGGATCGAAATGGCGACGGGGGGTCCTTTTTGAGCCATTAGGTGACATCTTATTTAAAACAACTGTCGTTTATGATTCGGATGTTTGTGTAGGCACGGCTAGTGCCTCCAAATGTATTCAACACATGTATGGGGACAACTGCAGAGCTCACGGAGATAATACAAAGTGACTATATGCGTTGGTACATCGGCTCAAATAATATAGCTTTATACCATCTGCAACCCCGGCTGCAAAGTGAGTTGAATAAAGGACGACGCTATTGGGCTCCTCGTGGTTTGGTTGAGATGTATCGAAGAGAAATGATCAGCGAGTGTATCCAAATGATGGTGCAAGACCTTTGTCAGGGCAACCATGCTCCTCCACCACTGATCTGGGGTCCTAATTAGACCTTACCGACACACGAGCGGAAGGAGTGGCTACGACGCAAAGGAAGGAACGCGCGGTGAAATCTAAAGTTTTAAGCGAGTAATCGAAGAATTTGTCGTTGGTCGAGCCGCGCATTACGTCACAATGTGGAAGGAGAGAAACCAGAATGGAGATGGTATCGAGGCTGCGCACTGTGGTACATGCGGATTCGGGCTCGGAAGATCTAGCTATCAGCTTCAGAGTAACCGCTATTATTATGTCGGCAGAATGCAAGAGCGCATAATGTTCCATCAGAATGAGACTGGTAGGACAGTTCCATGGGCGGATGTAAGACGGTGCTATAAGGTAAAATGTTGTGAACGTACCGTACGATGGGCCCAATGAGCGCAGAAACCACATTCAGCTGGTTGATGTGATCGGTGAGAAGCGTGCTGTCGTTGAAGAAGGTTTCCAAGGAGCGAATACTCGAATACAGTGAGTTCGACGTGTACCAATCAAGATGAAGTGTCAATGACGCCATATGCATGCGTATGTCGTCCAATACAACCCTCAATACAGTGTCAACGATATCTCGAAACCATGCATCTTGGTGCATGCAACACACGAGAAGCCGTATCAGATATTCATACAATCTAACTCGTGTCTGATATTCCCTGTTATGGTTTTGGTGGGAAGGATGAAATGGTGTGATGGCACGACGCACGGTTGTAACCAGAATTCAATGCAACCTCTGAGCGCTGTGAGCTCCTTTACAGATAGTGGACGCATGTGGCAGATCGTTTCCACGATAGAAAGAAGGCCCAAAAAGGGTAAGCGCGGATCAAATCCTGAGACACAGTGAGATTCTGAGAAATAACCGGCCATGTGTATGATAAATGTTGATGCAACCTCATCAAAGTTGGTGTGCAGCGGTGACTTGATTAAAACGTTGTAAAGTGATGACGTAATCACATGTGACGCGATGGCAGGTGACGCGTCTCTATCTAACCGGTAAACGCCGGGGCAGTAAAAGAAGGCCGAAGTTAAGAATGTCTGGGCAGTGTGACATTTTCCGCTCCGCCACATGTGACGTGAAAATATCAAACTACTTAAAACTTCCGTCGCTCTCCTCCGAATTTGAAGCGGGTATAGGTCTACGACTCAGATATGAATATTTCCCCAGTGTATTCAATGATTGATGTATCCCTACCTCGCTAAATCAGCACTGTCTTGAACTAGTCTTCCCAGTCTTGGCAGCGTAAGATACTTCTGTAGCAACTTGCTAAAGGCACCATCGTCTGGTGACAAATGGGTGATTTTCCGGTATATTTTCAGCTTTGCGATCAGCGAAGCTGTCTTAGCACTGTGAAGGACTTTCATCCCAACCCTTTCCAAACCAGCGCCACAGTAATACCCGAGGCCAATGTCAATACTTGACATTGTCCCCTGACTCCGCGAGATCATTCCCCGGTCATCGGTACGACTGTAATAGGGGCTGAGGTTGGATGCTGTGTTGGTGGATCTCTTAACGTTCGGTGGGTCATGATAGCCCGTTTCTCCTTGACACTGAATGCGCAACATGTGACACACATTGCATGGAAATAGCATTATACTTTACTCACCCACTCGTCAACCCAAATCTCTATATGGTTGGCAGACAGCTGTATGTGTTGCCTACCATCGGGGGCCCGATAACATAGATCATGGCTGGGTTCGTTACAACCCTACACGGCACAACAATTTATTTCACTCGCTATCCTGACATTTCCCCTACTGCTTATTAAAAATAGTATGAGTTGACTCTATTGCAATACACAATCTACAAGGGTTTAATAAGCTTGTAATGAAGTACTTGTGTCTCAATATCTTGTGTCAGTTAGTGTAGCACCTCCTGATAATATAGGTTTGGTGCTCTGGGAGGTGTATAGTGGTTCTGACACACATTAACCTCCAAATGCATGGTCCACAATTAGCATCTTCATATGAAAAGTTGCAATAATTGGTGGACTCCCCATATAAAAAGGTGTGTTTCATCATCAAATTTAACACTGCTTCCAGTCCAGTCGACTGGAGTTCATTCTACCAATTGTCATGTTTGAATTATTTCATTTCGAGTAGTAGCAAAACAGTCATTTTATTTAATCTAATATTAATGCAATCATCGACTAGATCTGTGGGCCTCTTGAACGTTAGTTGTTGTCACCTGTTCCTTCCTATGCATACTCCCAGGCCATTTTATGAAAAGTAATGCCGGTGAGTTAGTCGCCAAAATGGTGCTAGCCAAAGAGACACTGCCAGATGTCAGCTTGAACATTGGCAACGACTCACAGTACTTCACAATCCTTAATATACCTTGCACTCATCACATTGAACAGAGTTGCTACATTATGCGGCGAAGAAATAATCGGGGTCACTCTGACCCTGATAGCTGCATCTTTCCACCCTGGACTCGCGTGTACCACTGTGAACTTGAAGGCAGCAACCGGTCGGCATCGCTCTGGACTGCATTTATCATATACAAAGGCAATGTCACTTCTCGATATCAGAAAAGCCGTTTTGATTTCAACTCTGACACTCAAGAATGCTAGATATACTATACTATGCAGTCCCACTTTTTGTTTGTCTCCTTGCAGATTCAGACATCAAGACACAATGCACAGCCCTTTACACACCAATCTGAGACCAGATGTGGCCATTGCCGCTGTCTTGAAGGGAATTCCTGTCATTTTTGGTCTGGCCCCAGGATACTGAAGTTTAATTGTCATTGAGAGTGATCCCAACTGTATATTATTCAATGTAATCCCACTTCTCGAATAAGAAAAAAGCTGTTTTACTTTCAACTATGACACTCAATAACACCCTTAAATACTATATTATGGGGTCACAATTGTCTAAACTATTATTAGATACTGTGTGAGCCTTCAGCAGAAGGCGTAAGAAAGTAGTAAAGTAACTACATCCACTGGAATCAATATAGGGAAGGAAGGTGAGGGGATTTTGCTTCCAATGGCAGGGATGACATGCTGTGAATCCCATGTAAGCACAGCCATAAGGCTGTACCTTGGTGGAATTAACTCTCCAACCGATGGGGCATAAAGGCGAGGCGCCCCCTTCTAGTGTAAGTCAGACCGCTACCCACCAATATCTACTTTCAACGAGACGACTCCGGGGAATCACGATTCGGCAATGGCTGGGATCGACCTTGAAGACATTGAGAAACTCCCACCCTTAGTTTCCCCTGGTGTATTGAGTTCAGAGCAACGGGACGAGAACGTTAAAGGGATGAGAGAGATGTTCAGGAAGAAGCTTCGAGAACGATGGGGTTGTAACGAACCTGGCCATGATTTATGTTATCAGGCCCCGGATGGTAGGCAACACATACAGCTGTCTGCAAACCATATAGAGATTTGGGTTGACGAGTGGGTGAGTGAAGTATAATGCTATTTCCATGTGATGTGTCACATGCTGCATATTCAGTGTCAAGGAGAAACGGGCTACCATGCCCACCGAATGTTGTTAAGATATCCACCAACACGGCATCCAACCTCAGCCCCTATTGCAGTCATGCCGATGACTGGGGAATGATCTCACGGAGTCAGGGACAATGTCAAGTATTGACATTGGCCCAGGGTATTGCTGTGGAGTCGGTTTGGAATGGATTGGGATGAAAGTCCTTCACAGTGCTAAGACAGCTTCGCTGATCGCAAAGCTGACAATATACCGGGAAATTGCCCATTTGTTACGAGACGATGGTGCCTTTGGCAAGTTTCTACGCAAGTGTAATGTATTCAGGTGATTCTCTTAGATAGCTCAATATATGCTATAGTGTCACAGAGCTTCAACAATAAAACAAGCAAAGGTCCAGTAATTTAAATACTGATAGATTAATGAGCTGCGCTATTAAGCTTAAACAACTTAAATCAATGCTTATTTTGATTATTGAAAGGTTCAAAAGAACAATATATGACTCTTTTAGCAAATAAAAGAACTATTCCTTGAGAATAGGGGCTGGAAGCTGAATATATGCGCAGTAACTTGGCAGAGACCTGGTTAAAGCTTCGGATTCTTGTATGCTTATTTGTAACTATTAGTAGTTATTTAAAAGGGTGTTAAATAATTTATTAATAGAGAAGATAATTTGTATTGGATTATCTGAGTGCTTGTACTTGATTAATTCAATAAACTTAGGGCTGGGCCTTGAATAATCTAGTATTGGCAGGGATTTCAGTAAGGATACTTATTAGGTTTATTATGTAATTAATAAGCCTAAGGGTAGCTGTGAGGCTGGGGAACTTAGATGATTAGCTAAGTCCAAGAGTTGCTGACAAAGATTCAAGATGCTGCAAGTGTAGGTGCTTGCAGGTAGTGTATCAGACTAAGGCTATTATTGTCCTTAGGATGATGAGGTAAGCTTCTGTGCTGTACTGTAAAATATGTGTGTAATAGATTATTTTATTGGAAAGTTGGCCCTCCTTATATACATTTTGATAACTAAATGATTAGCTAATTATTTGGTTTATGAGGTCACTAGTTAGATCATAATGACCTCATATTCTACTCATTATTTACCCTTTATTTATCACACGATTCCCCTCTCTGAGACAAGGGTTCTAAGCTTTGGCTTGAACATGAAGGTTCAAGGCTGCGGTCCCGGGGACGGAATACAACGATGAGTCGGCGGGATCAAATAATGACTCAGGTAGTCACATCCGTGACCTGTGTGACAGTCACTCATGTGACTAGTGTTACAGTCACTCGTGTGACTAGGGTTACAGTCACTGTGTGAGCCGGATTAGGTATTGTGTCGTGTGATGCCCAAATGCACACATACAAGCAAGCAATGTGCTGGACAGTAATAACTAAGTAAATAAAATATAAATAATTAGTTAAAAATTATAATTAATTAATTAAGTAATAATAGCATAATATGAGTCTGTATATGCTATTATTTATGTGAAGTCAAAAGGAATAAGGCCTATTTTTCACAATAAACATAGTAAAAATACAATAAAAATTCAAAAGAATATTAAATAATCCACAGAAAATTAAGAGAATATTATGAGATGATGCTGATACATCACAGCAAGCATCTTACGCTGCCAAAACTGGGAAGACTGGTTCAAGAAAGTGCTGATTTAGCGAGGTAGGGATACCTCAAGCATTTAATACACTGGAAATACTCATATCTGAGTCGTAGACCTATATGTTGAAATCTGCTAGCCTGGGAATCACAGTACGAGGACTCTCTACTGTTGGAGCGTAGCCACTAAGAGTAGAGTGGGTAGATGCTAAGCCGGTGATATTGCTAGGCTTTCAGATGAGGGATCTACTCCTTATCTGAACTAACTAGTATACATGGTCTGTGCACTGGTCTGTACACGATGGCGTGCTACGGATCTAGTGAACTCTAACTAAATATATCAATCACATGTGTGAACCAGCCGGAACCTATACAGTCACAAGACGAGATATGAGATTACAGTTAATCACATTATCATATTCTAACACTATATACCCGCCTCAAATTCGGAGAAGAGCGACGGAAGTTTTAAACAGTTTCCTGATATTTTCACACATACGGGGGAGCAGAAATGGTCACACTACTGAGCTTATGACATTCTTGGCTTGGGCCTTCTTTTACTGCCCCGGCATTTATAGAGACGCGTCACCAACGGCGATTACGTCCTCACTATACAATGTTGTAGTCAAGTCACCACTGCACACCAACTTGGATGAGGTTGTATCAACATTTATCATACACATCGTCCATTCTCTATCAGAATTTGATCAGGACTTACCCCTTTTCGTCCTTACGTATATCATGGAAGCGATCTGCCACGTGCGTCCACTTTTTTTTTTTTTCTTTTAAATACATTTATATACCGCATCGCATAACGAAGATACATAGCGGTTGGGGAGAGAACTACCCTAATGGTCGGTGGAGAAAAGGTGGGATGTGAATGCAGCGGGTTGGGATATGTGGGAGGGTCTAATGCAGGGCAGGGGTGATTAGGTCTTCCGGAAAGTGTCTGAGGTGGCAATGAACTCGGCTAGGGCTTCAAGGCCCTTGTGTGTGCCGAGGATGATGGGGAGTGACAATGCTCCTCATAAAGGGGGCACTCGGAAAGGATGTGGAGTCGAGATTGCATGTCGGTTTCCCACAGGGGCAGGTGGTGGGGAGGTCGGGGAGGAAGCGGTTGTAGTAAGTGCCGAGGAATCTGTGGCCAGTGATGGTTTGGATGATGCATGTGTGGATGTGGCGGGGGCCCCCATATTCTTTGTGGAACTTGGCCAGTTTGAGGGCAGGGGGTTTGTGGAGTCCAACGGCAGCGAGGTTGGTGTGGGGGAGGTGGTTCCAATCCTGGTGCCAGAGTTTTAGGGAGCGCGCTTTTGCATGTTCCAAGGCCCAGGAGACTGTGGAGTGCAGGATGGGGGGGCACAGGTTGATGGCTTCCTTTGCAAGGGAGTGGACCCAGGAGAGGGAGACATCATGGGAGGGGTTGGTTAGGAAATTGTCAATATGCTTTCGAAAGATCCACGTGCGTCCACTATCTGTAGAGGAGCTCACGGGGATCAGAGGTTGCATTAAATTCTGGTTACAACCATGCGTCGTGCCATCACACCATTTCATCCTTCCCACCAAAACCACAGCAGAGAATATCAGAGACAACAACTGAACTTTTATGAATATCCTATACGGCTTCTCGTGTGTTGCATGCACCAAGATGCATGGTTTCGAGACATCGCTGGAGCTGTATTGAGGGTTTTATTGGACGACATACACATGCATATAGCCTCATTTACACTTCATCTTGATTGGTACACGTCGAACTCACTGTCTCGGAGTATTTTCTCCTTGGAAACATTCTTCAACGACAGCACGCTTCTCACCGATCAGGTCAACCAGCTGAATGTCGTTTCTTCGTTCATTGGGCCCATCGTAACGGTACGTTCACTATGCTTTATCTTCCAGCACCGTCTTACATCCACCCACGAAACTGTCCTACCAGTCTCATTCTGACCCAGACGACTCCTAATCGGGATCTCCTTGGGTATGGTGAGCGAATAATCGCATTGACTCTGAAGCTGATAGCTGGATCTTCCGAGCCTGAATCTGCGTTGATCACGGTGCGCAGCCATGATACCATCCCCATTCTCGTTTCTCTTCTTCCACATTGTGACATTATGCGCGGCACGACCAACGAGAAATTCTTCAATTATTCGGTTAAAGATTTAGATTTCACCGCGCGGTCCTTCCTTTGCGTGGTCGCCACACCTTCCACTTGTGTGTCAGTACGGTCCAATTAGACCCCCCTATCAGTGTTGAAGGCACATAGTTGCCCTGACAAAGGTCTTACACCATCGATTGAACACACTTTCTAATCATTTCTCTTTGATGATGCCGACACATCTCAACCAAAACTAGGATTGCAGCCGGGTTGCAGATGTTATAAATCTATATGGTTTGAACTATGGAAGAACTATATAGTCACTTTTCATTGTCGCGGCGAGCTCCTCAGTTGTCCGCATAACTGTGTTGAATACATTTGGGGGCACTAGCCGTGATTAGAGTATCATCCGCATTTTAAAGTAAGATATCACTGGAGGTCTGAAAAGGTCTCCCCCACCCCCAATTGGATGCTTGTCTCGTTTAGGCTCATCATACCTTCAGGGTAATGTTCAATCGACAAGATCCATGATCTTCCCACCCAGAGCCTCCACACCGCGCGAGTCAATGTCCTGGGCGAATTCCTTAAACTAATTCTCTTCCATTGAAAACTTAACAATAAAGCTGCCATAGGCTGAGCAAATATAAGAGCCCATACAGTCACTTTTCGTCGCCGCAGTGCGCTCTGCATGTTGCACGCGCTGATGCCATACATGCATTGAATACACTCGCGGCCACCACCAGCGGCTAGACTGATGTCCTATTTATGAATGACAATCATTTCAAACAGGACGAGAACTTGAGACTTGTATGAAGCTATATAATTTGATACAATTTAAAAGTGAAGATAGTCACTTGTAATAGTCGCGGTGAGGTTCTCTACACTGGTGTTGAATATACTTCAATGACTACTCGCTGAAATCGCATATACTAGCAGTAACAATGTCAATCAAATACCACTACGGCCTCTCAAAGAAGGCGGTCGCACCATTCTTCTCGTGTCTGTTGTTTGGGAGAACAGGAAGCCGGGGCCAAACCAATGGACAACACCATGATCAAGACACCGACATTTCTTCACATGTCGTGAGTTCTCACCTTGTATAAGGGAAAGGTAGCTCGTGGTCATGTCAGGCGGAATCCCATATCAACTAAGAGTTGAATAATAGCCACGACCCGCCGCGTGGAGCAGTCACATCGAACAGCCACAGCAATGTTTGGATTATATGAGCCTGGGGCGTCGCGGCGACCAGTTCACTGAGCAAGACAGAGAACAAAGTATATTCATGTTCGACGGTCAGCCACCTCCTGACAAATTGCTCTGACCTCCTCTTGCATATTGCAGCAGACGTTTCAATTAGTCATCTTTCTCTCAGACATTTGGGAAGATGCAAACCCCATGATATGGCAAGGGCACACGAGGAATACCACCCTCATTGAGGCGAAAAAAAGTTGTTTAAACTAGAAATCTCGTGGTGGGATGATGATAGAATTGAATATGGATGGCCATTATTCAAGCAACAGACGGCTTGAGTTTAATTCTCGCTGCACGACTGTTGTCAAACTGGATATTTCACTGCCAAGGAGAGACAAATTACCATGACCCCCCGACTATGGTTGGGATGCTAGGGAATCCACGAACGCCACATCCTGCCTTACCCGGTATTTCAGTCATACCGCGGACTGGGGAATGGTCTCACAGCATCCTGGCTTGACGGGTTCCTGACCCAAAATTACACTCTGGCAAGACTTGGCAGACTAATTCAACAGAGCATTGACTGAATGAGGTAGGGATAGCTCAGTGTCAATCATTAAATACACTCGAAATACTCACATCTTCTTAGACCCACAAAATTCCGGAGGAAGCGTCGATTATTTTATCCCTGTTCTGGTGGTGTTCACTTTATATACAGCGGAGAGATCACACTGCCAAGCTCCTGACATCTTTGGGTTTTACCTTCATATGGTGCCCCGGTGTCAATCAATTGCAATGAGGTTATTATTTTATAATAGTACCGCCAAACCACCACTAAACCCCAACTTTGATGATGTTGTATCAACATTTGATCGTCAAGATACTTTACTCATTGGCGGGCTTGCATATTTCGGGGAAACCATCTACCACGTGCGTCAGGAGTGTGTAGAAGAAGTCACTGCGATCAGAGGCTACTTGAATTCTTGTTATGGCAGTGCATCACGCCATCACACCTCATCCTGCTGACGAAAACCATTGTCTCCAGAATAGCCAGTAACGACGTTGAGATCCTATTCAGCTATTCGTGGGTATTCTTAATGCAGCTCTGCGGACTCCGTGACGAAAGCTGGATTGATGATACCTTTAAATTTGTAGGGCTCGTGGTTTGTGACTAATAATTCAAACTAGATATATATATCTCACAGGCAATGTCTATTCCCGGACCATTCTTGAACCGAACCGTGACGACTTCATTAGGAATTCTTGAACCAGTCCAAGACCAGGTGCGGCCTTTGCCCCTATCTTTGAAGGGAATTACTGTCCTTTTCGGACTGGTATTATCATACGGATGGTTCATCGTGAGTGGCAATAATGGATTTACATTGTCATCGTCGCATTGAAAAGCCGTGTCCACGCATCAAGAGTATGAGCCTGGGGCGAAACATTCCACTTGGCAAGACAGGTAATGATATAGCTAGGTGTAAGCAAGTATTGCCTGACATAGGATTATGTGTGCAGTTTATTAATAGAAATTCTGATGGACACGCCACAATCGAAGATAATCCAAGTTCGACCGTTACGTAACTCAATAAAATCTACCCTGAGAACTCTGGTCTTACCTTACTCTTTGTCTTGTTCAGACAATCTAGAAAATTTAAGGCGTTTGATGTGGCAAGGGTGCATGAAGAAACCACGCTGCTTGCCATTAACCTGACTAGACCATCATTGACCCCGGTTTCTTCTCATTGAAAGTTTTGATAAAATTAAACAGGAAGTGCGAAATTTCGCCGGATAAAGTCTGTGGTTGACAGTGCCAACTTGAATACGGCACCCAGTGAGCATCGCTCTGGAGTGCATTTATATTATGCTTGGCGATGCCACTTCTGGAATGTCAGAAAAGCTGCATTGCAACTCTGACACTCAATAATATTATACTATGGGGTAACAATTGACTGAACTATTATTAAATGCTGTGTGAGCTTCAGTAGAAGGTGTAAGAAAGTAGTAAGGTAACTTAGTTCCCCAAATTTAGCTTCTGTCCACCCTCGCGGGATACTTTTAGACAATCGATCACACTACTATCCCGCGCAGGCACCCCTTTGTATTATGTAATGAGACGGTGCTTCCCATGCTGTTTGGTTCCTGTGGTTAATCGAAAAAAAAAAAAAACATAAAATAATATAGGAAAGACGAGGGATCGTCAGCACTCGATGAGGATAATGACCGACGCTGACACTGATGTTCAATAAATACCAACCAGGTGTCTTCCAAGGCAAAGTTTTCGGTGGCAGTGGTGATGGTGACACCTTTTTATTGTTCATCTACTTGAGTATACCTGAAACCGCTCTTCGCCGTTAATTCAGTGAAGCTATTTGAAAGGGTAGCACATGATGAAATCCAGATTTATTTATATTTAAAAAAGGAAAGAAAAGATATGTGATTAATTACTTCTTAATGCATGAGATGGGACTCTGACCGTGATTATCTATATAGTGGTTTCCCAAAATGGAGATGAGGAGAGACTACACTTGCTGCCTGAGGCACATATACAGCATTAAATGTGAGCATCTACATACCTGGTTAAATTTTGGAAAAAAGATAAACATATCACTGATATAATAGATGCTTTTAGGCTGTGAAGGCATTGAGTGGGATACTTTGTGACAGGTGGCAAGTGAAGTACACGATTTATGTTGACAATTGGAGGTCACCAAGAGGCCAGTCTTGCTTGGGCTCCTAACAACACCTTCAGTTGGCAGTTTTGGATTGGTAATACTTTTTTTTTTTTTTTCATATAGGAGGATATCTGAAAACTATTAAGTATACCAAATTCTAATGTACTCTAAACATCATTTAAACATCTGGGATGTGATTCAAACATAATTTGGTTTTTAAAACTTTCAAAAAGTTTTAAACTCTCTCATACATTACAAACTAAAGAATCTCTCCAGACACAAGTAGACAATAAAAAAAATTAGTAGTTTGAAACACTAATACTTTTAAAAAATAGATACCTTTAGATAGTCCATTCCATACATATGTATATCATTGGCACCTCTAAATACATATGTATTACTTCAGAATAGATCTGTCAATCTGAACAGATTTCTACTTGATTCAACATACCCAGAATATATAGGTAATTTCACTTAATAAAGAAGGCCATAGGATGAAAAATTTCCAATGACATCTTATATATTTTACTAGGAAATAACTACATTACAGCTTTTAAAAGACAAAGTACCAATAAAAGTATTAGTAGGCATCTGTAAAAGGAAGGAAATTATATACAATGGAATTTGTTAAATAACTATGGGTTGTATAAGATGTAATATGGAGAACTATTTCTGATGGTTGTTTTTTGATAATATAATTGTTTCAGAATAGATATCACTATTTAAAGATGGAGTTTTGTAAAAATAAGACTTTTATTAGTAAATATTTGAGATTATAGTAATTATAAACACCCTCCATATACAGTCTTGACATTTACTGGGATTAGGTGGAGCTAAGGTAATTGGAAATACCGCTCAAATGATGGGACCATTGGTTGCAAGGTTCTATATATTTGTGAGACCACACACTTGATTCCAATTAGCTAATTTTACAGGAAATCATCAATTTTGGTAAAGAGCATTTTGCTGCACAAACATCTAGTGAACCTGGCCCCAATGTCGGATGAGGAATTATGAAATCCATGGAAATTGGAGTTCCACAGCAGCTCTGGTACAGGAAGTTGCTTAAGCAGACCATAGAGTCTGTGTCTCTGCAGATTATGCATATATTGCTCAGAGGGGACCACATCGTGCCAAGGGTTGATACGGATTTCATATACATTCAAACATTGAAGGAATCCATATATGGTAAACCCTCGAATGTGTGCTTCGCCTACTTTACTCTCAGGTCGAGATTGATGCACAACCTGGAGAGATGTAACAAGATGATGGCAGAATTGCTCAGTAGATTTGATGAGCCAGAACAAACATCTTCATCCTCCAGCTCTGGCCCCTTTCACAAAGAATGTCCTGGAATCTATGCCAGATCAACTGCCAAAAAAGGCCAGTCGTCTTTCTTGAATGTGTCTGCCGAAAAGATCACAGTCAAAGCCGTCTCCAGTTCCCCGTCATCCTCAGGTCGAGATTCACAGTGTCCTGACGAATCTCGCCATCCATCACCTATCCATCCCATCCCATTTACTTCGCCGAGTGGACCCTCCAATAAGTCGTCCAATAGCTCGAATGATTGGGACTGCGGTAAAGGCTTGGGAACTGGGGAGCAGAAATCAGATTATGGTATTGACAATAGAAAAGGCCCAGGACAGGACTCACCAACCAAAAGCCTTCCCATGCAGATACCACTGGGAATTCGTCAACATAAACCCCTAATCCCAGAATGGGGGGCACTGACAAAGTTTCTGCGAATGGAAGGCAATTATGGACACACCGCGAAGGATACTCCTTGACAGACCAAGCCGAGGACAGATACATTTCCATTTGACCCGGGACGCTCCCTCGAAAATTACATCACATGGGGGACAATCATTATGTTGCTGTTGTGTCGGCATTATCGAAGAGAAATGATTAGAAGGCGTGACCAATTGATGGTGCAAGACTGGTGTCGGCCCAACCATGTTTCTCCAACACTGATATGAGACTCTAATTAGACCCTACCGATACATGAGTGGAAGGTGTGGCGAACACGCAAAGGAAGGAAGTGCGGTCAAATCTAAACACTTGGGCGGGTAACTGATGGAGTGGTCATTGCTCGAGCTGTGCATTATGTCACAACGTGGAAGAATAGAAACGAGCAGGGGGATGATATCGAGGCTGCGCACTGTGGTACATGTGGATTCAGGCTCGGAAGATCCAACTATCAGTTTCAGAGTCAGTGCGATTATTCATTTACCACACATAAGGAGACGCCAATTAGGACTCGTGTGGGTCAGAACGAGACTGGTAGGACAGTTTCATGGGCGGATGTAAGACGGTGCTATAAGGTAACATATTGTGAACATACCGTAGGATAGACCCAACGAGCGAAGAAACCACATTCAGCTGGCAGATGTGATCGGTGAGAAGCGTGCTGTAGTTGAAGAAGGTTTGCAATGAGTAAATACTCCCCCACAATAAATCTAATGTCTCCAAATCAAGATGACGTGTCAATGATGCTATATGCACGTTTATGTCGTCCAATATAACCCTCAATGCCGCTGCAGAAAAATATCGAAACCATGCATCTTGGTGGATGCAGCACACGAGAAGCCGTATAGGATGTTCAGATGAGGAAATTAGCGGCCGGTGACTTCGTCTGTTGTGCTTTTGGTGGGCGGGATGAAATGATGTGATGTGGGGACGCACGGTTGTAACCAGAATTCAAAGTAACCTCTGATCGCTGTGAGCTCCTCTACAGATAGTTGACGTGGCAGATCGCTTCCACGATATACACAAGGCCAAAAATTGGTAAGAGATGATGAAATTCTATGAGATAACGGGTAATATGTTCAAGAGGCCCACGGATCTTGTCGAATAGTCCTTTGATATTAGATTGAATCAAATGAATTTTTCGCTACTACTCGCGATGAAATAATTTAAACATGCCAATTGGTGGAATGAACTCCAGTCAACTGAACTGGAAGCAGCAGGGGAATTGTTGGAATAAGGAGTAAAATAAATTGTCGTGGCGTGTAGTATGACGCTAACGACTGACCCATTGAAACAGACCATAAACCAGAAAATCTAGGGGAATGACTGCTCCACACGGCGGGTCGTGGGTATTATTCAGCTCTTAGTTGATATTGGATTCCACCTGACATGACCACGAGTTACCTTTCTCTTATACACGGTGAATGCTCACGACATGTGAAGAAATGTCGGTGTCTTGATCATGTGTTGTTCATTGGTTTGGCCCCGGCTTCCTGTTCTCCCAAATAAAGGACACGAGAAGAATGGTGGGACCGCCTTCTTTGAGACGCCGTAGTGGTATTCGATTGACATTGTTATTGCTAGTATATGCGATGCGATTTCAGCGAGTAGTCGTTGAAGTATACTGTATTCAATACCAGTGTAGATAACCTCACAGCGACTATTTCAAGTGACGCTTCGCTTCTAAATTGTATCAAATTATGTAGCTTCATACAACTCTCAAGTTCGCGTCCTCTTTGAAATGATTGTTAAAATATCAGTTTAGCCGCTGGTGGTGGCCGCGAGTGTATTCAATGCATATATGGCATCAACGCGTGGAACCTGCAGAGCGCGCGGCAGTGGCGAAAAGAGACTGTATGCGCTCTTATATTTGCTGGGCCTATGGCGGATTTATTGTCAAGTTTTCAATGGGAGAGAATCAGTTTAAGGAATTCGCCCAGTATATTGACTCGCAGGGTATGGAGGCCCTTGGTGGGAAGATCATGGATCTTGTCGATTGAACATTACCCTGAAGGTATGATGAGCCTGAACGATACATGCATCGAATTGGGGGTGGGGAGACCTTTTTCAGACCTCCAGTGATACCTTACTTTAAAATGTGGATGTTAGTCTAATCACGGCTAGTGCAAATGTATTCAACACATTTATGGGGTCAACTGAGGAGCTCGGGGCGATAATGAAAAGTGACTATATAGTTCTTACATAGATTCAAACCATATAGATTTATAACATCTGCAACCCCGGCTGCAATCCTGGTTTGGTTGAGATGTGTCGGCATCATCAAAGAGAAATGATTAGAAAGTGTGTCCAATTGATGGTGTAAGACCTTTGTCAAGGCAACCATGTGCCTTCAACACTGATAGGGGGGTCTAATTTGACCGTACTGACACACAAGTGGAAGGTGTGGCGACCACGCAAAGGAAGGAACGCGCGGTGAAATCTAAATGTTTCACCCAGTAATTGAAGGATTTGTCGTTGGTCGTGCCGCGCATAATCTCACAACGTGGAAGAAGAGAAACGAGAATGGCGATGGTATCGAGGCTGCGCACTGTGGTCAACGCAGATTCGGGCTCGGAAGATGCAGCTATCAGCTTTAGAGTCAAGTCGATTATTGTTTCGCCAGACACTAGGAGAACCCAATCTGGGCTCGTGTGTGTCAGAATGAGACTGGTAGGAAAATTGTACGGGCGGATGTAAGACGGTGCTGGAAGATAAAATATAGTGAACGTACCGTACGATGGGCCCAATGAGCGAAGAAGCACTTTCAGCTGGTTGACGTGATCTGTGAGAAGCGTGCCGTCGTTGAAGAAGGTTTTCAAGGAATCAATACTCCGATACAGTGAGTTCGACGTGTGCCAATCAAGATGAAGTGTCAATGACGCTGTATGCATGTTTATGTCGTCCAATAAAACCCTCAATACAGCTCCAGCGACATCTCGAAACCATGCATCTTGGCGCATGCAACACACGAGAAGCTCTATAGGATATTAATACAATCTAAGTCGTTGTGTCTGATATTCACTGTTATGGTTTTGGTGGGAAGGATGAAATGGTGAAGATGGCACGACGCACGGTTTGTAACCAGAATTCAATGCAACCTCTGATCGCCGTGCTCCTCTACAGATAGTGGACGCATGTGGCAGATCGCTTCCACGATATACGTAAGGTGGAAAAGGGGTAAGCACCAAAAAAATCCTGAGACATAATGAGATTCTGAGACATAACGGGCGATGTGTATGATAAATGTTGATGCAACCTCGTCCAAGTTGGTGTGCAGCGGTAACTTGACTAAAACGTTGTAAAGTGATGATGTAATCGCAGATGACGCGTCTCTATCGAACCAATGAACGCCGGGGCAGTGAAAGAAGGCCCAAGCAAAGAATGTCATAAGCCGGGTAGTGTGACCTTTTCCGCTCCGTCGGGTGTGACGTGAAAATATCGGGAAAGTCTCTAAAACCTCCGTCGCTCTTCTCCGAATTTGAGGCGGGTATATAGGTCTACGACTCAGATGTGAGTATTTCCAGTGTATTAAATGATTGAGGTATCCCTACCTCGCTAAATCAGCACTGTCTTGCACTAGTCTTCCCAGTTTTGGCAGTGTAAGATGCTTGGGTAGAAATTTGCCAAAGGCACCACCGTCTTGTAACAAACGGGTAATTTCTCGGTATATTGTCAGCTTTGCGATCAGCGAAGCTGTCCTAGCACTGTGAAGGACTTTCATCCCAACCCTTTCCAAACCGACTCCACAGTAATACCCGGGGCCAATGTCAATACTTGACATTGTCCCCTGACTCCGCGAGATCATTCCCCAGTCATCGGCATGACTGCAATAGGGGCTCAGGTTGGATGTCGTGTTGGTGGATATCTTAACGGCATTCGGGGGGTCATGGTAGCCCGTTTCTCCTTGACACTGAATACGCAGCATGTGACACATATCACATGGAAATAGCATTATACTTTACTCGCCCATTCGTCAACCCAAATCTCTATATAGTTTGCAGACAGCTGTATGTGTTGCCTACCATCGGGGGCCCGATAACATAAATCGTGGCCGGGTTCGTTACAACCCCATCGTTCTCGAAGTTTCTCCCTGAATCTCTCTCTCATCTCTTTAACGATCTCGTCCCGTTGCTCTGAACTCAATGCACCGGGGGAAACTAAGGGTGGGAGTTCCTCAATGTCTTCAAGGTCGATCCCAGCCGTTGCCGAATCGTGATTCCCCGGAGTCGTCTCGTCGGAAGTAGACATTGGTGGGTAGCAGTCTTACTTACACGAGAAGGGGGTGCCTCTCCTTTATTCCCCCAATGGTCGGAGAGTTAATTCCACCAAGGTACAGCCTCATGGCCGTGCTTACACTGGATTCACAGCATGTCATCCCTGCCATCGGAAGCAAAATCCCTTCACCTTCCTTAACCTATATAGATTCCAGTGGACGTAGTGACTGTATGCCTTCTGCTGAAGGCTCACACAGTATCTAATAATATTTTAGACAATTGTGACCCCATGATATAGTATTTAAGGGTGTTATTGAGCGTCAGGGTTGAAAGCAAAACAGCTTTTCTCTTATTCGAGAAGTGGCATTACCTTCAATTATAATGCAGTCCAGACCTATGCTAATCCGCTGCTCCTTTCAAGTTGTCGTTGTTAACCTGAAACCTTTTCTTGTGAGAGTGCGGGCTGCCTGTCACAACCTTCAACGAGGAGAAACCCACGGCAAGTGATGGTCTAGTCGGGTTGATGGCAAGCAACGTCGTTTCATCCTTCACCCTTGAACATATCAATCCGCTTGAATTTTGTGCAACGTCTGCGCAAAACAAATAGTGACACAAGACCAATTTTCTCATCGTAGATTTTCTTGAGGTACATAAGGGCCCGACTTGGAATTATTTCGATTATGGCGTGTCCATCAGAATTTGTATTGACAAATTGTACATATAATCGCGTGTCAAGTCATACTTACTCACAACAAGCTCTATTATTCCCCGTATGATTGAATGGAATTGATTCTTTGATACTACGATGATCACGTAGGCCAATGGTTGTGACACCTGTAGCTTGAACTATTGCAGGCGGAGTTCTTCTAATATCTAAAGATTCACTATGCACGTGTCCTTTTCTGCAATCGTACCTGCCCCTTCGTTGCTGCCCACTCCACTTTGAGCTCCACAAAGGTGGCCGTCACAGTCCCTCTTCTCTCCCACATGATGGTCATTTATCCCAGGGCTCAGTTTGTGGCCCCAATCCATCCTTCAATTTCTCGTGTTTCATGATTCTTTGTCAGGGAAATAACGAACTCTGTGGGTCCATATGAACTTCTTAGTTGATCAATGGCTATTGTCATCAACAAATGGGTGTAGCGGTGCTTGCCAATGTAATGTATCATAATGTAATGACTCTGAGGATGATCCTCAGTGCAGCAGGATGACAACAAAAATATTCCTTCAGAATACAGTTGGGATTACTCGACGACAGTTAAACTTCAGGATCCTGGGGCCAGACCAAAAATGACAGGAATTCCCTTTAAAGACAGTGACAATGGCCACACCCGGTCTTGTATTGGTTTAAACATTTGTGATTAAGTCATCTCCGTTCGGTTCAACAACGGACCAGGAATAATTGTTCCCGGTGAGATGTAGACATGTAGTCCTACAATATATATAACTATTAGTCACAACCACGAATCCTACAAATTAAGAAATGATTGTACGTGCTCTGAAATTGCCCCAAACTACGCAGGGTTGTTCAACTTTTATTCGCCCTCCAAAAAGAGTTAAACAAGGGGAATGATGCAACCCTCATGTTAGTTTGTTACTGGTATGTTGGCGTTATCTGAGTAGAAATCGTATCGAGTTATGGAGCAGCACCTTCGCCAGGTCAAACAACGTCTTTCCAAGGCTGATATGGAGTTCGACGAAGATGCTACTGTCACACCAGAGAAACGTGTCGCCGCCACAGAAAGGAAGGAATGAGCGGTGGAAACTAAATCTTCGAGACACCCAAGGCTGAACCACTTCTTGATGGGCTGCGCATTGTGTCATGATGTCTTATTCTGTAAGGAGACAAACAGGAATTGGGATTCCATTGAGATCTGAGCTGTGGTCCACGTGAATTCCTTTGTCAGAAGATCCAGTTACCGCCCCCAGCATGACAGCAACTAGTTTTCCCCAGTTAACAATCAAGGTCAATATGGGCTCGTTTCAGTCAGAATTATACTGGAGAGGTAATTTAATGGGAAAATGTAAGACAATGGTGGAAGAGAAGACATAGCGAATATAGCATAAAATGGACTCCATGAGGGAGGAACATTATTTAATGCTCTCGTGAACTAGTCCGCCTCGCCTTGCCACAGTTAAATTCTTGCGCAGGAACCTGTCAAGCCAAGATGCTTTGAGACCATTCCCCAGTCCGCCGACGGCATCGCTGCTTCTGGAGATAGAACATGCGTTTTGAAGGAAAGATCAGCTTGACCGATACTGTAACAAAGTATGCTCAGTCGACACGTAAGAGTGGTTCGACTGAGGTATGATGCTGCTACTGTGCTAGCTAAATATGTTTCGGATATGCGACGGAAAAGAACTACAATAGTGGTATACGTGTCCAAGGCGCGTAACGGCTTGGTATGGTCGTGTTAACTTGACATAGAGTAAGGCGATACTACTTAGCGTTATCATATTGACTTGACGTAGACTTGGGCGCTCGAGTCTATCTCAACAGATACAAATATTGGCACCAGTGGATTGGTCAGTTGCAGTGTTCTTTGTTGTTCTTCAATGGCTTGCTTCGTGCCATCCCAATTGACCTGAGAATAACAATCGCGGGGCTTTCTTTGACACTTTCCAGCGGTAGTCTAATTGAAGTGATTGTCGTTCATAAATCGGATGTCATTCTAGCCACCTGCCAATATATTCAACGTATACGCTTGCCATCAACGAATAGGAGGTGCGGAGAATGCGCGAAGGTAAAAAGTAGCAATATATGCTCTTACATTGACTTAAAATATGTAGCTTTATACCACTTGGAAATCCAGGTACGAAGCGCATAAATTAAAAGTGAAATAGCACTATCCTCTTAGTGAGATGTGTCGGCATTATCGAAGAGAGACGATCATAAATCGGGCCAAATAGATCGAGCAAGACCTTCCCCAGGCTAACGATGTTTCTTCACCACTGAGACCACGTTTGAATTAGATGATACGGATGCGCCAGTGAAAAGTGTGGTGTCGATACATAAGAAGGAATTGGTGGTGAGAACTAGACCTTCATAGTCGATCATGGATCCTTCTTTGATTGAACCGTGGATCGCGTCCCAATGTGTACGGAGTAAAACTAGAATGGCGATGGTATTGAAGCTGCGTACCGTGGTACACGCGGGTCCGGGGTCGAGAGATCCACAGCTATCAGGATCAGACTAACCCCGATTATTTCTTCGCCATAATGTAGCAACTCTGTTCGATGTGACAATGGAAAGGTAGATTAAAGATGATGATGTAGTGTGAGTCCTTTCCAATGTTAAGGCTGACATCTGGGAGTGTCTCCTTGGTTAGCACCATTATGGCGACTAACTCACCAGCATTATTTTTGATAAAACGGCCTGGAAGCCTCATAGTTATGTGTCGGGGGTTATTTTCCGGAAAATGGACACGTAAGTCGAATTCGTCAATGCTACCGACACATCAGTGAAAGGTGTGGCGACTGCGCATAGGAAGGAACAGGTGACGACAACTAACATTCAAGAGGCCCACGGATCTAGTCAATGAGTTTTTTAATATTAGATCAAATCAAATGGTTTTTTCGCTACTACTCGAAATGAAACAACTCAAACATGACAATTGGTGGAATAAAATCCAGTGAACATAAATGGAAGCAATAGGGGAAATGTCGGGATAGCGAGTAAAATAAACTGCCGTGGGGCGAAGTGCCACGCTAGCGACTGAAACATTGAAACACAGAGATTTCTCGGGGGCTTAGATTCTGCACGCGGCGGGTCGTCATGGGTATTGTATTCTTCAGCTCTGAGTTGATAAGTGATCCCACCACATGACCACGAGCTACGTTTCTCTTATCCAAGGTGAAAGCTCACGACAATGAAGAGATATCGGTGTTTTAATGATGGTGTTTTCCAATGATGGTGTTTTCCAATGATGGTGTTTTCCAATGATGGTGTTTTCCAATGACTTGGCCCAGCTTCCTGTTCTCCCAAACAAGTGACACGAGAATAACGGTGGGACGGAGTACCCCTAGTGGTATTCGATTGACCTTATTACCGCTAGTATATACGATGTGATTTCAGCGAGTAGTCCACGGAATATATTCAACACCAGTATAGAGAACCTCGCAGCGATCATTACAAGTGAATATCTTCACTTTTAAATTGCGTCAAATTATGTAGTTTCATACAACTTTCAAGTCCGCGGTCTGTTTGAAATGATTGTTATTTATAAATAGGATGTCAGTTTATCCACGGGTGGTGCCCGCAAGGATAATCAACGCGTACAAGCTGCAGAGCTCGGGGCAATGGTGAAAAGTGACTGTATGCGCTCTTAGATTTGCTCGACCTACGGCAGGTTTATTGTCAAGTTGTCAATGGAAGAAACTCAGTTTAAGGAATTAGGCCAATGCATTGCCTCGCACGGTGTGAAGGCACTCGGTTTGCAGATCATGGACCTTGTCAGTTGAACACTGGCCTGAACGTATGATGAGCCTGAAGGAGACATGCATCGAAGTGGCGACAAAGGGGGGGAGGGGGGGGGGGCAATTTGAGCCATGCAGTGACATCTTATTTAAAACAAGTGTCGTTCATGGTTCGGATGTTAGTGTAGGCACGGCTAGTGCCTCCAAATGTATTCAACATGTATGGGGACAACTGCAGAGCTCACGGCGATAATACAAAGCGACTATATGCGTTGTTACATCGGCTCAAATAATATAGCTTATACCATCTGCAACCACGGCTGCAAAGTGAGTTGAATAAAGGGCGCTATTGGGCTCTTCGTGTTTTGGTTGAGAATGGTCAGCGAGTGTATCCAAATGATGGTGCAAGAGCTTTGTCAGGGCAACTATGTTCATCCACCACCGATATGGGGGTCTACTGAAACACGAGTGGAAGGTGTGGCGACCACGGAAAGGAAAAAACGTATGTTCAACTCTAAATGCTGGATCGGGTAATTGATGGATTGGTCATTTCTCCAACCGCGCATAATGTCACAATGTGGAAACAGAGAAACGAGCACGGCGATGGTGTCGAGGCTGCGCACTATGGTACACGCAGATTCGGGCTCGGAATATCGAGCTATCAGCTTCAGAGTGATCTGTTGGAATACGAGCGTTACATAAGTTCGTAACACATATTCCTTTTGTTCTTTGTTCTTTGTTTCTTTACTCCCATTGTTCAATCCCTTTTTGTTGCCCCATTTGATATTCTATTGTTTAGCAGACATATATAAGTAGCCTAGTGTTCATGTATTTACTCATTCGTTTGCCTAATCTTACTACAAGATATACGCACAAACGGAATTTATATACTACTCTTATAGTTCATTCGGAGCTTCTATATTTTATTTCAATATGATCAACATTATTTTCTCGGCAGACATCCAGAGCGAGTAATCTGGACTCGCGTCCATCAGAATCAGGCTGGTGGGACAGTTTCATTGGCGGATGTAAGACGGTGCGATAAGGTAAAATATTATCAACGTACCTTGCGTATGGGCCCAATGAGTGAAGAAACCACATTCAGCTGGTTGATGTGATCGGTGAGAAGCGTGCTGTCGTCGAAGAAGATTTGCAGGAGTAAATACTCCAGTACAGTGGATGGGATGTCCACAAATCAAGATGAAGTGCCAATGACGCTATATGCACGTTTATGTCGTGCACTATAGCCTTCAATACAGCTCCAGCAATATCTCGAAACCATGCATCTTGGTGGATGCAACACACAAAAAGCCGGATAGGATATTCATCACAGTAAAGTGGTTGTGGGTGATTTTGTCTGTTATGGCTTGGTGGGCTGGCTGGATGAAATGATGTCATGTTGCGACGCACTGTTGTAACCAGAATTCAATGAAACCTCTGATCGCCGAGAGCTCCGCTACAGATAGTTGACGCACGTGGCAGATCGCTTCCACGATATACCAGAGGCCGATAATTATCCGGGGATTATGAGATAAGGTTAAATAACCGGCGATGTGTATGATAAATGTTGATGCAACCTGGTATGCAGCGGTGACGTGATCAAAACGTTGTGAATTGATGACGTAATCGCATTTGACGCGTCTCCATCTAACCAATGGACACCGGGGCAGTAAATGAAGGCCGAAGCGAAAGATAGCATAAGGAGGGTAGTGTGACTTCTCCTACCCTGCTCCATGTGGAGTAAAGACATCGGGAACCTTTGTAACACCTTCTCCGCTCTTCTCCGAATTTGAGGGGGGTATGTAGGGCTAAGACTCAGACATGAGTATTTTGAATGTATTCAACATTGACGCTGAGTTATCCCTACCTGTCTATAGAGTGAACACCACCAGAATAGGGATAAAATAATCGACGCTCCCTCCGGAATTTCGTGGGTCTACGAAGACGTGAGTATTTCGAGTGTATTCGATGATTGACGCTGAGCTATCCCTACCTCATTCAATCAATGCTCTGTTGAATTAGTCTAACTAGTCTTGCCAAAGTTTAATTATGGGTCAGGAACCCGTCAAGCCGAGATGCTGTGAGACCATTCCCCAGCCCGCGGTCTCACTGACATATGGGATGTGGCGTTCGTGGACTCCCTGGCATCCCAACCATACTCGAAGGGTCATGGTAAGTTGCCTCTCCTTGGCAGCGAAACATCCAGTTTGTCAACAGTCGTGCACCGAGAATTAAACTCAAGCCGGCTCTTGTTTGAATAATGGCCATCCGTATTCAATTCTATCATAATCCCACCACACGATTTCTAGTTTAAACAATTTTTTATCGCCCCAATGAGGACTGTATTCCTCGTGTGACTTTACCATATCAAGGGGCTTGCATCTCCGAAAGGTCTGAGAAAATCAAGAAAGATAACGATAGTTGACCCGTCCGCTGCAATATCCAAGAGGAGTTCAGGGCAATTTTTCACGAGGTGGCTGATCGTCGAACGTGAATATATTTTGTTCTCTGTCTTGCTCAGTGAGCTTTTAGCGGCGACGCCCCAGGTTAATACTGTTCATCCATTGCTGTAGCTGTTGGATGTGACGATGGCAAGGTAGATTAAGGATTGTGAGGCACTGTACGTCCTTGCGAATGTCAAAGCTGACAGGTAGCTGTGTCTCCTTGGCGAGCACCTTTATAGCGACGAACTCACTAGCATTGTTTTGATGAAACGGCCTGGAAGCCACATAATTATGTTTCGGGGGTATTTTCCGGAAAACGAAGAGGTAATTCCAATTCGTCAACGGTGTCGACACAACATTGAAAGGTGTGGCGACTAATGCATAAGATGGAACAGGGGACGACAACTAACGTTCAAGAGGCTCACGGATCTAGTCGAAGGGTTCTTTAATATTGGATTGAATTAAATACATTTTTCGCTGCTACTCGCGATGAAATAATTCAAACATGCCAATTGGTGGAATGAACTCCAGTCAACTGAAATGGAAGCAGCAGGGGAACTGTCGGGATAGGGAGAAAATAACTTGTCGTGGCGTGTAGTATGACGCTAACGACTGAAACATTGAAACAGACCATAAACCAGAAATTCTCGGGAAATGACTGCTCCACGCGGCGGGTCGTGGGTATTCTTCAGCTCTTAGTTGATATGGGATTCCGCCTGACATGACCATCCATGAGCTACCTTTCTCTTATCCAAGGTGAAAGCTCACGACATGTGAAGAAATGTCGGTGTCTTGATCATGGTGTTGTCTATTGGTTTGGCCCCGGCTTCCTGTTCTCCCAAACAAAGGACACGAGAAGAATGGTGGGACCGCCTGGTTTGAGACGCCGTAGTGGTATTAAATTGACGTTGTTACTCCTAGTATATGCGATGTGATTTCAGCGAGTGGTCATTGGAGTATATTCAATCCCAGTGTAGAGAACCTCGCAGCGACTATTACAAGTGACTATCTTCGCTTTTAAATTGTATCAAATTATGTAGCTTCATACAACTCTCAAGTTCGCTTACTGTTTGAAATAATTGTCATTGATAAATAGGACATCAGTCTAGCCGCTGGTGGTGGCCGCGAGTGTATTCAATGCATGTATGGCATCAACGCGTGCAACATGCAGAGCGCACCGCGGCGACGAAAAGTGACTGTATGCGCTCTTATATTTGCTCGGCCTATGGCAGATTTATTGTCAAGTTTTCAATGGAAGAGAACTAGTTTAAGGAATTCGCCCAGCACATTGACTCGCACGGTGTGGAGGCCCTTGGTGGGAAGATCATGGATCTTGTTGATTGAACATTACTCTGAAGGTATGATGAGCCTGAACGAGACATGTATTGAATTGGGGGTGGGGGAGACCTTTTTCAGACCTCCAGTGATATCTCACTTTAAAATGAGGATCATAGTCTAATCACGGCTAATGCCCCCAAATGTATTCTACGCATTTATGGAGACAACTGAGGAGCTCGCGGCGATAATGAAAAGTGACTATATAGTTCTTACATAGGTTCACACCATATGGATTTATAGCATCTGCAACCCCGCCTGCAATCCTGGTCTGGTTGAAATGTGTCGGTATCATCGAAGAGAAATGATTAGAAAGTGTGTCCAATCGGTGGTGTAAGACCTTTGTTAGGGCAACCATGTGCCTTCAACACTGATAGGGGGGTCTAATTAGACCGTACCGACACACAAGTGGCAGGTGTGGCGACCACGCAAAGGAAGGAACGCGCGGTGAAATCTAAAGTTTTAAGCGAATAATTGAAGAAATCGTCGTTGGTCGTGCCGCGCAGAATCTCACAACGTGGAAGAAGAGAAACGAGCATGGCGATGGTATCGAGGCTGCGCGCTGTGGTCAACGCAGATTCGGGCTCGGAAGATGCAGCTATCAGCTTCAGAGTCAAGTCGATTATTGTTTCACCAGACACTAGGAGAACCCAATCTGGGCTCGTATGTGTCAGAATGAGACTGGTAGGACAATTGTATGGGCGGATGTAAGACGGTGCTAGAAGATAAAATATAGTGAACGTACCGTACGATGGGCCCAATGAGCGAAGAAAGCACTTTCAGCTGGTTGATGTGATCGGTGAGAAGCGTGCTGTCGTTGAAGAAGGTTTCCAAGGAGTCAATACTCTCATACAGTGAGTTCGACATGTGCACATCAAGATGAAGTGTCAATGACGCTATATGCATGTTTATGTCGTCCAATAAAACTTTCAATACAGCCCCAGCGATATCTCGAAACCATGCATCTTGGTGCATGCAACACAATAGAAGCTGGATAGGAGACTCATAAAAGTTAAGTCGTTGTGTCAGATATTCTCTGTTATGGTTTTGGTGGGAAGGATGAAATGGTGTGACGGCACGACGCACGGTTGTAACCAGAATTCAATGCAATCTCTGATCGCCGTGAGCTCCTTTACAGATAGTGGACGCATGTGGCAGATCGCTTCCACGATATCAGCAAGGCCGAAAAGGGGCAAGGGCCCATCAAATCCTGAGACATAATGAGATTCTGAGAAATAACGGGCGATGTGTATGATAAATGTTGATGCAACCTCATCCAAGTTGGTGTGCAGCGGTGACTTGACTAAAACGTTGTAAAGTGATGACGTAATCTCAGGCAACGCGTCTCTATCTAACCAATGAGCGCCGGGGTAGGAAAAGAAAGCCAAGAGTGTCATAAGCTGGGTAGTGTGACCTTTTCCGCTCCGTCGGGTGTGACGTGAAAATATCGGGAAAGTCCCACATATTTAAAATAGTATGAGTTGGCTTATTGTACTACACAATCTACAAGTGGGTAATAGACTTGTAGTAATAGTACTTGTTTGTCAATCAATGTGTCAGTTAGTGAATCACCTTTTGACATGATAGGTAGGATTCCAGTTTAGGTGTACACTGGTTCTGGCATCCATTAACCTCAGAAAAACATGGTCCACAATTAGCATCCTCCTATGAAAAAGTGAAGAAATGGGTGAACCACCCCTAGGAAAAGGGTGGTTTCATCACCAATTCCAACAGGACATTCATCAGTCTCAGTTTGTCGCCCCAATCCATCCTTCATTTTCTGGTGTGGCATGATTGTTAGTCAAGGAAATAATGAAGTCTGTGGGTCCATACAAATTCCTAGCTCATCAATGGCTATCGTCATCACCAAATGGGTAGAAGATACAGTGCATGTCAAGGTAATGCATCATAATGTAATGACTCTGGGGATAATATTCAGTGCAGCGGAATGTAAGGGAGTGAGACTCCCTACACTGTGATTTGGTAATAATTAGTTCTATTGTTGTCCACATCCCATTGTAGTCCACATCCCATTGTAGTTCACATCCTATTGTAGTCCACATCCCATTGTTGCTCACATCCCATTGTTCTCGCCTAGTATATATTATGTACATGTGGATTTCAATACAGTAGTGGTTTATTCCTCATCACTCATTCTAGTGTCTGTCTGCACCTGCAGCAGATACTAGTCTTACAGGAATAGCAACAAGAATATTTTTTTAAAATACAGTTGGGATCACTCTCAATGATAATTAAACTTCAGTATCCTGGGGCCAGACCAAAAATGACGGGAATTCCCTTCAAGACAGTGGCAATGGCTGCATCCGGTCTCGGATTGGTGTGTAAACATTCCTGAACAAGTCCTCTCTGGTCGGTTCAAAAACGGTCCAAGAATAATTATCCCTGGTGAGATGTACACATGTAGTCCTACAATATTTAGTCACAAACCACGAATCCTACAACTTCAGAGGTATCATCGACCCAGTTTTCATCACGGACTCAGCACAGAGCTGCAATTTGGATAAGAAGTGATTGTACAAGCTCTGAAATTGCCCCGCCCCAAACAACGGAGGTTGATTCCACTTTTATTCACCCTCCAAGGCTAGTTAAAAATGGAACGATGAGATCCTCCTGTTAGTTTCTTCCAAATCTGTCAGCATTTTCTGAGGAGAAATTGTGTTGAGTTATGGAGCAGGATGTTTGCCAGGTCAAACAATGTCTTTCCAAGGCTGATATGAAGTTCAAAGAAGATGTTGCTGCTACACCAGCAAAATGTGTGGCCACCACAGAAAGAAAGGAAAGAGTGGTGGAAACTAAATTTTCAAGACACTCAAGGCTGAACCGCTTGTTGATGGGCTGTGCATTGTGTCTTAATGTCTTAATCTGCAAGGAGACAAATAAAAATTGGGACCGCATAGTATAGTATTTCTAGCATTCTTGAGCATCAGAGTTGAAATCAAAATGGCTTTTCTGATATCGAGAAGTGACATTGCCTATGTATATTATAAATGCAGTCCAGAGCGATGCCGACCGATTGCTGCCTTCAAGTTCACAGTGGTACACGTGAGTCCAGGGTGGAAAGATCCAGCTATCAGGGTCAGAGCAACCCTGAATATTTCTTTGCCATATAATGTAGCAACTCTGTTCAATGTGACGAGCGCAAGGTATATTAAGGATTGTAAAGTACTGTGAGTCGTTGCCAATGTTCAAGCTGACATCTGGCAGTGTCTCTTTGGCTAGCACCATTATGGTTACTAACTCACTGGCATTACGTTTCATAAAACGGCCTGGGAGTATGCATAGGAAGGAACAGGTGACAACAACTAATGTTCAAGAGGCCCACGGATCTAGTCGACGATTGCATTAATATTAGATTGAATCAAATGACTGTTTTGCTACTACTCAAAATGAAATAATTCAAAGATGACAATTGGTAGAATGAACTCCAGTCGACTGGACTGGAAGCAGTAGGGGAAATGTCGGGATAGCGAGTGAAATAAATTGTCATGCCGTGTAGTGTGACACTAGCGACTGAAACATTGAAACACAACACAAACGAGACTTCTCGTGATTTGGCTTTTGCATGTGGTGGGGCGGTGTGGGTATTTTTTAGCTCTGATTGATAAGTTATTCCCCCTGACACAATGACAAACTACCTTTCTCTTATCCAAGGTGAACACTCACAACAATGTGAGGTGTGGGTGTTTCATCATGGTGTTGTCCTTGGTTTCACCTGGCTTCATGTTCTCTGAACAGGTGATGACACGAAGGTAACAGTAGGACCGCCTTCTTTGAGACGTCCTGGTGGTATTCGATTAACATTGCTACCGCAATGTGATTGCAGTGAAGGAAAGTCCTCGGGCTATATTCAACACCAGTCTAGAGAATCTCGCAGTGATCATTACAGGTGACTATTATTGTTTTAAATTGTGATAAATTATGTAGCTTCATACAACCCTCAAATCCACATTCTGTTTGAAATGATGGTCATTTATAAATAGGATGCCAATCTAGCCACAAGTGGTGCCTGCAAGTGTACTCAACGCATGTATGGCATCAATGTGGACAAGCTGCAGAGCTCAGGGCAATGGTGAAAAGTGACTGTATGCGCTCTTATATTTGTTTGACATATGGCAGCTTGATTTTCAAGTGTTCAATGGAAGAGAATTAGTTTAAGGAATTCGCCGAACAAATTGCCTCACATGGTGTGAAGGCCCTTGGTTTTGAAATAATGGATCTTGTTGATTGAGTACTGGCGAAGATATGATGAGCCTGAATGAGACATGCATCAAAATGCGGACAGGGGAGGACTTTTTCAGACATTCAGTAAGATCTTATTTAAAATGTGATAATACACCAAGGTGGCTATATGTGTCCTTACATGTAGGCGATTTATATGATAAATGTCGATACAACATCATCAAAGTTGGTGTTTAGTGCGGGGTTGGTGGCACTATTATAAAATAATAACCCAATTGCAATTACTTTACTCATTCGCAGGCTTGTGGATTTCATGGAAACCATCTACCACGTGCGTCAGCAATGTGTAGAAGAGGTTACTGCGATCAGAAGCTACTTGAATTCGTGTTATAATGGTGCATTGCGCCATCGCACCTCATCCTGCTGACGAAACCATTGTCGCCAGAATAGCCGATAATGACCTTGAGTTAACCAAAATCCTATTCAGCTATTCGTGGGTTGCATCCACCAAGTTTATGGTTTTGACAGGTTGCTGGAGCTGTATTGAAGATTATCGTGTGAAGCAATTTCAGAGGGCATACAATCACTTCTGATTCTTAGTGCAGCTCCGTGCTGCATCTGTGGAAGCCTGTCATCAAATAGGCTCACTGGGTCTGGGTCACACAGTTGATAGGATACACTGTGAGGTGGTAATAGGCTCTCATCATTCTTCTCTGTCCATTATTCTCCAAATGTATATGTACTTTACATGTGGTTTTCATAAAGTAGTGGTTTATTCCCCCTTATCACTCAATCTATTAGCTGTTTTCATTTGCAGCAAATATTCATCCTACACTATTCAACTGTTGCACTATTGAAACATGGCAAATCACAGCCAAACCAAAAATTGCTACCAATGTGATTCAAATAACAACTGCATAACAGCTAGAATAATTACTATCTGAGGGATGAAGGTGCAGAAGGTTCTGTTATAAACAATATAATTTTGTGATGATCTGTATCATAATCTTATTCAGTTGAGATGGATTCCTATCACTATTAGAATGATATCATATGCTTCATTAGTGTTAAGAACTGAAAAGTAACTAGTGTCGGTAGGCCGACAGGGACCGATTGGAAGGACTTGGCTTCAGCTTATGTGTCACAAATATCCATCAGGTGTCCTTACACCTGGGGGGGCTAAGGGTGGTAGCTCAACACCTTCAAGGTAGGTCTGAACCGTTACCTCATCGTGATTCCCCAGAGTTGTCTCATTGAGAGCAGACATTTGGGTGTAGCAGTCGCACATACACTAGAAGAAAGTGCCAGGCTTTTGTAGTGCAGTCAGTCAGAGTGTTCTACAGACTTGTGGCTGTGCTTACACAAGATTCACAGCATGTCATCCCTACCTTCGTAAGCAAAATGCCCTCACCTTCTTTGAACTATATAGGCTCCAGTGGACTTGGCTACTTTACTACTTTCTTACTAATAATAGTTTTGATATTTTTCACCCCATAATTTAGTATTTAGGGAATTATTGAACGTCACAGTTGCAATATGGCTTTGCTGACGTTGGCGCTGTCAACTGACCTCAGCTTTTATCCGGCGAGATTGCGCGCTTCCTGTTTAATTTTATCAAAATTTTCAATAAGAAACCCGGGTCAATCTAGTCAGGTTGATGGTAAGCAATGCGGTTTATTCAGGCACCCTTGCCACTTCAAACGGCTTGAATTTTGTAGAATGTCTGAACAAGACAAAGAGTAAAGTAAGACCAGAGTTTTCAGGGTACATTTTATTGACGTACATACGGGTCAAACTTGGAATATCTTCGATTGTGGCGTGTCCATCAGAATTTGTATTAATAAACTGTACCCCCTTGCCACTTCAAACGGCTTGAATTTTGTAGAATGTCTGAACAAAACAAAGAGTAAAGTAAGACCAGAGTTTTCAGGGTACATTTTATTGACGTACATACGGGTCGAACTTGGAATATCTTTGATTGTGGCGTGTCCATCAGAATTGGTATTAATAAACTGTACCCATAACCCCATGTCAGGTAATACTTGCTTACTCCAACCTCATTATTTTCTGTCTTGCTGAGTGGAATGTTTTGCCCCAGGCTCACACTCTTGATGCGTGAACATGGCTCTTCAATGCGACGATGACAATGTAGATCCATGATTGTGACCCATGCAGCTTGACCTATTGCAGGCGGAGTTCGTCTGGTACGTACAGATTCACCATGCTGGGAATGCTTAAATGTCCACTTTTTCTGCTTGCTCGCTGGCCCCTTTTGGGACGGGAGATGACAGTGTCTCTTCTGTCCCACACGATGGGTATTCATCCCAGCTCTGAGTTTGATGCGCCATCCATCCTTCATTTTCTCGTTTTGAATGATTGTCATTCAGGGAATTAATGAGGTACTGTGAGTTGATATGAATTTCCAATTTGATCATCGGGTATTGTCATTATAAAGTGGGCAGAAGATACGATGCTTGCCGGGGCAATGCATCATAATGTATTGACTCCGGGGATAGTCTTCAGTGCAGCAGGAAAAAATAGAATACCATTTGGATCACTCTCGATGACAATGAAACTTTGGTATACTAGTACCAGAACCGAAAAGGACAGGAATTCCTTCAAACAGTGGCAAAAGCCGGACCTGGTCTTAGACTGGTTCAAGAATTCCTATCGATGTCGTCACGGTTCGGTTTAAAAATAGTCCGGGAATAATTATTGCCTGTGAGATATGTATATCTAGTCCTACAATATATTTAATTATTAGTCACAAAACACGAGGGTGGATGCAACCCACGAATGACTGAATGGATCTTGGTTAACTCAATGTCGTTACTGGCTATTCTGGTTATCATCAGCAGGCAACAGGATGAGGTATGATGGCGCGATGCACCGGCGTAACAAGTAGCCTCTGATCAAAGTCACTTCCACACTGCTGACGGACATGGGAGATGGTTTCCACGATATATGCAAACCTACCAATGAGTAAAGTATCTTGACCATCAAATGTTGATAAATGTTGGGCGATTTGCATGATAAATGTCGATGCGACATCATCAAAGTTGGAGTTGGTGTTTAGTGGTGGCTTGGTGGCAATATTATAAAATAACGACCTCGTTGCAGTTGATGTATTACTTCTATCTGACCGATCGAGACCGGGGCATCACATGAAGGTGAAACCCAAAGATGTCAATAGCTTGCCAATGTGATCTCTCCGCTGTATATAGAGTGAATACCAGCGGAACAGGCATAAAATCGTCGACACTCCCTCCGGAATTTCGTGGTTCTACGAAGACGTGAGGATTCCGAGTATATTCAATGATTGACGCTGAGCTATCCCTACCTCATTCAATCAACGCTCTGTTGAATTAGTCTGTCTAGTCTTGCCAGAGTTTAATTCCAAATCAAAGACCGGTCAACCCAGAATACTGTGAGACCATTCCCCAGTCCACGGTATGACTGACATACGAAGTGAAGTAGGATGTGGCATTCGTGGACTCCCTGGCATCCCAACCATACTCGAGGGTTCATGGTAAGCTGTCTCTCTTTGGCAGTGAAACATATCCGCATTCAATTGTATCCTAATCCCACCACACGATTTCTAGTTTAAACTATTTTTTATCACCTCGATGAGGACTGTACTCCTCGTGTGCCCTTGCCATATCAAGGGGCTTGCATCTTCCGAAAGGTCTGGGAAAGCAGGAAAGATAACTATAGTTGACCCGTCCGCTGCAATATCCAAGAGGATTTCAGGGCAATTTTTCACGAGGTGGCTGATCGTCGAACGTGAATATGTTTTATTCTCTGTCTTGCTCAGTGAACTGTTCGCCGCGACACCCCAGGCTCATACTATTCATCCATTGCTGTAGCTGTTAGATGTGACTATGGTAAGGTAGATTCAGGATTGTGAGGTACTGTACGTCCTTGCGAATGTCAAAGCTGACATCTAACTGTGTCTCCTTGGCGAGCACCTTTATGGCGACGAACCCACTAGCATTGTTTTGATGAAACGGTCTGGAAGCCACGTAATTATGTTCCGGGGGGTTTTTTCCGGAAAACGAAGACGTAATTCGAATTCGTCAATGGTGTCGACACACCAGTGAAAGGTTTAGAGACTAACGCATAGGAAGGAACAGGGGACGACAACTAACGTTCAAGAGGCCCACGGATCTAGTCGAATAGTCCTTTAATATTATATTGAATCAAATCAATTTTTTGCTACTACTGGCAATGTCATAATTCAAGAATGACAATTGGTGGAATGAACTCCAGTCAACTGACATGGAAGCAGCAGGGGAACTGTCGGGATAGGGAGTAAAATAAAGTGTCGGGGCGTGTAGTTTGACGCTAACGAGTGAAACATTGAAACAGACCATAAACAAGAAAATCTCGGGGAATGACTGCTCCACGCGGCGGGTCATGGCTATTCTTCAGCTCTTAGTTGATATGGGATTCCGCCTGACATGACCACGAGCTACCTTTCCCTTATACAAGGTTAGAACTCACGACGTGTGAAGAAATGTCGGTGTCTTGATCATGGTGTTGTCCATTGGGTTGCCCCCGGCTTCCTGTTCTTCCAAACAAAGGACACGAGAAGAATGGTGGGACCCCCTTCTTTGAAACGCCGTAGTGGTATTCGATTGTCATTGTTACTGCTAGTACATGCGATGTAATTTCAGCGAGTAGTCATTGGGGTATATTCAATACCAGTGTAGAGAACCTCGCAGCGACTATTACAAGTGACGATCTTCGCTTCTAAATTGTATCAAATTATGTACCTTCATACAACTCTCAAGTTTGCGTCCTGTTTGAAATGATTGTCATTGATAAATAGGATGTCAGTCTAGCCGCTGGTGGTGGCCGCGAGTGTATTCAATACATGTATGGCATCAACGCGTGGAACATGCAGAGCACGCGGCGGCGGCGAAAAGTGACTGTATGCGCTCTTATATTTGCTCGGTCTATGGCAGCTTTATTGTCAAGTTTTCAATGGAAGAGAATTAGTTTAGGGAATTCGCCCAGCACATTGACTCGCACGGTGTGGAGGCTCTTGGTGGGAAGATCATGGATCTTGTCGATTGAACATTACCCTGAAGGTATGATGAGCCTGAAGGAGACATGCATCGAATTGGGGGTGGGGAGACCTTTTTCAGACCTCCAGTGATATCTTACTTTAAAATGTGGATGTTAGTCTAATCACGGCTAGTGCAAATGTATTCAACACATTTATGGGGACAATTGAGGAGCTCGCGGCGATAATGAAAGGTGACTATATAGTTCTTACATGGGTTCAAACCATATATATTTATAACATCTGCAACCCGGACTGCAACCCTGGTTTGGTTGAGATGTGTCGGCATCATCGAAGAGAAATGATTAGAAAGTGTGTCCAATCGATGGTGTAAGACCTTTGTCAAGGCAACCATGTGCCTTCAACACTGATAGGGGGGTCTAATTTGACCGTACTGACACACAAGTGGAAGGTGTGGCGACCACGCAAAGGAAGGAACGCGCGGTGAAATCTAAATTTTCCACCCAGTAATTGAAGGATTTGTCGTTGGTCGTGCCGCGCATAATCTCACAACGTGGAAGAAGAGAAACGAGCATGGCGATGGTATCGAGGCTGCGCACTGTGGTCAATGCATATTCGGGCTCGGAAGATGCAGCTATCAGCTTTAGAGTCAAGTCGATTATTGTGTCCCCAGAGACTAGGAGAACCAAATCTGGGCTCGTATGTGTCAGAATGAGACTGGTAGGACAATTGTATGGGCGGATGTAAGACGGTGCTGGAAGATAAAATATAGTGAACGTACCGTACAATGGGCCCAATGAGCGAAGAAAGCACTTTCAGCTGGTTTATGTGATCGGTGAGAAGCGTGCTGTCGTTGAAGAAGGTTTCCAAGGAGGCAATACTCCGATACAGTGAGTTCGACGTGTGCAAATCAAGATGAAGTGTCAATGACGCTATATGCATGTTTATGCCGTCCAATAAAACGCTCAATACAGCTCCAGCGATATCTCGAAACCATGCATCTTGTTGGATGCAACACACGAGAAGCCGTATCGGATATTCATAAAGGTTAAGTCGTCGTGTCTGAGATTCTCTGTTATGGTTTTGGTGGGAAGGATGAAATGGTGTGATGGCACGACGCACGGTTGTAACCAGAATTCAATGCAACCTCTGATCGCCGTGAGCTCCTCTACAGAGTGTGGACGCATGTGGCAGATCGCTTCCACGATATTCACAAGGCCGAAAAGGGGTAAGGGCCCATCAAATTTTGAGACATAATGAGATTCTGAGAAATAACGGGCGATGTGTATTATAAATGTTGATGCAACCTCATCCAAGTTGGTGTGCAGCGGTGACTTGACTAAAACGTTATATAGTGATGACGTAATCGGAGCTGACATGGCAAGTGGCTCTCCACCTAAGCAATAAACGCCGGGGCAAAAAAGGAAGGCCGAAGCTAAGAATGTCATAAGCTCGGTAGTGTGACCTTTACCGCTCCGCCCCATGTGACGTGAAAATATCGGGAAACTCTTTAAAACTTTTGTCGCTCTTCTCCGAATTTGAGGCGGGTATATAGGTCTACGACTCAGATATGAGTATTTCCAGTGTAGTCAATGATTGAGGTACCCCTACCTCGCTAAATCAGCACTGTCTTGAACTAGTTTTCCCAGTCTTGGCAGCGTAAGATGCTTGTGTAGAAACTTGCCAAAGGCACCATCGTCGTCTTGTAACAAACGGGTGATTTCCCGGTATATTGTCAGCTTTGCGACCATCGAAGCCGTCTTAGCACTGTGAAGTACTTTCATCCCAACCCTTTCCAAACCGACTCCACAGTAATACCCGGGGCCAATTTCAATACTTGACATTGTCCCCTGACTCCGCGAGATCATTCCCCAGTCATCGTCATGACTCCAATAGGGGCTGAGGTTGGATGTCATGTTGGTGGATATCTTAACAACATTCGGTGGGTCATGGTAGCCCGTTTCTCCTTGACACTGAATACGCAGCATGTGATACATATCACATGGAAATAGCATTATACTGTACTCACCCATTCGTCAACCCAAATCTCTATATGGTTTTCAGACAGCCGTATGTGTTGCCTACCATTGGGGGCCCGATAACATAAATCGTGGCCGGGTTCGTTACAACCCCATCGTTCTCGAAGCTTCTCCCTGAATCTCTCTCTCATCTCTTTAACGATCTCGTCCCGTTGCTCTGAACTCAATACACCGGAGGAAACTAAGGGTGGGAGTTCCTCAATGTCTTCAAGGTCGATCCCAGCCGTTGCCGAATCGTGATTCCCCGGAGTCGTCTCGTCGGAAGTAGACATTGGTGGGTAGCAGTCTTACTTACACGAGAAGGGGGTGCCTCGCCTTTATGCCCCCATTGGTCGGAGAGTTAATTCCACCAAGGTACAGCCTTATGGCCGTGCTTACACAGGATTCACAGCATGTCATCCCTGACAACGGAAGCAAAATCCCCTCACCTTCCTTAACCTATATAGATTCCAGTGGACGTAGTTACTTTGCTACTTTATTACGCCTTCTGCTGAAGGCTCACACAGTATCTAGTAATATTTTTGCCAACTGTGACCCCATAATATAGTATTTAGGGTGTTATTGAGCGTCAGGGTTGAAAGTAAAACAGCTTTTCTCTTATTCGAGAAGTGGCATTACCGTGAATAATATAAATGTAGTCCAGAGCTATGCTGATCCACTGCCGCTTCCAAGTTGTCTTTTTCTTAGGAGAGTGCGGGCTGCCAGTTTAATTCTATCAAAATCTTCAACGAGGAGAAACCCAGGGCAAGTCATGGTCTAGTCGGGTTGATGGCAAGCAACGTCGTTTCATCCTTCACCCTTGACATATCAATCGGCTTGAATTTTGTGCGTCTGAGGAAAGCAAATAGTAACATAAGATCAAAGTTCCCACCGCAGACTCCCCCGAGGCACACAAGGGTCTGACTTGGAATTATTTTGATTATGGCGTGTCCATCAGAATTTGTATTGACAAATTGTACATACAATCGCGTGTCAAGTCATACTTACTCACAACAGGCTCTATTATTTCCTGTATGGCTGAATGGAATTGATTCTTTGATACTCCGATGATCACGTAGGTCAATGGTTGTGACCCACCTGTTGCTTGAACTATTGCTTGCAGGCGGAGTTCTTCCAATACCTAAAGATTCACCGTGCCTGGCTGCGCCTGCAATGTCCTTTTCTGCAATCGTACCTGCCCCTTCGTTGCTGCCCACAGTGGGCAGCAACGAAGGGGCAGGTACGATTGCAGTGGGCAGCCCATTCCACTTTGAGCGCCACAAAGGTGGCCGTCACAATCCCTCTATGATGGTCATTCATCCCAGTTTGTGACCCCAATTCATCCGTCATTTTCTCGTGTTTCATGATTGTTTGTCAGGGAAATAATGAACTATGATGTGGGTCCATAAGAACTTCAATGGCTATTGTCATCAACAAATGGGTGTCAACAAATGGGTGTTGAAGATACGGTGCTTGCCAAGGGAATGCATCATAATGGGATGACTCTGAGGATGATCTTCAGTGCAGCAGGATCACAACAAAAATATTTCTTCAGAATACAGTTGGGATCACTCGACGACAGTTAAACTTCAGTATCCTGGGGCCACCCAAAAACGACAGGAATTCCCTTTTAAAGACAGTGGCAATGGTCACATCCGGTCTCCGATTGGTTTAAACATCTCTGATCAAGTCATCTCCGTTCGGTTCAAAAATGGACCAGGAATAATTGTTCCCGGTGAGATGTACACATGTACTCCTACAATATATATAACTATTAGTCGCAACCACGAATCCTACAAATTAAGAAATTATTGTACGTGCTCTGAAATTGCCCCAAACTACGCAGGTTTATTCAACTTTTATTCGCCCTCCAAAGCGAGTTAAACAAGGGAAATGATGAGACCCTCCCGTTAGTTTGTTCCAAGTATCTTGGCGTTATCTGAGTAGAAATCGTGTCGAGTTATGGAGGAGCACCTTCGCCAGGTCAAGCAACCTCTTTCCAAGGCTGATATGGAGTTCGACGAAGATGCTACTGCCACACCAGAGAAGCGTGTAGCTACCACAGAAAGGAAGGAATGAGCGGTGGAAACTAAATCTTCGAGACACCCAAGGTTGAACCACTTCTTGATGGGCTGCGCATTGTGTCATGATGTCTTTTTCTGTAAGGAGACAAACAGGAATTGGGACTCCATTGAGATCTGAGCTGTGGTCCACGTGAATTCCATGTCAGAACATCCAGTTACCGTCCCCAGCATGACAGCAACTAGTTTTTCCTCAGTTAGCAATGGAGGTAATTTAATGCGCAAATGTAAGACAATGGTGGAAGAGAAGACATAGCGAATATAGCATAAAATGGACACCATGAGCGAGGAACATTATTTAATGCACTCGTGAACTAGTCTGCCTAGCCTTGCCACAGTTAAATTCTTGCGCAGGAACCTGCCAAGCCAAGATGCTTTGAGACTATTCCCCAGTCCGCCGACGGCATCGCTGCTTCTGGAGATAGAACATGCGTTTTGAAGAAAAGATCAGCTTGACCGATACAAATATTGCCACCCCAGTGGATTGGTCAGTTGCAGTGTTCTTTGTTGTTCTTCAATGGCTTGCTTGCTTCCATCGCAATTGACATGATAATAACAAGCGGGGGGGCTTTCTTTGACACTTTCCAGTTCCATTCTAATTGATGTTATTGTCGTTCATAAATAGGATGTCATTCTAGCCACCTGCCAAAATTCAACGTATACGCTTAGCATCAAAGAATAAGAGGTACCGTGAATCTGCGCAAGTAAAAAATAGCTATATACGCTCTTACATTGACTCAAACTATGTAGCTTCATACCACTTGCAGATCCAGATACGAAGCGAAGAAATTAAAGTGAAATAGCCTATCCTGCTCCTAGTCCGGGTAAGATGTGTCGAGAGAAACGATTATAAATCGTGCTAAGTCGAGGAAGGCCTTCTCCAGGCCAACGATGCTTCTTCAACATTGATACCATGTTTGAATTAGACAATACGGATGCACCAGTGAAAGGTGTGGTGTCGACGCATAGGAAGGAGTTGTATGTGAGAACTAGACCTTCAGAGTGGAAGATGGATCCATCGTCCATTGAGCGACAGATCGTGTCCCAAACGAGAGAAACGAGTGTTAGTAATCAAGTCTTCGCATACACCGAAATCTGAATCAACCTACAATGACGAGTGTATGCGCATATATTGTAGTGTCGTTAGGGGGGGGGGACTAACCCCTAATTACGAATTTCTCCTTTATGATGCAATTGACTAGAAACTTCGAGCATCAAAATTTCCCTTTTCTACTCCCCTAATAACTCTCCTAAAATAATTAGAAAGTAAATAAAAAGTCGCGATATTTCGCCATATACCTCAGTGAAGTTTACTCACTCACTGAGGTATATGCGCAATCATCTATTCTTATTCTATTACTTACGAAACGCCGTATAGCTTCGAATTTAGGTACTATAATATATAGTGAAGTTTACTCACTCACTCACTGAGCTTCGAATTTAGACTCTATCCTTTCGAAACCTTGTCTCCTACTCAACAACGAGAATGGCGATGGTATTGAAGGTGCCCACCGTGGTACACGCGAATTCAGGGTCGAAAGATCCAGTTATCGGGATCAGAGTTACCCCGATTATTTCTTCGCCAAATAATGTAGCAACACTGTTCGATGTAACGATGTCAAGGTAGATTAAGGATTGTGAAGCACTGTGAGTCTTTGGCAATGTTAAAGCTGACATCTTGCAGTATCTCCTGGGCTAGCACCATTATGGCGACTAACTCACGAGCATTATCTTTGATAATACGGCCTGGAAGCCTCATAGTCATGTTCTGGGGGGTTATTTTCCGGAAAATGGAGACGTAAGTCGAATTGGTCAATGCTACCGAGACATCAGTGAAAGGTGTGGCGACTACGCATAGGAAGGAACAGGTGACGACAACTAACATTCAACAGGCCCACGGATCCAGTCGATGAGTCCTTCAATATTAGATTAAATCAAATGGCGTTTTCGCTACTACTCGAAATGAAACAATTCAAACATGACAATTGGTGGGATAACTCCAGTTAACATGAATGGAAGCAATAGGGGAAATGTCGGGGTAGCGAGTAAAATAAACTGCCGTGGGGCGTAGTGCCACGCTAGCGACTGAAACATTGAAACGCAGAGATTTCTCGGAGGCTTAGCTTCTGCACGCGGCGGGTCGTCATAGGTATTGTATTCTTCAGCTCTGAGTTGATAAGTGATCCCACCTGAAATGACCACGAGCTACATTTTTCTTATACAAGGTGAAAGCTCACGATAATGTGAAGAAGTGTCAGTGTTTTGATGATGGTGTTTTCCAATGACTTGGCCCGGCTTCCTGTTCTCCCAAACAAGTGACACGAGAATAACGCTGGGACGGCCTTATTCGAGTCCCCCTAGTGGTATTCGATTGACATTATCACCGCTAGTATATACGATGTTATTTCAGCGAGGAGCTCTCGGAATATATTCAACATCAGTCTAGAGAACCTCGCAGCGATCATTACTGAATATCTTCACTTTTAAATTGCGTCAAATTATGTAGTTTTATACAACTCTCAAGTCCGCGGTCCGTTTGAAATGATTGTCATTTATAAATAGGATCTCAGTCTAGCCACGGGTGGTTCCCGCAAGTGTATTCGAGTGACGTATGGCATCAACGCGTACAAGCTGCAGAGTTCGGGGCAATGGTGAAACGTCACTGTATGCGCTCTTAGATTTGCTCGACCTATGGCAGCTTTATTGTCAATTTGTCAACGGAAGAAACTTAGTTTAAGGAATTCGCGGTTTGAAGATCATGGATCGTGTCAATTGAACACTGGCCTGAAAGTATGGTGAGCCTGAAGGAGACATGCATCGAAATTGACATCTCATTTAAAACAAATGTCGTTAATGATTCGGATGTTAGTGTAGGCACGGCTAGTGCCTCCAAATGTATTCAACACATGTATGGGGACATCTGCAGAGCTCACGGCGATAATACAAAGTGGCTATATGCGTTGTTACATCGGCTCAAATAAGATAGCTTTATACCCCGGCTGCAAAGTGAGTTGAATGAAGGGCGACGCTATTGGGCTCCTCGTGGTTTGATTGAGATGTATCAGCATTGTCGAAGAGAAATGATCAGCGAGTGTATCCAAATGATGGTGCAAGACCTTTGTCAGGACAACCACGTTCCTCCACCACTGATCTGGGGTTCTACTTAGACCTTACTGACACACGAGCGGAAGGAGTGGCGACGACGCAAGGGAAGAAACGCGCGGTGAAATCTAAAGTTTTAAGCGAGTAATTGAAGAATTTGTCGTTGGTCGAGCCGCGCACGCATTACGTCACAATGTGGAAGGAGAGAAACAAGAATGGAGATGGTATCGAGGCTGCGCACTGTGGTACATACGGATTCGGGCTCGGAAGATCCAGCTATCAGCTTCAGAGTCAATGCGATTATTCGCTCACCATACCCAAGGAGATCCCGATTAGGACTCGTGTGGGTCAGAATGAGACTGGTAGGACAGTTTCGTGGGTGGATGTAAGACGGTGCTGGAAGATAACATATAGTGAACGTACCGTAAGATGGGCCCAATGAACGAAGAAACTACATTTAGCTGGTTGATGTGATCGGTGAGAAGCGTGCTGTCGTTGAAGAAGGTTTCCAAGGAGGCAATACTCCGACACAGTGAGTTCGACGTGTACCAGTCAAGATAAAGTGTCAATGACGCTATATGCATGGGTATGTCGTCCAATAAAACCCTCAATACAGCTCCAGCGATATCTCGAAACCATGCATCTTGGCGCATGGAACACACGAGAAGCTCTATAGGATATTCATAAAATCTAAGTCGTTGTGTCTGATATTCTCGGTTATGGTTTTGGTGGGAAGGATGAAATGGTGTGATGGCACGACGCACGGTTGTAACCAGAATTCAATGCAACCTCTGATCGCCGTGAGCTCCTTTGCAGATAGTGGACGCATGTGGCAGATCCCTTCCACGATGCACTTAAGTTTGAAAAGGCGTAAGCGCCGATCAAATCCTGAGAGATAACGGGCGATGTGTATGATAAATGTTGATGCAACCTCCTCAAAGTTGGTGTGCAGCGGTGACTTGACTAAAACGTTGTATAGTGATGACGTCATCGCAGTTCCTGACGCGTCTCTGTCGAACCAATAAACGCCGGGACAAAAGATAGCAGAAGTTGGGTAGTGTGACCTTTGCTACTCCACCGTGCATAAAGTGAAGACACTGAGAGCCTCTCTAACGTCCTCGCCGCTCGTCTCCGAATTTGAAGTGGATATGTGGGTCTACAGAGATGTTGGTATTTCGAGTGTATGTAACGTTGACACTGAGTTATCCCTACCTCGTTAAATCAACAGTCTCTTGAACTAGTCTTCCCAATCTTGGCATGGTGAGATGCTTGCGTAGAATCTTGCTAAAGGCACCGTTGTCTTGAGACCATTGACTCATTATTTGCCCGTATATTGTCAGCTTTGCCAACAGCGAAGCTTTCTTTGCACTGTGCAGGACTTTCATCCCAACCCTTTCCAAAGCGACTCCACAGTAATACCCAGGGCTAATTTCAATGCTTGATGATGTCTCAAGACTCCGTGAGATCATTCCCCAGTCATCGTCATGACTGCGATACGGGTTGAGGTTGGATCTCGTGTTGGTGGATATCTTAACAACATTCGGTGGGTCATGGTAGCTCATTTTTCCTTGACACTAAAATGCGCAACATGTGACACAGATAACAGGGAAATAGCATTATACTTTACTCACCCAGTCGTCAACCCAACTCTCTATTTGGTTTGCAGACAGTTGTATGTGCTGCTCATCATCAGGGGCCCGATAACATAAATCATGGTCGGGTTCGTTACAACCCCATCGTTCTTGAAGCTTCTCCCTGAATATCTCTCTCATCCCCTTCTGAATGATCTGGTCCCGTTGCTCTGAACTCAATAAATCTGGGGAAACTAAGGGTGGTAGTTCCTCAACGCCTTCAATGTAGGACTCAGCCGTTGCCAAATCGTGATTCCCCAGAGTCATCTCGATGACAGCAGACATTGGTGGGTAGCAGTCGTACTTACATTCGAAAGGGGTGCTGAACTTTTATGGCGCAGTCAGTGGGAGAGTTAATTCCACCAAGGTACAGCCTTGTGGCCGTGCTTACACAGGATTCACGGTCTGTCACCCCTGCCTTTGTAAATAACATCCCCTTACCCCCCATAAAGGCTCCAGCGCACTAAGTTACCTCACTACTTTCTTACGTCTTCTGCTGAAGGCTCACACAGCATTTAATAATAGTTCGGTCAATTGTTACTCCATAGTATAATATTATTGAGCGTCAGAGTTGCAATGCAGCTTTTCTGACATTCCAGAAGTGGCATCGCCAAGCATAATATAAATACACTCCAGAGCGATGCTCACCGGAGCTGTATTCAAGTTGGCACTGTCAACCTCAGACTTTATCCGGCGAGATTTCGCGCTTCCTGTTTAATTTTATCAAAACTTTCAATGAGAAGAAACCGGGGGTCCACGATGGTCTAGTCAGGTTAATGGCAAGCAGCGTGGTTTCTTCATCCACCGTTGCCACATCAAACGGCTTGAATTTTCTAGATTGTCTGAATAAGACAAAGGGTAAGGTAAGAGCAGAGTTCTCGGGTAGATTTATTGAGTTACGTAACGGTCAAACTTGGATTATCTTCGATTGTGACGTGTCCATCAGAATTTCTATTAATAAACTGCACACATAATCCTGTGTGAGGATACTTGCTTACACCTAGCTTTATCATTACCTGTCTTGCCGAGTGGAATGTTTCGCCCCAGGCTCATACTGTTGATGCGTGGACATGGCTCTTCAATGCGACGATGACAACGTAAATCCATTATTGCCACTCACGATAAACCTTCCGTATGATAATACCAGTCCGAAAAGGACAGTAATTCCCTTCAATAGCAACTTGCTAAAGGCACCATGGTCTCGTAACAAACGGGTGATTTCCCGGTATATTGTCAGCTTTGCGATCAGCGAAGCTGTCTTAGCAGTGTGAAGGACTTTCATCCCAACCCATTCCAAAACGACTCCACAGCAATACCCGGGGCCAATGTCAATACTTGACATTGTCCCCTGACTCCGTGAGATCATTCCCCAGTCATCGGCATAACTGCGATATGGGCTAAGGTTGGATGTCGTGTTGATCTCAACAACAGTGGGTGGGTCATGGCAGGTCGTCTCTCCTTGACACTGAAATGCGCAGCATGTGAGACAGATCACATGGAAATAGCATTATACTTTACTCACCCACTCGTCAACCCAAATCTCTATATGGTGTGCAGACAGTTGTATGTGCTGCTCGTCATCGAGGCCCCGATAACATAAATCATGGCCTGGTTCGTTACATCCCTGAATATCCCCCGTTTCTCTGAAGTCAATACACCCGGGGAAACTAAAGGTGGTATGTCTTCAAGGTTGATCCCAGCCGTTGCCGAATCATCATTCCCCAGAGTCGTCTCGTTGAAAGTGGACATTAGTGGGTAGCAGTCTCACCTACACTAGAAGGGGGTGCCTTGCTTTTGTGCCGCCACCAGTCGGAGAGCTAATTCCAGGAAGGTACAGCGTTATGGCTGTACTTACACTGGATACACAGCATTTCATTCTTTCCTTCGTCCATAAGGTTCCCTCACCTTCCTTGAACCTTATAGGCTCCACCGTAATGAGGTCACTACTTCTTACACCTTCCACTGAAGGCTCACACAGCATACAATAATGGTTCAGTCGATTGTCATATAGTATAGCATTTCTCAACGTCAGAGTTGAAAGCAAAACCGCTTTTCTGATATCGAGAAGTGACATTGTCATGTACCTTATAAATGCAGTCCAAAGCGATACCCAATGGTTGCTGCCTTCAAGTTGCCGCTGTCAGCCTCAGGCTTTGTCCAGAGAGATTGCACACTTCCCGTTTTGAATTTGGCAAACTTTCACCGAGGAGAAACCCGGGGCCAGTGATGACCTAGTCCCATTCATGGTAGGCAACGTGATTTTTTCATTCGCCCTCGCCATATCCTTGGTTGTGGCGAATCCATCCGGGTGTGTATTAACACATTCTAAATATAATCTCGTCTCAGGCGACACTGAGAGCTAGCCTTATTATTATCTCTCTGTCTGAGTGGAATGTTTCGCCCGACGCTCACACGATTGATGCGTGGACATTGCTCTTCAAAGCGACGATGACAAGGTAGATCAAGCATTGTGACCCACCCGTAGTTTGATCTGTTTCAGCTCTTGCGGTATGTAAAGATTCACCACGCTGGCTATGCTAATTTACATTCCCATTTTCTGCCATCTTTCTATCCCCTTCGGTGCTGCCAATTCCACTTTGCCCTTGGAGCTCCACATAGGGCACCGTAGCAATCCCTCTTCGTTCCCACACGATAGCCATTCATCGCAGCCTGGGTTTGTCACCACAATCGATCCTTCATTTCCTCGTATTGGCTAATTTGTCAGTCAAGGAATGGACGAGGTATCCTGAGTCTTAACATACTTCCGAGCTGATAATCGGCTATTGTCGTCAAACAATGGGCGGAACATGCGACGCTTGCCACGGCAATACATCATAGTGGCTCTCAGATAATCTCAAGTGCAGCAGGATAACAAAAGGATTATGTCTTGGGAATACCATTTGGATCACTCTTGACGACAATTATACTTCGGTACGCTGGTACCGGACCGAAAACGACAGCAATTCCTTTCAAAGACAGTGGAAATGGTCGAACCCAGTTTCAGAATGGTTCAGAAACACTCCAAGGATATTTGCTGCCGTGAGACGTATATATATAGTCTTACAATATATTCAATTATTAGTCACAAAACACAAAGTCCTACAAAGCCAAAGGTATCATCGACACAATTCTCGTCAGCAATGAATTCCAGAGTTGCAATGAGCATAAGAAGTGATTGAATGAGCTTTCAACCCGACTCAAATGATGTAAGTTTATGTAACTATTAATGCCGCCAAAGCGAGCTGGAAAAAAAAGGAAACAGGAAAGATATTATCTTCTTCCTTGCTTGCTTTCAATATACCAGTGAAAGGTGTGGCCACTGCGCAAAGGAAGGGACGAGGGGTAGAAACTAAATTCCCAAAGCATTCAAGGTTGAACCGGTTCGTTGAGCTGCTCATTGTCCCTTAATGTGGAAGGACATAAACAAGAATGGTGAGGGGAGAGAGCTTGAGAGCTGTGGTACATGCAGATTCCAGACCAGATGATCCAGCTATTAGTTCAGTATAACCGCAATTATTTCGTTGAGAGCCAACACCCATGGTCAACATGGTCTCCGAGTGATTTGCGTCAGAAATGGACTGGGGAGGAGATCTCATGCACAAATGAAAGACAATACTGGAAGAGAAAAGATGGTGAACATAGTGTATTATGGACTCCACAAGCAAGGAAACCACCCAAGTTGATGTGAGTGGAGAGCAGCACCGTGTTATCATTGAAGAAGGTTAGCAAGGCGAAAAAATTCCACGACAGTGATTGCTATGTCGAAAGATGAATATGACCCCTCAAGGATGTCATATTTATGTTTATTCCGTCCACCACGATATTGAATGGGTTAAAGGCCCTTGTTTATTGCGAGGCTTTGGGCTATAAGATCACTGGCCCTGGAGATTGAACATGGATTTTGAAGAGAAGATTCGCGTGAACAAGAGAAATGTTGTCATGGATCTGGCTTCCTTCATGTGAGCCTAGGTAAGTGACGTGGGAACTGAGGTGGTGGGGCTTCTTCGAGATTTGGTAGCGGTATTCCATATGATGGGATGGTCATTAATGAATTGGCTGTGGTTCTAGCCACGACTAGCACTTAATATATTCGATATATGTGTGAGAAAGAGCTGTAGAGGATGCTGGGAGTGAAAAAGTGGCTGTATGCGCTCTTAAATTTACTATGTGGCTTGAAAATACGGTTACAAAGCGAGTTAAGGAAAGATCAATAGGACTATGATCCTGCCGGTCTGGTTGAAATGTGAAGAGAGAGGGTTGAGGTGCGGCGACGATGCATCAAGAGGCATTGACAGTGAGCACTAGACCTTCATAGTCGATTATGGATGCTTCGTTGGTTGAACCGTGGATAACGTTTCAATGTACAAGGAGAGAAACAAGAATGGCGATGGTATTGAAGCTGCGCACCGTGGGACACGCGAGACCGGATCAGAGTAACCCCGATTATTCCTTCGGCGCATAATGCAGCAACTCTGTTCGATGTGATGAGACGATGGCAAGGTATATTGAGGATTTTGAAGTACTGTGAGTCCTTGCCAATGTTAAAGCTGACATCTGGCGGTTTCTCCTTGGCTAGCATGTTTGCGGTGACTAACTCACCAGTATTATTTTTGATAACACGGCCTGGAACCCTCATAGTTATGCTCCACGGTTTTTTTTCCAGAAAATGGAGACGTAAGTCGAATTCGTCAATGCTACCGACACATCAGTGAAAGGTGTGGCGACTACGCATAGGAAGGAACAGGTGACGACAATTAACGTTCAAGAGTCCGACGTATCTTGTAGAAGAGTTCCTTAATATTAGATTGAATCAAATAATTGTTTCGTTACTCCTCTAACTGAAATAATTCAAACATGACAATTGGAATGAAATCCAGTCAACCGAACGCACTCAATTGCGGTGTTTACCAAAATTCTGAGAGCCATAGTGTAATCGCTCAATGACATTGGAGTAGGGAACGTTTAAAAGTGTCCCTGCTGACTCTGTTCCACAAAAGGTCAAGTGGCTTAGTTACACACCTTGATATAGTTATAGACAATGCAAGATTTGAATGACTCCAGAAATTTATCGAATCATCTCCACCTTGTTCTCCACCTCGTTTGTGGTACGTATCGATAAAATCCTCTAATAACCGGTCCGAAGAATCAGGGGATGATTCGGACAATAGGGTCGGCGACACGGGATGAAGCTCGGGAGAAATGTATGCTATTTGGCTCGCCAATCGGGACATTGCGCGCGAATGATGAGAGGATGCACCTAATTACAATTGACGACTTCTCAGTTGTATCTCAAGGGGAGGTATGAAGGGCTCGCCGGAAACTGTTAAAGAATTATCGTCAGGGTTATTCACAATTTGCAGGGGAGTATCTTCTTTCGTTCCATCTAGGAACTTGGCATGGCCATGATCTACATCCAATGACAACATATCAATTAATGGAACTAATATTAGACTCAGTCACTCATGAGAAATTGTTGATAAATGATCCGCTGTGCCGTCAAGAGGTGGTAAGGATGGGCCTCAAGAATACAGCAGCAAGTCAGTGGTCGACCCAGAATTGAAAGTATGTCTATGTGTGACCAATCTGTGCGAATAAGAGGGATTGACGGCTTCTTGTCGTCGTATAGTGGTGGTGGTGGGGTAATGGACTCATCTGTCTGTTAGCGGTGGCTCAACAAAATCATCGTAATGAAAAAGGCATTACGCTACATACCGAGAGGTGTTTCAGGGAATATTGTTGGTATTTCACACGATATATGTTTGGATGAATCAAAATCCTTTGGTAAGGTTGGAGACGGGGAGGCACCGCGGGGAAGGTCTTGAGTAGAGTCTTCGCAGCCTGGCGTTGACTGGCCTTTGTGGATAGAGCCGATCGATTTCCAGGTGACATTTAAAAATGACATTTTGGATACCAGCAGGTATAGATGGTGGGTGGCAGTAATTGGAAGTGTCAGTCGAAGATGACACAGAATAGTGTTGTACCAGCGTTCATTCTACGTGAAGTATAGAAGTGGGCAACGACTTGCTGACCTTCTTGTACAACGAGCTTGACACAGAGGTAAATGAAATTCGCTGTCGTTGTTGGACTGTAGGAGATGTCGAAGGTGCGTTTTATAGGCCGTTTGAAGCCATCTTGGAACTACTCCGGCGGAGGGCCTGAAATTGTTAAATTTGATGATGAAACACACCTTTTTTATAGGGGGAGTCCACCAATTATTGCAACTTTTCATATGAAGATGCTAATTGTGGACCATGCATTTGGAGGTTAATGTGTGTCAGAACCACTATACACCTCCCAGAGCATCCAACCTATATTGTCAGGAGGTGCTATACTAACTGACACAAGATATTGAGAATCAAGTACTTTTATTACAAGCTTATTAAACCCTTGTATATTGTGTATTGCAATAGAGTCAACTCATACTATTTTTAATAGAAATTCTGAACGTGGAGTGCCACGGCAGTGGATTACAAGATGAAATTCTGACAGAGAGCGGGCGATGTTTATGATAAACGTTGATGCAACCTCATCAAAGTTGGTGTGCAGCGGTGACTTGACTAAAATGTGATGACATAATCGCAGTTGACGCGTCTCTATCTGACTAATAAACGCCGGGGCAGAGAAGCCAAAAGTGTTCATACGCTCTAGTGGTTTGCAGGGCCCGGCTCGGCTCAAAACCCCGGCTTGGGCTCGGCTTAGTAGGGCTTGGGCTTTCCTAAACCTCGAGCTGAGCCCAGGTAGAGGGCTCAGGCTCGGCTCGGGCTCGGCTCAGGCTCAGGCCGCGGCTCTAGGGGGCAAAATGTGTCAAATTTCTCTGATGTTGTACCTACACAACACTTTGAACAAAAACCTCCTCACCATCTAAATCCTCAAAGCCCTCATCATCTTCAAGGTCTCCAACGAAGTCATCCCAACTCCCAGGCTCCCCACTCCCCTCAACGCACTCCAAGATTGTGCTTGGTTCTTCTCGGTAGATCAGTTCTCGGTGATGGAGGCACTTGAGGAACTGTAAAGCCTCAACAATGTCAGGTTTGAGCCTACTACGACGTTTGCTGATAGTTATTCCAGCTGACGAAAATGCACGTTCACTAGAGACAGATGATGCCATGACAGGAAGGTAGTCCCGAGCTAGTGAGGCCCAGACTGGGTACCTGGTTGAATTCCACTGTGATGACAGCATGAGTATATCACATATAGTATACAAGACACATCCATACCCCCCACCATTCGACAATTGTCATGGTCCCAAGTTCATCCCTTGAATGTAAGTAGCCCTTGAAGTCTTCACGCCATGGGTCATTTGGGTCAGTGTGAGCATTCTGTATATGTGTGTCTGCATCATCTTCATCGTCTGATAGTTCACGAAGCAAGATCCCGACTTTGCGTGTCGTCAAGCTTCCTGTCTGATTTGGTGGTGGCACTGGGTTACCTATATACATCTCTGTGTAACGTTCCTTGTACTGACAGCCAATTAATTAGAGTTTCTTTGGTTTGTAGATGATAAAACATACAATCTCTTCAGCACGTAAGAGGACGTCGTCGAGTTTATCTACACCCCAATATCTCCGAATGTATTCGGTCTTTTGTGAGGGATCGAGAACTGCAAGATATGTGTGTTAGCATCAGGAAGAAATTATGAAATGTTGTTACGCACACATAGCAAAAGTGTATGCATCGGAATCAGCAGTTCGATCATAGTACTCTGCAATTTTAACCAAGCCTGCATCCAGAGCAGCAACAAAGGCCTGATACTTCACACGAGCACGTCGAGAACTCCATGCCTTGTGTAGTGCTTCAAGGGCAGGTAATGCAAGGTGCAGGGTGGGTGCCTGGTCTGACGAGAATGCATGTTGAGCATTGTCGGCATGCTAGAAACCCTGAACATTCAATGACAACAGGAATGAGAACAAAGTTAGGCTTACAGCGAGAAGATCATTGAATAACTTTAATTCATCCCATTCCCCAGCATCAAGCCGTAGATTATCAATTTTTTCACGTTTCATGAGGTCTTTCTCATCCCTTCCAATTTCATATACAAATGTATTGATAATCTGTTCATGTCAGTAGATATGCATGTCATCATAACAGTACTTACATCACCCATTAATTCAATTCGTGAAGTCATGATATATGTTGATGACCAGTGAACTGGCATGTCAATAAGGAGCTGATGAATTGGCTTCATATTGACATGGTGCTGAAGGTCTGCAAAGAGCTGCTTCCGTTTTGCAGAGGAACGTGCCTGGATGCATGTCATCAACAGTGGGTTATGGGTGAAGGGAATAGGATGTTGGTTACCTTGACACTTATTGCCCGCACAAGGCCCACCACATCACGCCCATTACCAACCATGAGGTCAGCCTCTGGTTCTGCTGGATTGTAGTGTTTTGACTTGCTGTGTGTCGAAATCAATGCCTGTGTCGCAAGGTTGATAATATGAGTGAGACATCTAGGAGCTGTCAAAGGGAGAAGATGAAATGGAAGTCTCATACGCACCGAATACGATCTTTTTCTGGGTGGAATGTTTGTCCCGTCTCTGCACAGATATGTTTTGCAAACTCTTTGAGCATGGTGCCATTGTTTGATGCATTGTCGCAAGTTACATGACCAATCTATATTTACTGATGACAGTAGTCAACTTGCTTTGGGAGTTTTAAGTGTAACATACCTTATGTGCAATCCCCAAGCGTGCAACAATCTTGAACAAGGCTTGACCCAGCCGCACACTGTGGTGTGCATTGTTCAACTGTGTAAAACCTAGCAATGTGGTCTGAAGTTCCCACTGACCATTGACCTCCTCAATCCAGGACCCAGTAACAGCAAAGTAACCATTGATATTTGAGGCCTGCCATGCGTCACAAGTTAAACTAACTTTACCTTTTACCATGTCACTCTATGGGATGACTGTCAGCAAAACATAAATAAAGAGTGATATTATTTGATCACACCGTTAGCCTCCTACATAGTACCATCAGTCGTGCCTTGAAGGTGTCAAGGATCACCTGGCGTGTTTGGCAGCCATTTGGAATCTTCACCTCATTGGTTGCACGTGCTGCAATATGTATCATCTTTTGGAAAGCTGGGTGGTGGAACGCTTGGATTGGCTATCATCAAACATCATTTGAACATGTACTGTATTGTATGATTAGAACCTCTGTTACCTGGTCAGTCGATACAAGCCACCCTATTGCTGCCTCACAAAACAGGTTATCTGTGTATGGAATGACTCTCTCTCGATGTGGTTTCTCTTCCAGGTGAGGATCAAGGCGTTGTTGTGTGTCCTTCATGGTTGCCTGATGACGACATTTAGCATCCTTGGGCAACATTGATTGGAACTCATTTTCAGTGGCCCATTTGAGGTATACTCCCTACCATAGGATAAAGCATTCAATAAAGTGGGAATATAAGAATAGATGAATTTACTTTGTGATATGATTCCATGTGTCGTCGACAGGTAGTCACATCTGTGACAAGAGACACCTTATGTTTTGGAGACTTTCTACTGTAAAGCCAGGCACCAGAGGTCAACAAGGGAAAGGTTTCCACAGTTGTATAAACACTCACGAGCAAATGCAACAATTGCGGTAATTTTTGTCTTTCTGGATAAAGCTCGGTGTGAAGAAATGATCAATGTCACGGCTTCGATCCTTCAATGACATTTTCGGGGCGGCATTGGGAATAGGTTGGATGTCCACATCGATGAGAAAACCATCTTTGTCAATGGCTTCTGATTGACGACTCTCTGGTGGCAGATTATGGTTTATAATTCAGTCTACTATATTATCTGAATGAGAATGTCTTGCCTTGCTCTGGTGAATTTTCTGAAACACCTTGCCTTTCCTCATTACTCTCATTGATAATGATTAAGTGTCGTGACTTTTTGCTCCCTAGGTTTCAAGAGTTAGTAACCAAAAACAACTCAAAAAAGACATGAAGTACGATGCCTAATCAGGTCTTGATCATTCTCAGAGTCATCACCACCCTCAATCGTCAGGTTTGAACGCTTGCCAGTTGTGGGTAGTTCCAGCGATGAAGTGACAGTTGTTGGTAGAATTGGTGGTGATGTCCACCCAGATGTTTCTAGTGTTGATCTTGTTGTATCTTGACCACTATCAGCCTCAGCAGCTTCAGCCATCCTTCTTGCATGGATAGCATCTTTGTGAGAGCGCAGCTCAGCAAATGCAATGTTTGCTGGGTCAACAACTTTGCTTGCTGGATGTAAACCCCATTTGGGGCGGGACACTGATGGCACTGATGGCATTGATTTAGCACCCTTTGCCATTGGAAGTTACCTCGAATCTGGGTCTCTTAAACCGTTTTGGTCAGGGCAGTTGAAAACTGTACAGTTGAACCAAGTGGAGCACTATGACTAAAAGCCCGGGCCCAAGGGCTCGGCTCAGGCTTTCAAAATCCTGGGCTGAGCCCTCGGGCCGCCTGAGCCTTGTGTGAAGGCTCGGCTCGGCTCGGCTCGGGCTTTGAGGGCTCGGCAGCCGGGGCTTTCGGGCTTTGGGCCCGGCCTTGCAAACCACTAATACGCTCTTCTCCGAAAAGTGGCATCGTATCAGGTCTTCACAGCTCCAACTATTGAGTGTAGTATTGAGTGGCCAAGGTATCAGCCAGACATTATCCCCTGTCATTTTCTTGAGTAATCATATGTTTCAATACCAATACTCACCTGCGTTATTCTGTGCGGTGTTCGTAGCCTGACAAGTGACAGCTGAGACTCAATATCACAGTCTTACAAAGAATCCACAAATGTTGCGAATTTGGGCTTTTTTTTGGAATATTCTCATCTGCGTGATATGTTTGGGTTGAATCAGTTGAAATATATCTGATTGGTTACATAATCCATTGTTATTCCAAAGTAGGACTAGGTTCAGCATCACAAATTCCTGCAAAAGGCCTTCGGACAAAGCTGAAAATTCGAGAATCTGAGGTGATGACAACTGGGGAACCACAACTAATGAGCACACCAGTCGAACATCTGTCAAAGCAATGATTCGCACCAGAGACTTACAATAAATGGGTGGAAGTCACAGATCCCGGTTCTACAGCACTGACAGGCATAATTACAGCTATTTCAAGACCACGTTGGAACTACATCTAACATTGTATGAAATATTTGCTGAGGAAATCTTTCAGAATTAATTATCATCTTTTCAAGTGGGATTCCACCGGAAACAGACCTGCAGGGTCGGTTCAATTCTAATTGAAGTGATTGTCATTCATAAATCGGATGTCATTCTAGCCACCTGTTAATATATTCAACGTCTACGCTCGACATCAACGAATAGGAGGTACAGAGAACCGCGAAGGTAAAAAGTAGCTGTATACGCTGTTACATTGACTCCAACCATGTAGCTTTATAGATCGTGTCCCAATGTGTAAGGAGAGAAACGAGAATGGTGATGGTTTTGAAGAAGCGCACCGTGGTACACGCGAGTCCAGGGTGGAAAGATCCAGCTATCAGGGTCAGAGTGACCCCGGTTGTAATGCAGCAACTCTGTTCAATGTGACGATGGCAAGGTATATTAAGGATTGTGAAGTACTGTGAATTGACAATGGTCAAGCTGACATCTGGAAGTGTCTCCTTGGCTAACACCATTATGGCGACTAACTAACCAGCATTACTTTTGATAAAATGGCCTAGGACTACGCATAGGAAGGAAGAGGTGACGACAGCTAACGTTCAAAAGTCCCATGTATCTAGTCGACGATTGCATTAATATTAGATTGAATCAAATGACTGTTTTTCTACTACTCGAAATGAAATAATTCAAACATGACAATTGGTAGAATGAACTCCAGTCGACTGGACTGGAAGCAGTAGGGGAAATGTCGGGATAGCGAGTGAAATAAATTGTCGTGCCGTGTAATGTGACGCTAGCGACTGAAACATTGAAACACAACACAAACGAGACTTCTTGTGATTTGGCTTTTGCACGCGGCGGGGCGGTGTGGGTATTCTTCAGCTCTGATTGATAAGTGATTCCCCCTGATACAACGACAGGCTACCTTTCTCTTATCCAATGTGAACGCTTACGACAATGTGAAGTGTGGGTGTTTGATCATGGTGTTGTCCATTGGTTTGGGCTGGCTTCATGTTCTCCCGAACAGATGATGACACGAAGTTAACGGTAGGACCGCCTTCTTTGAGACTTCCTGGTGGTATTCGATTAACATTGCTACCGCGATGTGATTGCAGTGAAGGAAAGTCCTCCTATATTCAACACCAGTCTAGAGAACCTCGCAGCGATCATTACAGGTGACTATTATTGTTTTAAATTGTGATAAATTATGTAGCTTCATACAATCCTCAAATCCGCGTTCTGTTTGAAATGATTGTCATTTATAAATAGGATGCCAATCTAGCCGCGAGTGGTGCCCGCAAGTGTACTCAACTCATGTATGGCATCAACGCGGACAAGCTGCAGAGCTCGGGGCAATGGTGAAAAGTGACTGTATGCGCTCTTATATTTGTTCGACATATGGCAGCTTGTTAGAAGATGCGGTCAAACCTAAGCGCTCAAGCCTGTAGCTGATGGATTGAACATTGCTCGAGCCGCGCATTACGTCAAAATGTCGAAGGAGAGACACAAGAGTGGTGATGCAATCGAGGCTACGCACTGTGGTATACGCGGATTCGGACTCGAAAGATCCAGCTATCAGGTTCAAAGTCAACTCGATGATACTTTCGCCAGATGCCAGGAGGTGTCAACTCGGAATCGTATGCGTCAGAATCAGACTGGTAGGCAAGTTTCACAGGCGGATGTAAGACGGTGCTATAAGGTAAAACATTATGAACGTACCTTACGATGGACCCAATGAGCGAAGAAACGACATTCAACTCGTTGATGTGATCGGTAAGAAGCGTGCTGTCGTCGAAGAAGGTTTGCAAGGAGGAAATATTCCAATACAGTAAACATGCTGCCTCCGAATCAACATGTTGTGTCAATGACGGTATATGCATGTTTATGTTGTCCAATAAAATCCTCAATACAGCTCCAGCAAAATCTCGAAACCATGCATCTTGATGGATGCAACACACGAGAAGCTCTATAGGATATTCATAAAAGCGAAGTCGTTGTGTCTGATATTCTCTGTTGTGGTTTTGGTGGGAAGAATGAAATGCTGTGATGGCACGACGCACGGTTGTAACCAGAATTCAATGCAACCTCTGATCACCGTGAGCTCCTTTACAGATAGTGGACACATATGGCAGATCGCTTCTACGATATTCATAAGGCTGAAAAAGGGTAAGTGCCGATCAAATTCTGAGACATAATGAGATTCTGAGAAATAACGGGCGATGTGTATCACTTACCTAGGATTACACAAAGGAAGTCATTAAAGAATAACAAAGAACAGTAGGAATAATCACTGATCCATGACAACATTTCTCTTGTTCACGTGAATATTATCTTCAAATCCATGTTCAATCTCCAGGGTCAGCAATCTTATAGCCCAAAGCCTTGTAAGAAACAAGGGCCTTTAACCCATATTGTTAAGGTGTGTACATGGAGGGCTTCTGGAGAAACCGGTGGGAAAGCCGGTAGGACTTGGCTTCAGCTTATAGGCTGCATCCTCACGAGATCATCTTGTCCATTTTCAAACAGGTGGATGGGAATCCTGGGGAGTCCAGGTGGGGTTCATGGGTTGAGAGGTTGGGGAGTCGAGATAGATAAGTTGGAGGTCGAGTGATAGATGGGTCGGAGCCTGTGGGCTCTGATGAGTAAGAGCAGTGTGTTTCAAAGAGGAGAATAGAGTGGAAAATATACTAAGATTACTGGGGAGAATCTAAGCTGATTTTCTGACTGGATTGTATGTACAACATATGCCAGACTATATAGACTGTGGAATGAATAACATACCAAATCCAGTAATAATGAAAACTAAACTACCAAAAATAGAAAAAGATAAATAAACACCAAACTTGGTGTTAGGAACAGAATGGAGTGGAGTGAGTCTGAATTGTGACAGGTCATAAAACCATAACGGGAATGGGGTGGGACTGGAGTCCAAATTGTGACAGGTCATTTAACCATAATGGGAATGGGGCTCAGTGTGATGTATTAGGCTTATTTTAATACTATTTCTCAAAAAAGGAGTCCAATGCTCTATCAAAATGTGCAAATACTCAATTCACTGCAAGGTAAAATAATTTAACTATTTGATATTAATCAGTGGCAGCCTAAATAGACTTAGAAACCCTGAAGTCAAGAGTTTACTTGAATATATGCACCCTGCTTTGCAAAGAATGTTTTGAGAACTGCTTGTGCAAACTTGTTCTTTTTCTGTGACAACAACTATTAAAATAAGAATAACAATTCACTGATTCTGAAGCTACATTTAACTTCAATTCTAGCTAGTTTTTATATATATTATACTATTTATCAAACAGTAAAAATATTTATAAACAGGTCAAAAGAGGAGATATAGAATAAAACACTATTTGGCTAATACATGCTTTATTTACACTAACCTACAGGGTCTACTGTGATACTAACTTATCAGGATCTTAGTATAGTCTTAAGGATCTTGCAAGGATATTCTCAATATTTATTTATGCTCAAACACTTAAGATGTTTTGTGAATATGCTTTACTGATTCACAATAAATGAGAAAATAAAACAGGGATTATTTGTAATGTAATAATAAACAGTCAAATTACTCAATTAGAGGTGAATGAAGTCTTAGACTACTGTTACAACTAGAATTCCCGTCAGACTCCGGGCACTAACTTATATGCACCCACACCCTATATGCACCAATTGTCAGTTTACCAGAATTCCCGTTGGACTCTGTACATCAGACTTGTCTACATTCGACTTCGTTACATTGTGTTTCAGTCACTGGAATACCCACCAGACTCTGTCCCTGTCTATATCCGACCTCATCCCACGCATCAGTCACTGGACCCTGCTCGGAAAACCCATCATCACTCTAACTGAGCCCCATTCCCATTTTAGTCAAATGACCTGTCATGATTTAGACTCTGCTCCTGCTCCATTTCCCATTATGGTTTATGATTTGTCACAATTTGGACTCCCCTCTGTTCCGTCCCATTCCTAACACCAAATTTGGTGTTTACTATTCTCATTTTATGTTTTGCTAGTTTTGTTTCATTATTACTGGATTTGGTATGTCATTCATTCCACAGTCTATATAGTCTGGCAGATGTTGTACATACAATCCAGTCAGAAAATCGGCTTAGATTCCCCCCAGTAATCTAATACATTTTCTGCTCTAAACTCCTACTTGATGTTAAGAACTAAAAACTGACTAATGTCGGTGGCCGACAAGGACCGATCGGAAGGACTTGGCTTCAGCTTATGTGCTGCACCCTCGCAAATATCCGTAGGTTGTCCTTAAATTTCGGACGGGCAGAGACTAATCCTAAGAAGAACCTTTTGGCAAGATACCGATCGGAACTGAAGGACAAGTCAAGTGTCGGGCCAAGGGGTCGGGGCCGAGAGTGGGTGAGCACACGCGAAGGCGGAAGGGGGATTCTTAGTATGAGACTGCTGCAGACGTATGAGGGTATTCTGAGTCGATATTCTGATTGCTCTAGTAACTACAATTACAGCGGGTTCATATACAAGTAACAGGCGTCTGGAAAATACTAATGGGGAGAAGGGCGGAACACGGTATTAACAATAAGCTTGACTAGGAACGGGAAGTTTATGATTAGTTCGGAGGCCGATGATAACCGAGAGCGGGATTACGATAAAAGGAAATGGTTCAAGGACTACAAATATAGATAGACATATGTGAAACATAAGATTGAATGGATCAACATAATAAAAGGGGACGTATCAAAGTTTGACCAGACAATACGAGTTATTTTGACGTGGGCATAAATGGAGTTTGATCTTTGCGAAACATTCGTCAGCTTCGGGGCTGATGGTTTCCGAGAGGATCACTTGAAACGTTGACAAGTGGCGATAACCTCGGGGCCGATAGGGTTGCGACACGGTCGTAACACTTGAATCACACTGCTCACACTAGTTGGAGCTCACAGGCTCTGGCACATCTATCTCTCTCACCTATCTCAACTCACAACCTCTCAACCCACGACCTCTGACCTACAACCCCTCGACCCATGAACCCTGCCTGGACTCCCTGGGATTTCCGTCCGCCTGTCTGAAATTGGACAACATGATCTCACAAGGGTGCAGCCTATAAGCTGAAGCCAAGTCCTACTGGATATCCTGCAGGTTTCTCCGGAAACCCGCTGTGTACGTACCCTAACAACTACAAATAACAATGTAAAGAAAACTAATAATCAGTACTCAATTAAGAGATGACTATAGTATAAGATTATTTATATATTATTGGTTGATACCCAACAACTCTAACTGAAGTGGAAATAATTTAAAAGCCAACTATTCAACTAAGAAGTGGCAAGGGGGAACAAAAGTCAACAACTCAGATTGAGGTGACAAAGGGAACAACAGATCAGTCAACAGCTCAGATTGAGGTGACAAGGGATCTGATTGGGCCAACAACTCTGATAGAGGTGGCAAGGGTTTCCAACAGCTCTGATAGAGGTGGAATTAGATGTCCAACTGCCCAGATTGGGGTGGAGTAGCCTGCTTGCTGCAGTGACACACAGATGTGCTGGGTTGATGAGATGATAAGATTGATTGATTGATGTTCTATGCAAGGCTGGAGCTGAGCTCCTTATATACATTTTAGTCTGAGACATTTAGAAGATTCTAGAAGATTGAATAATATCATTCTGGGAGGAATGATGTCATTTAGAATTTTCTAGAAATTTCTAGAGCATTGTGGAAGATTTCAACTATTTTTAAAAAACTATAGAATGTTCTTGGCATAATGGAACATTCTAGAATTTTATAGAATATTCTACAATATCTACAATCTATTTGTATATATTATATCTAACTGTTCTTTTGGAAGCCACTGGAATATTCCAGGAATTTCCAATTTTTTCTGTAGTAGCATACATAATGGCATAATGCTCTCGCACCGGTGCATGTATCACACCCTTCACATCTTGTGACTGTCGTGCACCTTTATGACTGTTGTGTGCTTTTTGTGACTGTTGTGTGCTTTTTGTGACTGTTGTGTGCCTTTGCGACCATTGCGGGCCTTTGTGACCATTGCGGGCCATTGTGACCATTGCGGGCCTTTGTGACCATTGCGGGCCTTTGTGACCATTGGGCGCCTTTGTGACCATTGGGCACCTTTGTGACCATTGGGCGCCTTTGTGACCATTGGGCGCCTTTGTGACCATTGGGCGCCTTTGTGACCATTGGGCGCCTTTGTGACCATTGGGTGCCTTTGTGACCATTGGGTGCCTTTGTGACCATTGGGCGCCTTTGTGACCATTGCATGCCTTTGTGACAATTTTCCCACATGCCATATACTAAGCGCCAGGGGGCCAATTTTATATTATTATATAATTATTATATTTACTTTTAGTTAATTATAAATATAATATTTTATTATAATAATATATAAATATAATTGCTTGATTGTGCATGATTATTTCACATTTAATATTGTCTTTGTCGAAGTTTGTAACAAGTGCTACTCCAAATAACTAGAACCAAAAAAATTCATGCATGCAAGACTGGATTGTCACACTCACGACCCTCCCCACACAAAAGCCAACCCACTACCCCAAATTCAACCCTGTTGGACCTCCTCTGTCAATGTGGAGCCTCAGGTGACAGAGTCCATGAACCCAGTCCAGAAAAACATGCAATGATGATGGAAATTGATATGGCACTAGAAAAAACAAAAACAAAACAAGGGGAATCCAAAATAATGGCTTCTAATCGTCAAATCTTTGCATAAAAGAATTTCTCCAAAATGCAGGTGAGTATTTGGAAAATTAGGGACCCGATGGTCCAAGAACCAATGGTTGTGGCATCAATCCCAGTACACAAAAGGGAACTGGTAGTGGCACTAACCACAAGAAGGGAAACAATCGCTACTTGACAGCAAGGTGCAATGTGCGACAATTGTGGGAGCAGGGTACATTCCAGTATGTTGGTGTACAGGATGGGCACTTGAACAGTGGGATGGCAGCAATTGTCATGGTAATGGTGACATATAGTGAGGGACAAAACCCTTCCAATGATTTTCAGTTGTGCAAAGATTCTTGAATAACTCAAGAACTACTGTAGATACAGACTGTTAAGAACTAGAAACTGACTAATGTCGGTGGCCGACGGGGACCGATCGGGAGGACTTGGCTTCAGCTTATGTGCTGCGCCCTCGCAAATATCTGTAGGTTGTCCTTGAATTTCGGATGGGCGAAGACTAAACCCTAAGAAGAACCTTTCGGCGAGATACCGATCGGAACCGAAGGACAAGTCAAGTGTCGGGCCAAGGGGTCGGGGCCGAGAGTGGGTGAGCACATGCGAAGGCGGAAGGGGGATTCTTTAGTATGAGACTGCTACAGATGTATGAGGGTATTCTGAGTCGATATTCTGATTGCCTAGTAACTACAACTACAGCGGGCTCATATACAAGTAACAGGCGTCTAGAAAATACTAATGGGGAGAAGGGCGGAAAACGGTATTAGCATTAAGCTTGACTAGGAACGGGAAGTTTATGATTAGTTCGGAGGCCGATGATAACTGAGAATGGAAATTACGATAAAAGGAAATAGTTCGAGGACTACAAATATAGATAGACATATGTGAAACATAGAGTGGAACGGATCAACATAATGAAAGGGACGTATCAAAGCATAACCAGACAGAAAGGCGTAGTCGGGTTTGATTGACCGGAGAGCATACGTCAGCATCGGGGGGCCGACGGCTTCCAAGATCTTGTATTGTTGAAGATGTATAACTAGGGTATACCATCGGGGACCGTCGGCGTGCGAAGGGTTGCGACACAGTCGTAACACAGACCTGAAATTTGGAGGTTGGTTAGGTCTATATGTTTCTATATGCCCTTAAAATATTATGACATAAGCATTAGTATTTCCCATGCTATAAATAAAACACTAATAAAATCACATTGGAAGGGTTTTGTCCCTGGTATAAAAAAAATACAAATTAAACAATCTAGTACTTGGTATAGCCTCCCTTGGCCTTCAAAACAGCCTCAACCCTTCTAGGCATACTCTCTATCAAGTTCTGACAAGTAGAGGCAGGGATCTTCTCCCACTCTGTCTGAACCTTCTCCCACAACTCATGAATACTCTTGGGTGCCACCCAGCCTCCTTTTGAGGTAATATCAGAGGTGTTCAATTGGATTAAGGTCAGCAAACTGAGGTGGCCATACCATGACCAGAAATCCATTGTCTTTAAACCAATTGGTGGCCTTTTTGCTCTTGTGTTTGGGGTCATTGTCTTGCTGAAAGACCACATTTCCTGTGTTCTTGCCATAATACTCCATGATTTATTGAAGTTCATCTTCCATAATGCTAACATAAAGGTCAGCATCCATCCTTCCATCAATTTTGGTGGAATATCCTGGTCCTTCCCACAACATACAGTCTCACAACATCAGATTTCCTCCTCCAAACCTGATTGTACCCTCAGCCACCCTATCACTGAGCACCTCTCCTGCCCTTTTCCACACCTACTTCCTCCCATCTGACTCCAAACAATTGATTTTTGTCTCATCTAACCAAACAGCCCTCTTCCAATCATCCACAGTCCAGTCCTTGTGTGCCAGAGCAGAGTCCATCCTTGCCTTCCTATGCCTCTTAGTGAGTAAAGGCCATCTCTCTCCACCACAGCCCTCATTCCAGCATTCTTGAGTGCTCTATGAACAGTCTTCACTGAAATGGACTCTCCAGTCATATTTTGAAGGATTTTGGTCACCTCAGTGGCATGTTCTGCCTTCTGAGAAGTGATTTGTTAGAGGGAATAATGAATATCTGAGGGAGAAAGCTTGCATGGATGGCCACCAGGTGCTTTGGCAAGTGATGGGCAATGGGTAAAGTGAATTCTGGATATAGTAAACAGATCTCTGCCAGTGATTGCAGAGATCTGAGAAGTAGACTTGCCCTTATTGAGCAAAATGAGAATGTGGCAACCTGAGGAGGAGTAAGAGCTTTCATGGTGTAAAATGTTGAGTTGTGGGGATGTTGTTGAACTAAAAAGTGAACAGTTATATATGGGCCATAGACTATAAGTCATCTTAAGATTCTGTGTATTAACTGATGAAAATGGGACAGTATATAGGGAGCTCACACAGATGTGATTCCTGAGATTTTTAGGGTAGATACATAGGATGTAATATGCAGATTATAGCAGTATTCACACAGAGGTGATTCTTAAGATTCTGGATGTACATACATAAACCATGATATACAGACTACATATATGGGTACCCATACTGAGGTGATTCTTAAGATTCCTGGGGTAAATACCTCTTACATGCTATGCAGAAAATGGATGTACTCACACAGAAGTGATTCTTGAGATTTTAAGGGTAGATACATACACAGCAAGTGATATACAGATTATAGGATAATTCACAAAGGTATGTAATTCTTGAGATTCTTAATGTACATACACAGAACATGATATACAGATTATATGGGTGTCTACACTGAGGTGATTCTCAAGATTCCTAGGGTGAATCAAATACAGCTGATCTGGAGATATTTAAGCAAATACATAGAGTAAAGCCTTATGGGAATTATGGGAATTAGGGGAAAGATTGGGGGGATTGGGGGGATTGGGGGGATTAGGGGGATTAGGGGGATTTGGGGGATTGGGAGGATTAGGGGGATTGGGGGGATTGGGAGATTAGGGGATTTGGGAGATTAGGGGAGATTAGGGGGATTGGGGGGATTGGGGGATTGGGGGGATTGGGAGGATTGGGGGATTGAGAGGATTGGGGGAATTGGGAGGATTGGGGGAATTGGGAGGATTGGGAGGATTGGGAGGATTGGGAGGATTAGGGGTGTCTACACTGAGGTGATTCTCATGATTCCTAAGGTGAATCAAATACAGCTTATCTGGAGATATTTAAGCAAATACATAGAGTAAAGCCTTATGGGAATTCAGAGTGTTGAAGAGATTGGGAAGATTGAGGGGATTGGGGGGATTGGGAGGATCAGAGAGATTGGAGGAATTGGAGAGAGTTGAGGAATAATTCAACTCAATCCTAAACCTAAACCCTCTGTCCAACTCCTTGATATATTTCCCTCCATCTCCCTCCCAATACTCCTATCCCAATGTCCTCAATCACTCTCCCAATACCTCCAATATCTCTTCTAATGCCTTCCATCTCTCTCTCCATATACCTCTAATTCTCCTGCCAATACCTCCAATGTCTCTCCCAATACTCCCAACCTCTCTCCCAATACCCCCTGTTTATTCTCTCTGAGATTTGTAGGGAGTTTTTCAAATAGGGTCTCATTATTTTTCTCTATAACAAATAGCATTACTACCAATTAAGAATTAGTATGCTAATGTAACAAATAGACTAAGTTGTGAATAATGTACCTTAGTCCACACAATGGAGAAAATTGACTGAGGTACATATGAAAGATTAAAAGGGGGTAATGATAGGAAAAAAAAAACAATTGAAGTAAAGATTAAGTGGTGGTAAGATGTGGAATAAAGGAAGGTTGATAAATGATGTGATATATGATCAAAGGTTTTCTTATTATTCTCAGAGACACTCCAACTCCACCACTCTCTCAGGTACATTTAAATCTCAGCTCACAACAAGTTCACATGTGGCTGCACAAAAGCTGTGGTTTTTTCTCTCTCAGTACTCAATCTATTAGCCATTTGCATTTCCTGCAGATATTAGTTCTACACTGTTCAACTGGTCTAGCTGTAGAACTACTACACCATTGAAACAGTTCTAAATAAATGAACATGTCATACAAGTAAGGAAGAAATGTTATTTCACTGGAAATAAGGTTTGCCTTGCACTAACACTTTTTATATATTATCCTACTGCCACAAAGACTATAAAGATCATGACTGGAATTCTGAATTATTGTGATGGAGTATACCAGAAAGTGCTCTATAAGCCAATGAAACATATATCAAGAGAAGGAAATATCATTCTAATAGTAATAGTAATTTATCTTACTACAATAGTTTACATATATTCTACACAACTAAAGAGAATGGTGATAACCATTATAAGATAATGATACAGATCATCACAAAAATGATATTTTTTATAACAGAACCTTCTGCACATTCATCCCTCAGATAGCAATTATTATAGCTGTTATGCAGTTGTTATTTGAATCACATTGGTAGCAATTTTTAGTTTGGCTGTGCTTTGCCATGTTTCAACAGTGCAACAGTTGAATAGTGTAGGACTAATATCTGCTGCAAATAAAAACAGCTAATAAATTGAGTGATATGGGGGAATAAACCACTACTTTATGCAAACCATATGTAAAGTACATATACATTTGGAGAATAATGGAAAGAGAAGAATGATGAGAGCCTATTACCACCTCACAGTGTATGGTGTGTCAATAACTTACAAATTCTGGGTATTCAAATATTGACTGCTTTTAGTGAAACTTCTAGATGCAGAATGCATTTGATACTAAGGAGGACAATACAGAGGAACAGAACAGATATCACTAAGGATGTTGAGTACACAGTGGGATACTATGAGCATAATGGAACAGATAGAATTATGCAATTGGTGAAATGTGGATAGACATGATTACACATTACAGCATTATTGATATGGAAGTATTGGGAGGAAATTAGAAGTCTTTGAGAGTCAATTGAGGGTGCTGGGAGGGAGGTTGGGAGTATTAGGAGGGAGGTTAGACATTGGGAAGGAGGTTGGAGGTACTGGCAGAGAGAGATAGAAGGCATTAGAAGAGGTATTGAGGTATTGGAAGTTGATTGAATGGTTTGGAAGGCATTAGAAGAGTGATTGAAGGTATTGGGAGAGTGATTGAGGACATTGGAATGGGAATATTAGAAGAGAGATGGAGGGAAATATATCAAGGAGTTGGACAGAGGAATTAGGTTTAGGATTGAGTCCAATTCCTCCAATCTCTCTGATCCCCCAAATTCTCCTAATCCCCCTAATCCCTCCAATCCCTCCAATCCCCCCAATCCCCCCAATCCTCCTAATCCTCCCATCCCCCCATCCTCCCAATCAATTCCCCCAATCCTCCTAATCCCCCCAATCCTCCTAATCCCCCAATCCTCCTAATCCCCCCAATCCTCCTAATCCCCCCAATCCTCCTAATCCTCCCATCCCCCCAATCCTCCCAATCAATTCCCCCAATCCTCCTAATCTCCCCATCCCCCCAATCCCCCAATCCCTCCAATCCTCCAAATCCCCCATCCTCCCAATCTTCCCAATCCCCCTAATCTCCCTAATCCTCCCAATCCCCCCAATCTCCCAATCTCCCTAATCCCCCCAATCTCCCTAATCTCCCTAATCCCCCTAATCCCCCTAATCTCCCCAATCCTCCCAATCCCCCTAATCCTCCTAATTCCTCTAATCCCTCCAATCCCCCTAATCCCTAATTCCCCCAATTCCCCCAATTCCCCAATTCCCCCAATTCCCCCAATTCCCCCAATTCCCCCAATTCCCCCAATTCCCCCAATTCCCCCAATTCCCCCAATTCCCCCAATTCCCCCAATTCCCCCAATTCCCCCAATTCCCCCAATTCCCCCAATTCCCCCAATTCCCCCAATTCCCCCAATTCCCCCAATTCCCCCAATTCCCCAATTCCCCCAATTCCCCCAATTCCCCCAATTCCCCCAATTCCCCCAATTCCCCCAATTCCCCCAATTCCCCCAATTCCCCCAATTCCCCCAATTCCCCCATCCCCCAATCTTCCCAATCTCTCCAATCCTCCTAATCCCCCATCCTCCCAATCCTCCCAATCCCCCTAATCTCCCTAATCCTCCCAATTCCCCCAATCTCCCAATCTCTCTAATCCCCCAATCCCCCTAATTCCCAAATCCCCCAAATCCCCCAAATCCCCCAAATCCCCTAATCCTCCCAATCCTCCCAATCTCCCCAATCCTCCCAATCCCCAATCCCCCTAATCCTCCTAATCCTCCCAATCCTCCCAATCTCCCCAATCTCCCAATCCCCCAATCCCCTAATCCCCCCAATCCCTCTAATCCTCCCAATCCTCCCAATCTCCCCAATCCCCCTAATCCTCCCAATCTCCTTAATTCCCATAAGGCTTTACTCTATGTATTTGCTTAAATATCTCTAGATCAGCTGTATTTGATACACCCTAGGAATCTTGAGAATCACCTTAGTGTAGACACCCATATAATCTGTATATCATGTTCTGTGTATGTACATTAAGAATCTCAAGGATTACCTTTGTGTGAATTATCTTATTATCTGTATATCACTTGCTGTGTATGTATTTACCCTAAAAATCTCAAGAATCACTTCTGTGTAAGTACATCTATTTTCTGCATAGTATGTAGGATGTATTTTCTCCAGGAATCTTAAGAATCATCTCAGTATGGGTATCCATATAGTCTGTATATCATAGTTTGTGTATATACATCCAGAATCTTAAGAATCACCTCTGTGTGAATACTGCTATAATCTGCATATTACATCCTATGTATCTACCCTAAGAATCTCAGGAATCACATCTGTGTGAGCTCCCTATATACTGACCCATTTCCATCAGTTAATACACAGAATCTTAAGATGCCTTATTGACATGTGGTGTATATATATATCTAATTTTGACAGGTCACATGATTAAACAAAACCTTATTTGCTGATAATCAATAAGGTTTTCTGTTAATCATGTGACTGGGACAAAACCCTTCCAATGTAATTTTATTATTATTTTATTTATAGCATGGGAAATACTAATGCTTATTCATAATATTTTAAGGGCATATAGATAACATGTAGACCTAACCAACCACCAAATTTCAGGTCTGTATCTACAGTGGTTCTTGAGTTATTCAAGAATCTTTGCACAACTAAAAATCATTGGAAGGGTTTTGTCCCTCACTGTAGTGTTATGACATGTTTGGCTTGGACCGAAACATCACTTGATTCAATATAATATTCAAGAAGTCTTCGACAAGATATGTCGGACTCTTGAATGTTAATTGTCATCACTTGTTCTTTCCTATGCATAGTCACCACACCTTTCACTGATGTGTTGGTAGCATTGACAAATTCGACTTATGTCCCCATTTTATGGAAAAAAAACTCCGGAACGTGACTATGAGGGTTCCAGGCCATTTTATCAAAAATAATACTGATGAGTTAGTCACTGCAATCATGCTAGCCAAGGAGAAACTGCCAGATGTCAGCTTTAACATTGGCGAGGACTCAGTACTTCACAATCCACAATCTACATTGCCATCATCTCATAACATCGAACGGAGTTGCTGCATTATGTGCCAAAGAAGTAATTGGGGTTACACTGATCCTGATAGCTGGATCTCTGACCGGTCTCGCATGTCCCACAGTGCACAGCTTCAGTACCATCCTCTCCTTGACCATTGGGATGTGATCTGCAGCTCAATCAATGAAGCATCCATGATCAACTATGAAGGTCCAGTCCTCACTGTCAATGCCTCCTGATGCATAGTCACCACACCTCTCCCTGATGCGTCTGTGGGACTTGATCGAGAAAGACCTTCCCCTGGGGAATCATATTAGATGAAAACTGAGGTGACGTTAGAATTAGACGAACTCAATTTTCAACCATCTCTCTTCACATTTCAACCAGACTGGCAGGAGCATAGTCCTATTGATCTTTTCTTAACTCACTTTGTAACCGTATTTTCAAGCCACATAGTAGTATGATCCAATTTAAGGGCACATACAGCCACCTTTTCCCTCGCAGCATGCTCTACAGCTCTTTCTCACAAATATATTGAATATATCAAATGCTAATCATGGCTAGAACCACATCCAATTCATTAATGACTATCCCATCATATAGAATACCACTACCAAATCTCGAAGAAGCCCCACCACTTTGGTTCCCACGTCACTTACCAAGGATCACATGAAAGAAATCATTGAAGAATAACAAAGAACAGTAGGAATAACACTGATCCATGACAACATTTCTCTTGTTCATGCAAATATTATCTTCAAAATCCATGTTCAATCTCCAGGGTCAGTGATCTTATTGCCCAAAGCCTTGCAATAAACAAGGGCCTTTAACCCATATTAAATATTGTGGTGGATGGAATAAACGTAAGTATGACATCCTTGGGGGGTCATATTCATTTTTCGATGTAGTAATCACTGTATTGGAAATTTGTCACCTTGCCAACCTTCTTCAATGATAACACAGTGCTGCTCTCCATTCACATCGACTTGGACGGTTTCCTTCCTTGTGGAGCCCTTAATACACTATCTTCACCATCTTTTCTCTTGCATATTGTCTTTCATTTGTGCATGACATTACCAATCCATTTCTGGTGTAAATGACTTGGAGACCACATTGATCACAGATGTTGGCCCTCAAAGGAATAATTGCAGTTATACTGAGCTGATAGCTGGATCAGACTCTGCATGTACCACAGCTCTCAAGCTCTCTCCCCTCACCATTCTTGTTTATGTCCTTACACATTAAGGGAAAATGCACAGCTCAATGACCTGGTTCAACCTTGAAGGTCTTGGGAATTATTTTTCACCCCTCATTCCTTCCTTTGTATGGTGGCCACACCTTTCACTGGTATATTGAAAGCAAGCAAGGAGGAGGATAATATCTTTCCTTTTTTTCTTTTTTTCAGCTTGCTTTGGTGGCATCAATAGTTGCATAAACTTACATCATTTGAGTTGGGTTGAAAGCTCATTCAATCACTTCTTATGCTCATTGTAACTCTGGAATTCATTGCTGATGAGAATTGTGTTGATTATCCCTTTGACTTTGTAGGGCTTTGTGTTTTGTAATTAATAATTAAATATATTGTAAGATGATATATATATACATCTTATGGCCACAAATATTCCTGGACTGTTTCTGAACCACTCACCAGATTCAACCATTCCCACTGTCTTTGAAAGAAATTGCTGTCATTTTTGGTCCAATCCAGCATACCTAAGTATAATTGTCACCAAGAGTGATCCAAATGGTATTCCCAAGACATAATCTCATTGTTATCCTGCTGCACTTGAGATTATCTGAGAGCCAGGACACTAGGATGCATTGCTGTGGCAAGCATTGCATATTCTGCCCATTTTTTGATGACAAGACTATAGCCGATTATCAGCTTGTAAATATGTTAGGACTCAGCATACCTTGTCCATTCCTTGGCTGACAAATTAGCCAACACTGTAAGGAGGATAACCCAAAACTTCAAAAGTTATTTATCCACTAAAGTATATATATTTATATTGTTTGTTGTAAAATTAATATTTAATCAAATTCAGTTGATTAGGTATCACTCTGAAGAATGTAAAAATATTAATATTTATCCTATATCTGACAAAATTTAGTCAAACAATCATCTGTAGATTATTATTTTGGAATAAATTGCACAATGGGGATTGGTACCCCAGATAGTTCTGGTTAACTCTCTAAACCAACTGAATTTAAATTAAATGAAATATATTTGAAAGTTTGCTTGTATACAAGAAAATACATCATAACCCAAAGATTAAGTCATAACCCAAATAATCTAGGTTAATCCAAATAATCTTTTGAAACTATGTCATTTGTGTGTATTTTAAAAGGGCATGCATATTTTAAAGATGAAATTTCAGATAATTAAATATAAACTCATAGAATAAGTTGTCATGGCCAGAAGGAATAGTCTCACTTAAAAAATATGAGGATTATTCAGTAAAATCTTGTATATTCAATAAAGTGTGACCATCCCCCTAAGGGGACGTCTTCACCTTCCTTTTCAGCTGGCCATTTTGACCATTGAATGATCCATGACTAGTTGGACTTTGTGCAACTCCATCAATGCTACTTTGAGACTGCATCGGATGTCCGAGGCTGTAAGGGACTCAGGCCGTGTCTGGTCTCCCCTGACCAGTGATATGTTCTGTCTCTTTCTATTTAAGCCTGTAACTGGTAGAGGGCTCTGTAGATCTGTTATCTTTGGATCCCCTCTACTAGGTGAGTTGTATGATATGGTGTTAGTATGCAATAGATTTATCTTTGGATCCCCTCTACTAGTCTCACACCTGAGCCCTCATGTGCTGGTTTGTATGAACTAGGGAGTCGCCCTTACAAACACAAGAAAATGAAGGATCAACTGTGGTGACAAATGCAGGGTTGTAATTAATGGCCATCATGTGAGAATAAAGAGGGATTGTTACAGTGACCCATGTGGAGGTCACAGGGTACAATGGAATCGGCAGCACTGAAGGGGGCTGAAAGGTGGCAGAAAATGGGAATAGCTTAGCATAGGCAGTGTGGTGAATCTTTATATACCGGAAGAGCTTTGCCTGAAATAGGTCAAACTCTGGGTAGGTCACAATGCTTGATCTACCTTGTCATTGTCACTTTGAAGAGCAATGTCCACGCATCAATTGTGTGAGCCTGGGGTGAAACATTCCACTCAGATAGACAGATAATAATAAGGCTAGCTGTTGGTGTTGCCTGAGATGAGATTTTATTTAGAATGTGTTAATACACACCCAGATGGATTTGTCACAACCAAGGATATGGTGAGGTGAATGAAAAAATCATGTTGCTTACCATTAATGCAACTAGGCCATCACTCACCCTGGGGTTCTCCTCAGTGAAAGTTTGCAAAATTAACAGGAACATGTTGAAAGTAGCAACCACTTGGCATCGCTCTGGACTGCATTTATATGCTGCATGGCAATGTCACTTCTCAATATCAGAAAAGCATTTTTGCTTTCAAATCTGATGCTGAGAAATGCTATTACTATGAGGTGACAATCGACTGAACCATTATTATATGCTGTGTGAGCTTTCAGTGGAAGGCATAAGAAGTAGTCACCCCATTACAGTGGAGCCAATAAGGTTCAAGGAAGGTGAGGGAACCTTGTGGATGAAAGCAGGAATGAAATGCTGTGTATCCTGTGTAAGTACAGCTATAACACTGTACCTATTCAAAATAGTATGAGTTGGCTTATTGTAATACACAATCTACAAGGGGGTAATAGTCTTGTAATAAAAGTATTTGTTTGTCAATCAATGTGTCAGTTAAGTGAATCACCTTCTGAGATGATAGGTAGGGTGCTAGTTTAGGTGTACACTGGTTGTGGCATGCATTAACCTCAGAAAACATGGTCCACAATTAGCATCCTCCTATGAAAAAGTGAAAAAATGGGTGAACAGCCCATAGGAAAAAGGGTGCTTTCATCACCAATTCCAATAGTACCTTCATGGAATTAACTCTCCAACTGGTGGTGGCATAAAAGCAAGGCACCCTCTTCTAGTGTAGGTGAGACTGCTACCCACCAATATCTACTTCCAACTCAATGACTCGGGGAATCACAATTCAGCAACAGCTGAGATCGACCTTGAAGACATTGAGGAACTCCCATCCTTAGTTTCCCCTATTGTATTGAGTTCAGAGCAATGGGATGAGATCATTAAAGGGATGAGAGACATGTTCAGGAAGAAGCTTCAAGAACAATGGGGTTGTAATGAACCTGGCCATGATTTATATCATTGGGCTCCAGATGATAGGCAACACATACAGCTGTCTGCAAACCATATAGAGATTTGGGTTGATGAGTGGGTGAGTAAAGTATAATGCTATTTCCATGTGATATGTGGCACATGCTGTGTATTCAGTGTCAAGGGGAAATGGGCTACTATGACCTACCGAATGCTGTTAAGATATCCACCAACATGACATCCAACCTCAGCCCCTATTGCAGTCATGATGATGACTGGGAAATGATTTCACAGAGTAAGGGGCAATGTCAAGTATTGACATTGGCTCCATGTATTCCTGTGGAGTCAGTTTGGAAAGGGTTGGGATGAAAGTCCTTCACAGTGCTAAGATAGCTTCAATGATCACAAAGCTGACAATATATGGGGAAATCACCCATTTGTTACGAGATGATGGTGCCTTTAGTAAGTTTCTACACAAACATCTTACACTGTCAAAAATGGGAAGACTAGTCCAAGACAGTGCTGATTTAGTGAGCTAGGGATACCTCAATCATTTAATACACTGGAAATACTCATATCTGAGTTGTAGACCTACATACATACCTGCCTCAAATTTGGAGAAGAGCGATGGAAGTTTTCAAGAGTTTCCAGATATATTCACACATGCGGGGGAGCAGAAAAGGTCACACTACCCAGCTTATGGCATTCTTGGCTTTGGCCTTCTTTTACTGCCACAGTGTTTATTGGTCAGATAGAGATGAGTGAGCTGTGATTATGTCATCACTTTACAACATTTTAGTCAAGTCACTGCTGCACACCAACTTGGATGAGGTTGCATCAACATTAATCATACACATCGCCCATTTTCTAACAGAATTTCATGATCCCTCACCCCTCTTCTGCCTTGTGTATATCATGGAGGCAAACTGCCACATGCATCAACTATCTGTAGAGGAGCTCATGGTGATCAAAGGTTACATTGAATTCTGGTTACAACTGTGTGTCCCCACATCACATCATTTCATCCCACCCATTAATCAATCATGAGGTGTTCTCATTTTCCTTGAATAAGACCCTTTAGAGTGAATATGTTAGTGAGCACTTGCCTTGCTGGATCAATTTGATCTGGGGATGTACACAGTGAGATCCAGATGCAATCATGTACAAATGTGAGCCATTGCTCATGCCTTGGAATGCCTATTCGTGCAGCTGGAATGCATAGCCTGGGAGGTGGAGATGCCAATAGTGATGATAATGGAAGTGGAATTGGCATCACATTGGTTGTGTTAGTGGTGTTGTTTTTGGGTTGTATTCCAGTGTGTTCACCATGCTGGTGGGCAGCTGCTGGACCAGACATTGAATGGGAGAATTCAGCTTTAATTTTTTTTTCTCCATAGATCTCTCCATAGAAGACCACAACTCTTTCATTTCTAAGAGTGACACTGGGCAGATATCCTTATGCTCACCAAGGAATGACATGTTGACTTCACTTTGAATTGGTCACAAAGGATCACCCTGTCCCTCCTCATAATAATGGAGCTCATCAAGTAAGTATCTTATTAGAGTATCTCACTTTACCAATGTTAGGTCTTATTAATTAATCTCTGTCTGAGGTTTAGCAAAACTTATGCACATGTTCTCCATCTGCTCATCCACCCCACCGATGGATTGTTGCTAGTGTCCAACATTTTCCGATTGGTGCTACCATGAAGCAATATTGAGAGCCACCCCACCAGAAACAGTGAGTTGAAATATGAGTGAGTGTGACATCAATGCCAGCCCCTGTACAAAACTCTTTAATCCATATCTGGACCACATCATGAGACATGAAAGATCCAGGTTGAACAATGCCATTGCTCCCTACAGATGGGAATAAAAAATCCTCAGACTGCAATATTTGGCCATAGACATGTGATTCTAGAAAACTAATCCAGTTATGCATATGCTGATCCATATCAACAGATGGTAGTTCAGGGTGTGGATATATCTCATATGTGTCCTATGCACTTTGTGTGTCAATTTCCCAAAATATCTGTGACTGTGTACATGCCCCACAAATCCACCTCATTGTTGAGCTGACTCTGCCAGTTCTTTCTCCCAACAAGAGATAATTTCCAATGTGGCATTCTAAATTCATCTTCCATCACACATCCAAATGTGATATGCTTCCACGTCAGCTTCACAGTTTCAAAATTCCTATTTTAGATGCCACAAAACCAGTTTACAATGGTACACATATTAATATTGAAGAATTAATTGCATACCTGGTCCAGACAGTCCATGTAGTGGCAGATAATGCATGCCAACCCAGATACTTGTGCAACATTTGCCATTCAATTAAAGAGAGTTCAGTTGCATGATGCAGAGAAAAGGATACTGAAAAGACTCTCTCTGACCACTCAAAAATGCACTCCATATAGCTCAAGCTCATGGCCCCCAAGTGTTCCTGAATTCCTTCTTCACCATGTTTTTTGCTTTCAGCATGAATAGTGTCCATCACACATGATGCAGTCACTGGATTTCCAACTGCAGTATTAGAAGATTCATCCCACCTCCACAGCCCTCAATAAAGACCTTCACTGTCTCTGGAGAGGGATCAGGATTAGCATTCCATTAGTGAGCACAGTCTGGAAATAACAAATGGTTCTGCTTACAAATTATCCCAATATTTCTTGAATACAACATGGGCACCATCTGCCATTGACTTCCCCAGATTATTTTCAAAGCACTTCCAATAAAACTGGCCAGCACCCCACCCATGGGGATGCTTGATTTGGTTTGATATCAAATGCATGAGCCAAATCTGCCATAGTCCACTTTACCCCTTCCAGGCTGTCAGGACAACTCTTGGATTCTATAATGTGCTTTCCAATTTAGAGCCTTCCACCAATCCCTTCAACCATTCCTTTCCACACTGGATATATCCATCATAGCCATTAGAACTATTACTCCTCATACCATGCTTTCTTTTCAAGGCTTGTTTGAGTCATTCAGTATTGGCCACAGCACTGCCTTTGACATTTGTTCTACAGTACTTTTGTCATGGTGTTGAGCAGCTAGTCATTGTAGAATGCTTTAATAAAAGATTTACTCAGAATATTTGAATGTGCAATTTAAAATTTACTCCTGTGTACTGCATTGAGTAGTATGTATTATCAAATATATACATTGGGTAGACAAGAAAAAAAGCATTGAAATTTTAACCCACAGATAAACTTCCGATGCCCAAAAGCCAACCTCACACCAATAAATTAAGGACTCTGTAAATCCTATAATCAGTACTAAAAATTGCAGTATGTATGTATCTTTGCTTTGCCATAGGGGGCATATCAAGGTTTGCATCTTGATTATCCTTTTCCACTTCCAATAGGTATAAACCAGGATATCCTGTATTGGAGGTTTAACAGTGCTCCACAGCAGAAATACAAACTGACACTGGGTTTGTTTTATGTGCTTGACAAATTAGTAGCTTCATGGATGAGAAATTGGGTTAATGTGCCATCAGTTGGGCTTAAATATGGTTTTATAGTGAATGTTATAGTGAGCTGTATTGCCATTTTTCAATGTTGTCAAGGCTAACAACACTGGAAAACAAGGGTTCAATTCACTGGCCCAGCATTGAGTGCCACTGCATAAGCTGAATGTGTGGTGACCATGCAAAGGAAGGAACATGAGGTCAAATCTAAACACTTAGGTGGGTAACTGATGGAGTGGTGGTTGCTTGAGCTGTGCATTATGTCACAATGTGGAAGATGAGAAGTGAGCAGGGGATGATGTTGAGGCTGTGCACTGTGATACATGCAGATTCGGGCTTGGATCTATCAGTTTCAGAGTCAATCAGTTACCACACATAAGGAGATGCCAATTAGGACTTGTGTGGGTCAGAACAAGACTGGTAGGACAGTTTCATGGGTGGATGTAAGACAGCACTATACATAAGGTAAAATATTGTGAACATACCATATGATAGCCCAATGAGCAAAGAAACCACAACCCTGGTAAGCAGACAGCTAAGTCGCACCTGCCACAAAAACTCACATGGATTTAAGCCACTTATGGCATTGAAGTCTTCATGGACATAGCATCAATATTCAACTTCCAGTAATTTTGTCAACATGGATAGAGGCAGAAGATCAGTGACAGTTTTCAGAACAAGAGAGCAGAGCAAGGCACAATTTCCTGGAATTCGAAAAAGAAAATTTTCATTGCACTATTATCAACAGAGGCAAAATATATAGGTGCAACTCACATTATGAAGGAATTGTTTTGCACACAAGTATTTAGAGCTGAAATTGCTTGCCCACTCATTCATCCTATCACTGCCAATTGTGATCACCAATCCATGATTCCAATTATCAAGACTGGTGAATTTCACACTTGCATGAAGCACATTGAATGGGGAACCCCATGTGGAGAAAATGAGATGGCAAAGTAAATGAATAGCTTTTACTCAACAGCAGGATGGTGAAACAGAACTGTCCATAGCTGTGCAACTTGAATATCCCATGGACACATAGGTAAAAATGCACTCATCAGGGTAAGATGTCAGTGCAGAGTGATACACAAAGAATTCACTAAGCTCTCCAGTGTGCTGCATCAAATGCATACATTTGGCATGTGTCTATTTCTTCTATCATTGTGATGAATTTTTCAGGCTATCCACTTGTAGATGGCATTGACTGGAACAATGTGAGTGTGAAATGACTTACACTTATAAATTAATGTTTGTGCTCATAGTTGTTATCAGCATTGCCGGCTTCGACTGCAGCCCATTGAGCATGTGATCATTTATCTGCATACATGGACCCAAGGGAGTCTTGTCCAACATTGCACTGCTTTGAGAGACCTAAGCACAAGGGCCTACATTAGTAGATTGATGAAGGGTACAAAGATGTGCACCTACTGGTTTCACAAAAGAGACACATACTCTTAGCATCCTGTTCTCCATGCTGTTATCTGTCCTTTTCAACTCAGTAGTATTGCTCTTTGCTGAGCAGAGCTGAGAAACCAATGAAGCAGACACAATTACATGCCAAAGTGAAGAGGTAAAACGTTGAAAGAGATGTTGAAGGATGGGATTTTTTCAGACATTCAGTAATATATTATTTAAAACATGTCTCATTCATGATTCGAATGTTAGTCTAGGCACGGCTGGGTGGCCCCAAATGTATTCAACACATGGATAGGTACAACTGCAGAGCTCGCGGCAATAATACAAAGTGGCTATACGAATTCTTACAGAGGCCCAAATCATATAGCTTTATAAGATCTGTAACACCGGGTGCAAAGTGACTTGAATAACGGGTGACGCTATTTGGCTCCTCTTGGTTTGATTGAGGTGTGTCGGCATTATCGAAGAGAAATGAGTAGCAAGTGTGTCCATTTGATGATGCAAAACCTTTCAAGGCAACCATGTTTTCCGACACTGATATGGAGTTATAATTAAACCCTACCAACACACAGTGGAAGGGGTGGCGACCACGCAAAGGAAATAACGCGCGGTCAAATCTAAACTCTCAAGCGAGGAACTGATGGATTGCCGGTTGGTCGAACCCCGCATTACGTCACAATGTGAAACGAGAGAAAGGAGAATGGAAATGGTGTCCAGGCTGCGTACTGTGCTACATGCGGATTCGGGCTCGGAAGATCCAGCTATCAGCTTCAGAGTCAACTCGATTATTCCTGCGCCAGACCACAGGAGATCCCGATTTGGAATCGGGTGCGTCAGAATCAGACTGGTAGGAAAGGTTCATAGGCGGATGTGAGAGGGTGCTGGAAGGCAAATATAGTGAACGTACCTTGAGATGGACTCAATGAGGGAAGAAACCACATTCAGCTGGTTGATGTGATCGGTGAGAAGCGTGCGGTCGTCGAAGAAGGTTTCCAAGGAGCAAATACTCCAATACAGTAAATTTGATGTCTCCAAATCAAGATGAAGTGTCAATGACGCTATATGCACGTTTATGTCGTCCAATATAACCCTCAATGCGGCTGCAGCAAAATCTCGAAACCATGTATCATGGTGGATGCAACACACGAGAATCCGTATAGGATGTTCAGATAAGGAAAATAGTCGCCGGCGACTTTGCCTGTTATGCTTTTAGTAAAAAAGATGAAATGATGTCAGGTCGCGACCCACGCCTGTAACCAGAATTCAAAGTATTTTCTGATCGCCGTGAGCTCCTCTACAGATAGTTGACGCACCTGGCAGATCGCATCCATGATTTCCTCAAGGCCGAGAATGGGTAAAGGATGATGAAATCCTGTTAGAGCACCGGCGATTTGTGTGATAAATGTTGATGCAACCTCATCCAAGTTGGTGTGCAGCGGTGACTTGACTAAAACGTTGTAAAGTGATGACGTCATCGCAGTTGACGCGTCTCTATCTCCCCAATGAACGCCGGGACACCACGTGAAGGCCAAAGCTAAGGATGTCATAAGCTGAGTATTGTAACCTTTGCTACTCCGCTGCATGTGAAATGGATACACCGGGACCTTATCTAGAACCATCCATGCTTGTTTCCGAATTTGAAGTGGATATGTGGGTCTACAAAGATGTCGGGGTTTCGAGTGCATTCAACATTGACGCTGAATGATCCCTACCTCATTAAATCAACAATCTCTTGAACTAGTCTTCCAAATCTTGGCAGGGTGAGATGCTGGTGTAAAAACCTGCTAAAGGCACCGTCGTCTTGAGACCATCGGCTCATGATTTGGCCGTATATTGTCAGCTTTGCCATCAGCAAAGCTGTCTTGGCACTGTGAAGGGCTTTCATCCCAACCCTTTCCAAACCGACTCCACAGTAATACCCGGGGCCAATTTCAATACTCGAAGATGCCCCAACATACTGCGACTCCATTCCCCAGTCCTCGCCATGACTGCGATATGGGCTGAGGTTGGGTGTCGTGTTGGTGGATATCCAAGACATCTTAACAACAGTCGGTGGGTCATGGTAGGTCGTTTCTCCTTGACACTGAAATATCCTGCATGTGACACAGATCCCATGAAAATAGCATTATACTTTACTCACCAACTCGTCAACCCAAAGCTCTATATGGTTTACAGACAGTTGTATGTGCTGTTCGTCATCGGGGGCCCGAAAACATAAAACATGACCTGGTTCGTTACAGCTCCACCGTTCCCTGAGCTTCAGCCGGAATACATTCCTCATCCACGCCTCATTGATCTTCTCCTGTTGAGCTGAACTCAATACACCTGGGGAAACTAAGGGTGGTAATTCCTCAACATCTTCAAGGTAGGACTCAGCCGTTGCCAAATCGTCATTCCCTAGATTCATATCGTTGAAAGTAGGCATTAGTAGGTAGAAGTCGTACTTATAATCAAAGGGGGTGCTGAGCTTTTATGCCGCAGTCAGTCAGAGAGTTAATTTCACCAAGGTACAGCCTTGTGGCCGTGCTTACCCAGGATCCACAGCCTGTCATCCCTGCCTTTGTAAATAACATCCCCTCAACCCTCCATAAAGGCTGCAGTACACTAAGTGACCCCCTTGGTATGGCAAGGGCACACGAGGAATACACTCCTCATTGGGGCGATATAACATTGTTTAAACTAGAAATCTTGTGTTGGGATTATGATAGAATTGGATACGGATGGCCATTATTCAAGCAACAGCCGGCTTGAGTTTAATTCTCGCTGCACGACTGTTGACAAACTGGATGTTTCACTGCCAAGGGGAGACAAATTACCATGACCCCCTGACTATGGTTAGGATGCCAGGGAGTTCACGAATGCCACATCCTGTCTCACCCCGGATCTCAGTCATACCGCGGACTGGGGAATGGTCTCACAGCACCCCGGTTTGACGGCTTCCTGACCGAGAATTACACTCTGGTAAGACTTGGCAGACTAATTCACCAGAGCATTGATTGAATGAAGTAGGGATAGCTCAGCGTCAATCATTGAGTGCACTCGAAATACTCACGTCTTCGTAGACCCACGAAATTCCGGAGGGAGCGTCGATTATTTTATCCCTATTCTGGTGGTTTTCACTCTATATACACCGGAGAGATCACACTGCCAAGCTCCTGAAGTTTTTGAGTTTTACCTTCATATGGTGCCCCGGTGTTGATCAATTGCAATGAAGTTATTATTTTTCAATAGTCCCGCCAAACCACCACTAAACACCAACTTTGATGATGTTGCATCGACATTTATCATACAAATCCCCCCAATATATCAACATTTGATCGTGAAAATACTCTACTCATTGGCGGGCTTGCGTATCTCATGGAAACCATCTACCACGTGCGTCAGCAGTGTGTAGAAGAAGTTGCTGCGATCAGAGACTACTTGAATTATTGTTATAACAGTGCATCGCCCCACCACACCTCATCCTGTTGACGAAAACCATTGTCGCCAGAATAGCCAGTAACGACGTCGAGTTAACCAGGATCCTATTCAACTATTCGTGGGTTGCATCCATCAACATTTATGGTTTAGACATGTTGCTGGAGCGGTATTCAAGATTATCGTGTGAAGCAATTTCAGAGCGTATACAATCACTTCTTATTCTTAATGCAGCTCTGTGCGGAGTCCGTGACGAAAACTGGATCGATAATACCTTTGAATTTGTAGAGCTCGTGTTTTGTGGCTAATAAGGAAACACGTTGTAGGACTAGATATATATATATCACAGGAAATGATTATTCCCGGATCATTCTTGAACCAGTCCAAGGCCAGGTGCGGCCTTTGCCACTGTCTTTGAAGGGAATTCCTGTCCTTTTCCGACTGGTACTAGCATACCAAAGTTTTATTGTCGTCGAGAGTGATGCAAGTGTTATTCTATTTTTCCTGCTACACTGAAGACTATGCCCGAATACATTACCCCAGCAAGCCTCGTATCTTCTGCCCACTTTGCGATGACAATAGCCGATCCTCAAGTTGGAAATTCGTATCAACTCACAGTACCGGATTATTTCCCTGAATGACAATCATTCAAACCGAGAAGATAAAGGATGGATTGGGGGATCAAACTCAAAGCTGAGATGAACGCCCATTGTGTGGGACAGAAGAGGGACTGTCATGGCCAGTCCCAAAGGGGGCGGGGAGAAACCAGAAAAAGGAGACATATTAGCATTCCCAACTTGGTGAATCTGGACGTACCAGCTGAAGTCTGCCTGCGATAGATCAAGCTGAGTGAGTCGCAATAATGGATCTACATTGTCATCGTTGCGCTGAAGAGCCATGTCCACGCATCAAGAGTATGAGCCTAGGGCGAAACATTCCGCTCGGCAAGACAGATAATAATAAAGCTAGGTGTCCATCTGAGATTCATATTCGATAATTCCTGTGAGTGGTCATTCTCACAATTTTTCAAAGAGGACTCATTAATTGGATGTTATCAATATGAAGAGCCAGGGCCCATAACCTAAAGATGTTTTGAACTTCAGTGTAAAATGTTTGCTGTATTGTACTATATCTAAAGATGTTTTGAATACTAAATACATATAATAAGCTCCACCTCCAGAATGAGGCAATAAACAAAGTACTTACTCTCAGCATAAAAGGTTCGCTGAGAGATTCACTAACTATACTATGTGTACATAATAGTATATTCAAGAGGAGATTGAACATTTATGACACTTATTGCATCTTCTCAAGACATTCTGTCTCACCTTTTTCATCCAAGTGCTTACTTCTACAATACTCATTATCTATAGTCAGCTGACTTTCACAAATTTCACTGAGTCATTTTTATGTGGTACCTCCAAGTCTTTCACACCATGATGCTATCACCTTTTCTTCAGTAGCCTGGGCCCCACTCTTCTCATGTGCACCTCATTCCAATACCATCACCATGCATTTGACTAACAACATCCAAGTTCAATATGCCCACTCCAGCCATTCAGCTTCACCTATTTGATTATCATGTCCACAATGTGATCACACTTTCTCTTCTACCTGGGGACGTAAACAACATATTCATACCATTCACCCCTTACCCACAAGGGACATAAAGCCTTGCGGTGTGTCACTTGATAATGAACCTAGCCCTTCACTGCCTCTCAGCACCAACCCTCATCCTCACAGTCCAAGCTCTTTCATCAATGTCCCATATACTATTGATGGCAGTTATCCTTCAGTTGACTCCATGTCATCATCATCATTCTCATGCATCCTCTTGAGTTCAACTGAAAAAGGACAAGAGAATATTGGCACTCCCAGTATACCTAGCATCCAAAACTATCACATCACTGATGATGAAGACAAAGATGATGTGGCCTCATCTCAAAGACCCCCCAGCTCACATTGTTCATTCAACCATATTGGTGTTGGAGAGGAACCATCCCATCTGGGCTTCAGTCGTCCAGTACATGAAACTCCAAGTGCCTATGGTTATGAGCCCAAGATAACACGAATGTATAACTTCAACAGGAAGTGCACAATCTTGCCTGAGAAGGTTTAAGGTTCAGAGTGCCAATTTGAAAGCAGCAACCAGGGGAAGCATCACTCTTGATGGCATTTATATTATCCATGCTATTAGTTGCAAATACTCTCTAATGTCACTTCTTGAATATCAGAGACATCACATTGCTTTCATCTGTGATGCTCAAGAACACCAAAAATACTATACTATGGTCACAATCCACTAAACTATTATTAGATGCTGTGTGACTTCAGGGGGAGGCGTGAGAAAGTAGTGAGGTAACTCAGTACACTGGAGCCTATATGGTTCAAAGAAGGTGAGGGAATCAGGAAGGCAGGGATGAATTGCTGTGAATGCTGTGTAACCACAGCCCCTAGCTGTACCTTGGTGGGATTAACTCTTCGACTGACTGCCACTGCTGGGGTGAACCACTTTTGGAGCACCACAAAATCCTTTGCAGGAATGTCAAATTTTGTTAGAATTTAAGAAATGGATTTTGTGCACTGCAAGGTTGTATTAATTTCCTTATAAGGAAATCAATTTGAAATTTTGTGGCAAACAAAATCCATTTCTTAAATTTCACCTCACTGAGAAGGATTTTGAGTGTCCCCTATAGGGGATCAGCCCAGCAGTGTGCGCAACAAACGCATGACACCCCCTTCGAGTCTACGTACGACTGCTACCCACCAATGTCTACTTTCAACGAGATGCTGAGGAATCACGATTTGGAAACGGCTGAGTCACACCTTGAAGGCGTTGAGGAACTACCCTTAGTTTCCCCAGGTGTATTGAGCTCAACGGAACAGGACCAGATGCTTGAGATGGGGATGAGGAAAATATTCCGGTTGAAGCTCAAGGAACGATGGGGGTGTAACGAACCCGGACATGATTTACGTTATCGGCCACCCGAGGACGAGGTGCACATACATCTGTCTGAAAACCATATAGACGTTTGGGTTGAGGAGTTGTTAAAGTATGATGCCATTTCGATGTGATTTACATCCGCCTATCCACCTTTGCTGCCAGCCTGATTCTGACGCACACGATTCCAAATTGGGATCTCCTGTGGTGGTGAGCGCATAATCGCCTTGACTCTGAAGCTGATAGCCGGATCTTCCGAACCCGAATCTTTAACTGCAATGACGTCATTACTTTATAATACTGTCACTAAACACCACTGCACACTACATTTGATGATGTTTCATCAACCTTGATCGTACAAGTGGCCGGAAACTTATCATCCTTTGATAATGAAGATACTTCACTATGGCGAGCGTTGCGTATATCGTGGAAGCCATCTGCCACGTGCGTCAGATGTCTACCTTCCACTATTCTGTCACTCACGCGTCATTCGAATCACGTATCAGTATGGGAGGGACGTGGTTTCCCCAGTGAAGGTCTTACACTCTCAATGTAACACGATTTCTGTCGCAATTTCTTGGTATTTGTGTGGCAAGTGATTAAGAACGCTCGCGGTTTGCTGGCTCTTGTCGGTCATACACTTTTGGGACACGGTGATATTCCATTCATTCAAAGGTCACTCTTCTGATATTCACGTGTCTCTATCAAGGACCTGAGTAGAGAGAAGACCCTCGCAATGATGCAGGGAATGTTTATTCATGCAGCTATATATTTAAACAATATGAACCAAAAAATTATAAAACGAGAGGACAATTAGAGCAGTGCAAAAAATGAGAATGGGAAGCAGGCATACAGTGGGATCCAGGGGAACACAGGGAACCGAGCTTGGATGATGTTTGAAATCTAACACCAAATCCCAGAAAAGTCAACATGTCTATCAGAATTTGTATTAATAAACTGAACACATAATCCCATGTCAGGTACTCAAACTATTGGAGGCAGGGCATGCTATCACAAATACTGACTAACTTAGTCTATTCATGAGTATGCTATCTGAAGATTTCAATATATATAATATCAACAACAATCAATTATGATGTTGACACTGTTGAAGAAGTTGTCAATAAATTACGACAAGTTGAAATTCAAAAAGAAATATGTCCCAGTTATGCTGAAGGTTCCGCATTGCATGCCTAGAGGGGTATCAGTTCGCAAAGAGGAGCACATTGAAGTAGAGGGCATGGTCGTGCTGCAATTCCACATGGAGCAGCAATCAGGAGGAGTAATCCTCAATCGGGATGTTTCAAATGTGGAAATTCATCACATTGGGCAAGGGAGTGTCCTAAAAGAAAATAAAGACTTGCTCAGCGATCTGAAAGTCAGAAGAACCTAAATAAGAAAATGGGCCACACAATAATGCTGACATACCTCCAGATATGTTCATAGGGGTGATGTGTGACCCGAGAAACATAAGCTTTATGTGTTTCTTGGCACTACATCTTGCGATGAGTTGATTTGCAGTGTGGTTTGTGTGTGTGTGTCAAATCCTCCTTGCATCTGCACGAGAGCTGGGACAGACATTGTGTCTCAGTGCTGATGTTGGTGTTGTGACAGTAGTGAGGCCTGCAAGAACTGTGTTGGTATTGGCAGTGGCTTGAACCCAAACTTTTGGAGGTATGTCCATTGGATAGATGTAGGCACTATGCCTTCCAGCTCATCAACCTTGAAATAGAAGATGGTGATTGACCTGTCAGAGGAGCAGGAGTACAACTAAGTCCATCAAATGACCTTGAAGATACAGTACAATCACAAGTCAGTTGTGGCAAGCATGCAGAACAGAAACAAGGAGGCTCAAATAGTGAATTAGGTGAATAATAAATCATAAGGAATCTTAATAAATAATACTCAGTTGAATTTTACCTTTGGAGGGTGTTTATAATTACTATAATTGTTACGACCCGGACAAATCCCGCCGGACTCCGGGCACTAACCCGTACGCCCCCACGCGCCACAAGCACCAATCGTCTGTTTATAGGATTTCCCGCCCGGATTCCGTTACGTCAAGACTTGTTACGTTCGACCTCAGTACGACACATATCAGTAACTGGACTTCCCCCAGACTCCGTCTCTGTCTATGTCCGTCTTTGTCCCATGCATCAGTCACCGGATCCAGCTCAGAATCCCGTCACCGCTCTATCCGAGCCCCGTTCCTGTTTTAGTCAAATGACCTGTCACGATTAGGACTCCACTCCCACTCCATTTCCCGTTATGGGTTATGCTTTGTCATGATTTGGACTCCGCTCCATTCCGTTCCGTTCCTAACACCAAAATTGGTGTTTACATTTCCCGTTTGTGTTTTGTTAGTTTCGTTTTCATTATTACCGGATTAGTATGTTCATTCACTCCATGGTCTATTTAAACTGGCAGATGTTGTACATACAATCCAGTCAGAAAATTAGCTTAGATTCCCGCCAGTAATCTAATATATTTTCCCTACTCTAAATCACACCGCTCACACTAGTCGGAGCCCACGGGCTCCGGCGCATCTCTCTCTCTCGACTATCTCGACTCACGACTCACGACCTCACGACCTACGACCTACGACCCACGAACCCCGCCCGGACTCCCCGGGATTCCCGTCCGCCTGTTCGAAATTGGACAACACGATCTAGCGAGGGCGCAGCCTATAAGCTGAAGCCAAGTCCTACCGGATATCCCGCGGGTTTCTCACGAGACCCGCCCTGTGTGTGTATCCTAACAATAATCTCAAATATTTACTAATAAAAGTCTTATTTTTACAAAACTTCATCTTTAAATAGTGATATCTATTCTGAAACAATTATATCATCAAAAAACAACCATCAGAAATAGTTCTCCATATTACATCTTATACAACCCATAGTTATTTAACAAATTCTATTGTATATAATTTCCTTCCTTTTACAGATGTCTACTAATACTTTTATTAGTACTTTGTCTTTTAAAAGCTGTAATGTAGTTATTTCCTAGTAAAATATATGAGATGTCATTGGAAATTTTTCATCCTATGGCCTTCTTTATTAAGTGAAATTACCTATATATTCTGGTATGTTGAATCAAGTAGAAATCTGTTCAGATTGACAGATCCATTCCGAAGTAATACATATGTATTTAGAGGTGCCAATGATATACATATGCATGGAATGGACTATCTAAAGGTATCTACTTTTTAAAAGTATTAGTGTTTCAAACTACTAATTTTTTTTATTGTCTACTCATGTCCAGAAAGATTCTTTAGTTTGTAATGTATGAGAGAGTTTAAAACTTTTTGAAAGTTTTAAAAACCAAATTATGTTTGAATCACATCCCAGATGTTTAAATGACCTTTAGAGTATATTAGAATTTGGTATACTTAATAGTTTTCAAATATCCTCCTTAGTCAACCAACTTTTTATTATTGGAACTTAGCAGTGATCCAACTAAGAAAGATGGTGTTATTCCAATTGGGCTACTACTGTCTCCAAACTTGCATCTTCATCACAACCTGGGTCTACTAGCAGCAACAGCACCCTTAGCTTCAGCAAACGTCACACCAGCACCCACCATTCCACTACTTCAATGTTAGATGCTAAAAAGACTACCAATGTTCAACTTCCAGCTTCATCTGACAAGTCCAACAATGACACCAACTCAGATTCTAAGAGTGCCTTCTCTGACAATGATGAAACCATTGGAAAGGAATGAGAGGCTGCTGTCAACAGTCCTCTAAAGAATGGTGCATGTGCTACAAGTTCAGTATGTAGTCTATCTCTCATATATTACACATATGCTGAATTACAACACATTTTAGGGTATTGTGAAAGTTGACAGCATGCAATTAACAAAAATACTGAAGAACCAACTATGTGAAAAAAAGGGCCGAAAGCTTGCTTTCAGCAACAAGGACCTGCCTGATGGTGTTCATAATAAGGACCATTGGCATAAGCACTTCATCCCCACCTTCCTTTGGTGGGTCGGGAAACAACCAGACCCTTGGAATCTTGCATATTATGACATTGTTGATACTCTGCAGGAGATATGGGATGTGATTTACAAGAAGATTCCCTATGTAGTTGAACAAAAGGATGCCGTTTTTGCAGTTGTCTGTGTCATTTTTTGTTACATGTCATAATACTTACAAAGATTACAGGCTATGCAATGTATCAGTGACTCATGGCATGCTACATTCGGTTCTACAGCTATTACTATTATCAAAAGCATTTTTGAAAATAGTGAAGATGGCTTCTCAACAGATGATGATGATCAAGTCTTTGCACAGCATCAGCTTGACAACCTTGAGTTCTTGTATAGAGACACCGACTCTATGGTATGAATGAATTTTTTTTTCCACTACTGATGACTAAGCAAAATTAAATACAGCCATACCACCATCCTTTTCAAGGACCTCTAATTCTCCACACTCTTGCAGCTCACTATTGTGCTATTCATGGTGCCATCAAAATTCTCTCTCTGGGAGATGCAGATCTCCTTACTAATCAGCCTTATGGTGCTTTGGCCATGTCTGCCACAGTGGTATGTTTTGTTTCATACTCAGTGATTATATTATTGTTTCTGACTTGTTTTTAGGTTGAACATGGTTTCACACTTATTGCCAAAGGCAATATCACTATTGAGGCAATTGCACAGAGCAAGATGACCCACAAGAAATTAGTCTTTGAACAGAGTTCCTCTGATGTCAAGAGAAAGACCAATTTCAGCAACAAATTTTGGGGTAAAGTCACTTGTGAATATGTACATGCAACAAATCACCTCTTGAAAGAATCAAAGGAGCAACTCTACTTGGAGGTGAGACAGATCTCAAATGACATGACCTCACACTATGACAGAGACCAGTTGGCAATGTCTTCTAACACTCAAGTCAAGGAAGCCTCTTTGGGTCATTGTGCAATGCTTATTGACATTGCTTAGAATTCAAAGTATTATTCTATTTTTTTTGGGGAAGGTGACATGCTAATAAAGACTCATGTAGATTATACCAATTCTGCTACATGCACTGCACACATTGTCTTGCTACCGTTTCCTCAATCTTGTCTCTTCTGTTACTTGATCCAGGTCTTTGTAGTATTTACTATCAATTTGGTGATTCAACTCACCAATTCAACTCACTAATTCACCACTATCTCTCATCATCTACACAACATTAGGGCAGATATCCTAGGAATTTCAACAAATCCTCCATCATTGTTTTAGTCATATTATTTCTCTACCTTAGTAATTGATCCACCTGATACTGCTTGACATGCTTCTTGTATCTAGGTATAAGTCACTTATGGAATAATGCAATGTCCCACATATAACCTGCTCAATTTTTGTTATAATTGAAGCTTCACTACATGGTAAGTAATCTCCACTTTAAATAATTTCTTTCTCGTCCCACTTCGTCACCATCATCACAGTCAAACAATAGCAATAAACACCATTCAAATGGGTATAATATGATATACTCATCATGAACACCCCTTTTGTTTTTAAGTCTGTTTGTCATCCCTAGAGAGTGTTAGAATGAAGAAGGGAGGTGGATGTGAGACACAAGAAGTGTGAGAGCTCAGACACAGACACAGACATGAACGAGTGAATGCAAATTTCACCAGTGCACACTATGGACACACAATGGTACACAACTTGTAACTACTAGGCCATAGACTATAAGTCATCTTAAGATTCTGTGTATTAACTGATGGAAATGGGTCAGTATATAGGGAGCTCACACAGGTGTGATTCCTGAGATTTTTAGGGTAGATACATAGGATGTAATATGCAGATTATAGCAGTATTCACACAGAGGTGATTCTTAAGATTCTGGGTGTACATACATAAACCATGATATACAGACTACATATATGGGTACCCACACTGAGGTGATTCTTAAGATTCCTGGGGTAAATACCTCCTACATGCTATGCAGAAAATGGATGTACTCACACAGAAGTGATTCTTGAGATTTTTAGAGTAGATACATACACAGCAAGTGATATACAGATTATAAGATAATTCACAAAGGTATGTAATTCTTGAGATTCTTTATGTACATACACAGAACATGATATACAGATTATATGGGTGTCTACACTGAGGTGATTTTCAGGGTGTTGGAGAGATTGGGAAGATTGAGGGGATTGAGGGGATTGGGAGGATTGGGGAGATTGGGGAGATTGGGGAGATTGGGGAGATTGGGGAGATTGGGGAGATTGGGGAGATTGGGGAGATTGGGGAGATTGGGGAGATTGGGGAGATTTGGAGGATTTGGAGGATCAGAGAGATTGGAGGAATTGGAGAGAGTTGAGGAATAATTCAACTCAATCCTAAACCTAATCCCTCTGTCCAACTCCTTGATATATTTCCCTCCATCTTCCTCCCAATACTCCTATCCCAATGTCCTCAATCACTCTCCCAATACCTCCAATATCTCTTCTAATGCCTTCCATCTCTCTCTCCATATACCTCTAATTCTCCTGCCAATACCTCCAATGTCTCTCCCAATACTCCCAACCTCTCTCCCAATACTCCCTGTTTATTCTCTGTGAGATTTGTAGGGAGTTTCAAATAGGGTCTCATTATTTTTCTCTATAACAAATAGCATTACTACCAATTAAGAAGTAGTATGCTAATGTAACAAATAGACTAAGTTGTGAATAATGTACCTTAGTCCACACGATGGGGAAAATTGACTGAGGTACATATGAAAGATTAAAAGAGGGTAATGATAGGAAAAAAAAAACAATTGAAGTAAAGATTAAGTGGTGGTAAGATGTGGAATAAAGGAAGGTTGATAAATGATGTGATACATGATCAAGGGTTTTTTTATTATTCTCAGGGACACTCCAACTCCACCATCTCAGTTCACAACAAGTTCACATGTGGCTGCACAAAAGCTGTGGTTTTTTCTCTCTCAGTACTCAATCTATTAGCCATTTGCATCTCCTACAGATATTAGTTCTACACAGTTCAACTGGTCTAGCTGTAGAACTACTACACCATTGAAACAGTTCTAAATAAATGAACATGTCATACAAGTAAGGAAGAAATGTTATTCCACTGGAAACAAGGTTTGCCTTGTACTAATACTTTTTATATATTATCCTACTGCCACAAAGACTATAAATATCATGACTGGAATTCTGAATTATTGTAATGGAGTATACCAGAAAGTGCTCTATAAGCCAATGAAACATATATCAAGAGAAGGAAATATCATTCTAATAGTAATAGGAATTTATCTTACTACAATAGTTTACATATATTCTACACAACTAAAGAGAATGGTGATAACCATTATAAGATTATGATACAGATCATCACAAAAATGATATTGTTTATAACAGAACCTTCTGCACATTCATCCCTCAGATAGCAATTATTATAGCTGTTATGCAGTTGTTATTTGAATCACATTGGTAGCAATTTTTAGTTTGGCTGTACTTTGCCATGTTTCAACAGTGCAACAGTTGAATAGTGTAGGACTAATATCTGCTGCAAATAAAAACAGCTAATAGATTGAGTGATAATGGGGAATAATTACTACTATATGCAAACCACATGTAAAGTACATATACATTTGGAGAATAATAGAAAGAGAAGAATGATGAGAGCCTATTACCACCTCACAGTGTATGGTGTATCACTACCTTACACATTCTGTGTATTCAAATATTGACTGCTTTTAGTGAAACTTCTAGATGTAGAATGCATTTGATACTAAGGAGGACAATACAGAGGAACAGAACAGATGTCACTAAGGATGTTGAGTACACAGTGGGATACTATGAGCCTAATGGAACAGATAGAATTATGCAATTGGTGAAATGTGGATAGACATGATTACACATTACAGCATTATTGATATGGAAGTATTGGGAGGAAATTAGAAGTCTTTGAGAGGAGATTGAGGGTGTTGAGAGGGAGGTTGGGAGTATTAGGAGGGAGGTTAGACATTGGGAAGGAGGTTGGAGGTACTGGCAGAGAGAGATAGAAGTCATTAGAAGAGGTATTGAGGTATTGGAAGTTGATTGAATGGTTTGGAAGACATTAGAAGAGATATTGAAAGTATTGGGAGAGTGATTGAGGACATTGGGGTGGGAGTATTGGGAGAGAGATGGAGGGAAATATATCAAGGAGTTGGACAGAGGAATTAGGTTTAGGATTGAGTTGAATTATTCCTCAACTCTCTCCAATTCCTCCAATTCCCCTAATTCCCCAATTCCCCAATTCCTCCAATTCCTCCAATTCCCCCAATTCCCCAATTCCTCCTAATCCCCCAATCCCCCCAATCCCCCCAATCCCCCAATCCCCCTAATCCCCCAATCCTCCCAATCCCCCAACTCCCCCAATCCCCCAATCCTCCCAATCTCCCCAATCCTCCCAATCCCCCAATTCTCCCAATCCCCCCAATCTCCCAATCCCCAATCCTCCCAATCCTCCTAATCTCCCCAATCTCCCCAATCTCCCTAATCCCACAATCCCCCAATCCCCAATCCCCAATCCTCCCAATTCCCCCAATCCTCCCAATCCCCCAATCCCCCCAATCCCCAATCCCCAATCCCCCAATCCCCCAATCCCCCAATCCCCAATCCCCAATCCCCCAATCCCCCAATCCCCCAATCCCCCAATCCCCCAATCCCCCAATCCCCCCAATCCCCCAATCCCCCAATCCTCCCAATCCCCCAATCCCCCAATCCCCAATCCTCCCAATCCCCCCAATCTCCCCAATCCCCTAATCCCCCAATCCCCTAATCCTCCTAACCCTCCCAATCCTCCCAATCTCCCTAATTTCCATAAGGCTTTATTCTATGTATTTGCTTAAATATCTCTAGATCAGCTGTATTTCATTCACCCTAGGAATCTTGAGAATCATCTCAGTGTAGACACCCATATAATCTGTATATCATGTTCTGTGTATGTACATTAAGAATCTCAAGAATTACCTTTGTGTGAATTATCTTATAATCTGTATATCACTTGCTGTGTATGTATCTACCCTAAAAATCTCAAGAATCACTTCTGTGTGAGTACTTCTATTTTCTGCATAGCATGTAAGATGTATTTACCCCAGGAATCTCAAGAATCATCTCAGTGTGGATACCCATATAGGCTGTATATCATGGTTTGTGTATATACACCCAGAATCTTAAGAATCATCTCTGTGTGAATACTGCTATAATCTGCATATTACATCCTATGTATCTACCCTAAGAATCTCAGGAATCACATCATCTGTGTGAGCTCCCTATACACTGACCCATTTCCATCAGTTAATACACAGAATCTTAAGATGCCTTATTGACATGTGGTGAACTACTGTGCTGAGTCACTGAATCTAACACTCCTACCTGATGAGACACATATCTAAGTAATAACTCCCACCAGACAAAATACTCAAATCCTAAGAATAAATCTGGGGGGACTAGAAGAAGGAGATGAGGGTGGTGAAGACCTGTATGAATATTTATTAACAATGGTGGAAGATAAAACTTGTTCTGTTTGATGAGCAGTGTTGGTAGAGGAGGAGGCAAAATATGGTGGCTTTGGAGGACCACTTATGACCCATTCCCTGACTTCTCGGGGTATGTTGTAGACACAAAATGCAGCAATATGACCTGGGCAACCACAATGGTGACAGTGACCTTCATTGGTAGGATCACACCAATGAAAACCTTTGTCATCTTCTAAAATAGATGGTGGAGTAGTGTCTGACCTAGAAAACTGACCAGGTTGTTTTTGAACATTCCCGTGCTTTGGACCAGCTATATATGCAACATCAATTGGCTCAGATTTGATGGCAATGGCAGAGGAAGCTGAACCAACGAGAATCCCTTTGATATCAGAAAGAGAGGGTTCAGATTTGGCAGTGAGAGTGGAAGTACGAATGGTGTGGTAGGAAGGTGTGAGGTATCAGCATTATCTCATAATTTTCTCTTAATTTTCTTTGAATTACTTAATATTTTCTCGAATTTTTATTGTATTTTTACTATGTTTATTGTGAAAAATAGGCCTTATTCCTTTTAACTTCACATAAATAATAGCATATATGGACTCATATTATGCTATTATTACTTAATTAAATTATTATAATTTTTAACTAATTATTTATATTTTATTTACTTAGTTATTACTGCCCGGCACATTGCCTTGCTTGTATGTGTGCATTTGGATGTCACATGACACATTACCTAATCCGGCTCATACAGTCACACTAGTGACTAGCATTTAGTCACACGAGTGACTGTAACACTAGGCATGTGACGTATTAGATAAGCCTCCGGTGTGCAGTGTAAGTTCATTACTAGGAAAAGACCTAATAACCTGCATGCAATGGTCAAGTCTTTATGACGGTCACTAACACAGTCGTTTGTTAAACCAGTCTATAACCAAACACACTCGGAGTGAGAGGCTAGAGATAGGACCTTAGATGATGTAATCGAATATAGATACAAAAGGCTGATGTAAGCCCAATGTCGAGGAGTGTAGAACTTCAACAATAAGAGACACTATAGTATCCCTTACTGGCCGTAGGAGTAAGACTGAGAGTAAGACTTAAGAGATTGTCCTTAAGAATGAGCTTTGAAATGAGATACAACGAAATTGCTTGTTCAATAGTGGGCAAAAGAGAGGCCCTTATATACATGAGAGAGCACAGGTCAAATCAAACATCTACAAACAGCGACACAATAACGATGCGATATGGTGTGAGTCATCTCTGAGTCATCACAATAGGAGTGTTACTAAAGCTGTGAACAATAATAGGGGAAGGCTGCGCTGAACAATAAGAGAATGACAAACAAAAGATGAGATCAGACATGTGACACGGATAAATGGGGAAACACAATAGAACAATAGGGGAAGTGAGTCAGACAATAGGGATGATGGAGTAATAGAAGTGATGGCTGATGAAACATCGATGATATGAGTCAGAAACACTCAAGAATCCCATGATAATGCGTCACCCTCAAATGCTATGCTTGATTTCGAAACCTTGACAACACTGCCAATCAATGAACCGAGATTAGACGTGTTCTGTTCCTAGTTTTGCAGTATAAGGAGGGGACACAATCAATCACCATTTTAGAACCAGGTGGTGAGTAGGCTCCACAACCACGCAAGGAACACAAATCGACAACGACCTCGACGAGGCTCTACTTGACTTCCCTCTGGAACTGGGGTCCTGAATAACTTGGGTCCTCCGTGATCTCCTACTGGAGTGAATGTTGCCATGTAACAGATTCCTGATGATGGTGGGGAACAATCTCGTTGGAACACTTGATCGAATCGATAGTGGAGGATTTCGGAGGAGCCATCATAGTGCTCTATACGAATGAAGACAGGATCGTCTGGAGCATATGGGAGTCGAATACCCTGTCGACGGAGGAAATGATGGTATTTCTTGGAGGAGCATGAGTGGGCTGGTAGGGGCTTGGAAATAATGTCTGAGGATGAGGAGAAGTGAGATGTTATTGGCTGGAGTTCTATTTGGGAGTGAAGAGTCAGTTTTGAGTAGGAACTGAGGGTTACTTTGGAGGATGATGCAGTGTTGAACATGATGGAGTTTTGGTCGTCTGTTTGATGAAACTGATTTGGCTGTGTAGAAGTCGTCTTGAGTGCCAAAGTATATATAAGAATTTGTGCTTGTGACGTGACTTGAAACTATTGCCAAATAGGTTACTTTCCGATTGAACTCTCTACAGCGGCACTTTCCTATAGCCCGGTGGAGCCGTGTCACCTGCTGACACGTCAACTGCGATTACGTCATCACTATACAGTTGATTAGGTCATAATGCATAATGCTCGTCCCCACCCTCAGCCAATGCATTATAAGATTTATGCAACACCAGAAGTGTCACACATGTGTGACAACATGTGACATATACAATTAAAATGGTTGTTTATGGTATTGTCTGGGGCCAGTCTTCAATGTAAATAACATTTTATTAGAATATTATTTTTTGCAAAAAGACAATTTGAACAGTTATTTAGTTTCAAGAAGGTAATAGGTTGTCTACTATATTTTTCTCTAGATTGGAAACCATTGATAATATGTAAATGTATATTCCATTATCTATGTAGTATGGGCTCTTACCGTAGTGTGCTTGAAAAAGGTGTCAAGAGTAGTTTGTTTTGAGTTAATAGAGTCTTCATGGACCAAATGGGCACGAAATTTGTGCAGCAGATGATTCAACTCGAGATTGTCAGATGGATTTGCCCCATACTTGATTACCAATTGTTCCAGTTGTTTTACCAATTTGATTGTGTCATGTTGACTGAGATTGTCAGTTGGGTCTGAATCATCATTGTCAGATTCATCAATTTCCATGATTTCCCCCTTCTCCACTTGCTGTTCATGTACTACCTGTTGTACAATATCCTTATCTCCACCAGGAAATGCATAGGGAGATTCATCTCCATTATTTTTTCCCTCTTCAACGGGGTTGATTAGTTCTTCGACAGTTGGTAATTGACCAAAGATACAGTTCTTTTGATGAAGAATTTTAATAAAGCTCCCAAGACTTTCTTCAGCTGTTACAAGCTGGGAAGGACGGAATGCTGGGAGTTTGATGGTGAGCTTGGGCCTTCCACAGGCAGCAGACAATACCTGAATGGCTTCCTGTGCCTTTGAAACATCACCCTCAGCTTCCATTACAGCTTTAAGAGCTGGACACCAGTCAGCATCCTTGTACTGATCACTAAGATGCTGAATCAGTGCCATTTCTGCTTGTGGAAGTGTCATGTCACTGCTTGCAAATCTTCGCAAGATATCCCATGCACCAGGATCAGAAGCTACCTGTGGAGTAGTCTCCTCAGAGCTGTCTTTAGCAGATGTTGACAATAGCTGTCTATTATACATAAATGCAAAAATAATAATTAGTAGCTGTATGAAGAGAGTAAAAAGAGTAAACCTTTGAATTTTAGTGTGGTTCCAACAATGCTGAATGGTCTCAGTGGCTACTGCCTCCCAGGCTGCATCATCTATTTGCATTCCTTCAAGGAGGTCAATTTTATAGATGTCTGGTCCATTTGCCTCATCAAGATCAATTGCACGACGACAGAAAAGGCCACGGTAATGTGCTTTGAAGCAGTGGATTATTCCTGCATCAAGTGGCTGCACAAAGGAGGTGAGATTTGGCTTGAAATACTCAATGTGTATGTTTTTTGGCTGATATTCAATGTAATGACCTGAAAAATTATCAATGACAAGCAAGATGTGCCGTCCTTCAGCTCGCATCTTCAGGTCAAACTTCTTAATCCATCTGTAGTATTAATTAAGTGCTAGCTCTCAATGTCCTGAGTAAATATGGAAGGAGGGCTTACTCTTGAAATATTTCAGATGTCATCCATGCCTTTTTGTTGTTCCAATAATTAAAGCCATGATCTTGAGGTGATTTTTTTCCAAAGCAGTGGGGTTGCTTTGACCTTCCAATGTAAATTGGTGGCATTTTCTCACTGCCATCTGCATTGCAAGCAAATCCCAGGGTAATTCAAAATTTGTCTTTTTTCTTTCCACTCATATGTCTGTCTGACAGACCACGATCAGGAGGACACCTGGAAATACATGTGATAATCTCTCATTCAACAAACAAGAATTACTCACTTTGGAAATAGACTTGTCTCATCAAAATTCCACCGGTCACAGGGCTTGAATGTTTCTATCAAGCTCTGAAGCCTTTTCTGTTCAGCCTCTATAGCACTGAGATCTACAGAGCCAGCCTCCCCATGTTGCCGGTATTCCTTAAGCTTATAGGTTGCACAAAAGGAAGGGATCCACCCATTACCAGTGAGTTGTTGATCATCAGGCACATCAAATAAAGTCTCAAAACACTTGCGCTTTTCAAGTAACATGGGTCCACTAACAACCTCATTCTTCTCCAGCATATGATTGACCCATAGAACCAATGCATGTTCAATGTCAGGTCAAGTGACAATTCATGCACACTTTGAAGATAATGCAGTTGGGTTAGATTGACTGCGTTCTTCAAGTGTTGGACGTTTGCTGATGGCTCAAGAGAGTGTTGATTGGGAAAAATGTAAAGCACCATCAATCTTGGTCTTGAAATGGTTGACAATGTCTCCTTGTGAAAGCAATGGATGTTCATCAACATACTTGAGAACAGTCAGCCAATCAGCAAGTGTCAGATTTGCATGCTGTGTGTGGATTGCTGGTTTTGCAGATGTCTTTGGCATATCTCTATTGTCAATTTGCTTCTGTTTGTTTTTGACATAAGGTGCTGGCTTTTCTCGAGGCTTTCGTGTAGTCTTGGGCTCAGTTTTAGGCATTTGGAATCAAAGACACATTTGGAGAATGATAAAGGGTGCACCTCCTGGAGGAAAGAGAGAGGGGATTCAATCAGAGTAGGACAAAGAGAAAAGGAAATGGGACATGCACTCACTGGTGGACAGAGAGAGGATGCTAATCAGAGGAGGATGGAGAGAGAAGGAATGAGTACACACACAACCTGGAGGAAACAGAGAGGAGGACAGAGAGAGAGAGAGAGAGAGAGAGAGAGAAAAGGTACACACACTTGCTGCAGAAAAGAGAGGATGCCAATCAGAGGAGAGAAGGAGAGAAGGAATCATACACACACCTCCTGGAGGAAAGAGAGAAATGGTTCAATCAGAGTAGGATGAAGAGAGAAGGAAATAGGACACACACCTGCTGGTGGACAGAAAGAGGATGCCAATCAGTGGAGGGTGGAAAGAGAACAACCTGCAGGAAACAGAGAAGAGGATGGAGAGAGAGAGAAAGAAAGGGTACATGCACTCACTGCAGGAAAGAGAGAATGCCAATCAGAGGAGGTTGAGGAGAGAAGGAAATCATACACACACCTCCTGGAGGAAACAGAGAGGAGGACAGAGAGAGAGAGAGAGAAAGGGTACACACACTCACTGCAGGAAAGAGAGGATGCCAATCAGATGAGACAAGGAGAGAAGGAAATCATACACACACCTCCTGGAGGAATGAGAGAGGTGGTTCAATCAGAGTAGGATGAAGAGAGAAGGAAATAGGACACACACCTGCTGGTGGACAGAGAGAGGATGCCAATCAGTGGAGGGTGGAAAGAGAACAACCTGCAGGAAACAGAGAGGAGGATGGAGAGAGAAAGAAAGGGTACATGCACTCACTGCAGGAAAGAGAGAATGCCAATTAGAGGAGGATGAGGAGAGAAGGAACTCATACACGCACCTCCTGGAGGAAAGAGAGAGGAGGTTCAATCAGTGTAGGATGAAGAGAGAAGGAAACAAGATGAAAATTTGATTTTCTTCGGCCACCCTGACATGCCTGACGCCCCAGCCTTAGTGCAATACTGGCATTTGTATGAATAGTACAGCCTATTTAATTCAAACCTAAGCAGCTGGTGAAAGCTGTGCCTCAATCACGGTAATTACAGTTCCGAAACCTTAATTTCTCTCCCCGTAGTAATGCATATTGCCATCCTCAGCCTATGCATTATGCATTATGCATTATGTATTCATTTTCCCTGCGTACCAACATTGTTCCCTATACAACCCAATGCATTATTAGATTTATGCATTATAACCTTATGCATTATGACCTAATCAACTGTACAACATTTTAGTCAAGTCACCGCTGCACACCAACTTTGATGAGGTCGCATCAACATTTATCATACACATCACCCGTCATTTAATAGAATTTCATGATCACTTCCCTCTTTTCGGCCTTGTTCGTATAGTGGAAGGGATCTGCCACATGCGTCCACTATCTGCAAAGGAGCTCACGGCGATCAGAGGTTGCATTGAATTATGGTTACAACCGTGCATCGTGCCATCACACCATTTCATCCTTCCCACCAAAACCATAACAGAGAATATCAGAGACAACTACTTTCCTATCCGGCTTCTCGTGTGTTGCATTCACCAAGATGCATGGTTTCGAGATATCGCTGGAGCTGTATTGAGGGTTTTATTGGACGACATAAACATGCATATAGCGTCATTGACACTTCATCTTGATTTACACACGTCGATCTCACTGTATGAGAGCATTGACTCCTTGAAAACCTTCTTCGACGACAGCACGCTTCTCATCGATCACATTAACCAGCTGAAAGTGCTTTCTTCGCTGATTGGGCCCATCGTACGGTACGTTCACCATATTTTACCTTCCAGCACCGTCTTACATCCGCCCATATAATTGTCCTACCAGTCTCATTCTGACACACGAGCCCAGATTGGGTAATCCTAGTGTCTGGCGAAAAAATAATCGACTTGACTCTGAAGCTGATAGCTGGATCTTCCGAGCCAGAATATGCGTGTACCACAGTGCGCAGCGTCAATACCATCGCCATTATCGTTTCCCTCCTTCCACATTGTGACGCTATGCGCGGCTCGACCCATGACCAAATCATTAGGCAGCTGTTTGAGAATTTAGATTTCACTGCACATTCCCTCCTTCGCGTGGTCGCCACCCCTTCCACTCGTTTGTTGATAGGGTTTAATTAGACCCCCCTATCAGTGTTGAAGGCACATGGTTGCCTTGACAAAGGTCTTACACCATCGATTGGACACACTTTCTAATCATTTCTCTTCGATGATGCCGACACATCTCAACCAAACCAGGATTGCATCCGGGGTTGCAGATCTTATAAAGCTATATGATTTGGGCCAATGTAAGAACGCATATAGCCGTTTTCTATTATCGCCGCGAGTTCTGCAGTTGTACCCATCCATGTGTTGAATACATTTGGGGCCACCAGCCGTACCTAGACTAACATTCGAATTATTAACAAGATACGTTTTGAATAAGATATTCCTGAACGTCTGAAAAGTCCTCCCCCGTCGCCACTTTGCTGCATGTCTCGTTCAGGCTCACCATATCTTCGCCAGTGTTCAATCAACAGGATCCATGATCTTAAAGCCGAGGGCCTTCACACTGTGCGAGTCAATGTGTTGGGGGAGTTCCTTAAACTAATAGTCTTCCACTAAAAACTTGACAGTACAGCTGCCAAAAGTCAAGCAAATATAAGAGCGCAGACAGTCACTTTTCACCTTTGCGGTGAGCTCTGCATGTTGCACGCGTTGATGCCATATATGCATTGAATACACTTGCGGGCACCTCCCGTGACTAGACTAACATCCTATTTATAAATGACAGTCATTTGAAACCGAACGCGGACTTGAGAGTTGTATGAAGCTACATAATTTCACACAATTTAAAAGCGAAGATAGTCACTTGTAATGATCGCTGCGAGGTTCTCTAGATTGATGTTGAATAGATTCCGAGGACTACCCGTCGCTGAAATGACATCGCATATGCTAGCAGTAACAGTGTCAATCGAACACCACTAGGGCGTCTCAAGTCCTAACATTCTTGTCGTGTCCTTTGTTGGGAGAACAGGAAGCCGGGAACAAACCAATGCACAACACCATGATAAAGACACCGACATTTCTACGCATGTCGGGAGCTTTCACTTTGGCTAAGAGAAAAGTAGCTCGTGGTCATGTCCGGGGGAATCACATATCAACGAAGAGCTGAAGAATACCCACGACCCGCCGCGTGGAGCAGTCATTCCCCGAGATTTTCTCGTTTGTCTTCTGAAACATTGACTGCTCCAATTTCAGTTGACTGGAGTTCATTCCACCAATTGTCATGTTTGAATTGTTTCATTGCGAGTAGTAGCGAAAAGTCATTTGATTCTATCTAATATCAAAGAGCTATTCGACTAGATCCGTGGGCCTCTTGAACGTTAGTTGTCGTCCCCTGTTCCTTCCTATTCGTTAGTCTCTGCACCTTTCACTGGTGTGTCGACACCGTTGACGAATTCGAATCACGTCTTCCTTTTCCAGAAAATAACCCCCGGAACATAATCATGTGGCTTCCATACCGTTTCATCAAACAATGCTAGTGGGTTCGTCACCATAATGGTGCTCGCCGAGGAGACACGTCAGATGTCAGCTTTGACATTCGCAAGGACTCACAGTACTTCACAATCCGTAATCTACCTTTCCATCATCAGATTGAACAGCCACAGCAATGGGTGAATAGTGTGAGCCAGGTGCGTCGTGGCGAACAGTTCACTGAGCAAGCCAGGATAATAAAATATATTCACTTTCGACGGTCAACCACCTCGTAAGAAATTGCTCTGAACACCTCTTGGATTGTGCAGCAGACTTGTCAACTCTGGTGATCTTCCTTGCTTTTCTCAGACCGTCTATAAGATGCAAGCCCCTTGATATGGCAAGGGCACACGAGGAATACAGTCCTCATTGGGGCAATAAAAAATTATTTAAACTAAAAATCGTGTGGTGGGATTATAATATAATTGAATACGGAGGGCCATTATTCAAGCAACAGCCGGCTTGAGTTTAATTCTCGCTGCACGAGTGTTGACAAACTGGATGTTTCACTGCGAAGGAGAGACAACTTACCATGAACCTTCGAGTATGGTTGGGATGCCAGGGAGTCCACGAACGCCACATTGTGCCTCACCCCGTATCTCAGTCATACTGCGGACTGGGGAATGGTCTCACAGCACCCCGGCTTGACGGGTTCCTGACCCAGGATTAAACTCTGGCAAGACTTGGCAGACTAATTCAACAGAGCATTGATTGAATGAGGTAGGGATAGCTTAGCGTCATTGAATAACTCAAAATCCTCACATCTTCGTAGAACCACGAAATTCCGGAGGGAGCGTCGATGATTTTATGCCTTTTCCGCTGGTATTCACTCTATATACAGCGGAGAGATCACACTGGAAAGCTCCTGACAGCTTGGGTTTCACCTTCATATGATACCCCGGTGTCAATCAATCAGATAGAAGCAATACGTCAACTGCAATGAGGTCGCTATTTTATAATACTGCCGCCAAGCCACCACTAAACACCAACCTTGATGATGTCGCATCGACATTTATCATGCAAATCGCCCGAAATATATCAACATTTGATGGTCAAGATACTTTCCTCATTGGTAGGTTTGCGTATATCGTGGAAACCATCTCCCACGTCCGTCAGCAGTGTGGAAGTGACTTCGATCAGAGGCTACTTGAATTCTTGGTATAACAGTGCACCATCACACCCCATCCTTCTGACAAAAATCATTGTCGCCAGAATAGCCAGTAACGACATTGAGTTACCCAAGATCCTATTCAGCTATTCGGTTCCATCCACCAAGATTTATGGTTTTGACATGTTGCTGGAGCGGTATTCAAGATTATGGTGTGAAGCAATTTCAGAGCGCATATAATCACTTCTTATTCTTAATGCAGTTCTGTGCTGCGTCCGTGACGAAAGCTGGATCGATGATCCCTTTGAATTTGTAGGGGTCGTGTTTTGTGACTAATAATTAAATATGTTGTAGGACTAGATATATATATCTCACAGGCAATGATTATTCCCGGACCTTTCTTGAACCGAACCGTGATGACTTCATTAGAAATTCTTGAACCCACTTCTGGAATGTCAGAAAAGCTGCATTGCAACTCTGACGCTCAATAATATTATACTATGGGGTAACAATTGGCTAAACTATTATTAAATGCTGTGTGAGCCTTCAGCAGAAGGCGTAAGAAAGTAGTAAGGTAACTTAGTGCACTGCAGCCTGTATGGAAGGTGAGGGGATGTTATTTACGAGGACGGCAGTGACAGGCTGTGAATGCTGTGTAAGCACGGCCACAAGGCTATACCTTGGTGGAATTAACTCTCCGACTGACCGCGCCATAAAAGCTCAGCACCCCTTTCGAATGTAAGTACGACTGCTACCCACCAATGTCTACTGTCACCGAGATGACTCTGAGAGATCACGATTTGGCAACCGCTGAGCCCTACGTTGAAGGCGCTGAGGAACTACTTCCCCCAGATGTATTGAGTTCAGAGCAACGGGACCAGATCATTCAGAAGGGGATGAGAGAGATATTTAGGGAAAAGCTTCAAGAGCGATGGGGTTGTAGCGAACCCGGCCATGATTTATGTTATCGGGCCCCCGATGATGAGCAGCACATACTGCTGTCTGCAAACCATATAGAGGTCTGGGTCGACAAGTTGGTGAGCGAAGTATAATGCTATTTCCATGGGATCTGTGTCACATGCGGCATATTTCAGTGCCAAGGAGAAACGAGCTACCATGACCCACCGACTGTTGTCAAGATGTCTTGGATATCCGCCAACACGGCATCCAACCTCAGCCCGTATCGCAGTCATGACGATGACTGGGGAGTGATCTCCCGGAGTCTTGGGACATCATCAAGTATTGAAATTAGCCCTGGGTATTACTGTGGAGTCGGTTTGGAAAGGGTTGGGATGAAAGTCCTGCACAGTGCAAAGAAAGCTTCGCTGATGGGAAAGCTAACAATATACGGGAAAATAATCAGTCAATTGTCTCACGACAACGGTGCCTTTAGCCAGGTTCTACGCAAGCATCTCACCTTGCCAAGATTGGGAAGACTAGTTCAAGAGAGTGTTGATTTAATGAGGTGGGGATAACTCAGCGTCAATGTTGAATACACTCGAAATACCAACGTCTTTGTAGACCCATATACCCGCCTCAAATTCGGAAACGAGCTTGGATGATTTTATGGGACCCGATGCCTTCACTTTATATGCAGCGGCATAGCATAGGTCAGCTTATGACGTGTTTGGCTTGGGCCTTCACGTGGTGTCCCGGCGTTCATCCGTCAAATAGAGACGCGTCAACTGGGATTACGTCATCACTTTACAACGTTTTAGTCAAGTCACCGCTGCACACCAACTTTGATGAGGTTGCATCAGCATTTATCATAAACATCGGCAGTTTTCTAACAGAATTTCATGATCCCTCACCCCTTTGTGGCCTTGTGTATATCGTGGAAGCGACCTGCCACGTGCGTCAACTATCTGTCGAGGAGCTCACGGTGATAAGAGGTTACATTGAATTCTGGTTACAACCGTGCGTCGCCACATCATATCATTTCATCCTGCCCACCAAAACCTTAACAGACAAAATCACACACAACCACCTGACTTTTATGATTATTCTATACCGCTCCTCGTGTGTTGCATCCACCAAGACGCATGGTTTCGAGATATTGCTGGAGCTGTATTGAACGTTATACTGGATGACATAAACATTCTTATAACGTCATTGACACAACATATTGATTCGGAGGCATCACGTTCACTGTATTGGAGTATGCGCTCCTTGCAAACCTTCTTCGATGACAGCCCGCTTCTCACCGATCACATCAACCAGCTCACTGTGGTTTCTTCGATCATTGTGCGCGTCGTAAGGTACGTTCACATTATTTTACCTTATAGCACTGTCTTACATCCGCCCATGAAATTGTCCTACCAGTCTGGTTTTGATGGAAGCGAGTCCAAATTACCCGCTCTTGGATTGTGTCGAGATAATCATATCGGTTACTCTGAAGATGATAGCTGGATTCTCCGAACCCGAATCCGCATGTACCACGGTGCGCAGCCTAGATTCCATCTATATTCTCGTTTCTCTCCTTCTACATTTTAATGTGATGTGCGGCTCGACCAACGACCAATACACCGGGTCCAGCCTTGAGCGTTTAGATTTGACTGCACGTTCTTTCCTTTGCGTGGTCGCCACTCCTTCCACTCGTGTGTTGGTAGGTTATAATTAGAACACCATATCAGTGTTGGAAAACATGGTTCCCCTGAAAGGTTTTGCACCATCAAATGGACACACTTGCTAATCATTTCTCTTCGATACTGCCGACACATCTCAATCAAACCAGGAGCCGAATAGCGTCGCCCTTTATTCAAGTCACTTTGCACCCGGGGTTGCAGATCTTATAAAGCTACATGATTTGGGCGGATGTAAGAACGCATATCGCCCCTTTGTATTATCGTCGCGAGCTCTGCAGTTGTACTCATCCATGTGTTGAATACATTTGGAGCCACTAGCCCTGCCTAGACTAACATTCGAATCATGAACGAAATCTTTTTAAATAAGATATAACTGAAACTCCCCCGTCGCCATTTTAATGCATGTCTCGTTCAGGCTCATTAGATCTTCGCCGGTATTCAATCAACAAGATCCATGATCTTAAAACCGAGGGCCTTCACACCGTGCAAGGCAATTTGTTCGGCGAATTCCTTAAACTAATTTTCTTCCATTGAAAACTTGAAAATAAAGCTGCCATAAGTCGAACAAATATCAGAGCGCATACAATCATTCTTCACAATTGCCATGAGCTCTGCATGTTGCACGCGTTGATACCATACATGAGTTGAATACACTTGCGGGCACCAACGACGGCTAGACTAACACGCTATTATAAATGACGACCATTTAGAACAGGACGCGGACTTGAGAGTTGTATAAAACTACGTAATTTGACACAGTTTTAAAGCAAAGATAGTCACTTGTAATGATCGCTCCGACGTTCTCTAGACTGGTGTTTGAATATATTCGGAAGCTTATCCGTCGCTGAAATTACATCGCATATACTAGCGATAACGATTTCAATCGAATACCACTAGGACATCTCAAAGAAGGTGGTCCCACCATTATCCTGGGGTCATTTTCTTGGGAGGACAGGAAGCCGAGCCAAGTGTAAGCCTGGCGCCCCAGTCTTACTCATTGTCCTTTTGTTCCACTCCTTTGTTCCACTCCTTTTGTTCTACCACGTGATCACAGCATATAAAGCCTAGGCAGTTTTCCTTCTCTTACCTTACCGTACGCTGCATCTGCCTGTATCCTGTTCTTGTTCTGGACAATACACCGTGGTCCTGTCAACTCGTGTGACCACCAGTGATCCCAATTGACGACGGGATTACACCAAGCCATTGTACAACACCATACCCACACTTCTTCACATTGTCGTGAACTTTCACCTTACATAAGAGAAGCGTAGCTCGTGGTCATGTCAGGTGGAATGACATAATAACTAAGAGCTGAAGAATACCCACGACCCGCTGCGTGGGCAGCTAATCCACGAGAAATTCTGCTTGTGTTTTGTTTCAATGTTTCAGTAGGTATCGTCATACTACACGCTACGACAACTTATTTTACTCGCTATCCCGATATTTCCCCCTACTGCTTCCATTTCGGTTGACTGGATTTCATTCCAATTGTCATGTTTTGAATTATTTCATTTAGAGTAGTAACGAAACAATCATTTGATTCAATCTACTATTAAAGAACTCTTCCAAAAAATACGTCGGACTTTTGAACGGTAATTGTCGTCACCTGTTCCTTCCTATGCAGAGTCACCACACTTTTCACTGATGTGTCGGTACCATTGACTAATTTGACTTACGTCTCCATTTTCTGGAAAAAAAAAAACCGGAACATAACTATGAGGGTTCCAGGCCGTTTTATCAAAAATAATACTGGTAAGTTAGTTACCGCAATCGTGCTAGCCAAGGAGAAACCTCCAGATGTCAGCTTTCACATCAGTGAGGACTCACAGTACTTGACAATCCTCAATCTACCTTGCCATCGTCCCATCACATCGAACAGAGTTGCTGCATTATGCGCCGAAGAAATAATCGGGGTTACTCTGATCCTAATAGCTGGATCTTCCGACCCTGGTCTGGCGTGTCCTACGGTGCGCAGCTTCAATACCATCACCATTCTCGTTTCTCTCGCGGCTCAATCGAAGAAGCATCCATGATCGACTATGAAGGTCTAGTCCTCACTGTCAATGCTTTCTGATCCATCGTTGCAACACCTCACTGCTGCGTCCGTGTCGTCTAATTCTAACATGGCCTCAGTCTTGATTTAATATGGTTGCCCAGGACTATGTTCACCATCTTTTCTCTTCCAATATTGTCTCTCATTTGTGCATGAGATCTCCTCCCCAGTCCATTTCTGATGCAAATCACTCGGAGACCATGTTGACCACGGGTGTTGGCTCTCAACGGAATAATTGCGGTTATACTGAACTAATAGCTGGATCGTCTGGCCTGGAATCTGCATGTACCACAGCTCTCAAGCTCTCTCCCCTCACCATTCTTGTTTATGTCCTTCCTGTTAGTAATCAAGTCTTTGCATAAAATGTAACCGAAATATGGATCCGATGATGAATATATGCGCATATATTGAGGTGCCACTAAGGGGGAAGTAACTCCTAATCTCCTTAATGATGCAATGGACTAGAAACTTCGAGTATCTAAATTTCCCCTATTTAGTCCCCTAATAACTCTCCTAAAATAATTAGAAAGTAGATAAAAAGTCACGATATTTCACCATATACCTCAGTGAAGTTTACTCACTCACTCACTGAGTTTCGCAAACAGACTAAATCCTTCCGAAATATTGTCTCCTATTCAACAGGTTATGGGCCCCGCTATAGTTACACTCGAGAAACTCACCGATAATGGTGAAAATTGGATCGCTTGGAAAAGCTGAATATTATCCATATTGGAATCAGGTGCACTGTTGAAACATATCGACAGAAGTGCACAGCACCCCCCAGATCCCACAATATATGTTGCAGGAACTGTATTGACAAATGATCAGTTAGATCTTAGGGACAAACAAGAGGAACGGTTGGATCATTACCTTGCATGTGAAGGACGAGTCAAAGCTCAGATCTTCCTATCTGTCAGCCCGTCTCTTATGCTCAGTCTTCAAAGACTCGGCACAGCAAGAGAAGTATGGGAGGCCATTTGCCAGGAATTCGAGTCGAAGCCGAAAATGGCCCAAGTTGATTTGCAGTGCAGAATGCGTGCTCTAAAATGCAAAGAAGGGGAAGATGTACATTCCCACCTTGGCACCCTGCTCGAAATGCATCAGCAATTAGCAAGCATGGGAATGAAGATAGAAGATACCGATTTCTTCAACATTATGTTGAGTTCACTCCCGGACTCTTATGATGTCATGATGAATGTGGTCACAACTTCTGCAACAGCCACTGGGACTGTTTTAACCCCAACAAATCTAATAACAATGATCAAAGCCGAGTACGAACGTAGAAAATCAAAGAAAGCCCCAAACTCAGCTAATAACAACAATCAAGCTCTTCTGGTAAATACTAAGCGCCAGCGGCAAAGTACAGGTCCTAGCAATAACTCCTGGAACTCGAGAAATACCTCTACAACTCAAAATCGAAACCTGACATGCTTCAATCTGAATTGCAGATGGATCAGGCACGTCATAGCCGATTGTTGGGCTAAGGGTGGTGGTAAGGAGGGGCAAGGACCAAGATATATGTGCAGAAATTCAAGGCGCAATAACACAAACCAAAGGGGATACAATACAGGCAACAGCAGGAATGCAAATATTGCAAATAAAGAGTCATATGCATTCGCTAGCTCACTAAATACAGGAATTTTAACAAATGGTGAAACTAGCAACAGCGGCACAAAGATTGTCGAAGTATGGGACTCTGGGGCCAATTCTCATATGTCCCCATACCTAAGCTTATTCTCAAGCTTCGAACCAATAAACCCACCTCGGAAAATTCGCGCCACTGACAAGACAGAGTTCCTAGCCACGGGAATTGGCAATATGCGCATACAAGTGCAAAATGGCAACAAGCCCACTAACATCACATTACAAAATGTGTTGTACTCACCTGAATTAGCATTTACTCTAGTGTCCATTGCATGCTGCAATAAGAAGGGGTTCTCATGCACGTTTGGCGATGGAAAATGCACCCTTCGAAATCCGGAGGGAGGTATATGCGGTCAAATCGACCAAATCAACAGTCTATATCAATGAAGCTATATTATCCACGAGACCAATAATCTACAGAGTGATGCCTATACTACAATGACGATAAACGAGCTGCATACACATATGGGACACATAGCACCAGCTGCTGTGAAGCAAATGGTCGAAAATGGGGCAATCGAAGGAATTACATTGGATCACTTGAAGCCTATCAAATTTTGTGAAGCCTGTATCAAAGGGAAAATCACTCAGGAACCAATTCCAAAAGTTTGGAAATCAGAACGAGCCAAGTCTCAAGGCCAGAAAATACACACCGATGTGTGGGGGCCATCCGAAGTTCAAACCATCAGAGGTTGTAGATGGTATATATCATTTACTGATGATTTCACAAGAGAAACAAGAACCTACCTGATGAAAACGAAGGGAGAAGCATTCCAAAAGTACAAAGCATACGAGGCATTCCTAACTCAACAAAGAGACATTACGATTAAGAAACTACAGTCAGATAATGGGGGCGAATATACATCCAATGAGTTCAAAGACTATCTATCCTCACGTGGAACCCTCCAACAGTTAACCATTCATGATACTCCCCAACAGAATGGTGTCGCGGAAAGACTAAATCTAACATTAGTTGAACACACCCGATCGATGCTCATTGCTGCCAATCTACCCAAGTTCCTATGGGGCGAATGCATACAACATGCGGTATATCTAAAGAACAGAACAGCAACATCAGCTCTCGATGGAAAAACACCATACATACAAGTTAGTTCATAACAAGAAGCCGAATCTAAGTGACTTACCAGAATGGGGAGAGACTGTGTATGTGAGGATGGAGCCAGAGGGAGGTAAACTGGGACCCAAGGCAAAAGAGGGCCACTGGGTCGGGTACAGTTTTAACAGTGAAGGGCACTGCATATATTGGCCAGAAAAACAAACTGTGACTGTAGAACGAAATGTGGCATTCCCCAAATGAGCAGGAGTTCCTATACTCGTATCAGGAAGGGATTTAGAACACAAAACATACAAGATACCTCCTCAAATGCCCACAGATGTACCATTGCCCAAATCGCCTCAAGTTAGCATTCCAGAGCTACCAGAAACCATGGAATCCTTACCTCAAGAGCAATTGAGATGAAGTTCAAGAACCAGATTTCCATCTGATTATATGTGCTGTCTTAGACAAGGGGAAGGTACTGCAGGTTCTAGTCAGATCGAATTTTCTCCAAGACTACAAATACCAGATCAATTCGGTAAAGCTACATGTGTTATATTAGAAGACGAAAACGGTTTTGATGAAGACTCAATTTTATGGGAAGACAGTCCAAGTGAGCCGCCAATCATGGTCGATAAAAATATTTTGTATGCAGACACATATAGCCCATTGGAATGGATGGAGTTTACAGACAGAATGGACAGCGAGAGGTTAGAAACGATAGGGATGATTGCAAACATTCAAGAAGGTGTACCAGCTGCAGTGGAAGAGGCTATGAGAGGAAACGATTGGCCATTGTGGAAGCCAGCATTTTTAAAGGAGTTGAAGGCCTTACACGATTTAGGCACCTGGGAACTCGTCGACAAACCTGAAGGAATCAATATAGTCAGTTCTAAATGGACGTTAAGAATAAAACGTGATGTGAATGGAAACATCGATACATACAAGGCACGACTAGTAGCTCAAGGCTTTACACAAGTATTTGGAACAGACTATGAAGAGACGTTCTCTCCAATTGTTTGTTTGGCTTCACTGAGGCTTATCACAGGCATAGCAGCCCAAAATAGCTGGCCGATAGAACAAATGGACGTTAATAATGCATACTTGAATGCAAAGCTTACAGAAATGGTGTATATGCACCAACCACCGGGATTTCCTCAAGGTCCACCATCGAAAGTACTCAAATTGAAAAAGGCTCTATACGGTTTAAAACAATCGGGTAGAGAATGGTACAAGCTACTCAGCAAGGTGATGAATCAAATGGGATTTACTTGCTCACTATCCAATCCAGCTGTATTCTACAAATGAGTGGAATACAGTACTATCATTATTGCAGTAGCCGTGGACGATCTCACTATCACTGCAAATACAAACGAAGGGATAATTCAAACAAAAGAGCAATTCAAATCACATTTCAAGATGAAGGATATGGGTGAATTACATTGGTTATTGAACATAGAGGTCAAATACGATATCAAAGCACATACAATCTCATTTGGGCAAACCGCATATATCGACTTAATCATCAAATGTTTCAACTTACAAGATGCAGTCCCAATTACATTACCTATGGATCCCAAACCATTATTATCGAAAGAACTATGTCCTACTACATCAAAAGAACGTGAAGATATGAAGAATGTTCCATATCGCGAAGCCATCAGTTCGCTAATGTGGGCCGCAATGGGTACAAGACCAGATATTGCTTTCACAGTATCTATTCTATCTCAATTTATGGAGAATCCTGGACGAGTACATTGGGAAGCAATGAAAAGAGTACTAAAATATTTAAAAGGAACATGAAACTTCAAGTTAACATTGGGAAGAAATGAGAGTGGAATAATGGGATATACAGATGCGGATTGGGGACAACAACCGGATCAACATTCAATGTCAGGTTATTGTTTTCTATTAAATGGTGGAGCATTCTGTTGGAGTTCAAACAACCAAAGACTCGTAACTTTATCTAGCACCGAGGCCGAATTCGTCGCAGCCACATATGCTATCAAAGAGGCATGCTGGATTCGCAAATTTATGAATGAAGTTTTTCATCTATTTACAAAATTAATCATATTCCATTGCGACAATCAAGCCGCTATTATTATATCGAAGAATAATAGATTTCAAGGATGAACAAAGCATATCGACATATGATACAAATTCATATACGAAATTGTGGAGAACGGCACAGTTACACTTACATATTGTCCTACTGATGATATGACAGCAGACATATTCACCAAAGCTTTACCTCGCCCAAAACTCATCTATTTTACATAAAAACTCGGTCTTATTAACACTTGACTTGAGGGGAAGTGTTAGTAATCAAGTCTTCGCGTAAAATGTAACCAGAGAGATAATAATAAGGCTAGCTCTCAGTGTCGCCTGAGACGAGATTATATTTAGAATGTGCTAATACACACCCGGATGGATTTGTCATAACCAAGGATATGGCGAGGGCGAATGAAAAAATTACATTGTTTACCATGAATGGGACTAGGCCATCACTGGCCCCGGGTTTCTCCACAGTGAAAGTTTGCAAAATTCAAAATGAAGTGTGCAATCTCTCTGGACAAAGCCTGAGGCTGACAGCGGCAACTTGAAGGCAGCAATCATTGGGTATCACTTTGGACTGCATTTATAAGGTACATGGCAATGTCACTTCTCGATATCAGAAAAGCTGTTTGCTTTCAACTCTGACATTGAGAAATGCTATACTATGTGACAATCGACTGAACCATTATTATATGCTTTGTGAGCCTTCAGTGGAAGGTGTAAGAAGTAGTGACCTCATTACGGTGGAGCCTATAAGGTTCAAGGAAGGTGAGGGAACCTGAAGGCAGGAATGAAATGCTGTGTATCCAGTGTAAGTACAGCCATAACACTGTACCTTCATGGAATTAGCTCTCCGACTGGTGGCCGCCCAAAAGCAAGGCACCCCCTTCTAGTGTAGGTGAGACTGCTACCCACCAATGTCTACTTTCAATGAGACGACTCTGGGGAATGATGATTCGGCAATGGCTGGGACCTACCTTGAAGACATTGAAGAGCTACCACCCTTTAGTTTCCCCGGGTGTATTGACTTCAGAGAAACGGGACGAGACTGTTAAAGGGATGAGAGAGATGTTCAGGAAGAAGCTTCGAGAGCGATGGGGTTGTAACGAACCCGGCCACGATTTATGTTATCGGGTGTAAGCCTGGTGGCTTACGACATACTGATTACGTTATCACAGACACGCATAGTAGTTTTTTCATATCGTTTTTACATATCGTTTTTACTTACCGTCATCATCGTGTACCGTACTCGCCGTTCTCGAGGAATACAGTTTGGTCCTATCAACGTCTGGACCGATGCCAATGTAAGGCTGCATTAGACAGCAGCCTTTCATCGGGCCCCCGATGGTAGGCAACACATACATCTGTCTGCAAACCATATAAAGATTTGGGTTGATGAGTGGGTGAGTAAAGTATAATGCTATTTCCATGTGATATGTTTCACATGCTGCGTATTCAGTGTCAAGGAGAAATAGGCTACCATGACCCACCGAATGTCGTTAAGATATCCACCAACACAACATCCAACCTCAGTCCCTATTGCAGTCATGCCGATGACTGGGGAATGATCTCGTGGAGTCAGGGGACAATGTCAAGTATTGAAATTGGCCCCGGGTATTACTGTGGAGTTGGTTTGGAAAGGGTTGGGATGAAAATCCTTCACAGTGCTAAGACAGCTTCGCTGATCGCAAAGCTGACAATATACGGGGAAATCACCCATGTGTTACAATACAGTGGTGCCTTTGGCAAGTTTCTACACAAGCATCTTACACTGCCAAAACTGGGAAGACTAGTTCAAGACAGTGCTGATTTAGCGAGGTAGGGATACCTCAATCATTGAATACACTGGAAATACTCATATCTGACTCGTAGACCTATATACCCGCCTCAAATTCGGAGAAGAGCGACGGAGGTTTTAGAGAGTTTTCCGATATATTCACGTCACATGTCGTACACTGCCGAGCTTATGACATTCTTGGCTTGGACTTTCTCGCGGTGTCCCGGCGTCCATTGGTTAGACGAGTCACCGGTGATTACGTCATCACTTTACAACGTTTTAGTCAAGTCACCGCTGCACACCAACTTGGATGAGGTTGCATCAACATTTATCATACACATCGCCTGTTCTCTATCAGAATCTCATTATGATCGGCCCCTACCCCTTTTCCGCCTTACGTGTATCGTGGAAGCGATCTGCCACATGCGTCCACTATCTGTAAAGGAGCTCACGGCGATCAGAGGTTGCATTGAATTCCGGTTACAACCGTGCGTCGTGCCATCACACCATTTCATCCTTCCCACCAAACCATAGCAGTGAATATCAGACACAACGACTTCACCTTTATGAATATCCTATAGAGCTTCTCGTGTGTTGCATCCAACAAGATGCATGGTTTCGAGATATTGCTGGAGCTGTATTGAGGGTTTTATTGGACGACATAAACATCCATATAGCGTCATTGACACTTCATCTTGATTGGCACACGTCGAACTCACTGTATGGGAGTATTGGCTCCCTGGAAACCTTCTTCACCGATAACACGCTGCTCACTGATCACATCAACCAGCTGAATGTGGTTTCTTCGTTCATTGGGCCCATCGTTCGGTACGTTCACTATATTTTATCTTCCAGCACCGTCTTACATCCACCCATGAAACTTTCCTACCAGTCTCATTCTGACCCACACGAGCCCAGACTGGGTTCTCCTAGTGTCTGGCGAAAAAATAATCGACTTGACTCTGAAGCTGATAGTTGCATCTTCCGAGCCCGAATCTGCGTTGACCACAGTGCGCAGCGTCAATACCATCGCCGTTCTCGTTTCCCTCCTTCCACATTGTGACGCCATGCGCGGCTCGACCCATGACCAATTCATCAGGCAGCTGTTTGAGGATTTCAATTTGACTGCACATTCCCTCCTTTGTGTGGTCGCCACCCCTTCCACTCGTGTGTCGATAGGGTCTAGTTAGAGCCCCCTAATCAGTGTTGAAGGCACATGGTTGCCCTGACAAAGGTCTTACACCATCGATTGGACACTTTCTAATTATTTCTCTTCGATGATGCCGACACATCTCAACCAAACCAGGATTTCAGCCGGAGTTGCAGATGTAAATCTATATGGTTTGAACCTACGTAAGCACTATGTAGTCACTTTTCATTATCGCCGCGAGCTTGAATGCATTTGCACTGCCGTGATTAGGCTAACATCCGCATTTTAAAGTAAGATATTACTGGAGGTCTGAAAAAGGTCTCCCCCACCCCCAATTCGATGCATGTCTCGTTCAGGCTCATCATACCTTCAGGGTAATGTTCAATCGACAAGATCCATGATCTTCCCACCAAGGGCCTCCACACCGTGCGAGTCAATGTGCTGGGCGAATTCCTTAAATTAATTCTCTTCCATTGAAAACTTGACAATAAAGCTGCCATAGGCCGAGCAAATATAAGAGCGCATACAGTCACTTTTCGCCGCCGCCACGCGTTCTGTATGTTGCACGCATTGATGCCATAAATGCATTGAATACGCTCGCGGCCACCACCAGCGGCTAGACTGATATCCTATCTAGTAGTGAGAACCATTTCAAACATGATGCGAACTTGAGTTGTCTGAAGCTACATAATTTGATTCAATTTAAAAGCGAAGATAGTCACTTGTAATAGTCGCTGCGAGGTTCTCTACACTGGTGTTGAATATACTTCAATGACTACTCTCTGAAATCACATCGCATATACTAGCAGTAACAATTTCAATGGAATACCACTGCGGCGTCTCAAAGAAGGCGGTCCCACCATTCTTCTCGTGCCCTTTGTTTGGGAGAACAGGAAGCCGGGGCCAAACCAATGGAAAACACCACGATCAAGACACCGACATTTCTCCACATGTCGTGAGCTTTCACCCTGTATAAGAGAAAGGTAGCTCGGGGTCATGTCAGGCGGAATCCCATTTGAACTAAGAGCTGAAGAATACCCACGACCCGCCGCGTGAAGCAGTCATTCCCCGAGATTTTCTTGTTTATGGTCTGTTTCAAATGTTTCAGTCGTTAACGTCAAACTACACGCCACGACAATTTATTTTACTCCCTACCCCGACAGTTCCCCTGCTGCTTCCATGTCAGTTGACTGGAGTTCATTCCACCAATTGTCATGTTGAATTATGTCATTGCGAGTAGTAGCGAAAAATTGATTTGATTCAATCTAATATTAAAGGACTATTTGACTAGATCCGTGGTTCTCTTGAACGTTAGTTGTCTTCCCCTGTTCATTCCTATGTGTTAGTCTCTACACCTTTCACTGGTGTGTCGACACCGTTGACGAATTCGAATTACGTCTTCGTTTTCCGGAAAATACCCCCCGGAACATAATTACGTGGCTTCCAGACCGCATCAAAACAATGCTAGTGAGTTTGTCGCCATAAAGGTGCTCGCCAAGGAGACACAGCTAGATGTCAGCTTTGACATTCGCAAGGCCGTACGGTGCCTCACAATCCTTAATCTACCTTACCATTGTCACATCTAACAGCTACAGCAATGGATGAATAGTATGAACCTGGAGCGTCGCGGCGAACAGTTCACTGAGCAAGACAGAAAACAAAGTATATTCACGTTCGACGATCACCCACCTCGTGAAAAATTGCCCTGAACTCCTCTTGGATATTTCAGTGGACGCGTTGACTATAGTTATCTTTCTTGCTTTTCTCAGACCATTCGGAAGATGCAAGACCCTTGGTATGGCAAGCGCACACGAGGAATGTTAAATGTGACCTGTGACTTACTAAGCCGTGACACAGTGACACACTGAAGTCTGAGGAAAGTTGTTACTATTCAGGTCACTAACTACAAGCTTATATATGTTATACATCAGTAGGCTTGTCAGCTGTCATAAGTGACAGCTGGTTGACAGCTGGTTGACAGCTGTCATAAGTGACAGCTGATTGACAGCTTGAATGGAAACTGACAGCTGATTGACAGCTGTCATGGGAAATGAACTGGGAATACCCTGGAACATGCTGGAAGCTTCTAGAAGGTTCTAGAAGGTTCCAGAAGGTTTTGGAGACAGTGGAGGCAGTTTTAACAAGGAATGCACTCCTCATTGGGGTGATATAACATTGTTTAAACTAGAAATCTTGTGTTGGGATTATGATAGAATTGGATACGGATGGCCATTATTCAACCAACAGCTGGCTTGAGTTTAATTCTTGCTGCACGACTGTTGACAAACTGGATGTTTCACTGCCCAGGGGAGACAAATTACCATGACCCCCTGACTATGGTTAGGATGCCAGGGAGTCCACGAACGCCACATCCTGCCTCACCCCAGATCTCAGTCATACCGCAGACTAGGGAATGGTCTCACAGCACCCCGGTTTGACGGATTCCTGACTGAGAATTACACTCTGGTAAGACTTGGCAGACTAATTCACCAGAGCATTGATTGAATGAGGTAGGGATAGCTCAGCGTCAATCATTGAGTACACTCAAAATACTCACGTCTTCGTAGACCCACGAAATTCTGCAGGGAGCGTCAATTATTTTATCCCTATTCTGGTGGTTTTCACTCTATATACACCGGAGAGATCACACTGCCAAGCTCCTGATGTCTTTGAGCTCTACCTTCATATGGTGCCCCGGTGTTGATCAATTGCAATGAAGTTATTATTTTTCAATAGTCCCGCCAAACCACCACTAAACACCAACTTTGATGATGTTGCATCGACATTTATCATACAAGTCCCCCAAATGTATCAACATTTGATCATGAAAATACTCTACTCAATTGGCGGGCTTGCGTATCTCATGACCATCTACCATGTGCATCAGCAGTGTGTAGAAGAAGTCGCTGCGATCAGAGACTACTTGAATTCTTGTTATAATAGTGCATCGTCCCACCACACCTCATCCTGTTGACGAAAACCATTGTCGCCAGAATAGCCAGTAACGACATTGAGTTAACCAAGATCCTATTCAGCTATTCGTGGGTTGCAGCCATCAACATTTATGGTTTAGACATGTTGCTGGAGTTGTGAGTCTTTACAAACCGCAAGAGCTGAAATAGGTCAAACTACGGGTGGGTCACAATGCTTGATCTACCTTGTCACCGTTGCTTTGAAGAGCAATGTCCACGCATTACTCCTGTGAGCCTGGGGCGGAACATTCCACTCAGACAGACAGACAATAATAAGGCTAGCTGTCACTATTGCCTCAGATGATATTATATTTAGAATCTGTTAATACACACCCGGATGGATTTGTTACAATTAAGGATTTGTCACAACCAGGGATTTGGTGAGAGCGATTGAAGAAATCACATGTGACTAGACCATCACTTGCCCTGGGTGAAAGGCTGCTGTCTAATGCAACCTTACATTGGTATCGGTCGGTCCAGACGTTGATAGGACAAGACTGTATTCCTTGAGAATGGCGAGTACGATACACGATGATGACAGTAAGTAAAACGATATGAAAAAACTACTATGCGCATCTGTGATAACATAATGAGTATGTCGTAAGCCACCAGGCTTACACTGGGTTTCTCCTCGTTGAAGGTTTTGATAAAATTGAACAGCCAGCCCGCATTCTCACAAGAAAAGTTTCAGGTTAACAATGACAACTTGGGAGTGGCAGCGGATCAGCATAGCTCTGTGTTGGAAACCACTCAGCCAACGTTGGCTTAGTGGTTTCCAACATAAAGTAAACTCCGATACTCCGAAGACCCCACAAGGTCGTGAGTTCAATCCCCGCCCATACCAATAGTTTCAAGCCCAAAAATAAGTGGCAAAAATAACTTATAAGTGGCATTAAGAGGGATAAAAATTACTTAATATATATGTTGGCCCACACAATGTTGGCTACCGGCCTTAAACAAGTCATAGGGGAGTTACTACTGACCTTCGGGTCGGAGTTTGGAAACCACTAAGCCAACGTTGGCTTAGTGGTTTCCAACACTCTGGAGTGCATTAATATTATTCAAGGTAATCCCACTTCTCGAATAAGAGAAAAGCCATTTTACTTTCAACCCTGATGCTGAATAACACCCTTAAATACTATATCATGGGATCACAATTGTCTAAACTATTATTATTAGATACTGTGTGAGCCTTCAGCAGAAGGTGTAAGAACGTAGTAAAGTAACTACGTCCACTGGAATCTATATAGGTCAAGGAAGGTGAAGGGATTTTGCTTCCGATCGCAGGGATGACATGCTGTGAATCCGGTGTAAGCACAGCCATAAGGCTGTACCTTGGTGGAATTGACTCTCTGACCAATGGGGGCATAAAGGCGAGGCACCCACTTCTCATGTAAGTAAGACCGCTACCTACCAATGTCTACTTCTGACGAGACGACTCGGGGGAATCACGATTCGGCAACGGCTAGGATCGACCTTGAAGACATTGAGGAACTCCCACCCTTAGTTTCCCCCAGTGTATTGAGTTCAGAGCAACAGGAGGAGATCGTTAAAGAGATGAGAGAGAGATTCAGGAAGAAGCTTCGAGAATGATGGGGTTGTAACGAACCCGGCCATGATTTATGTTATCAGACCCCCGATAGGAGGCAACACATGCAGCTGTCTGCAAACCATATAGAGATTTGGGTTGACGAGTGGGTGAGTAAAGTATAATCCTATTTCCATGTGATGTGTTACATGCTGTGTATTCAGTGTCAAGGAGAAACGGGCTACCATGACCCACCAAATGTTGTTAAGCTATCCACGAACACAACATCCAACCTCAGCCCCTATTGCAGTCATGCCGATGACTGGGGAATGATCTTCCGGAGTCAGGGGACAATGTCAAGTATTGAAATTGGCCCCGGGTATTACTGTGGAGTCGGTTTGGAAAGGGTTGGGATGAAAGTCCTTCACAGTGCTAAGACAGCTTCACTGATCGCAAAGCTGACAATATACCGGGAAATCACCCGTTTGTTACGAGACGATGGTGGCTTTAGCAAGTTTCTACAGAAGCATCTTACGCTGCCAAGACTGGGAAGACTAGTTCAAGAAAGTGCTGATTTAGCGAGGTAGGGATACAAACCATTGAATACACTGGAAATACTCATATCTGAGTCGTAGACCTATATACCCACCTCAAATTTGGAGAAGAGCGACGGAAGTTTTAAAGATGTTCCCGATATTTTCACGTCCCTTGTGGCAGAGCGGTAAAAGTCACACTACCGAGCTTACATTTTTGGCTTGGGCCTTCTTTCACTGCCCCGGCGTTCATGGGTTAGATAGAGACGCGTCACCTGCCATCACGTCAACTGCGATTACATCATCACTTTACAATGTTTTAGTCAAGTCACCGCTGCACACCAACTTGGATGAGGTTGCATCAACATTTATCATACACATCGCTGGTCATTTTTCAGAATCTCATTATGTCTCAGGATTTAATCAGCGCTTACCCCTTTTCGGCCTTATGTATATCGTGGAAGCGATCTGCCACATGCGTCCACTATCTGTAAAGGAGCTGACGGCGATCAGAGGTTGCATTGAATTCTGGTTACAACCGTGCGTCGTGCCATCACACCATTTCATCCTTCCCACCAAAACCATAACGCACAAAATCAGACACAACGACTTCACATTTATGAGTCTCCTATCCGGCTTCTATTGTGTTGCATTCACCAAGATGCATGGTTTCGAGATATCGCCGGAGCTGTATTGAGGGTTTTATTGGACGACATAAACATGCATATAGCGTCATTGACACTTCATGTTGATTTGAGGACATCAGATTCACTGTTTTGGAGTATGTGCTCCTTGCAAATCTTCTTCAATGACAGCACGCTTCTCACCGATCACATCAACCAGCTCTGTGTGGTGGCTTCGATCATTTTGCCCGTCGTAAGGTACGTTCACACTATTTTACCTTATAGCACCGTCTTACATCCGCCCATGAAATTGTCCTACCAGTCTGATTTTGATGGAAGCGAGTCCACATTACGCACTCTTGGATTGTGCCGAGATAATCATATCGGTTACTCTGAAGATGATAGCTGGATTCTCTGAGCCCGAATCCGCATGTACCACAGTGCGCAGCCTCAATACTATCGCCATTCTCGTTTCTCTTCTTCCACGTTGTGATATTATGTGCGGCACGACGAACGACAAACCCTTCAATTACTGGTTTAAAAATTTAGATTTCACCGCACGTTCCTTTCTTTGCGTGGTCGCCACACCTTCCACTTGTGTCGGTACAGTCTAATTAGACCTCCCTATCAGTGTTAAAGGCACATGGTTGCCCTGGAAATGGTCTTACACCATCGATTGGATAGACTTTCTAATCATTTCTCTTCTATGATGCCGACACATCTCAACCAAATCAGGATTGCAGCCGGGGTTGCAGATGTTATAAATTTATATGGTTTGAACCTATGTAAAAACTATATAGTCACTTTTCATTATCGCCGCGAGCTCCTCAGTTGTCCCCATAAATGTGTTGAATACATTTCCACTAGCCGTGACTAGACTAACATCTGCATTTTAAAGTAAGATATCACTGGAGGTCTGAAAAAGGTCTCCCCATCCCAAATTTGATACATGTCTCGTTCAGGCTCGTCATACCTTCAGGGTAATGTTCAATCGACAAGATCCATGATCTTCCCCAAGGGCCTGCACACCGTGTGAGTCAAATGTGCTGGGCGAATTCCTTAAACTAATTCACTTTCATTCAAAACTTGACAATAAAGCTGCCATAGGCCGAGCAAATATAAGAGCGCATACAGTCACTTTTCGCTGCCGCCGCCGCGTGCTCTGCATGTTGCACCTGTTGATGCCATACATGCATTGAATACACTCGCGGCGACCACCAGCGGCTAGACTGATATCCTATTTATCAATGGCAATCATTCCAAACAGGACGCGAACTTGAGAGTTGTATGAAGCTACATAATTTGATACAATTTAGGATCGAAGATCGTCACTTGAAATAGTTGCTGCGAGGTTCTCTACACTGGTGTTGAATATACTCCAATGACTACTCTTTGAAATCACATCACATATACTAGCAGTAACAATGTTGATCGAATATCACTACGGCGTCTCAAAGCAGGCGGTCCCACCATTCTTCTCGTGTCCTTTGTTTGGGAGAACAGGAAGCCGGGGCCAAACCAATGGACAACACCATGATCAAGAGACCGACATTTCTTCACATGTCGTGAGCTTTCACCTTGTATAAGACAAAGGTAGCTCGTGGTCATGTCAGGCGGAATCCCATATCAACTGCGAGCTGAAGAATACCCACAACCCGCCACGTGGAGCCCGAGATTTTCTGGTTTATGGTCTGTTTCAATGTTTCAGTCGTTAGGGTCAAACTACACGCCATGTCAATTATTTTACTCCCTATCCTGACTGTTCCCCTGCTGCTTCCATGTCAGTTGACTGCAATCAGACAGAGAGATAATAATAAGGCTAGCTGTCAGTGTCGCCTGAGACGAGATTATATTTAGAATGGGTTAATACACACCCGGATGGTTTCGTCACAACCAAGGATATGGCAAGGGCGAATGAAAAAATCACGTTGCTTACCCTTAATGGGACTAGGCCATCACTGGCCCCGGGTTTCTCCTCGGTGAAAGTTTGCAAAATAAAAAACGGGAAGTGTGCAATCTCTCTGGACAAAGCCTGAGCCTGGCAGCGGCAACTTGAAAGCAGTAACCATTGGATATCACTTTGGACTGCATTTATAAGGTACATGGCAATGTCACTTCTCGATATCAGAAAACCCATTTTGCTTTCAACTCTGACGTTGAGAAATGCTATACTATGTGACAATCGACTGAACCATTATTATATGCTGTGTGAGTGTAAGGCTGTGGGTATCAGCCTCACTCAGTAACAGACAGGACAAGAGTATCGTGTTTTTCATACTTCTCTATCTTCTTTACAGATGTATGTAGTGCAGCTATTATATAGATTGTGAGATTATTGCGTGACCTTAACAACCGAGATAGGAACAGGAATGAGGGGTCTGGAATTGTGTAGTCAAGACGAGGAAGGCGAAATAGGATCTTGATCCGGTTCAACCAGGAGGACAACCATTAGGGGAGTGGGCCCGTGATCAATTCCAATAGCGGGTTGGCACTCGATCGGGGGAATAGTGGAAAGGTGGCCAGGGGTCGCCAGTGGTCAGAGCTGCGGCTCTGTATGTGTAGTAAGGCGGCCAGGATTACACCCCTCCCCCCTCTAAAAATTTTCTGTCGTTAGATCTCCAACCCATTTTCATTCTCCCAAATGTCCAAAGCCTCCGTATCCTCCAGGGACTTGTGGGGTAGCCATTCGTCATGATCTTTCCCAAAACCGACCCATCGCACAAGGTATTGGATCCCCCGGCCTCGGCGACGTGCATCGACAATCTTGTCAATGAGGGTTTCTTCGGATCCATCCTCTGTGACCACTATGCCTGGGCAGATGAGCTCCCGGTTGGGGAAGAGGGAGGGGTCATTGGGGATGAAGGGATTGAGAAGGCTGGAGTGGAATCCAGGGTATGTGGTAGGATTGTTGGGCAGGCGTAGGGTGTAGACGGATTTTTCTGGGAAGGCCTCTGTGACTACATAGGGGCCATCGAAGCGTGGCATGAATTTCGCAGCTCGTTTCTTCCCCTTACGTTTGTAATTGCGGCGACGGTGTGTAGTGGACAACATGACGAGATCCCCAATTTGGTATGGTCGTTCGGCCGCACGATGTTCATTGGCATGATAAGCCTGTCGAATCTTTGCAGCAGTGAGGTTGTCTTGAGCCTCCTGAACGTCGAGCTCCAACCTGCGTATAATTTCGTATGCAGATATATCGGCGGGGCTGGCATCAGCACTTAAGGGTTTGAGGGGAGGGATAATGCGGGGGGAGCGGCCAGTCTTTAGCTGGAAAGGGGAGAAACCTGTGGATGTGTTGATTGTGTTCATTAGGGCAAATCACACATGAGGCAGTTGTGCTGTCCAACCCTTTTGGTTTATGTCTACATGGTAACGAATCATCTGGTTCAGCGTTTTGTTAGTTCGTTCACTGGAGCCATGGCTTTGTCGGTGGTAGGCGGTGGACATCTTCAGTTTCATGCCAGATAGCTTGTGCAAGGTATTCCAGAGTTCGGAAGTGAAGAGGGAGTCACGATTGGAGACAATGTGGAGCATCAGGCCATTTTCACAGTACCACTCATTAAAGAGGACGACAGCGATTTGTGCTGCTGTATATGAAGAGTGGATGGCAGTGAGTCGGATATCCGCACCCAAGGTGTCTGTCATAGTCATGACTGTATCCTTTCCGTTCTCCTCAGGGAGTGGACCCACAAAGTCGATGGCGACTGTATCGAACCGGTTGTCGGGAACAGGGAGGGGATGTAGAGGGCCGCTTGGCTGTCTGGTGCGATCCTTGTTCCGCTGACATTCAGTACACGAAGGTATGTATGCAGACTCCAAATCCCGTCGCATGTTAGGCCAGTAATAGGAGTGACGAAGAGATTCATAGCTCTTATCAAAACCGAAATGGCCTAGAGTGTCATGAGCGAGGTGGTAAAGCGTTTCCCGTAAGGCGGTATCCCAGGGAATTACTAGTCTGCATCCAACATATAGGAGTCCAGCCTCATTTCGTGCCCCTTCGATGCTTCCTGCAGCAATATCCTGTGTTAGCTGTTTGCAGAAGTCATCATGGAGGTACCCCTGGCGGATCTTTTCTAGGAGTGAGGGGTCGGTGTTGATGCTGAGGATACCCCCTGCAAGCTTCCTTTTTAATGAGCGTGTATGTGCCAATGCACAGGCAGCTTGCATGGCGTTGGGGTTGTTTTCGGGCATGCGTGATAAGGCATCTGCAACTGTGTTGTCCTCACCTCGGATATATACTATTTGGAAATCAAAATCTGCGAGGTACATTGACCATCGCATCTGGCGGCGGGACATCTCTTTTTGGGACTGGAAATATTCCAGGATGCGGTGGTCAGTATACATCTTGAAACGACAACCTAATAGACTAGTGCGCCACTTCTTGAGGGCCTTGATGATAGCCAATAGTTCCTTTTCATGCACAGGGTAGTTTTTTTCAGCGCGGTTGAGCTGGTAGGAATCGTAAGCAGTGGGTCGTGCTATTGCCCAATCCTTGCCAAAACTAAGGACAGCCCCTGTGCGCCTGTCGCTGGCGTCTGTAGTGAGGTAGATCTGCTTGCTGGTGTCCTTGTAGTCAATGACAGTGAGGCAATCTACTCCTGTAACGAGTTGTTTGATTGCATCAAAGGCATTCTGGTGTGTGGAGGTCCATACCGGGAATTGGCGATCACAATATTTGGTGGTGAGTGGGGTAAGTATACTGGTGTGTTCTGCCAATGCGGGGAGGAATGTTGAGATGTATCGGGTAAGTCCCAGGAATCCCCGGACATTGGTAGCAGTTGTGGGCTGAGGCCAGTTGGTGATGTGTTCTGTTTTGCGAGCATCTGGGCGGATTCCTGTCCCTGAAATGTGGTGCCCAAGGAAGGAAATTTCTGTAGTGAAAAGGATAGACTTATCTGCATTGCAATACAGTTTTACTGCGCGAAGTGCCTGTAAGACCATGGCCACATGTTTTTCGTGTTCTTCTAGGTTCTGTGACCAAATAATGATGTCGTCCAGATAGACATGGCAGACTTTGCCCAAGAGGTGGCGTAAGGCATCAGTCATACGTCTCTGATGTGTGGATGGTGCATTGCAACCTCCCATGGGCATTACTGTCCATTCGTAAAGTCCCCAAGGGGTGCGCACTGCTGTGAAGTGTATGTCGTCTGGGTGTACCCTGGTCTGGAAGAAGGAGTTAGTCATATCCAATTTCCCAAAGAATTTTCCTTGGCCGCAGTCCGAGAGGATGTCATCTACTCGGGGGAGGGGGTACTTATCGCGAATGGTATTTTGGTTAAGTGTGGGATATCCAAGGCTGGAACTCCATCACGATATTTTGGAACGCAAAAGGCTGGGGAGGCATATTCTGAAGAGGACGGTCGAATACGCCCAGCTGCTAAATGTTCCTCGAGTAAGTTCTTCCAGGCATCGTGGAATTTCTTTGGAGCTGAATATCCCCACCCAGTTGTGACTTTGGATGGATCCTTTAGTCTTATGTGATGGTAGATGTGTGTGGGTATATCAGCCGTATCGGGTAGTCTTACTGGGAAACAATCAGCAAAGGTCCGTTTAAATTCTACCTCCTTCTTTTCCAACATTTCCTGGCAGGCAAGGGTCTCAATGCGTTCTCATACTGCCGCCATGATGGGAGCTGCGTAGTTGACTTTTCGGGAGTCCGTGGAGAATGCAGCGGCATGATCACGGAAATTGAAGCGACATTGCATGAGGAAAGTGGAAAGTTTGTTTGGGTTGGAACCCGTGAAGGGTTCCTGAGCATTGACTTTTGACCGTGGAGGTTCTTGTTCCTTTTTCTTTCGTTCTTCAAGCAGGTGCGTCATAAATTTATCTATAGTGCCTGCTAAAAACTCAGAAGTAGGATCCCCCAAGTGCGGTCGCTGATTAGGCGGAGGATTTTCGACACCTTTTCCTTTATCGGGTGCCACGGAATCGTCCTCGTGCTCGGATTCGTCCTGGTTCTCCGGGACTTCTTCGATATGGGTTTCTTCCATGGGTTCCGGTTGGTCCAAGGATGTCTGGCTGGTATACAGAGATAACGGGGAATGAAGAGTTGACGGTCCAGGTAATGATGCCTGAGCGCGTGTATTTCTTTTTGGTGGCATAATGAAACAATCTGCGAGTATCAGTCAGAAAATACTGTTAGGATACACACACAGGGCAGGTCTCGTGAGAAACCCGCGGGATATCCGGTAGGACTTGGCTTCAGCTTATAGGCTGCACCCTCGCTAGATCGTGTTGTCCAATTTCGAACAGGCGGACGGGAAACCCGGGGAGTCCGGGCGGGGTTTGTGGGTCGTAGGTCGTAGGTCGTGAGGTCGTGAGGTCGTGAGTCGAGATAGTCGAGAGAGATAGATATGCCGGAGCCCGCGGGCTCCGACTAGTGCAAGCGGTGTGATTAGAGTAGGGAAAATATATTAGATTACTGGGGGGAATCTAAGCTAATTTTCTGACTGGATTGTATGTACAACATCTGCCAGTTTAAATAGACCATGGAGTGAATGAACATACTAATCCGGTAATAATGAAAACGAAACTAACAAAACACAAACGGGGAATGTAAACACCAATTTTGGTGTTAGGAACGGAACGGAACGGAGCAGAGTCCGAATCGTGACAAAGCATAACCCATAACGGGAAACGGAGCGGGAGCGGAGTCCTAATCGTGACAGGTCATTTGACTAAAACAGGAACGGGGCTCAGATAGAGCGGTGACGGGATTCTGAGCGGGATCCGGTGACTGATGCGTGGGACGAAGACGGACATAGACAGAGACGGAGTCCAGGGGAAGTCCGGTGACTGATATGTGTTGTAATGAGGTTGAACGTAACGAGTCTTGACATAACGGAGTCCGGGCGGGAAATCCTATAAACAGACGATTGGTGCTTGTGGTGCGTGGGGGCATACGGGTTAGTCCCCGGAGTCCGGCCGGATTTGTCCGGGTCATAACACCAGGGCATGTTCGGCCGACATGGTCAGTCCAGCCTTCATCTGTGGGAACCTTTCGGCACTTCCAGCATCCTCCAAGGTCAGTGAGGTGTGTTCTCTCTGCATCTGTAAGACGAGGCAGTGCCATGTGAGGAGTTTCTGTGGTTGGGACAGGGACAACAGGGGCCAGGGGCTGGGAGTATGCAGAATGAGTGGATATTCGCCCAGACACACCTTCAGCAATGAGGCTCTCCCATTGCATAGAGAGCAGTGAAACAAGATCGTCGAATCCAATAGTGTCTATGTTGAAGTCTGGCATGGCCATGATATGAAGGAGGAGGATGGGATGGGAATGAAATAGAAGTTGGCACTTGTAGATATGGGTTGAAATAGTGGAAATACCAACTGCATTCCGGGTTTCCGCAAGGGCAGCAGCATAATCAAGAAATTGAAGCTTGCCCTGTTCACAGAGGAAGAATGACCGCAGTGCAAGCATCTTGTAACCCTTTGGCATAAACCTCTCCTTAACCTTCGCCTCGAATGATTCCCATGATGGTAGCTTTAAAAAATCTTTCCTTCCACCACTCCACCATGTTGCCATTGTTGGCTCAAGTAACTGCATACTGGTTAGACGGATTTGTGTAGTGACATTGAGTGCAGGTGTCTTGTCCGTCTTGGTGGATGCATGGATGGCGAATCCATCCTCACACTGGCCAAGCCAAGCCTCAAGTGCTGTTGGAGTCAGGGGGCCAAGGAAAGGGGGTATTATCCTTGAAGCCATAGATTCTACTGAGTGATGAGGCTGGGTAGAAGTCTTCTTGTTTAGTGTCACGCAGCGCGATGGGCAATTGGACAGGCGTGGGAAAGTACCAAAAAATGTGGGTAATTCTTCGTCAGATGACAACGCGTTGTCAGGTTTGATTGGGGATCTGCGGTGGTGTGTGGTGAAGTCTAGGGGACCTAGAATAGGAATGTGATGTGTGGCTGCTGTGTTTCAGGTGAAGCGGGTGGGCTGGTTGACCTCCAGGGTGAAAGAGTGAAGCAGAAAGAATAAAAGGGCCGGTCTCAAAAAAAAAGTGTAAGGCTGTCGTCAATCAGCCTCACTGGGTGTCCACAGGTCACACAAGTTGAGAGGACCACGCTATATTGTTCAGAGCAGAACAGCTATGACAGGTGTACAGGAAAAACAGGGTGTTATCTAATGTAGTTAAAGGTCCGCTGTAGTATGCCTGGAGCGCCAGGCTTACACCTGCTCTACTCTTAGCATTATCCCTACTCTCATATTTCAGTCTTTGGCAAGTCCAAGACTTTTGAATTTAGACTCCAGCCTCCCAGTTATTAGCTAAGTATCAGTTAATTTCAGTTTTCAACATACTCCTTGTTTGTGTTGAATACTGGAACACCAGATAGTTTGTGTGAGGGCACATAAGTTGAAGCTGAGCTCTACTTGTCTCTAAAACTGGACCTTCCAGTTCAGTACATTTGGCCTCCCAGTCTTACACTTCATTGCAGTGGACAGTGCGAAGGACTTCGCAGATGTGGTGAGGATTGCGTTTAGATTTTCCATCTCAATCTTCCAGTCTATAAATCTTTGCCCCTCCTGATGGGTTGTGAGGATCTTCTCTCGGATACGGTGAGCCCAGTTCTTTTCGAGAGTTATGGATGCGAGCTCCTCCAGATATTCCTCCAGGGTGAGGGCATCAATTCGTGTCTGATCGCCTTGGTACCACGCCATGAGGCGGGGCTCCATCATGGCATCCGCGATGTAGCTCACAATTTCATCTGGTTTCTTTTCGCCGAACTTCATGTATCTGCGGCAGGCAGTGGCCCAACCTTGGTGGACAAGGGGTGTGTATTGTCCAGCCGTGAGCATTGGGCACTCCTTCAGTTTCCCGACCTTGACCTCTGCAAGGACTAGGGGTTTTTCGATTGGTGACATTCTGTGTCTTCTGTGTTTGGGTCGTGGTATCTCATAGTGTGTAAGGCCTGTTTGATGCCCGTAATTTTCTGTGTCTGAATCGGTTTCTGTTTCCGATGAATCAGGTTCAGTTGGTGGTGGTGTTGGGTGTGTGTTATTAGTGAAGGGGTCTACGAGGAGGGGAGGTAGTCCAAGTTGGTGTCTCCGTCTCGTTTCTGAGCGTGTGAGTGGCGGTGTGAGTTTGGAGGGTAATTGAGACACGGTGATGAAGAATCTGTCGATGTCAAAAAAAAAGTGTAAGGCTGTGGGTATCAGCCTCACTCAGTAACAGACAGGACAAGAGTATCGTGTTTTCGTACTTCTCTATCTTCTTTACAGATGTATGTAGTGCAGCTATTATATAGATTGTGAGATTATTGCGTGACCTTAACAACCGAGATAGGAACAGGAATGAGGGGTCTGGAATTGTGTAGTCAAGACGAGGAAGGCGAAATAGGATCTTGATCCGGTTCAACCAGGAGGACGACCATTAGGGGAGTGGGCCCGTGATCGATTCCAATAGCGGGTTGGCACTCGATCGGGGGAATAGTGGAAAGGCGGCCAGGGGTCGCCAGTGGTCGGAGCTGCGGCTCTGTATGTGTAGTAAGGCGGCCAGGATTACAGTGAGCCTTCAGTGGAAGGTGTAAGAAGTAGTGACCTCATTACGGTGGAGCCAATAAGGTTCAAGGAAGGTGAGGGAACCTTATGGACGAAGGCAGGAATGGAATGCTGTGTATCCCGTGTAAGTACAGCCATAACGCTGTACCTTCATGGAATTAGCTCTCCGACTGGTGGCGGCACAAAAGCGAGGCACCCCCTTCTAGTGTAGGTGAGACTGCTACCCACTAATCTCTACTTTCAACGAGACGACTCTGGGGAATGAAGATTCGGTAACGGCTGGGACCTACCTTGAAGACATTGAGAAACTCCCACCCTTAGTTTCCCCCAGTGTATTGAGTTCAGAGCAACGGGACGAGATCGTTAAAGAGATGAGAGAGATATTAAGGGAGAAGCTTCGAGAACGATGGGGTTGTAACGAACCCGGCCACGATTTATGTTATCGGGCCCCCGATGGTAGGCAACACACACAGCTGTCTGCAAACCATATAGAGATTTGGATTGACGAATGGGTGAGTAAAGTATAATGCTATTTCCATGTGATATGTGTCACATGCTGCGTATTCAGTGTCAAGGAGAAACGGGCTACCATGACCCACCGAATGCCGTTAAGATATCCACCAACACGACATCCAACCTCAGCCCCTATTGCAGTCATGCCGATGACTGGGGAATGATCTCGCGGAGTCAGGGGACAATGTCAAGTATTGAAATTGGCCCCGGGTATTACCGTGGAGTCGGTTTGGAAAGGGTTGGGATGAAAGTCCTTCACAGTGCTAGGATAGCTTCGCTGATCGCAAAGCTGACAATATACCGGGAAATCGCCCCTTTGTTAAAAGACGATGGTGCCTTTGGCAAGTTTCTACACAAGCATCTCACGCTGCCAAGACTAGAAGACTAGTTCAAGACAGTGCTGATTTAGCGAGGTAGGATACCTCAATCATTGAATACACTGGAAATACTCATATCTGAGTCGTAGACCAATGTACCCGCCTCAAATTCGGAGAAGAGCGACGGAAGTGTTAAAGAGTTTCCCGATATTTTCACACATAGGACTGATTATTTCTTAATTAAAATTTTTAATTCTTAAACAAACTAAAGTCTTTTTAATAAAACTACACGAAGTCTGAGAACGGGGGAGCAGAAAAGGTCACACTACCCAGCTTATGACATTTTTGGCTTCTCTGCCCCGGCGCTTATTGGTCAGATAGAGACGCGTCAACTGCGATTACATCATCACGTTTTAGTCAAGTCACCGCTGCACACCAACTTTGATGAGGGTTGCATCAACGTTTATCATAAACATCGCCCGTTCTCTGTCAGAATTTCATCTTGTAATAAGCGAAGATAAGGCATCAGCCACCGCCGTGGCACTCCACATTCGGAATTTCAAGCCCTCCGCCGGAGTAATTCCAAGATGGCTTCAAACGGTCTATAAAACGCACCTTCGACATCTCCTACAGTCCAACAACGACAGCGAATTTCATTTACCTCTGTTTGAAGCTCGTTGTAAAAGAAGGTCAGCAAGTCGTTGCCCACTTCTATACTTCACGTAGAATCAACGCTGGTACAACACTATTCTGTGTCATCTTCGACTTAAACTTGCAATTACAGCTGCCCACCATCTATACCTGCTGGTATCCAAAATGTCATTTTTAAATGTCACCTGGAAATCGATTGGCTCTACCGGCAAAGGTCAGTCAACTCCAGGCTGGGAAGACTCTACTCAAGACCTTCCCCGTGGTGCCTCCCCGTCTGCAACCTTACCAAAGGATTTTGATTCATCCAAACATATATCGTGTGAAATACCAACAATATTCCCTCAAACACCTCTCGGTATGTAGCGTAATGCCTTTTTCATTACGATGCTTTTGTTGAGCCACCGCTAACAGACAGATGAGTCCATTACCCCACCACCACCACTATACGACGACAAGAAGGCGTCAATCCCCTTTTATTTGCACAGAGTGGTCACACATAGACATACTTTCAATTCTGGGTCGACCATTGACTTGCTGCTATATTCTTGAGACCCATCCTTATCACCTCTTGACGGCGCAGCGGATCATTTATCAACAATTTCTCATGAGTGACTGAGTCTACTATTAGTTCCATTAATTGATATGTTGTCATTGGATGTAGATCATGGCCATGCGAAGTTCCTAGATGGAACGAAAGAAGATACTCCCCTGCAAATTGTGAATAACGCTGAACGAGAATTCTTCAACAGTTCCCGGTGAGTCCTTCATACCTCCCCTTGAGATACAACTGAGAAGTCGTCAATTGGAATTAGCTGCATCCTCATCATTTGCACGCAACGTCCCGATTGGCGAGCCAAATAGCATACATTTCTCCCGAGCTTCATCCCGTGTCGCCGACCCTATTGTCCGAATCATCCCTTGATTCTTCGGACCGGTTATTAGAGGATTTTATCGATACGTCGTACCACAAACGAGGTGGAGCTGATTCGATAAATTTCTGGAGTGAGTCATTCAAATCTTGCATTGTCTATAACTATGTCAAGGTGTGTAACTAGGCCACTTGACCTTTTGTGGAACAGAGTCACCAGGGACACTTTTAAACGTTCCCTACTCCAATATCGTTGAGCGATTACACTATGGCTCTTAGAATTTTGGTAAGCACCGCAATTGAGTGCGTTCGGTTGACTGGATTTCATTCCAATTGTCATGTTTGAATTATTTCAGTTAGAGGAGTGACGAAACAATCATTTGATTCAATATAATATTAAGGAACTCTTCTACAAGATACGTCGGACTCTTGAACGTTAATTGTCGTCACCTGTTCCTTCCTATGCGTAGTCGCCACACCTTTCACTGATGTGTCGGTAGCATTGACGAATTCGATTTACGTATCCATTTTCTGGAAAAAAAACCGCGGAACATAACTATGAGGGTTCCAGGCCGTGTTATCAAAAATAATACTGGTGAGTTAGTCACCGCAATCATGCTAGCCAAGGAGAAACCGCCAGATGTCAGCTTTAACATTGGCGAGGACTCACAGTACTTCAAAATCCTCAATATACCTTGCCATCGTCTCATCACATCGAACAGAGTTGCTGCATTATGCGCCGAAGAAATAATCGGGGTTGCTCTGATCCGGTCTCGCGTGTCCCACGGTGCGCAGCTTCAATACCATCGCCATTCTTGTTTCTCTCCTTGTACATTGAGACGTTATCCACGGCTCAACCAACGAAGCATCCATAATCTACTATGAAGGTCTAGTACTCACTGTCAATGCCTCTTGATGCATCGTCGCCGCACCTCAACCGTCTCTCTTCACATTTCAACCAGACCTGCAGGATCATAGTCCTATTGATCTTTCCCTAACTCGCTTTGTAACCGTATTTTCAAGCCACATAGTAAATTTAAGAGCGCATACAGCCACTTTTTCACTCCCAGCATCCTCTACAGCTCTTTCTCACACATATATTGAATATATTAAGTGCTAGTCGTGGCTAGAACCACATCCAATTATTTTTGTTCATTTTATTATTAATTTATTTTCTTATTACTTCTATAAATAGATTTATTCACTTTCTTTAAAAACTTTGTTTCTCTCATTAATGACCATCCCATCATATAGAATACCGCTATCAAATCTCGAAGAAGCCCCGCCACTTCAGTTCCCACGTCACTTACCTGGGCTCACATGAAGGAAGCCATTGAAGAATAACAAAGAAGAGTAGGAATAATCACTGGTCCATGACAACATTTCTCTTGTTCATGCGAATCTTCTCTTCAAAATCCATGTTCAATCTCCAGGGTCAGTGATCTTATAGCCCAAAACCTCGCAATAAACAAGGGCCTTTAACCATTCAATATCGTGGTGGATGGAATAAACATAAATATGACATCCTTGGGAGGCCATATTCATTTTCGACATAGCAATCACTGTCGTGGAATTTTTTTGCCTTGCTAACCTTCCCCAATGATAACACGGTGCTGCTCTCCATTCACATCAACTTGGGTGGTTTCCTTGCTTGTGGAGTCCGTATTACACTATGTTCACCATCTTTTCTATTCCAGTATTGTCTTTCATTTGTGCATGAGATCTCCTCCCCAGTCCATTTCTGACGCAAATCACTCAGAGACCATGTTCACCATGGGGTGTTGGCTCTCAATGGAATAATTGCGGTTATACTGAACTAATAGCTGGATCATCTGGCCTGGAATCTGCATGTACCACAGCTCTCAAGCTCTCTCCCCCCACCATTCTTGTTTATGTCCTTCCACATTAAGGGACAATGCGCAGCTCAACGAACCGGTTCAACCTTGAATGTTTTGGGAATTTAGTTTCTACCCCCCATTCCTTCCTTTGCACGGTGGGCACACCTTTCACTGGTATATTGAAAGCAAGCAAGGAAGAGGATAATATCTTTCCTGTTTCCTTTTTTTTCAGCTCGCTTTGGCGGCATTAATAGTTGCATAATCTTACATCATTTGAGTCGGGTTAAAAGCTCATTCAATCACTTCTTATGCTCATTGCAACTCTGGAATTCATTGCTGACGAGAATTGTGTCGATGATACCTTTGGCTTTGTAGGACTTTGTGTTTTGTGACTAATAATTAAATATATTGTAAGACTATATATATACGTCTCACAGCAGCAAATATCCTTGGAGTGTTTCTGAACCATTCTGAGACTGGGTTTGACCATTTCCACTGTCTTTGAAAGGACTTGCTGTCGTTTTCGGTCTGGTACCAGCATACCGAAGTATAATTGTCATCAAGAGTGATCCAAATGGTATTCCCAAGACATAATCCTTTTGTTATCCTGCTGCACTTGAGATTATCTGAGAGCCACTATGATGTATTGCTGTGGCAAGTGTCGCATGGTCCGCCTGTTAGGATGGGGATTCCTGGGCCCCGATCCTAAATAATTTGGGCACAACCATTTTGGATTCTGTAGACATTTTTTGACGACAATAGTCGATTATCAGCTTGGAAGTATGTTAAGGCTAAGGATACCTCGTCCATTCCTTGACAAAGTAGCCAAAACGAGAAAATGAAGGATCGATTCTGGTGACAAACCCAGGGCTGCGGTGAAGGGCTATCGTGTGGGAACAAAGAGGGATTGCTACGGTGACCTATGTGGAGCTCCAAGGGCACAGTGCAATTGGCAGCACCGAAGGGGGTAGAAAGATGGCAGAAAATGGGAATGTAAATTAGCATAGCCAGCATGGTGAATCTTTACATACCGCAAGAGCTGAAATAGGTCAAACTACGGGTGGGTCACAATGCCTGATCTACCTTGTCATCGTCGCTTTGAAGAGCAATGTCCATGTCGTGTGAGTGTGGGGCGAAACATTCCACTCAGACAGAGAGATAATAATAAGGCTAGCTGTCAGTGTCGCCTGAGGCGAGATTATATTTAGAATGTGTTAATACACACCCGGATGGATTCATCACTACCAAGGATATGGCGAGGGCGAATGAAAAAATCACATTGCTTAGCATTAATGGGACTAGGTCATCACTGGCCCCGGGTTTTTCCTCGGTGAAAGTTTGCAAAATTAAAAATGGGAAGTGTGCAATCTCTCTGGACAAAGCCTGAGGCCAACAGTAGCAACTTGAAGGCAACACCATTGTACTGCATTTATAAGGTACATGGCAATGTCACTTCTCGATATCAGGAAAGCCGTTTGCTTTCAACTCTGAGGTTGAGAAATGCTATACTATGTGACAGTCGACTGAACCATTATTATATGCTGTGTGAGCCTTCAGTAGAAGGTGTAAGAAGTAGTGACCCCATTACGGTGGAGCCTATAAGGTTCAAGGAAGGTGAGGGAACCTTATGGACGAAGGCAGGAATGAAATGCTGTGTATCCAGTGTAAGTACAGCCATAACGCTGTTCCTTCATGGAATTCGCTCTCCGACTGGTGACACTGAATACACAACCTTTTAAATGTACACTACACCCTTCAAGGCCTCACCGACAAAACAAGCCAAGAAGTTAGTGATGCCACAAACCGAACCAAGCTAACCTATAGCTGAGGTCAAGGTCGGCAAACTGAAAGGGTGTCCAATGCTTACCACTGGACGATACACACCAGTAGTCCATCAAGTTGGTCTATAGCCTGTTGTCGATATATGAAGTTCAGTGAAAGAAAACTCAATGAAATCGACCAACCGTCCCATCCCAGTTGAACCCGCTCCATTGCCAACCAGGTGGTCCAGAAGCATCAACACTCCCAATGTCAAATAGGAGACCATTTTTATCGACCTCATGAATAATGATATTCTCCCTGCTCTGGATTATGCTTTTGCCATACTGGATGCCGAAAGAGGCTCATTGTCCCTCATCCCGTCAGATGGTTCCTACAGCGTCTTGTCTGATCAAACCTCTAACTACTTCACATCAATGCCACACATGCCTTCATCACCCACCGGCTCAAGCGTGCCTGTTGGACATCAATACTCCTGCACATTTTACCCAAGAATGTGTGAAGACACTTAATAGCTGCCGCCAAGTTACCCTTGATCCAAATGAACTTTCCTGCACCCTCACACACACCAAATTCAACGGTAACCCCGAAACTGTCCCGGCTCCAGAAAAGTCAACCTTGTATGCTCCTTGCCATTGTTAGGATTATTTCGTTTCCCATATCTGTCCCAGTACAACAAGTGTCAACACTCTTGATTCGGGTTTAGCCGCTCTTCTTGCATGCCACCCATCGCCCATCAGGACACTCTGTCTGTCAAAACAATTCCGCCCAATGCCGGCCCGCAGGGCATCAAAACCACCTTCTCAGATGCATTCACGCTTCATGGCAAGTGTACAATCTGAGGTGGTTTTGTAATGCACATTATGCTGGGATGCTCACGTCCCTTTCTGGCCTCTTACAAACTCACCAATCCGCACCAATGAAATCACGTCAAAATAGTAAATATCACATAACTGGCTCCATGCACCCCACCCCCACCCCACTGCCACGCACCACGCACTCCATACACCACCACCGCGCACTCTGCAATGCACCCCACCCCCATCGCCACTGCCGTGCACCATGCACCCCACCCCCCCCCCCAGCCTCCAACTCTCCGTCGGCCCCTCCACTCGAGAGTATTCACACCACTGGGCCCCATCTCCCCATTCTACACTTCGAACCTGCAAGTTCAACAACATACACTATATACTCCGCCCCCCCACTTTCCTTGTGGTCGGTTTCCTTTATACAACATACACATACTGTTACCGCGCATTGCCCCTGATGTTTGCCATCAGTCCTTACCTTGGCTCTGAACCTTTCCACAAGACCATCTTCCCCATTCCTCCAGCACAAGGGTCTCTGATTTCTCCGTCAGCTCTGTCATTGAACTTTAACCCTTGTAAATTTTTCAGAGGGGGGAAGGGTGTAAGCCTGGCCACCTTACCACATATGTCATCACCAACCTCTCCCATCAACCACTCATTGTTCCGCCACTTGGTAGCACCCTTGTGCCTTATCATGTGGTCATCATCACCAACCTCTCCCATCAGCCACTCATTGATCCGCCACTTTATTGTTAAGTAGCACCCCTGTGCCTGATCATGTGGTTCCTTGCCATTCACCTTGACTCTATATAAAAAACCCCATATCGTATAGTGATAGGATATCTTCTCTTTGACCATACAATCCTTTCCCACCCTTCCCTAGGGAGCCTCACATTCATCTTGTATCATACTGCTACTAAAATAAAGAAAACTTAGTCCTGTCCGTGTTGACCGAGTGAGGCTGATAACGACAGCTTTTCAACACCATAATAATGACACCAACATTTCTACACATGTTGTGAGCTTTCACTTTGGTTAAGAGAAGAGTAGCTTGTGGTCATTTCAGATGGGATCACTTATCAACTCAGAGCTGGAGAATACAATACTCATGACGACCTGCCACATGTGGAAGCTAAGCCCCCAAAAAATCTGTGTTTCAATGTTTCAGTCACTAAGGTGACACCACGCACCACGACAATTTATTTTACTCTCTATCCCAACATTTCCCCTACTACTTCCATTTATGTTCACTGGAATTTATCCCACCAATTTTCATGTTTGAATTGTTTTATTTCGAGTAGTATATTTGATTTGATCTAATATTAAAGAACTCATCGGCTAGATCAGTGGGCCTTATCAGTTGCCATCACCTGTTCCTTCCTATGCGTAGTCACCACATCTGTCACTGATGTGTCGGTAGCATTGATGAATTCGACTTACCTCTCCATTTTCCGAAAAATAACCCCCGGAACATACAGTGGGTCAAAAAACTGCCCCAATGTTTGTGCATTTTAGAAAGATTGATATTGTGTGAAGGAATGATATCAGCAACAAATTCTGACGAATTCACATGATATACTAGAACATGTTGGCTATCTACCAACTTAAGAAATCATATGATTCTGATCAAAACTCTTTGCTCAATAAATCAAACACAATAATCACTCATTGGGGCAGTTTTTTGACCCTCTATTATTTTCTCTGCTTTTCAATGTTACACACTAGTATAAGGTAGGGGTGGGTCATGTGAATCATCACCATGTCATGTGACCTTATTTGTATCAATTTGGCATGTTGAACTTTGTTCATGCATCTCCTTGACTCCTTACCACTACTATGAAATCCATCTCTGCTGAAAAGCATTCTTCTGTTGTTTCTCTCCTCAGTGAGGAGTATTCCCATTGTCAAATTCAACCTAGGACTGGCCTGGGGAAGGGTACTATTGGCAGGATCAGTATGTTAGGATACACACACAGGGCGGGTCTCGTGAGAAACCTGCGGGATATCCGGTAGGACTTGGCTTCAGCTTATAGACTGCGCCCTCGCTAGATCGTGTTGTCCAATTTCAAACAGGCAGACAGGAATCCCGGGGAGTCCGGGCGGGGTTCGTGGGTCGTAGGTCATAGGTCGTGAGGTCGTGAGTCATGAGTTGAGATAGTCGAGAGAGATAGATACGCCAGAGCCTGTGGGCTCCGACTAGTGTGAGCGGTGTGATTAGAGTAGGGAAAATATATTAGATTACTGGGGGGAATCTAAGCTAATTTTCTGACTGGATTGTATGTACAACATCTGCCAGTTTAAATAGACCATGGAGTGAATGACATACTAATCCGGTAATAATGAAAACGAAACTAACAAAACATAAACGGGAAATGTAAACACCAAATTTGGTGTTAGGAATGGGATGGAACGGAGCGGAGTCCGAATTGTGACAAAGCATAACCCATAACGGGAAACGGAGTGGGAATGGAGTCCTAATCGTGACAGGTCATTTGACTAAAACAGGAACGGGGCTCGAATAGAGTGGTGATGGGATTCTGAGCGGGATCCAGTGACTGATGCATGGGACGAAGACGGACATAGACAGAGACAGAGTCCAGGGGAAGTCCGGTTACTGATATGTGTCGTAATGAGGTCGAACGTAACAAGTCTTGACGTGATGGAGTCCGGGCAGGAAATCCTATAAACAGACAATTGGTGCTTGTAGCGCGTGGGGGCGTACGGGTTAGTGCCCGGAGTTCGGCGGGATTTGTCCGGGTCGTAACAGTACCCTCCCTTTATCCCGAAGTCCCAAAGAGGCTCTAGGCATAGACAAGGTTCTTGTCGGCTACGCACATGTGTCAAAAGTCATGTCGGTTACACGTATGTGTCAAAGAGTCATGTGATCTGGAAGGTAAGGTTCAAATGCGACGAGCCTATATAAAAATTGAAAAAATAGAAATTTCTTCTTCTTCATTACCCCCATCTTCGCCAAAAATGGGTCCCAAACCAACACCAAGACGACCGATGCCAACCGCCGGGCCCTCCACGGGCAGTCCATATCAGGCGCCACTGTCCGCTGCCCAAATCTTGGCGCAGTGGGACAAACAGCGAGGACAGTGAGAAGAGGTGGAGCGGGAAGCCCAGGCGGTCAAGGAGGCCTTGAACAGGGAATACCAGGTGGCTGTGGCTGCGGAGGAAGAGGCTGCGAGGCAGAAGCAGAGAGAGGAGGAGGAGGCTGCGTGAGTGGCTGCGGAGAAGGCCAGGGTAGCGGCGGAGAACGCCCGGGTGGCTGCGGAGAGAACCGCAGCAGTGGCGGGTAAGGTAAGTCCCAACTTTTCAACTTGTCGGTTTTCCTTTTACTGACTTGTCATTTTCAGCACAAGGCGACAGAGGTGGAGTCCGAGTCCGAGGGGGAGCCAGAGAGCCCCCAGAAGGTAAGCCTCATGTCCGTGGGACTACCGCAGAGAACTGACCATATCAACAGAAGGCAAGGAAGGCAGCGCCAGTCTGTCTTCCAATGCGGAATGAGCCGCAGTGTTCCAGTTGCAATGACCGGAACACAGAATGTAACAGGAAGTCTGGGCAGGGTCCGGGCTGCTATCAATGCGCACACCTCAAGGTGAGGTGCTTGCTTGTTCATGAGCAAGCCATGGGGTCCGGGGCGCAGGATATTAGCAGGATGGATGGGTACTCTGGATTGGACGAGGTCCTCGGATGGATCGCTGAGGGCATTGAGGCCCAAAACGAGTTGCTCCGGAAGAGCAACAAAGTCCAGATTGTGGTTGCAAAGGAGCTGTCCGGACTCCGCAAGGAGTTTTGGAAGTTCCTGGCGGAGTATGGCGGCTATGTATATGAAGAGCCGCAAATTGGGAGTTCTGAGGATCCCAGGTCGGACGAGGAGGTTGCCGTGGAGGTCGCGGAGCTTCCTGGGGAAATAGCTGAGGCGGAAAAACAGGAGGCGGGGAAAAAGAACAGTCCCATAAATGTAGACTGAAAGTAATATAGAATAAAAACAATTTGAACATAAAAGTAAAGTGTGAAAAACATAAGAATAAAAGTCAAAGTCAAAGTCCGTGGGATGTCCGCTTTGAGGACTTGACAAGACAAGTCAGAACCTGTAAAAGCAAAGAGAGACATAGGGCGACAGGGAATAGTGAAAGTGAGTCCAAACGTAACATGGGGTCTGCGGAGTGTGGTCAGAGAGACGATAGTGGTCCAGGCTTGAGTGGGTAAGCTGTATGAAAGTCAGTAATGATTTCCGTGGCATTACCGAGTTCCGTGGCCAAAATCCATGAGGTCTCTTCATCGGTGCCCTCGTAACCCGCCCACTTGACCAAGTAAAGCAGTTTACAAGTGCGTCGATGCTTGTCAATTTTTGAATCTAAAATCTGCGAGATTTCAAACTTGGGTTCTCCGTCAATGATGACAGGAGGAGGCGGAGATTGCATGCGATCCGGGATAGTGTTAGCAGTACAAGGTTCTAACATAGAAACATGAAATACCGGGTGTACCGCCCGCATGCTATCCGGAAGCTGTAGAGTCCAAGAGACTGAACCTAGGAGGATAACCCAAAATTTTAAAAGTTATTTGTCCACTAAAGTATATATATTTATATTGTTTGTTGTAGAATTGATATTTAAGCAAATTCAGTCTATCAGATAATATTCTGGAGAATAAGGAAATATTAATATTTATCTTGTATCTGACAAACGTTAGTCAAACAAACATATATAGATTATCCTTTTGGGGATAAATTCCACAACATGGATTGGTTGGCCAGATAGTTCTGATTAACTTTCTACACCAAATAAATTTAAATTGTATGAACTATATTTGAAAGTTTGCATAATATACAAGAGAACCCATCTTATCCCAAAGATTAAGTCATAACCCGAGTAATTTTGGTTAACTATAATGTTTGTGAACATTTTATAAGTCATGGAGATACTAGAGAATGCATTTTATCCCAAAGATTAGGTAACAACCCAGATAATCTTGTATAACCATAACATTTGTGCATATTGTAAGGGAGTGTATAAGTCTTAAAGATGAAATTTTGGGTTAATGAAATATAAATCCCTAAAACATGTAGTCATAGCCAGGAGAAATAGTCTCACTTAAAAATATGAGGAGTTTTTCATAAAATTTTGTGTATTCAATGAATTGTGACTATCCTCCCTACTTGTGCAATAATTTCAAATGGACCTAAATATTTTTCAGCAAGCTTTTTTGATGGATGGGTTGTCCTAAAGAATTGAGCTTTGACATAAACACGGTCACCTATCTTGAAGTTGGGTGGCAGGATCTGGTGTCTGTCCGCTGAAAGTTGGTATTGCTCTTGGGCAGACTTTATTGCAGTCTGGAGTTCCTCGTGGAGCTCGTAAAGGTCCGTGGTGAACTCTTGAGCGTGAGCAGAGGCGAGATTTCGTTCTGGATGTACTGTAATATTTGGATTATATCCTTTATTTGCAAAGAACGGGGAAACACCAGTAGTGGCCGAGGGTACATTGTTGTAAGCAAACTCTGCAAGTGGTAACAAGGATTTCCAATTGTCCTGTTGGTAGTTGCAATATACGCGGAGATATTGTTCCAATGTCTGGTTGACGCATTTGGTTTGTCTGTCACCTTCCGGGTGATGTCCGGACATGAAATGTAATGTCATGTCCAAGGATTTTCTGAGGGATCTAAAGAAGTGAGACACGAACTCTGATCCTCTATCAGAAGTCACGTGGGACGGAACTCCGTGCTTGGAAAATACGTGGATAATGAAAAGTTCCACTAACTGCACGGATGTAATTGTGTCATATGTAGGGATGAATATACCTTGTTTTGAGAATCTGTCAACAATGACTAGAATGGCGGAAAAGCCTTCAGAGTCCGGTAGGTGTTCAATGAAATCCATAGAGATAGAATTCCACGGGTGTTCCGGTACCGGGAGTTGTTTCAAAAGGCCATATGGCTTGTGTTGCTGAGATTTCGAGCAGGGACAAGTAGTGCAATATTTACATTAGTGCTTAACGAATCCACAGAGTCCAGGCCAAGTATATTCTCTTCTTATTAATGATAGAGTTCTGTTGTACCCGAAATGTCCTGAGAGTGGATGATCATGTTTGTATTGAAGGATCCTGAGGTGGAGGCCGTCGGAGTCCGGTACATAGATCCTATCGTCAAGTCTAATGAAACCATGCTGATCAAGAGACCACCGAGGTTGATCGGGGTCCACGGGATTGTCTAGGTGAGCTTTAGTTATCGGGTCTAGCGAAATTGCCGATAGAATATCTTGATGTAACTTCTCGATATCCATAATGATAATTCCACAGACAATGGGATTGATGAGGAAAGTTGCGTGGACCGATGCGGTAAGTTGCTGATTCGTGAAAATAGGTTTCAGATTGTGCAGATTTACCGTGGCATAGTCGTTGCTCCCCTCTTTAGGATAGATGTCCCATCATCTAGTTAAAGCGTTGGGTTTGCCGCCGAGATGGCCGGGTCAAAAATGGATAATCATGTTGAAGGCAGACAGATATTCAGACCAGCGGGCCTGCTGGCGTGTCAAAAGTTTTGTGGTAGAAAAGTATTCCAGGTTTTTGTGATCTGTTACAATGTCAATAGGAGTTCCTGAGCCTTCTAAATAGTGTCGCCACGCTTTGAAAGCTGAAAAGATTGCCAGAAGCTCTTTATCATGAACGTCATAGTTGAGCTCTGCTCCGGTAAAAGTCCGGGACAGAAAAGCCATGGGATGGACTTCTCCGTCAGAGTCCTGGATAGACAGAATGGCTCCAAGTGCATAGTCCGAGGCGTCCGTTTTGACAATGAGCGGGAAGTCCGGTTTCCAATGCGACAGAATAGGAGCTGTAGAAAAAGAATTTTTTAAAAGATTGAAAGCTTTTTGACACTTATCATTGAAATTCCACGGAGTACCCTTACGCGTAAGACAGGTAAGGGGTACCGTGATGTCGGAATATCCACGGATAAAATGTCTGTAAAAATTGGCAAAGCCGAGGAAGGATTGTATATCTTTAGCTTTTCAGGGTTTGGGCCAATCTTTGATGACTTGCACTTTAGTTTCATCCATGCGGAGTCCATCGGGTCCCATCATGAAACCTAGGTATTCCACGGAGTCCGTGTCAAAAGTACATTTTTTACCATTCGCGAATAAACCATGTTTTCTAAGCCTCTGGAGAACTTCACAGACTTGTTTGTCATGTTCCACGGGATTCTCGGAGTAGATAAGAATGTCATCCAAGTAAACAATGATGCATACATCGAGCATGTCGGAGAAAATGTCATTGATAAAATGCTGAAAAACAGAAGGAGCATTGGTGAGTCCAAAGGGCATCACCAACCACTCAAAGGCCCCATAGCGGATTCTAAAAGTGGTTTTCCATTCGTCACCCACGGCGATCCAGACCAAATGATATGTGTGTTTGAGATCTATTTTGGTGTATATCCGGGCATTCCGCGGAGCATCGAGCAGATCAGATATAAGTGGGAGTGGATATTTATCCTTTTTGGTGACAGCATTGAGTCCTCTAAAATCAACACATAGTCGAAGGGATCCATCCTTTTTTCTGACAAACAGAACAGGTGCTCCAAAAGGAGACTTTGAGGGTCAAATAAAACCTATGGACAAATGTTCATCCAGGAAATCGCGGATTGCGGATAGTTCCGTGGATGAGAGCAGGTAAATATGTCTTAGGGGTGGCTGTGCACCGTCTTCGAGATCGATTTTTAAGTCATATTCTCTGTGAGGTGGAAGCCGGTCAGCTTTCCGCTTGCTAAAAACATCCGCGAAGTCATGATATTTCTCTGGGACGCCTTCTAGGTCAGCAGCTTGCTCAGATTCAGATACTGGGGTTGAAAAATGTCCAGTTGCTTCATCAATTTTTAAGTTGATAGTGAACACCTGGGACCCATCCATTTTTGAAGCCAATAATAAAAGCTGCAGCATTAATCAGAGAAATGAACGGAGGTGCCGTGGGTTCTGGGGAAGCTATAGGTGCCGTAGGGATCACAGGAGTCCTCGAGACTGCAGGTGCCGGGAAGGCCATGGGTGCCGTGGAGGCCGAGACAGGCGCAGTTTCCTCGGTCGCCACGGGGGTCCGGAATGTTATACTGTTAGCTATCCAGTCAATCAACGGATTGTAGCAGGTAAGCCAGTTATGTCCTAGGACCACTGAGCAACTTGAGTCTAACTGGGTCACATAGAAAGTGACCAAATGGGATGTTCCACACGGGAACGTGATGGATAATTCACAAGCTTGGGTAACAACCGAATTACTTGTGCCATCGAAGAGGCGGAGACCGACGGGATTTATTGAATAGGTTGACAAAGAATTTTTTTGCATAAATTTAGTATCTAAAAAACAGTGAGTCGAGGCGGAATCTATTAAAGCTGAAAAAACAAATTTTGGGAGCATATTAGACATAAGTTTAACGAAAAATGAATCAGAATGTGAGAGAGCGGATGCGTTGAGGCGAGTGAACTCTTGAATGTGCGGAGAGGCAACGCAACCCCCAACCCGTGCAGAGTCTGTGGGGTTGCTTACTCTTTTTTTGAGTCGGAAGCTGGTTTGTCCTTCGACGGGGTTTCCGTGGAGGCCTTGGCTGTTCGTCCCTTAGAAGAGTTTGCTTTTGCCAGCGGACATTCCGGGACTCGATGACCGGGTTTCCCGCACAGTAGACAGAGGTTGTTGTCCATACGACATTGTCTTTCTTGTGGGGTCAATTTGCCATCAGGTCTGAGTTTGCCTGAGAGGTCAGGTTTTCCGGCTTGCTTGCCGGACTGTTGACCCTTGTTGTTGTCCTTGTCCTTGTTGTTGTTGTTTTTATTGGCCGTGGACTTGTTCACTTTGTCCACGGATGTCTCACGGGAAACTTCTGTGCGACGTTCCCAATAACATGTGTCCGTGTTTTGAGCCTTGAGGTGCATACGGGACAGGGTTTTGGCTTGCCATCTTCTCCTTTTGAGACTTCGTCTTTAAGGCGGGACAGCAGACCAGCATAGAATTGGTGGGGGAGAGTGGAATCGCCCCACTGACAACGAGCTGCAAGATTGTTGAATTGGATGATATAGTCCGTGATGTGCTGCATGTCCTTCATACGAAGATTTGTGAGACTGTTCTTGGCTTCTCCTGTCCGGTCATATGGGCCAAAGTTGGTTTCAAGCTCCTCAACAAAAGCATCCCAATTTTCGAGCCAAAGCGGCTCTTCCTCGGAAATCTCGCTAAAAGCTGGTTCGAACCATTTCAACGCAGATCCCGACAAATATGAAAGTGCGTAGTTGACTTTTCGGGAGTCCGTGGGGAATGCAGCGGCACGATCGCGGAAATTGAAGTGACATTGCATGAGGAAAGTAGAGAGCTTGTTTGGGTTGGAACCCGTGAAGGGTTCTGGAGCATTGACTTTTGACTGTGGAGGTTCCTGTTCTTTTTTCTTTCATTCTTCAAGCAGGTGCATCATAAATTTATCTATAGTGCCTGCTAGAACTTCAGTAGTAGGATCCTCTATGTGCAGTCATTGACTAGACGGAGGATTTTCCACACCTTTGCCCTTGTCGGGGGCCACGGATTCTTCCTCGTGCTCGGAGTCATCCTGGTTTTCCGGGACTTCTTCAATACGGGCCTCTTCCATGGGTTCCGACTGGTTCACAAGCGTCTGGCTGGTATACAGAGATAACGGGGAATGAAGAGTTGACAGTCCAGGTAATGATGCCTGAGCGCATGTATTTCTTCTTGGTGGCATAATGAAAACAATCTGCGAGTATCAGTCAGAAAATACTGTCAGGATACACACACAGGGCGGGTCTCGTGAGAAACCCGCGGGATATCCAGTAGGACTTGGCTTCAGCTTATAGGCTGCACCCTCACTAGATCGTGTTGTCCAATTTCGAAAAGGCGGATGGGAATCCCAGGGAGTCTGGGCGGGGTTCGTGGGTCGTAGGTCATAGGTTGTGAGGTTGTGAGTCGTGAGTCGAGATAGTCGAGAGAGATAGATACGCTGGAGCCTGTGGGCTCCGACTAGTGCGAGCAGTGTGATTAGAGTAGGGAAAATATATTAGATTACTGGGGGGAATCTAAGCTAATTTTCTGACTGGATTGTATGTACAACATCTGCCAGTTTAAATAGACCATGGAGTGAATGACATACTAATCCGGCAATAATGAAAACGAAACTAACAAAACATAAACGGGAAATGTAAACACCAAATTTGGTGTTAGGAACGGGACGGAACAGAGTGGAGTCTGTGAGGTATCAGCTTTATCTCATAATTTTCTCTTAATTTTCTTTGAATTTATTAATATTTTCTCGAATTTATTGTATTTTTTATTATATTTTTATTGTGAAATATAGGCTCTATTCCTTTTAACTTCGCATAATAATAGCATATATGAACTCATATTATGCTATTATATCTTAGTTAATTTATTATAATTTTTAACTAATTATTTATATTTTATTTACTTAGTTATTACCTTTCGGCACTTGCTGCAGCTCAGTTTGCGAGTTTTTGAAGTCATGTGACTTATTAGATAAGCCTCTGGTGTCGGGATGTCACAAAGGTCACGAGTGTGACTACCCGAGTCACACAAGTCACGAATGTGACTACCCGAGTCACACAAGTCACGAACGTGACTACCCGAGTCATTATTAGGTTCCGCCGACTCATCGTTTGCTTCCGTCCCCGGGACCGCGGCCTTGAACCTTCATGTTCAAGCCAAAGCTTAGAACCCTTGTCTCAGAGAGGGGAATCACATGTTAAACAAAGGGTAAATAATGAGTAGAATATGAGGTCATTATGATCTCACTAATGACCTCATAAACTAAATAGTTAGCTAATCATTGAGTTATCAAAATGTATATAAGGAGGGCTAAGTTTCCAATAAAATCATCTTATCTCACACATATTTGCAGCACAGCACCAGCTTATCTAATCATCCTAAGGACAATAATAGCCTTAGTCTGATACACTCACTGCAAGCACCTACACTTGCAGCATCTTGAATCTTTGTCAGCAACTCTTGGACTTAGCTAATCATCTAAGTTCCCCAGCCTCACAGCTACCCTTTAGGCTTATTAATTAGATAATAAACCTAATAAGTATCTAAGTATCTTTACTGAAATCCCTGCCAATACTAGATTACTCAAGGCCCAGCCCTAAGTTTATTGAATTAATCAAGTACAAGCACTCAGATAATCCAATACAATTTATTTTCTCTATTAATAAATTATTTAACACCTTGTTAAATAACTATTAATAGTTACAAATACGCATACAAGAATCCGAAGCTCTTATATCAAGTCTCTGCCAAGTTACTGCGCATATATTCAGCTTCCAGCCCCTATTCTCAAGGAATAGTTCTTGTATTTGCTAAAAGAGTCATACACAGTTCTATTGAACCTTTCAATAATCAAAATAAACATTGATTTGAGTTGTTTAAGCTTCATAGCGCAGCTCATTAATCTATCAGTATTTAAATTACTGGACCTTTGCTTGTTTTATTGTTGAAGCTCTGTGACACTATAGCATATATTGAGCTATCTAAGAGAATCCCCTGAATACATTACAGAGTCCGACTCGTGACAAAGCATAACCCATAACGGGAAACGGAGCGGGAGCGGAGTCCTAATCATGACAGGTCATTTGACTAAAACGGGAATGGGGCTCGAAAAGAGTGGTGACAGGATTCTGAGCAGGATCCGGTGACTGATGCGTGGGACGAAGACGGACATAGACAGAGACGGAGTCCGGGGGAAGTCCGGTTACTGATATGTGTCGTAATGAGGTCGAACGTAACAAGTCTTGACGTGACGGAGTCCGGGCGGGAAATCCTATAAACAGACAATTGGTGCTTGTAGTGCGTGGGGGCATACGGGTTAGTGCCTGGAGTCCGGCGGGATTTGTCCGGGTCGTAACACAGTAGGGAGGTAGAGGGATAAGGAAAATCATCCTGGTGGCCATTCTTCCAAACTTTTCCCTTATGATAAACAGTCAATTATCTGTCAAATCAGCTCTGGGAAGCTTGACAATGCTGTCCAAGCCACCCAATTCATAAATTCCATCATATCTACCTCTGTCACTCCTCAGACTGTTAGGAATGTGTTGAATGAAGCTGGCTTTAGGTCAGCAACAAAGAAGAAAGTCCCTATGCTCAAGGGGTCTCATCATCAGCAACATCTAAAAGTTTGCCCAATACCCTAAAAATTGGACTATGGAGGACTGGAAGAGGGTGTTGTGGACTGATGAGACAAAAATGAATAGGATTGGGTCAGATGGGAAGGTATATGTTTGGAAGCAACAAGAGGAACCAGTATCAGTAGGGCTCGGGTCGCTGTGGTTGGGAATTCACCGCGTATTTTGGATTATATAAGGTCTATTTGTATATGTTTAGTCCTTATCCGTTTACAACGAGTACTGCCACCTCACTCAGACAAACGGAAAGTTATACGGTCTAGGAACAGCACCACGAAAACTTAACAAGACACGCCACAATCGAAGATGCTCCAAGTTCGAGCCTTACGTACACCAATAAAATCTACTGAGAACTCTGGTCTTACCTTACTCTTTGTCTTGTTCAGACATTCTACAAAATTCAAGCCGTTTCATGTGACGATTAACCTGACTAGACTATCATTGACCCGGGTTTCTTCTCATTGGAAGTTTTGATAAACCTAAACAGGAAGCGCGCAATCTCGCCGGATAAAGTCTGAGGTTGACAGTGCCAACTTGAATGCAGGACCCAGTGAGCATCGCTCGGGAATGCATTTATATTATCCTTGGTAATGCCACTTCTGGAAGTGAGAGAAGCCGCATTGCAACTCTGACGCTCAATAATGCCAGAAACATTATACTATGGGTAACAATTGACTAAACTATTATTAAATCCTGTGTAGCCTTCAGCAGAAGGCGTAAGAAAGTAATACGGTAACTTAGTGCACTGGAGACTTTATGGAAGGTGAGTGGATATTATTTACAAAGGCAGGGGTGACAGGCTGTGAATCCTGTGTAAGGGCAGCCACAAGGATGTGCCTTGGTGGAATTAACTCTCTCACTGACTGCGCCATAAAATCTCAGCACCCGTTTCGAGTGTAAGTACAACTGCTACTCACCAATGTCTACTGTCACCGAGATGACTCTGGGGAATCATGATTTGGCAACGGCTGAGTCCTACATTGAAGACGTTGAGGAACTACCACCCTTAGTTTCCCCAGATGTATTGAGCTCAGCGCAATGGGACCAGATCATTCAGACGGGGATGAGAGAGATATCCAGGGAGAAGCTTCAAGAATGATGGCGTTGTAACAAACCCGCCATGATTTATGTTATTGGGCCCCCGATGACGACCAGCACATACAGCTATCTGCAAACCATATAGAGATTTGGGTTGACGAGTGGGTGAGTAGAGTATAATGCTATTTCCGTGTGATCTGGGTCACATGCTGGGCATTTTAGTGTCAAGGAAAAATGGGCTACAATGACATACCAAACGTTGTTAAGATATCCACCAACATGACATGCAACCTCAGCCCGTATCGCAGTCATGATGATGACTGGGGAATGAGCTCACAGAGTCTTGGGACATCATCTAGTATTGTGATTGGCCCCGGGTATTACAGTGGAGTCGGTTTAGAAAGGGTTGGAATGAAAGTCCTTCACAGTGCTAAGACAGCTTCGCTGATCGCAAAGCTGACAATATACAAGGAAATCACCAATTGATTGCATCGAGACATTGGGGCCTTTAGTAAGTTTCTACACAAGCATCTTACGCTGCCAAGACTGGGAAGACTAGTTCAGGATAGTGCTGATTTAACGAGGTAGGTATACCTCAATCATTGAATACACTGGAAATACTCATATCTGTGTCGTAGACCTATGTATATACCTACCTCAAATTCGGGGAAGAGCGACAGAAGTTTTAAAGAGTTTCCCGATATTTTCACGTCACATGTCACAGAGCAGTAAAGGTCACACTACCCAGCTTATGACATTCTTGCCTTCGGCTTCTTTTCCTGCCCCGGCATTTATTGGGTAGATGGAGAGCCACTAGCCATGTCAGCTTCAGGGCCTCCACACCGTGCGAGTCAATGTGCTGGCGAATTCCTTAAACTAATTCTCTTCCATTGAAAACCTGACAATAAAGCTGCCATAGGCCGAGTAAATATAAGAGCGCATACAGTCACTTTTCGCCGTTGCGACATGCTCTGCATGTTGCACGCATTGATACCATACATGCTGTAAGCCTGGCACCCCAGTCTTACGCTTTCACTCATTGTTCCTGTTATGTGTTCACTTCTTTGTTATGTGTTCACCCTTTGTTTCTTGTTTCCTCTGTTCCACTCCTTTTGTTCTGGCATGTGACCACATCATAGATGTATATAGCCTAGGTACTTTTCTCTCTCTTACCTTACTGTACGCTGTAACCTCCTGTATCCCGTCTCGGTTCTAGACAATACACCGTGGTCCTGTCAACTCGTATGACCACCAGTGATCTCATTGACAAAGAGATTCCACATGCCTTGAATACACTTGCGGCCACCACCAGCGGCTAGACTGATATCCTATTTATCAATGACAATCATTTCAATCAGGACACTAACTTGAGAGTTGTATGAAGCTGCATGATTTGATACAATTTGAAACTGAAGATCATCACTTGTAATAGTCGCTGCGAGGTTCTCTACACTGGTGTTGAATATACTCCAATGACTACTCTCTGAAATCATATCGCATATACTAGCAGTAACAATGTCAATCAAATACCACTATGGCATCTCAAAGCAGGCCATCCCACCATTCTTCTCGTGTCCTTTGTTTGGGAGAACAAGAAGCCGGGGCCAAACCAATGAAACACACCATGATCAAGACACTGACATTTCTTCACATGTCGTGAACTTTCAGCTTGTATAAGGGAAAGGTAGCTCGTGGTCATGTCAGGCAGAATCCCATATCAACTACGAGCTGAAGAATACCCACGACCCACCACATGGAGCAGTATTCCCCAAGATTTTCTGGTTTATGGTCTGTTTCAATGTTTCAGTTGTTAGGGTCAAACTACACGCCATGATGATTTATTTTACTCCTTATCCCAAGAGTTCCCCATTGGAATTGGTGATGAAACCACCCTGTTTCCTAGGCGTGGTTCACCGATTTCTTCACTTTTTCATAGGAGGATGCTAATTGTGGACCATATTTTCTGAGGTTAATGCATGCCAGAACCAGTGTACACCTAAACTAGCACCCTACCTATTATTTCAAAAGGTGATTCACTAACTGACACATTGATTGACAAACAAGTACTCTTATTACAAGTCTATTACCCACCTGTAGATTGTGTATTACAATGAGTCACCTCATACTATTTTTAATATTCCCCTGCTGCTTCCATGTCAGTTGACTGGAGTTCATTCCACTAATTGTCATGTTTGAATTATGTCATTGTGAGTAGTAGTGAAAAACTCATTCGATTCAATACAATTTTAAAGGACTATTCGACTAGATCTGTGGGCTTCTTTAATGTTAGTTGTCATCCCCTGTTCCTTCCTATTCATTAGTCTCTACACCTTTCACTGGTGTGTCAACACCATTGACAAATTCAAATTACATCTTCATTTTCCGGAAAATACCCCCAGAACATAATTATGTGGCTTCCAGACTGTTTCATCAAAACAATGCTAGTGAGTTTGTCACCAAAAAGGTGCTCACCAAGGCAACATAGCTAGATGTCAGCTTTGACATTTGCAAGGACATACAGTACCTCACAATCCTGAATCTACCTTGCCATCATCACATCCATCAGCTTCAGCAATGGATAAATTGTATGAGCTTGGGGCATCACGGTGAACAGTTCAATGAACAAGACAGAGAACAAATATATTCACATTTGACGATCAGCCACCTCATGAAAAATTGCCCTGAACTCCTCTTGGATATTGCAGTGGACAGGTCAACTATCATCATTTTTCTTGCTTTTCTCAGACCTTTCGTAAGATGCAAGCCCCTTGATATGGCAAGGGCACATGAGGAATACAGTCCTCATTGGGGTGATAAATATTTGTTCAAACTAGACATAGTGTGGTGGGATTTTGATAGAATTGAATATGGATGGCCATTATTCAAGCAACAGCTGGCTTGAGTTTAATTCTCAGTGCACAATTGTTGACAAGTTGGATGTTTCACTGCCAAGGAGAGACAACTTACCATGACCCTTTGAGTATGGTTGGGATGCCAGGGAGTCCACGAATGCCACATCCTGCATGTCAGTGATACTGCAGACTGGGGAATGGTCTCACAGCACCCCAGCTTGGCAGGTTCCTGACCTAGAATCAAACTCTGACAAGACTAGGTAGACTAATTCAATAGAGAATTGATTGAATGAGATAGGGATGGCTCAGTGTCAATAATTGAATACACTCGAAATACTCGCATCTTCGCAGACCCACAAAATTCCGGAGGGATCATTGACTATTTATCCCTGTTCTGGTAGTGTTCACTCTATATACACTGGAGAGATCACACTACCAAGCTCCTGACATCTTTGGGTTTTGCCATCATATGGTGCCTTGGTGTCAATCAATTGCAATGAGGTTATTATTTTATAATAGTGCTGCCAAACCACCACTAAACCCCAACTTTGATGATGTTGTATCAACATTTGATTGTCAAGATACTTTATTCATTGGCATGCTTGTGTATTTCAGGGAAACCATCTACCACGTGCATCAGGAGTGTGTAGAAGAAGTCATTGTGATCAGAGGCTACTTGAATTCTTGTTATGGCAGTGCTCATCCTGCTGACAAAAACCATTGTCACCAGAATAGCCAGTAACGACGATTATTGTGTGAAGCAATTTCAAGTGCAACAATCACTTCTTATTCTTAATGCAGCTCTGTGGAGTCTGTGATGAAAGCTGGATTGATGATACCTTTGAATTTGTAGGGCTCATGTTTTGTGACTAATAATTCAAACTAGATATATATATGTATCTCACAGACAATGGTTATTCCTGGACCATTCTTGAACCAAGCTGTGATGACTTCATTAGGAATTATTGAACCAGTCCAAGACCAGGTGCGGCCTTTGCCCCTGTATTTGAAGGGAATTACTGTCCTGTTCGGACTGGTACTACCATACCGAAGTTTTATTGTGAGTCGCAATAATGGATTTACATGGTCATCGTTACATTGAAGAGCCATGTCCACACATCAAGAGTATGAGCCTGGGGCAAAACATTCCACTCAGCAAGACAGGTAATGATAAAGCTAGGTGTAAGCAAGTATTGCCTGACATAGGATTATGTGTACAGTTTATTAATAGAAATTCTGATGGACACACTACAATTGAAGTTATTCCAAGTTCAACTGTTATGTAACTCAATATAATCTACCCTGAGAACTCTGGTCTTACCTTACTCTTTGTCTTGTTCAGACAATCTAGAAAATGTAAGGTATTTGATGTGGCAAGGGTGCATGAATAAACTATGCTGCTTGCCATTAACCTGACTAGACCATTATTGACCCCGGTTTCTTCTCATTGAAATTTTTGATAAAATTAAACAGGAAGTGTGAAATCTCACCAGATAAAGTCTGAGGTTGACAGCACCAACTTTAATATGGCACCCAGTGAGCATTGCTCTGGAGTGCATTTATATTATGCTTGGCCATGCCACTTCTGGAATGTCAGAAAAGCTGCATTGCAACTCTGACACTCAATAATATTATACTATGGGGTAAAAATTGACTGAACTATTACTAAATGCTGTGTGAGCCATCAGTAGAAGGTGTAAGAAAGTAGTAAGGTAACTTAATGCACTGGAGTCTTTATAGAAGGTGAGGGGATGTTATTTACAAAGGCAGGGATGACAGGCTGTGGATCCTGTGTAGGCATGGCCACAAGGCTGTACCTTGGTGGAATTAACTCTCTGACTGAATGCAGCATAAAAGCTCAGCACCTCTTTCGAGTGTAAGTACAACTGCTACCTACCAATGTCTACTGTCACTGAGATGACTCTGGGGAATCACAATTTGGCAATGGCTGAGTCCTACATTGAAGACATTGGAGAACTACCACCCTTAGTTTCCCCAGATGTATTGAGTTCAGAGCAATGGAACCAGATCATTCAGATGGGGATGAGAGAGATATTCAGGGACAATCTTCAAGAAAGATGGAACTGTAATGAACCTGGCCATGATTTATGTTATCAGGACCCCAATGATGAGCAGCACATACAGCTGTCTGCAAACCATATAGAGGTCTGGGGTTGATGAGTAAAGTAAAATGTTATTTCCATGTGATCGGTGTTACATGTGGCACATTTCAGTGTCAAGGAGAAATGACCTACCATGACCCACCCAATGTTCTTAAGGTATCCCCCAACCACAAGATCCAATCTCAGCCTGTATCGCAGTCATGCTGAGGACTGGGGAATGAGTTCAAGGAGTCTTGGGACATTGTCAGGTATTGAAATTGGCCCTGGGTATTGCTGTGGAGTTGGTTTGGAAAGGGTTGGTATGACAGTCCTTCACAGCACAAAGAAAGCTTCCTTGATGGCAAAGCTGACTATACATATACCAGCAAATCATCAGTCAATTGTCTCAAGGCAGTGGTGCCTTTAGCACGTTTCTACACTAGCATATAACCCTGCCAAGATTGGGAAGACTAGTTCAAGAGAGTATTGACTTAGCGAGGTGGGGATACCTTAGCGTCAATCATTGAATAAACTGGAAATACTCAGGGCCATGGGAAAGTGCCATGCTGGGTATCGTGCTGCCACCCAAGTGCCACGACACCTCAAAATGCCCTCAAATATGCATTTAACTACCATAAAATAAATATAGTTTTGTATATATTCTTCATAATATATCATATGTCTACTGGAGCTCTGCTAATTTACTTTAAGACTGGGTTTTAATGTTTAGAATTGTGAATTAGCCACTTTTTTGAGAGTATATATCATTTAAAATGGTATTTTGAGTATTAACATTCAAAATATAGCTATGTTTTAGTTTGAAGCCAAAATGTATATTCATGGCAATTGTCCACTTTTCACGGCACCCCTCACAGCAGTGTGCATCACCTACACAGTGAGATTCAATGTCAGAGTTTGAAAAACTTCTGAGCCTCAACAGTGAATATTTGCAAGTCCTGACCCAAAGCACACTATCATTTGGTGACACTCTGATCAGCTTTTCTACTATCCACTGTTATTGAGCATTGTTTCTTTCCAGTTATTCTACACTTCTGTAAGAGTTTGGGAATCTCTTTGGAAAGGTACTATCCTTCCTCTTAGGAGGATAACCCAAAACTTTAAAAGTTATTTATCCACTAAAGTATATATATTTATATTGTTTGTTGTAAAATTAATATTTATCTTGTATCTGACAAAAGTTAGTCAAACAAACATATATAGATTATTCTTTTGGGGATAAATTCCACAACATGGATTGGTTGCCAGATAGTTCTGGTTAACTTTCTAAACCAAATATATTTAAATTATATGAACTATATTTGAGAGTTTGCATAATATACAAGAGAATGCATCTTATCCCAAAGATTAAGTCATAATGCAAATAATCTTGATTAATTATAATGTTTGTGGACATTTTAAAAGTCACAGAGATACTAGAGAATGCATCTCATCCCAAAGATTAAGTCATAACCCAAATAATTTTGGTTAACCATGACATTTGTGCATATTTTAAAAGAGTATACAAGTTTTGGAGGTGGAATTTTGTGGTAATAAAATTTAAACTCCTAAAACATATAGTTATAGCCAAAGGAAATAGTCTCACTTAAAAATATGAGGACTTTTCCATAAAATTTTGTATATTCAATGAAGTGTGACTATCCTCCTTAGATAGTTGTCTCTTTTTCTTATTTTTTATAGCTTGCTCTTTGAGTAGGTTAGGAGTACCTGGCTGATAGATTAAGACAGTGAGAAGTCACCTCTTTCACTTATATAGTGTGAGTGGCTTCCACTCTAGACTCTACGGTGTAGGTTTAGTGTTTATCTGTTTTGGTCACTCCCACAGCAACAGATTATATTATACCAGTCAGGGAAATATATACATACAAGCTCTAAATTCTTGTACTGTCTTCTGGTGAACTCCCTTCTGGTAAAGTCTCATATTAGTCAAGAAGCACTATCTGTGGACATTTTGGATCCCTGTGGATGTGTACTTTGGAATTCTTGGCTTACTGAATCATTTAAACTTCTTACTGAATCACTTACACTGCTTATTGGACTTCCTGAAATTTGCAGTATTCAGTTATTCCTCTTACATATTTCTCTAATGGTATATCATCATAACATTTTTTTGAACTGATTCTCAAGTATTATTTATATAGTTTCTGTTCCATCATTTTCACAAACTATTTGGATTTCATTCTAGGCCTGATATTATCAATACTAAAGACAATAAACCAAAAATATCTATTCCTGGAAAAGGTATGCCAAGTTTCCCTTAGTGATGTCTTTATTTTACAAATTATATACATACTGTATGTAGTTGTTGGACTGTACCATCATGGACCTTATCCACCTAGGATGTTACCTGGTTATGACCTGGATGGTATGTACAAGCTATACTCAATTATTTAATACAGAATAATGAATTCATTATTGACAGGAAATCCTTTTGGTTATTTTTTAAATCCAAATTATATCAACCCATCTATATTCAATTCCCAAGCCTAATCTCACACTGTTCCTGATGATCTTCCTTCCAAGCCACCAATGCCCAACATTACCATTACTACTCCCTCAATTTCTTTATCAAAATTACCACCAAAGCCCAACATTACCATTAATGCTCCCTCAGCTCCTTTCCCAAAATTAGAGAAATTATCACCATCTCCTAACTTCATATCTGGGAGCCATCCCAAGGATCTACAACCATCTATTGGACCAATGGAAAATAGAAAAGTTAAAGACTGGGATGGATGGCCCAATGGTGAATAGTCATATCAGTTTACATTCTGAATATGAAGCCCTCAACAAATTATCTGTTCACTGGGAAACCATAGTGCTAGGTGAGGATAAACACCATGATAAGCAAGTTTGTTCAAAAATATTCACTCATTGTTGAGATATTAAATATTTTGTACAGGAGTATCATTGCAACCCTTTTTTTGCTTTTGTTCTGTATATGAAAGGGCAGGTTGTACTGGTGTTTCTGATCCATTGTTAGATTGTATTTGATTGTGTAATCATGTGACATGTTCAAAACACTCAACACATGACAAACAGACCACAACAGTCTTGTTGATTCCAGCATACAGCCTCTTCTATCTCTCAATGCAAATACATCCTCTCCCTCTTAGATTCTGGTCATTCTGCCCACCAGATTTCATCATCCACTGGTCTACACATCAGTACTATCTCCAGACTTCACAGAAAACACCATCCTTACCTGAAGAAGTCCACTGGTGGACATCCTTCCAAGCTTTCTGAGGTTGATAGTCACTATACCCAGTATCTCATCACTTCAGGGAAGGCTGAAAATGCCTCTCAGATCACCCAGATCCTTCAGAAAACTACCAACCAGTCTCTCACATCCCAGACAACTCATAACCCTGAAGTTAGCTGGTATGAACTTACCAAGAGGCATAGGAAGGAGAGGATGGATTTTGCTCTGGCTCATTTGGATTGGACTATAGAGGACTGGAAGACTGTTGTATGGTCTGATGAGACCAAAATGAATAGGCTGGGGTCAGATGGGAAGAGGTGGGCTTGGAAGAAGGCAGAGGAGGGTCTGAGTGATAGGCTTGTGGAGGAGACTGTAAAGTTTGGGGATGGATCTCCAATGATGTGGGGCTACATGCTGTGGGAGGGAGTTGGGTATGTATACAAGATTGATGGGAGGATGGATGGAGAGTTATACACCAATATTCTGCAAGATGAACTCCAGAGAAGGCAAGAATCCCTCCACTATCATCTTCCAGCAGGATAATGATCCCAAGTACAAGTCCAAGAAAGCTACAACTTGGTTTGAAGATCATGGATGCAAGGTCCTTCCTAGGCCAGCACAGTCCCCTGACCTCAATCCTATTGAATATCTCTGGGATCATCTGAAAAAGTAGCTGGGAAAGTATGAGAGGACCCTAGGAGGGATATTGGAGTTGTGGGAGGGGGTACAAGTGGAGTGGGATAAAATAATGCCAGAAGTGTGCCAGAATTTGATTGAAAGTAGGCTTAGGAGGGTTGCAGCAGTGGTCAAGGCTAAAGGAGGTCATACCAAGTACTAGAATGCATAGCTTTATGTTTATAAAATGAAAGCAAAAAAAGGGTTGCAATGATACTCCTGTACACAATATTTAATATCTCAACAATGAGTGAATACTTTTGAACAAACTTGCTTATCATGTTAAAGTTCAGAAACAAGGCATTCTAATGTAAATTGTTTTCTAATTTTAGCTAATTTATTTCTGGAGTTATAAGCATTTGAGTTAAAATTCACTGAACATTGCAACCCTTTTTTTGCTTACTGTACATCATGTGACATGCAATGTACTGTCCACACTTATTCATTATAAAAATGGGATTATGTATCACAATGGTGGGACACATCTTCACCAATGACCCACTCATAAACTCCATCTTCTTCCCAATAAATGATCTCAGCTCCATAAAATATTTCAGGAACATCCAAAAATGGGCTCACTACAATTAGCTGTTGGCATTCCTGGATTTTCTGGTCCAGGTAAACCTGTCACAGAGATATCCCCAGTTCTATTAAATGTTGATATATTTGGTATGAGAAGAAAATTGTTTACAAGTGAAATAAGATTATTGGAGGGACTGCAGAATCAGGATTGGAACAGTTGGCTGAGTTTGGATCTCATCATCCTGATTTCTTATGTTATAGTGAGGTTGGACCAACTACAATCCTTGTACTTCAAACTTCTTGGATGGAGCTACAAATAATGCTAGATGTTGTTCAGTGTGATGCTGTCCATGGATTTGTCTCTGATGCTACACATGGCTATTGGAGAATGAGTGATTGGGTGCTTATAGTATCATCTGTATATTCTCGACATCTTTATTGTTGGGTTTCAGTTCTCTTCTCAGCAGCTAATGGCACCACTTCCAATCATTATTGAATACACTTTCTAATGCTGTTTCAAAGTATTGCCTCTCAATGTCAGAAGCAGGACACCAATTAACTGATGAAATGTTTGCATGTGTTGTTGATTTCAGTCAAGCTCAGGCAAATGGCTTTGTGGAGGCTTTTATTCAGTTTGGTCAACTATGGAAGGCAATACACGAAATAATGAGGAATTAACTAAGGCAGCAAACTCACTTTTGAAAGGATGCTATCAGTATTTTCATACTGGCATCACTTGTCTCAAAAGGATTAGTGATGTGGTACAACCCCAGCTACAGGATACTTTTGAATCACGTGGTCTAGGTTTGTTAGAGACTATCAATACAGAGGCCTTTAAAGCACATGCTGCAGCACTTATACGTGACTTTCCAGATGTTAAAAACTGGATGGATTGGTGGCAGCAGTACAGACCTTCCTGAATGCCTTTTAAGCCATTTAGAACCATGAAAGAAGATCTCTGGGAGCAACTACCAGATACTACAAATGCTGAGGAAGCCATGTATTTTAGACTTTACAGTGGGCTTGGTCGTAATTTAGGATTTATGGAAGGTCTAGAGGGATTATTTTCATTTGTGAATCTTCTATAGATGCAGGGTATTGCCAAACAATCAGGAATACCAGTGGCATATGGGACTATGAAACCTTGGACTGAGAATGCTCATTGGTTATGTTACGACCAGAAATCCTGCCGGACTCTGGGCACTAACTTATACGCACCCACACCCTCATGCACCCATTATCAGTTCACTGGAATTCCCACTGGACTCCGTACATCAGCCTTGTCTACATTCGACCTCATTACGTTGTGTTTCAGTCACCGGAAAACCCACTGGACTCCGTTCTGTCTATTTCCAACCTCATACCGCATGTGAGTCACTGGACCCCACTCAGTAAAACCTGTCACCTCTCTAGCCCTGTTCCCATTTTAGTTAAATGACCTGTCACAATTCGGACTCCACTCCCGCTCCATTTCCCATTATTGTTTATGATTTGTCACTATTCAGACTCCACTCTGTTCCATCCCATTCCTAACACCAATTTGGTGTTCACATTTCCCATTTTATGTTTTGCTCGTTCCATTTCATTATTACTGAATTTGTTATGACATTTACTCCACAGTCTATTTAAACTGGCAGATGTTGTACATACAATCCAGTCAGAAAATCGGCTTAGATTCCCAGTAATCTACTACATTTTCCACTCTAAACTCCTACTTGAATTATACCACTCACACTAGTTGGAGCCCATGGGCTCCGGTGCATCTATCTCTCTCACACCATCTCGACTCACGGCCCACGACCTCTGACCTATGACCCCTTGACCCATGACCCCCACCCAGACTCCCCGGGATTCCTGTCCACCCGTCTGAAATTGGACAACACAATCTAGCAAGGGTGCAGCCTATAAGCTGAAGCCAAGTCCTACCGGATATCCCACGGGTTTCTCCAGAAACCTGCCGTGTATGCACCCTAACAGGTTAGGATGAACTAAAGTCTACTGAAATCCAACTTCTAAAAGATTTCAAAATGATGGTCATCCACCAGATACTGCTAAGGCACTTATTCTTGGTACTAAAGGCAAGAAAAAGAAATCTGTTTTGATTCCAAGATACCAATGGAAGGAAAACTCCTGTTAGTTGGATACTTCTCTTGAACTCATATACCAGGCAGTTGATCACCATTGGCCAGCATTTGTCAAAATCTTTCACAACTGGATACTCAGTTATTACTCTCATTTTTATACCATATTTTTGAAGAGTGTTTGATTACTGTTGGTGAGGTATTCAATGGTCAAGAAAGTATATTGATTTCTACCAAATGTGATCAGTTACATGAACAACTCCTTCAAAAGAGGTTTATTAAAGCAATTAATGAGCCTGATGTTCTCATGGGTTGGTTTGAGGGGGCTATTCAAGAGTTCCATAGCCATTCTTGTGATAATGCAACACTTCCATTTCTTGAAGCCCAAATAATCCAACTCTGCTCTTGTAAAACCCAAGAAGTGGCCCATTTTCAACTCACCAGCACAATTCACTATCTTCAACTCAAACACTACCAGATAGCAAATGGCAATTTTCAATCATGGTTAGACTCACAAGTTCTTCCAAGCTCAGATCATATAGATGCTTGTTGGAAATCATGTCAAGGTGAACAGATATGCAAGAGTACACCCTCTATAATGGAAATCTGCATACACATTCCTATCATGCTTGTTTTGTCCCTGGATTATGAGGGCTTGACAGAGAGACATAGTGTCTGCCTAAAAAGCTCGAATTCTTTCAGAATTCAAACCATCTTGAAGGTCTCCACTACAACCTTGTAGGCAAAGCCATCTACACCATCTGTTCAACACTTTACATCAAGGTTCCATAATGGCAATGCTATCTACAAGCATGATGCTTTACAACATTCAGGATCCTCAGTAAAAATACAAAAAGGTACCATATCACAATCCCTTGAAGAGAAGTTTCAGACAGTTTCAGGCATATCTTCATACAGGTATACCAGTGCTGTTATATATGTGTTGCAAGGTGGAATTAAAGCTCAGGAAGAGTTTCAGAAAATACAAAAAAAAGTCTTGGCTAATCACCATATTCTTTTAAACTACAATTCTTCAGCAACACCACCTCAAGCCACTCTATGTAAATGCTACTATATTTTCTCTATTTCCATCAGAGAATTGATTTTGGCTTACAAACCCCAGGAGGCTTGATATTCAAAATTATATTTGTATATCACCACAAGACATTCCTCATGTGACTCCAAAGCAAATCCAAATCACTCCAAATGCACCTAGTACACTCAAAAGACAAAATGGCAATCAATCTCATATATCAATCCAATCTGATGAGGATGATGATGCATCCTATCCCCCACAGAAGTATTCTCAAAGATACCTTCAAAGAGTAGAGTCTGATAGTGAAGGCCAGGTGGTCATTCATAAAGCAAAGCCCAAAGGACTCCAAAAATCTATGTCTATGCCTGCCTTATCTCCCATACCTGAAATTCCTGGGATAAGTTCTAATGCTTCATTATTTCCAATCTCATGTCACTGTGGACATACTGGTGATGGTAATGAGGAAGCAGCTCAAGGGTTTACCAATGACTACATTCACTGTGATGAATGTCATAATTGGTCTCATATTGCTTGCCAATGTGAAGGAAGAGCTAGTAACCTTGGAAATAAGCCATTCATTTGTGATGAATGTGACCTGGTTCAGATTCAACTGGCATTGCAACCTCGATCAGAACGGTATGTGAACTTGTTTGATATTTGGATAACCTCTTACAGTTGTGTTTTAAATAGCTCAACAGCTCAACAGCTAAATAACCATGCTACTCAACCTTTGCACAAGTGCCTCTTGTAAGTTTCCAAATCCAAATTCACCTTCAATTGTCTTAGTGCATGTTAATCACATGTAGACCTGGTTTTGGTGCCCTTTCCCAAAATGGGAAGTATTACTATCCTGTGCTGTTAATTCAACTTGATCATGATTCTGATCCCAAAGGATGGCATGTAAAATGGTGGCAACACAATAACTATCATAATCTATCTTCAACAGAGTCATGGATTCCAGAACATGATGTTATTGACTCCTTGTGGAGAGACCAGAAGTATAGATGGCAAATTAGAGTAAGCTATTTAAAGTTATTTTTAGTTCTTAAAATAACTGAAGTTTAACTTTTATAGTTGGGAAATGGGATTTGGTGTGCTCAGTACCACATGAAGATGACAAGATCTTGGATTACCTTCATTATCCCTCATCTCCAATGTTTGATACTCTTCTGAAACCCCATCTTCCATTACTTAACAAGCTAGTGAAGATACCAAAACAAGTTAGAAGAGAAGAATGTCCTGCTTTGAATTATCTGCACACTGGGAAGGCTGTTTCAGAGTTGAAGGCTGAAGTCAATTATCTGAAAATCATATTGTTTTGTGGAAATATTTCTTCAATACAAATTGCCATAATACATTATTGGCTGCATACATATGAACCTAGACTCTGGTACAAGGAACAAGGATAAATGGATCCAATGAGTACCTGCTGCCCATGCAATGACTCTCTTATCCTGAAACAGTCTTACACCCAATTATCCCCTGATGGTCCACCTTTTGAGGATCTTCCTAAACATACACAACTATTTCAAGACCTACTGAAGCACTCATGGCATATACAGTATAGCCAGGTATCACTATTCCCTCCCATAGGTGTTGACAAAGAAGCCATTGGATTACTTGAACATGAAATGTTTGAGACTTCAAAAGCAGCAGGGCCTGCCAGCTTTCAACAATGGGGATTGGATGCAGGTAACCATCAGAATAAATGGAGTCCTTATCCTTTTGTTCCCTATTCTTGGAATGAATGTGATATTTCTGAACCAGAGGAGACTGAATATCAGGTATTTTACTATCAATTTCAAAATCTGATATAGATTAATGCTCAGACTTTCATGTAGCATGTCCCAGAATTTAGTGAAGGCAGTGAACCAGACACTCAAGAATCTTACATATCTCCACTAAATAGATCAAAACCCCAACCAGTTCAGAAGTGCAAAGCAGAGGGAATGTGTGAGGAAGCTTTGTTTGAGAAGCAGTCTGAAAGAATACTCAGAAAATGACCCAGGCTGAATTATGTATAAAGAGACTTAAAGGTATAAAATGTTTTAATAGAAATAAAAGAGTTTTCTGCATATAATTTTCATTTTGAGAGCATATAAAACAATATAAAGCATTTTACACATAGTATTTGACATTTGTTTGAGCCTCTGTCATCCACAGGTAGAGTTATTTCATTGTTGCAGCAGTGACCTTCCTAATTAGGAATAATTAGGAAGGTAACTGCTGTGACATACAAATTTTTGGTGTAAACCTATAACCCATGTTATTTACCATTGTATGCATGTTGCTGTGTAGCATTTGCATATGCTGCATGTAGATGTCCACATCACATGCAGTGATTTGCATCATATCATGTGCAGTCATTCACATGACATCACATGAAAGCATTGTGACAAGCATGTGGCAAAATAAACTATACTAACTAAAATAAAGACAAATTTAAACTGAGATAAAGACAAGACAAATATTCAGAGCCTTTGTTACGACCCGGACAAATCCCGCCGGACTCCGGGCACTAGCCCGTACGCCCCCACACGCTACAAGCACCAATTGTCTGTTTATAGGATTTCCCGCCCGGACTCCATTACGTCAAGACTTGTTACATTCAACCTCATTACGACACATATCAGTAACCAGACTTCCCCCAGACTCCGTCTCTGTCTATGTCCGTCTTCGTCCCACGCATCAGTCACCGGATCCCGCTCAGAATCCCGTCACCGCTCTATTCAAGCCCCATTCCCGTTTTAGTCAAATGACCTGTCACGATTAGGACTCCGCTCCCGCTCCATTTCCCGTTATGGGTTATGCTTTGTCACGATTCGGACTCCGCTCTGTTCCGTCCCATTCCTAACACCAAATTTGGTGTTTACATTTCCCGTTTGTGTTTTGTTAGTTTCGTTTTCATTATTACCGGATTAGTATGTCATTCACTCCATGGTCTATTTAAACTGGCAGATGTTGTACATACAATCCAGTCAGAAAAGTAGCTTAGATTCCCCCCAGTAATCTAATATATTTTCCCTACTCTAATCACGCCACTCGCACTAGTCGGAGCCCACGGGCTCCGGCATATCTATCTCTCTCGACTATCTCGACTCATGACTCATGACCTCACGACCTACGACCTACGACCCACGAACCCTGCCCGGACTCCCCGGGATTCCCGTCCGCCTGTTCGAAATTGGACAACACGATCTAGCAAGGGCGCAGCCTATAAGCTGAAGCCAAGTCCTACCGGATATCCCGTGGGTTTCTCACAAGACCCACCCTGTGTGTGTATCCTAACAGCCTTGACATTGAGTGTCCTTGTCCAACATGGCAAATATGTATTACTATTCTGCTAATTTGACTTGATCATGATTCTGATCCCAAAAGATGGCATGTGAAATGGTAGTGAAATGGTAGTGACACAATCACTATTATAATCTATCTCCAACAGAATGTTATGATTTAAATTAAAAGGGGGCCAAAGGTTATATATTGGGGGGGTGATGATATACAATTGTACTAGTCAGGAGGTCCAACTCTCTAAAACAAGTAGAGCTTAGCTTCAACTTATGTGTTCCACCCTCACACAAGCTACTAAGGTGCTCTGGTATTTCAAACAGAGCAGATAATGTGATGAAGGCTAAAGACAATACTTAGCTCAATTGATTGGAGGGCTGAAGTATGAAGAGTTGTAGGGGTAAGAGTCATGGCTTGCTGATGACATCTTTGAGGATGATCAAGAGGAAGCAAATGAGATTTAAACAAGATGGATGTAATATACATTGATGTGAGGCAGGTCTTGGCTTGCCAAAGTGGAGTAGAAGTAGAGAGATCAACAGTATCATCCACAGGTAAAGTTGTTTCAGTGACTCTTCTTATCCTGAAACAGTCCTACACATAATTATCCCCTGATAATCTACCTTTAAACATACACAACTTTTTCAAAACCTACTGAAGCACTTGTAGCATATACAGTATAGCCAGGTACCACCATTCTCTGCCATAGATGTTGATAAAGAAGCCATTAGATTAATTGAATATGAAATGTTTGATACTTCAAAAGCAGCAGGGTGTGCCAGCCATCTTGGAACTCCTCCAGCGGAGGGCCTGAAATTCCGCACGTGGAGTGCCACGGCGGTGGCCGATGCCTTACCTTCGCGTATTACAAGATGAAATTCTGACAGAGAACGGGCGATATTTATGATAAACGTTGATGCAACCTCATCAAAGTTGGTGTGCAGCGGTGACTTGACTAAAACGTGATGATGTAATCGCAGTTGACGCGTCTCTATCTGATCAATAAACGCCGGGGCAGAAAAGCCAAGAATGTCATCAGCTGGGTAGTGTGACCTTTTCTGCTCCCCCGTTCTCAACTCACCAACTCGTCAACCCAGACCTCTATATATGGTTTTCAGACAGCCGTATGTACTGCTCATCATTGGGGGCCCGATAACACAAATAATGGCCAGGTTCGTTACAGCGCCATCATTCTTGAAGCTTCTCCCTGAATATCTCTCTCATCCCTTTAATGATCTTGTCCCATTTCTCTGAGCTCAATACACCCGGGGAAACTAAGGGTGGTAACTCCTCAATGTCTTCAAGGTAAATCCCAGCCATAGCCGAGTCGTCATTCCCCAGAGTCGTCTCGTTGAAAGGAGACATTGGTGGGTAGCAGTCTTACTAACCCTAGAAGGGGATACCTCGCATTTATGCCACCATCGGTCGGAGTGTTAATTCCACCAAGGGACAGCCTTATGGCCATGGTAACACAGGATACACAGCATTTCATTCATGCCTGGTTCCTTCACCATCCTTGAACCTTGTAGGCTCCAGTGTAACGAGAATACCTTGCTACTTTCTTACGCCTTCCACTGAAGGCTCACCCAGCATCTAATATAGTTTAGTCGATTGTCACCTCATAGTCTAGTGTGTCTAGCATTCTTGAACGTCAGAATTGAAAGCAAAATGGCCTTTCTGATATCGAGAAGTGACATTGCCATGTATGATATAAATGCAGTCCAGAGCGATGCTCGGCTTTTCTGATATCAATAAGTGACATTACCACGTATAATATAAATGCAGTCCAGAGCGATGCCATCGGTTGCTGCCTTCAAGTTGGCACTGCCACCCTCAGGCTTTGTTCAGGGAGATTGCACACATGCTGTTTAATTTGACAGACTTTTACTGAGGAGACACCCAGGGTAAGTGATGACCTAGTCCCGCTAATGGTAGGCAACGTGATTTCTTCATTCGCCCTCACCACATCCTTGATTGTGACGAATCCATCCGGCTGTGTTTTAACAGATTCTAACTATATTCCCGTGTCACGCAATGCTTACTTACAGCTATCCCTATTATCATCCTGTCTGTCTGAGTGGAATGTTTCGCCCCAAGTCAACACTACTGATGCGTGGACGTTGCTCTTCAAAGCGTCGATCGCAAGGTAGATCAAACACTGTGACCCCCTGTAGCTTCACATGTTGCAGGTGGATCATTTCCGGTGTGTAAAGATTCACCATGCTGGGCTTTTCTTACACATCCCCTTTCCTCCCATCTTTCTGCACCCTTCGTTGCTGCCCATTCCACTATGCCCTTTCAGGTCGCTGTGACGGTCCCTCTTCGTTACAATGGTTTCAGCACAGCTCTGCGTTTGTCACATCACTGAACGTTAGAACATGCCATCTGAAATGTGAACCTAGAGAACGTCTCGCATTGGCGTTGCGTACGTACGTGCCAACAGGTTAGAAAACCAGTCCCGCATGTCCAACGACCCATCGCAACGTTCGGAAAAGACACTTGGCTTGTGTGACCCCAAGGCACCCCGAAATAATAGGATTATCCTCGCCGGGCTGTTCCTCGTGTAAACATTGAACTTCAGCGGGGTTGTGTAAATTGTGGAAGTTGTTCAAGGGGGTGGTAGTTTAACTGTTGTCAGCGGTGCGGCCAAGGTCCATGAAGGATAGTGTTTACGTATGGCTCCGGTAAAGCTAGAAGAAATAGATTACGTCCTTCAGAGTCCTCGAAGTTGGCATCCCACATATTGTGCCCACCACCTGAGATAATCACGGAATTTAACCAGTCGATCAAGCACAGGCAAGCCTCATTGTAAGGTTCGGCTTTAGAGATAGCGTAATCCTTCGGTTTGAGCTTCTTACGAAGAGGAACGAACAGAGTAGAATAGGCTCCAATTCGAAAAAACAACTGTAACCAATGGGTGGCTTCCCTATTTATGCTAGCATTCGTAGACTAACCTCCTTAACGACAGATAATAGAAATGAAACGGTGTAATGATTGGAAAATAATCTACCCTCTATTTACCTTCTGAGACAAGACGGTGGACCGCCCCGTGCCAAGTCCGCCACCATACACCCGCTCTCCCATGCTGCAAATCTATCCTTCATTTTCTCGTTTTTGCTGATTTTTCAGTCAAGGAAATGACGAGGTACTCTGAGTCTATATACACCTCTAAGCTGATCATTGGTTATTGTCATATGTAAACAAATGGGCGGAATATATGAACTCGCCAAGGAAATGCATCATAATGTTATGGCTCTCTAAGATAATCTCAAGTGCAGCAGGACAACAAAAAATTGTTCCTCAAAATTTCTTTGGGATGACTAACGGACAAAAATAATTCTTCGGAATACCATTAGGATCACTCTTGACGACAATTATACTTTGGTATACTCCCGAAAACGACAGCAATCACTTTCAAAGCCAAAGGTATCATCCACACAATTCTTGTCAGCAATGCTCAAATTATGTAGCTTCATACAACTCTCCAGGGCGTGTTCTATTTGAAATGATTGTCATTTATAAATAGTCTATCCACGGGTGGTGTCCGAAAGGATATTCAACTCATGTATGGCATCAACGCGTAGAAGCTGTAGAGCTCGCGGCAATGGTGAAAGTGACTGTATGCGCTCTTATATTTTGTCGCCCTATGACAGCTTTATTGTCAAGTTTTCAATGGAAGAGAATTGGTTTAAAGAATTGCCCTAACGCATTGCCTCGCACGGTGTGAAGGCCTGTAGTTTTAAGATCATAGAACTTGTCGATTGAACACTGGCCTGAGGGTATGATGGGCCTGAACGAGAAAGGCATCGAAATGGCTTTCAGACCTTCAATGATATCATATTTGAAACAAGTATTGTTCATGATTCGGATGTTGGGCTACCCACGGCTAGTGCCTAAATGTTTCAACACATGGATGGGGACAACTGCAGAGCTCGCGGCGACGATACAAAGTGATTATATGCGTTCTTACATAGGTCCAAATCATATAGCTTTATAACATCCCCAACCACGGCGGCAAAGAATAAAGGACGACGCTATTGGACCCCTGGTTTGGTTGTGTTGTGTCGGCATTGTCGAAGAGAAATGATTAGAAGGTGTGACCAATTGATGGTGCAAGACCGGTGTCGCGGGAACTATGTTTCTCCAACACTGATATGAGGCTCTAATTGGACCCTACCGATACATGAGTGGAAGGTGTGGCGACCACGCAAAGGAAGGAACGTGCGGTCAAATCCAAACACTTAGGGGGGTAACTGATGGAGTAGTCATTACTCGAGCCGTGGATTATGTCACAATGCGGAAGAAGAGAAGAGAGCAGAGGGATGATATCGAGGCTGCGCACTGATGTACACGCGGATTCGGGCTCGGAAGATCCAACTATCAGTTTCAGAGTCAATGCGATTATTCGGTTACCACACATAAGGATACGCCAATTAGGATGACGCTAACGACTGACCCATTTAAACAGACCATAAACCAGAAAATCTCGGGGAATGACTGCTCCACACGGCGGGTCGTGGGTATTATCCAGCTCTTAGTTTATATGGGATTCCACCTGACATGACCACGAGTTACCTTTTCCTTATTCAAGGTGAAATCTCACGCCATGTGGAGAAATGTCGGTGTCTTGATCATGGTATTGTTCATTGGTTTGGCCCCGGCTTCCTGTTCTCCCAAACAAAGGACACGAGAAGAATGGTGGGACCGCCTTCTTTGAGATGCCGTAGTGGTATTCGATGGACATTGTTACTGCTAGTATATGCGATGTGATTTCAGCGAGTAGTCATTGGAGTATATTTAACACCAGTCTAGAGAACCTCGCAGCCACCATTACAAATGACTATCTTCGCTTTTAAATTGAGTCAAATTATGTAGCTTCATATGACTCTCAAGTCCGCGTCCTGTTTGAAATGATTGTCATTGATAAATAGGATATGAGTCGAGCCGCTGGTGGTGGCTGCGAGTGTATCTGATACATGTATGCATCAACGCGTGCAACATGCAGAGCGCGCGGCGGCGGCGAAAAGTGACTGTATGCGCTCTTATATTTGCTCGGCCCATGGCAGCTTTATTGTCAAGTTTTCAATGGAAGAGAATTAGTTTAAGGAATTCTAGATCAATGAGGAGTGGATGAGGAATGTATTCCTGCTGAAGCTCAGGGAACGATGGAGCTGTAACGAACCAGGCCATTATTTGTGTTATCGGGCCGCCGATGACGGGCAGCACATACAACTGTCTGCAAACCATACAGAGCTTTGGGTTGACGAGTTGGTGAGCGTATAATGCTATTTCCATGGTATCTGTGTCACATGCGGCACATTTCAGTGTCAAGGAGAAACAACCTGCCATGACCCACCGACTGTTGTTAAGAGGGCATGGATATCCACCAACACGACATCCAACCTCAGCCCGTATCGCAGGCATGCAAAGGACTGGGGAATGGATTCGGAGTATGCTGGGACATCTTCGAGTATTGACATTGGCCCCGGGTATTACTGTGGAGTCGGTTTGGAAAGGGTTGGGATCAAGTCCTTCACAGTGCGAAGAGAGGTTTGCTGAGGGAAAAGTTGACAATATACGAGCAAATCTTAGATAGATTGTCTGAAGACGACGGGGTGTTCAGCAAGTTTCTGCACAAGCATCTCACACTGCCAAGACTTGGAAGACTACTTCAAGAGTGTGTTGATTTAATGAGGTAGGGATAACTCAGCGTCAATGTTGAATACACTGGAAATACTCACGTCCTTTGTACGCCCACATACCCGCTTCAAATTCGAAAACGAGCACGGTTGGTTTTCAATGAGTACCCGATATCTGCACTTTGGGGTAACAAAGGTCACACTGCCCGCGTTATGACATCTTTCATTTCGGCCTTCATATGGTGTTCCGGTGTTCATTGGTCAAATAGCGAGGCGCCAAATGAGATTACGTCATCACTTTACAACGCTTTAGTCAAGTCACCGCTGCACACCAACTTGGATGTATTGGTAATATAATATAATATATTAGTAAAGGTTCCCGACGACTCCATCACATTCCAGTGTAACGCGTCAGCGGCTCACTAATGCTATGTTGTGGGGCCGGCAACTCGATATCCCGTATCCGGAAATATTAGTAATTAGTTAGTATTTATTTAGTATAAAAGATGCGATAACATCTCAAACATATAATATATTATCATCTTTTGACTACAGGATGAGGTTGCATCAACATTTATCATAAACATCGCCCGTTATTCATCAGAATCTCATTATGTCTCAGGATTTGATCGGCGCTTACCCCTTTTCAGCCTTAATGTCTATCATGGAAGCGATCTGCCACATGCGTCCACTATCTGTAAAGGAGCTCACGGCAATCAGAGGTTGCATTGAATTGTTAGAACCATGCGTCGTGCCATCACACCATTTCATCCTTCCCACCAAAACCATAACAGAGAATATCAGACACAACGACTTTTACTTTTATGAATATCCGATACGGCTTCTCGTGTGTTGCATCCACCAAGATGCATGGTTTCGAGATATCGCTGGAGCTGTACTGAGGGTTTTATTGGACATAAACATGCATATAGCGTCATTGACACTTCATCTTGATTGGGACACGTCGAACTCACTGTATGGGAGTATTGTCTCCTTGGAAACCTTCTTCAACGACAGCACGCTTCTCACCGATCACATCAACCAGCTGAATGTGGTTTCTTCGTTCATTGGGCCCATCGTACGGTACGTTAACTATATTTTATCTTCCAGCACTGTCTTACATCCACCCATGAAACTATCCTACCAGTCTTATCCTGACGCACACGAGTCCTAATTGGGCTCTCCTTGTGTGTGGTAAGCGAATAATCGCATTGACTCTGAAACTGATAGCTGGATCTTTCGAGCCCGAATCTGCATGTACCACAGTGCGCAGCCTCGATACCATCTCCATTCTCGTTTCTCTCCTTCCACATTGCGACGCCATGCGCCGCTCGACCCATGACCAATTCATCAGAGAGTTTGAGCGTTTACATTTGACTGCACTTTCTTTCCTTTGCGTGGTCGCCACGCCTTCCACTCGTGCGTCGGTAGGATCTAATTAGTCCCCCATATCCGTGTTGGAGGAACATAGCTACCCCGACCAAGGTGTTGCACCATCAATCGGACACAATTCCCAATCATTTCTCTTTTCACAATGCCGACACATCTCAAACCAAACGAGGAGGAGCCCAATAGCGTCCGCATATGGTTAATTTGTATTATCTCCGCGAGTTCTGCAGTTGTCCCCATACAGGTGTTGAATACATCCTGGGGCACTAGCCGTGCGTAGACTAAAATACGAATCATGAACGATACGTGTTTTAAATAAGATATCATTGAAGGTCTGGAAAAGGCCTCCCTTGTCGCCAGTTCGATGCATATCTCGTTCAGGATCATCATACCTTCAGGCCAGTGTTCAATCGACAAGATCCATGATCTTCGCACCAAGGGCATCCACACCGTGCGAGTAAATGCTCGGTCTCCTGTTGAGCTGAACTTAATACACCTGGTGAAACTAAGGGTGGTAGTTCCTCAACGTCTTCACGGTAGGACTCAGCAGTTGCCAAATCGTCATTCCCCAGAGTCATCTCGTTGAAGGTAGATATTGGCGGGTACCAATCGTACTTACACTCGAAAAGAGGTGCTGAGCTTTTATGCCGCAGTCAGTCGGAGAGTTAATTCCATCAAGGTACAGCCTTGTGGCCGTGCTTACACAGGACCCACAGCCTGTCATCCCTGCCTTTGTAAATCACACCCCCTCACCCTCCAAAAAGGCTGCAGTACACTAAGTGACCCTACTACGTTCTTACAACTTCTGCTCAAGGCTCACACAGCATTTAAAATAATAGTTCAGTCAATTGTCACCACATGGCATAATAGTTCTGGCATTATTGAGCGTCAGAGTTGCAATGCGGCTTCTCTGACATTCCAGAAGTGGCATCGCCAAGGATAATCTAAGTGCACTCCAGAGCGATGCTCACTGGGTGCTGCATTCAAGTTGGCACTGTCAACCTCAAACTTTATCCGGCGAGATTGCGTGTTTCCTGTTTAATTTTATCAAAACTTTTAATGAGAAGAAACATGGGTCAATGATAGTCTAGTCAGGTTAATGGTAAGCAAAGTGGTTTCTTCATGCAAGCTTACCACATCAAACGGCTTGAATTTTGTAGAATGTCTGAACAAAGGCAAGACCAGAGTTCTCAGGGTATATTTTAGTGAGGTACATCAGGATCGAACTTGGAATATCTTCGATGGTGACGTGTCCATCAGAATTTGTATTAATAAACTGCACACATAACCCCATATCAGGTAATAATTGCTTACACCCAGCCTTATTATTATCTGTCTTTCCAAGTGGAGTGTTTCGCCACAGGCTCACACTCTTGATGTGTGGCCATCGCTCTTCAATGCGACGATGTCAATGTAGATCCATGATTGTGACCCATGCAGCTTGACCTATTGCAGGCGGAGTTCGTCTGGTACATACAGATTCACCATGCTGAGAATGCTTATATGTCCCCTTTTTTCTGCTTTCTCGCTGGCCCCTTTTGGGACTGGGGATGATAGTCCCTCTTCTGTCCCACACGATGGCCATTCATCCTATCTCTGAGTTTGATGCGCCATCCATCCTTCATTTTCTCGTTTTGAATGATTATCATTCAGGGAATCAATGAGGTACTGTGACTTGATATGAATTTCCAAGTTGATCATCGGCTATTGTCATTACAAAGTGGGCAGGAGATACGATGCTTGCCAGGGCAATGCATCATAATGTATTGACTCCGGGGATAGTCTTCAGTGCAGCAGGAAAAAATAGAATACCATTTGGATCACTCTTGGTGACAATAAACCTTCGGTATACTAGCACCAGACCGAAAAGGACAGGAACTCCCTTCAAACAGTGGCAAAAGCCGGACCTGGTCTTGGACTGGTTCAAGAATTCCTACCGATGTCGTCACGGTTCGGTTTAAAAAATGGTCCGGGAATAAGTATTACCTGTGAGATATGTATATCTATTCCTGCAATATATTTAATTGTTAGTCACAAAACACGAGGGTGGATGCAACCCACGAATGACTGAATGGATCTTGGTTAACTCAACATCGTTACTGGCTATTCTGGTTATCATCAGCAGGCAACATGATGAGGTGTGATGGCACAATGCACTGTTGTAACAAGTAGCCTCTGACAGACATGGGAGATGGTTTCAATGATATACATAAACCTGCCAATGAGTAAAGTATCTTGACCATCAAATGTAGATAGATTTTGGGCGACTTGCATGATAAATGTTGATGCGACATCATCAAAGTTGGTGTTTGGTGGTGGCTTGGTGGCAATATTATAAAATAACGTATTGAAACAGTTGAATAACTCTTGACAAACACCCTGTGAGTGTGAGGAAAGTAAACACTAAGGAGACTTTCCCACACCCACAGTGGAGTATGCTACAGGGTGCTTACCTAAGCACCTACATCAGTTACCTTACTAGGTAACTCACTCAATACTGCACCTACAGTGCTGGCAAAAATACTACAAATATCAGAAGAATACAGGGAATATAATAGACTATGTAAGAGCTGTAATATCATACTCTAACATAACAACCTCATTGCAGTTGACGTATTACTTCTATCTGACCGATCGAGACCGGGGCATCATATGAAGGTGAAACCCAAAGATGTCAATAGCTTGTCAATGTGATCTCTCCGCTGTATATAGAGTGAATACCAGCGGAACAGGCATAAAACCGTCGACGCTCCCTCCGGAATTTCGTGATTCTACGAAGACGTGAGGATTTCGAGTGTATTCAATGATTGACGCTGAGCTATCCCTGCCTCATTCAATCAACGCTCTGTTGAATCAGTCTGCCTAGTCTTGCCAGAGTTTAATTCTAAATCAAAAACCCGTCAACGCAAAATACTGTGAGACTATTCCCCAGTCCACGGTATGACTGAGATACGAGGTGATGCAGGATGTGGCGTTCGTGGACTCCCTGGCATCCCAACCATACTCAGGGGGTCATGGTAATTTGTCTCTCCTTGGCAGTGAAACATCCAGTTTGTCAACAGTCGTGCAGCCAGAATCAAACTCACGCCCGCTGTTGCTTGAATAATGGCCATCCGTGTTCAGTTGTATCATAATCCCCACCACACGATTTATAGTTTAAACAATTTTTTATCGCCCCAATAAAGACTGTATTCTTCGTGTGCCTTTGCCATATCAAGGGGCTTGCATCTTCCGAAAGGTCTGAGAAAAGCAAGAAAGATGACTATAGTTGACCCGTCCGCTGCAATATCCAAGAGGTGTTCAGGGCAATTTTTCACGAGGTGGCTGATCGTCGAACGTGAATATATTTTGTTCTCTGTCTTGTTCAGTGAACTGTTCGCCGCGACGCCCCTTTGTACTATGCATCCATTGCTGTAGCTGTTAGATGTGACGATGGCAAGGTAGATTAAGGATTGAAAGGCACTGTGCGTCCTTGTGAATGTCAAAGGTGACATCTAGCTGTGTCTCCTTGGTTAGCACCTTTATGGCGACGAACTCACTAGCATTGTGTTGATGAAATGGTCCCGAAGCCACATAATTATGTTCCGGGGGGTATTTTCCGGAAAACGAAGACGTAATTCGAATTCGTCAACGGGGTCGACAGACCAATGAAAGGTGTAGAGACTGCCGCATAGGAAGGAAGGAACAGGGGACGACAACTAACGTTCAAAAGGCCCACGGATCTAGTCGAATAGTCCGTTAATATTAGATTGAATGAAATGAATTTTTCGCTACTACTTGCAATGACATAATTCAAACATGACAATTGGCGGAATGAACTCCAGTCAACTGACATGGAAGCAGCAGGAGAACTGTCGGGATAGGGAGTAAAATAAATCGTCGTGGCGTGCGGTTTGACGCTAACCACTGAAATATTGAAACAGACCATAAACCAGAAAATCTCGGGGAATGACTGCTCCACGCGGCGGGTCGTGGGTATTCTTCAGCTCTTAGTTGATATGGGATTTCGCCTGACACACCACGAGCTACCTTTCTCTTATACAAGGTGAAAGCTCACGACATGTGAACAAATGTCGGTGTCTTTATCATGATGTTTTCCATTGGTTTGGCCCCGGCTTCCTGTTCTCCCAAACAAAAGACATGAGAAGAATGGTGGGACCGCCTTCTTTGAGACGCCGTAGTGGTATTCGATTGACATTGCTATTGCTAATATATGCGATGTGATTTCAGTGAGTAGTCATTGGAGTATATTCAATATCAGTGTAGAGAACCTCGCAGCGACTATTACAAGTGACGATCTTCGCTTCTAAATTGAATCAAATTATGTAGCTTCATACAACTCTCAAGTTCGCGTCCTGTTTGAAATGATTGTCATTGATAAATAGGATATCAGTCTAGCCGCTGGTGGTGGCCGCGAGTGTATTCAATGAATGTATGGCATCAACGCGTGCAACATGCAGAGTGCGCGGCGGCGGCGAGAAGGGGTGGCGACCACGCAAAGGAAAGAACGTGCGGTCAAATCTAAACGCTCAAACTCCCTAATGAATTGGTCATGGGTCGAGCCGCGCATGGCGTCACAATGTGGAAGGAGGGAAACGAGAATGGCGATGGTATTGACGCTGCGCACTGTGGTACACGCAGATTCGGGCTCGGAAGATCCAGCTATCAGCTTCTGAGTAACCGCTATTATTTTCTCAGCAGAACGCAAGAGTGCGAAATGTGGAGTCGCTTCCATCAGAATCAGACTGGTAGGACAATTTCATGGGTGGATGTAAGACAGTGCTATGGTAAAATAGTGTGAACGTACCTTACTATGGGCACAATGAGCGAAGAAACCACATTCAGCTGGTTGATGTGATCGATGAGAAGCGTGCTGTCGCCGAAGAAGGTTTGCAAGGAATGGATACTCAAATGCAGTGAATATGATATCTCCGAATCAGTATGATCTGTCAATGACACTGTATGCATATTTATGTCGTCCACCAAAACCTTAAATGCAACTCCAGCAATATCTTGAAACTATGCATCTTGGTGGATGCTGTTGGAATATTAGCGTGACGCGTCTGTGACGGTGTTTAGGTCCACTACGGTCCACAACTGAAAAGTTCTATACTTCTGAGTCAGAAAAGTTTTTCCCTCAGTGCTCGTTTACTACGAGACTGAGGTCAGTAGATATTCTAGATAATTATGTTCTATAACTGATACTAATTCGTTATTAGTACATTTGTTATAGGTTAGCAATCATAGAATATAGTGCTCGTTTTACTACGAGACTGGAGTACATTTGTTATAGCTTCGTATTACAACAGATGCAACACACGAGAAGCCGTGTAGGATGGTGATAAAAAGGAGATAGTCGCCAGTGATTTTGTCTGTTATGCTTTTGGTGGGAAAGATGAAATGATGGAATGTCGCGACGCACGGTTGTAACGAGAATTCAATGCAACCACTGATTGCCGTGAGCCCCTCTACAGATAGTTGACGCACGTGGCAGATCACTTTTACGATATACGGAAGGCAGAAAAGGGGTAAGGGATCATGGAATTCTGTTACAGCACGGGCGATGTGTGTGATAAATGTTGATGCAACCTCATCCAAGTTGGTGTGCAGTGGTGACTGTTAGAGTATGATATTACAGCTCTTACATAGTCTATGATATTCCCTGTATTTTTCTGATATTTGTAGTATTTTTCCCAGCACTGTAGGTGCAGTATTGAGTGAGTTACCTAATAAGGTTACTGATGTGTAGGTGCTTAGGTAAGCACCCTGTAGCATACTCCACTGTGGGTGTGGGAAAGTCTCCTTAGTGTTTACTTTCCTCACACTCACAGGTATGTAGTTATTTCACAGTTGAATACATTTAGTGTTTACTTTCCTCACACTCACAGGGTGTTTGTCAAGAGTTATTCAACTGTTTCAATAGTGACTTGACTAAAAGGTTGTAAAGTGATGACGTAATCGCAGTTGACGCGTCTCTAGCTGACGGATGAACGCTGGGACACCACGTGAAGGCCCAAGCCAAATATGTCATAAGCCGGGTAGTGTGACCTTTGCCACTCCACTGCATATCAAGTGAAGGCATCGGGTCATATAAAACCATCCAAACTCGTTTCCAAATTTGAGGTGGGTATGTGGGTCTACAAAGATGTTGGTATTTCGAGTGTATTCAACATTGACGCTGAGTTATCCCTACCTCATTAAATCAACACTCTCTTGAACTAGTCTCCCAAGTCTTGGCAGTGTGAAATGCTTGTGCAGAAACTTGCTGAACTTCCCATTGTCTGTATTCAATCGATTCATGATTTGCCCGTATATTGTCAGCTTTGCCACCAGCATCGCTGTCTTAGCACTGTGAAGAGCTTTCATCCCAACCCTTTCCAAGCCGACTCTACAGTAATACCCGGGGCCAATTCAATACTTGAAGATGTCCCAACGTACTGCGAATCCATTCCCCAGTCCTCGGCATGACTGCAATATGGACTGAGGTTGGATGTCCTGTTGGTGGATACCTTGACAATATTCGGTGGGTCATGGTAGCCCGTTTCTCCTTGACACTAAAATGCCCAGCATGTGACACAGATCACATGGAGATAGCATTATACTTTACTCACCCACTCGTCAACCCAAATCTCTATATGGTTTACAGACAGTTGTATGTGTTGGTCGTCATCGGGGGCCCGATAGCATAAATTATGGCCGGGTTCATTACAACCCCATCGTTCTTGAAGCTTCTCCCTGAATATCTCTCTCATCCCTGTCTGAATGATCTGGTCCCGTTGCTCTGAACTCAATACATCTGGGGAAACTAAGGGCGGTAGTTCCTCAACATCTTCAGTGTAGGACTCAGCCGTTGCCAAATTGTGATTCCCCAGAGTCATCTCGGCGATAGTAGACATTGATGGGTAGCAGTCGTACTTACATTCGAGCTTTTATGGTGCAGTCAGTCGGAGAGTTAATTCCACCAAGGTCCAGTCTTGTGGCTGTGCTTAAACAGGATTCACAGCCTGTCACCCTTGCCTTTGTAAATAGCATCGCCTCACCCCTCATACAGGCCCCAGGGCACTAAGTTACTTCACTACTTTCTTACGCCTTCTGATGAAGGTTCACACAGCATTTAATAATAGTTTAGTCAATTGTCACCCCATAGTGCCTTTATGAATAACATCCCCTCACCCTCTATATAATCGTTCAGTCAATTGTCACCCCATAGTATAATATTTCTGGCACTATTGAGCATCAGAGTTGCAATGTAGCTTTTCTGACATTCCAGAAGTGGCATTGCCAAGGATAATATAAATACACTCCAGAGTGATGCTCACTGGGTGCTGCATTCAAGTTGGCCCTGTCAACCTCAGACTTTATCCGGAGAGATTGCGCGCTTCCTGTTTAATTTTATGAAAACTTTCAATGAGAAGAAACATGGGTCAACGATAGTCTAGTCGGGTTAATGGTAAGCAACGTCGTTTCTTCATGCACGCTTGCCACATCAAACGGCTTGAATTTTGTAGAATGTCTGAACAAAGGCAAGACCAGAGTTCTCAGGGACGATTTTATTGAGGTACGTAAGGGTCCAACTTGGAATATCATCAATTGTGGCGTGTCCATCGGAATTTGTATTAATAAACTGCACACATAATTCCATGCCAGGCAATACTTGCTTACTACCTAGCTTTATTATTACCTGTCTTGCCGAGTGGAATGTTTCGCCCCAGGCTCATACTCTTGATACGTGGACATGGCTCTTCAATGCGACGATGACAATGTAATCCATTATGGCGACTCACGCAGCTTGACCGATCACAGGCGGAGTTCGTCTGGTACGTACAGATTCCCCAATTTGGGAATGCTGTCGCACACGATGGGCGTTCATCCCAGCTTTGAGTTTGATACCCCAATCCATCCTTTATTTTCTCGTTTTGAATGATTGTCATTCAGGGATTTAATCCGGTACTGTGAGTTGATACGAATTTTCAACTTGATCACCGGCTATTGTCATCGCAATGTGGGCAGAAGATACGATGCTTACCGGGGTAATGCATCATAATGTATTGACTCCGGGGATCGTATTCAATGCACAGGAAAAGTAGAATACCATTTGGATTACTCTCGACGACAATAAAACTTCGGTATGCTAGTCCCAGACCGAAAAGGACAAGAATTCCCTTCAAAGACAGTGACAAAGGCCGCACCTGGTCTTGGACTGGTTCAAGAATTCCTAACGAAGTCGTCACGGTTGTGTTCAAAAGTGGTCCCGGAATAATTATTGCCTGTGAGATGTATACATCTAGTCCTACAATATATGTAATTATTAGTCACAAAACACGAGGGCGGGTGCAACCCATGAATAGCTGAATAGGATCTTGGTTAACCCAATGTCGTTACTGGCTATTCCAGCTATAATGGTTTTCGTCAGCAGAATGAGGTGTGATGGCCCGATGCACTGTTGTAACAAGAATTCAAGTAGCATCTGATCTCAGTGACTTCTACGCACGTGGTAGATGGTTGCCACGATATACTGATCTCTTCGCTGTATACAGAGTGAACACCACCGGAACAAGCCTAAAATTATCGACTCTCCCTCTGGAATCTCGTCGGTTTACAAAGATGTGAGTATTTCGAGTCTATTCAATGATTGACGCTGAACTATCACCCATTAAATCAATGCTCTATTGAATTAGTCTGCCTACTCTTGCCAGAGTTTAATTCTGGGTTAGGAACCTGTCAAGCGAACATGCTGTGAGTCCACTCTCCAATCCACGACATGACTGAGATACGGGGTGAGGCAGGTTGTGGCTTTGGTAGACTCCAACCATAGTCGGTGGGTCATAATGAAACATCCAGTTTTTCAACAGTGTTGTAATCCCGTCGTCAAATGGGATCACTGGGTTCGGGTCACACGGGTTGATAGGACCACGGTGTATTGCTCGATCAACTAGCCGGCAGTATACATGGCAGGCAGCGTACAGTAAGTCTAAAGACATGGAAAACTACCTAGACTATATATATGTGGTACGAACAAAAAGGACGGAACAATAAGAATGGAACAAAAGGAAAATGCGTAAGACTGGGGCGCCAGGCTTACAAGTGTACACGATAAGGATTATTAATTCGCACATTGAGAATTAAAATCAAGCCGGCTGTTACTTGAATAATGGCCATCCGTATCCAAATCTATCATACTTCCACCACAAGAAATCTCGTTTAAACAATTTTTTATCCTCAATGAGCACTGCATTCCTCGTGTGCCCTTTCCATATCAAGGGGCTTGCATCTTCTGGAAGGTCTGAGAAAACCAAGAAAGATGACTAGAGCTGACAAGTCTGCTGCAAAATTCAAGAGAGGTCAGAGCAATTTTTCCCGAGGTGGCTGACCGTCGTATATTTTATTGTCTGTCTTGCTCAGTGAACTGTTCGCCGTGACGCCCCAGGCTCACACTATTCATCCATTGCTGTGGCTGTTACATGTGACAATGACAAGGTAGATTGAGGAGTGCAAAGTACTGTGAGTCCTTGCGAATGTCAAAGCTGACATCTGGCGGTGTCACCCTGGTGACCATTATATTATGATGACGAACTCACTAGCATTGTTTGATGAAACGGTATGGAAGCCACAGAGTTATGGTTCCAGGGGTTATGGTCCGGAAAACGAAGACTTAATCTTAATTAGAATTCGTCAACGGTGTGGATAAACCAGTGAAATGTGTGGCGACTAATGTATGGGAAGGAACAAGGGACGGAAACCAACGTTCAAGAGGCGCACGGATCTAGTCGAATAGTTCTGTAATATTGGATTTAATCAAATGACTTTCTCGCTGCTACTCGCAATGAAATAATTTAAACATGACAATTGGTGGAATGAACTCCAGTCAAGTGAAATGGGAGTAGCAGAGGAACTGTCGGGGTAGGGAGTAAAATAAATTGTCGTGGCGTGTAGTGTGACCCAAATGACTGAAATATTGAAACACAACACAAACGAGATTTCTCGTGGATTTGCCCCTCTACGCGGCGGGTCGTCGTGGCTATTCTACAGCTCTAAGTTGATAGGTCATCCCACCTGAAATGACCACGAGTCACATTTCTCTTATCCAATGTGAAAGCTCATCACTGTTGAGAACTGCTGGTGTTTTGATCATGGTGTTGTCCAATGGCTTGGCCCGGCTTCTTGCCCTCCCAAACAAAACACAATAATAACGGTGGCACGGCCTTCGAGCCCCCCTTAGTGGTATTATGTTGAGACTGGTTATCGCTGGTATATGCGATGTGATTTCAGTGACGGGTTGACTTCGGAATATCGGAATATATTCACCATCAGTTTCGAGAACCTCGCAGCGATCATTAGAAGTGACTATCTTCGGTTTTAAATTGCGTCAAAATATGTAGTTTCATACAACTCTCAAGTCCGCGTTCTGTTTTAAATGATTGTCACTTATAAATAGGACATCATTCGAGCCACAGGTGGTGCCCGCAAGTGTATTCGAGTCATGTATGGCATCAACGCGTACAAGCTGCAGAGCTCGCGGCAATAGTGAAAAGTGACTGTATGCGCTCTTATATTTGCTCGACGTATGGCACCTTTATTGTCAAGTTTTTAATGGAACAGAATTAGTTTAAGGAATTTGCCCAATGCATTGCCCCGCACGGTGTGAAGGCCCTCGGTTTTAAGATGATGCATCTTGTCGATTGAACACTGGCCTGAAGGTATGATGAGCGAGACATACATCAAAGTGGCCACGGGGGAGGCCTTGTCGGACCCTGACTGATATTCTATTTAAAACAAGTGTCGTTCATTATTCGGATGTTAGTCTAGACACGGCTAGCGCCGCGAAATGTATCCAACACATGTATGGGGACAACTACAGAGCTCCCCGCGATGGTAAAAAGTGACTATGTGTGTTCTTACATTAGTTCAATAACATAGCATTACACCAGCTGGAAATTAGCCTGCAAAGTGAGTTCAATAAAGGCAACGCTATCGGGCATCTGGCGGTGTCTTCTTGGCTAGCACCATTGTGGCGACTAACTCACCAACATTGTTTTTGATGAAACGGTCTGAAAGCCTCATAGTTATCTTCCAGGTGCTAGATGCGGGAAAAGGGAGACCTAATTCTAATCGTCGACACTACCAACACACCATTGAAAGGTGTGGCGACTACGCATAGGAAGGAACATGTGAGGGCAACTAACGTGCAAGAGGCCCATGGATATAGTCGATGCCCTCTGTAATATTAGATTGAACCAAGTGGCTGTGTAGCTACTACTCGAAATAAAATCAGTGGAACATGACAATTGGTGGAATGAACCCCAGTCAGCATGAATTCGAGTAAGGGAAATGTCGGCATTGTGAGTAAAAAAAATTCGTGTTGTGTAGTAGCAACTGAAACATTGAAATGCAATAAACGAGATCTCTCGTGGATTGCCTGCTCTACGCGGCGGGTCGTGGGTATTCTTCAGCAATTAGTTGATATGTGATTCCACTGACATGACCACGAGCTACCTTTCTCTTATGAAAGGTGAAGGCTCACGAGATCTGAAGAAGTGTCGGGTCTTGAACATGGTGTTGTCCATTGGTTTGGTCCGGCTTCCTGTTCTCCCAAACAAATGGCACGAGAATAATGATGGGACCGCCGTCTTTGAGATGTCCTAGCGGTATTCGATTGAAATTGTTCTCGCTAGCATATGCGATGTGATTTCAGCGAGTTGTCCCCGGAATATATTCAACACCAGTCTAGAGAACCTCGCAGCGATCATTATAAATGACTATCTTCGCTTTTAAATTATGTCAAGTTATGTAGCTTCATACACTCTCAAGCCGGCGTTCTGTTTGAAATGATTGTCATTTATAAATTGGATGTCAGTCTAGCCACTGGTGGTGCCCGCAAGTGTATTCAACTCATGTATGTATCAACGAGTGCAACATGCAGAGCTCGCGACAATTGTGAAAAGTAAGTGTATGTGCTCTTATATTTGCTTGACTTATGGTAGCTTTATTTTCAAGTTTTCAATGGACGAGAATTAGTTTAAGGAATTTGCCGAACAAATTGCCTCGCAGGGTGTGAAGGCCCTCGTTTTAAGCTCATGGATCTTGTTGATTGAATATCGGCGAAGATATGAGCCTGAACGAGACTTTCATCAAAATGGGGACGGGGGAGGACTTTTTCAGACATTCAGTAATATCTTATTTAAAACATGTGTTGTTTATGATTCGAATGTTAGTCTAGGCACGGCTGGTGGCCCCAAATGTATTCAACACATGGATGGGTACAACTGCAGAGCTCGGGGCGATAATACAGAGTGGCTATATGCGTTACTACATAGGCCCAAATCATATAGCTTTATACCCCGGGTAAAAAGTGACTTGAATAACGGGCGATGCTATTCGGCTCCTCCTGGTTTGATTGAGATGTGTCGGCATTATCGAAGAGGAATGATTAGGAAGTGTGTCTATTTGATGATGCAAAACCTTTCAGGGCAACCATGTTTTCCAACACTGATATGGAGTTCTAATAAACCCTACCAACACACGAGTGGAAGGAGTGGCGACCACGCAAAGGAAAGAACGTGCGGTCAAATCTAAACGCTCAAGCGATGAACTGATGTATTGCCGGTTGGTCGAACCCCGCATTACGTCACAACGTGAAAGGAGAGGAACCATAATGGAGATGGTATCGAGGCTGCGTACTGTGGTACATGCGAATTCGGGCTCGGAAGATCCAGCTATCAGCTTCAGAGTCAACTCGATTATTCCTTCACCAGACCACAGGAGATCCCGATATGGAATCGGGTGCGTCAGAATTAGACTGGTTTATAGTCGGATGTAAGAGGGTGCTGGAAGGTGAAATATAGTGAATGTACCTTACGATGGATCTAATGAGCGAAGAAACCACATTCAGCTGGTTGATGTGATCCAAGAGGCGGAAAATGGGAAAGAAATTATAAAATTCTGATACATAACATGCGATGCGTATGATAAATGTTGATGCAACCTCGTCAGAGTTGGGGGTGAGCCTAAATACCCACTCTGACGTGGGAATATTACATTAGGCGACAGCACCCGCATGCTTTGTAACACATATTCGCGTCATTCGCTTCGCGTTTGTTTGGTCACACCATTAAATAAAATTCATTTTCACCAGATGACTCAGATCTTCTGTGACAAGGAAATATATGACCTGGGGATACAGGAATATACTTCGCCAGCCATTTCCGTGTAAGTACAGCCCAAAGTGCACTGAAGATAGGCCTTATTGTACACGGTAACACTCTGCAATACAACAATGTCAAAGTGGTTGCAGGCAACGAGTAAGTAGTCGTCTTCCGTGTGGATTCAAATTTAGCTGAACGTCACTTGTCTCCTGATCGTCCTTAATGCAACTTTACAGCACAACAAAAAATTTAGCTTATCTGAGAAAGGAAATTTTATTGGACAGGCTTGGCCAAACATTATGTGGAATATACATTTTTATGAGATGAAGCAGCAGAGACAAAATAGCTACCTGCAAGCAAGCTGCGGCATAGCTCATTCAGGTTCTCAGTTTGACCAGTAGAGTCCAGTAAAAGGGAGTGGTCAGAGTAGGAGGCAGTGGGAAGACGACATTTAGAATATGAATGGAAATAGACCAGGAGTCACAAGGAAGTCCCCAATGATGGTGGGTGGTGAGATGACACTGAGCATATTCTAATTTGCAAGGGGAGTGAGACAGTTGGTTGTGCAGGATGCATTCAAAATCTGGCTGAGATGTCAGAAATGATAGCCTAGAATACACCAAAAACAACACTTACAATGGTGTATTTGGGATCGTAAGCGTCCAGGTTCATACCACAGACAAACATTGGAGTATTGGTGGAGGGCACCAAGATGATGACCTTTTTAGCACCACCTTTCAAGTGTGCAGAAACCTTGATTATCATGGTTAGTCCAACACTTCAGCTAGATTCCCATGTTATTATGAGTGACTGCACCTGTTGCTGAAAGCTTCATCAGAGCTGACACTCCACATGAACGAACATCATTGTCAGTGTCCTTCAAAAATGCAATGATGTTGGGAATGGCATTTGAAATGGCAAGTCGAAACTCGACTGTGATTAAATGTCAGTTGGGTTCCCATCTTATTATGAGGCATCTCATCTTGTTCTGAAGGCTTTGCCAGGGCTGAAATTCCCTCTGAATGAACCCAGGCATCAGTGTCCTTCAAAAGTGCAATGATGTTGGCAATGACATCCAAAATTGCAACTTGAAATTCAGCTGTGATCAATTGTCAGCAAGATTGCCATCCCATTATGAGCCACACCTCATACTTGTTCATGACTACTAGCCATGGCATACTTCTCAATCATTGTGAAGACACCCTGCAAACATCACTTAGTCCACCATTGAAATGGAAAATTTTACCATGGCAACTCACAGTAGACTCTACAACGTAATCAGCACCGACTTTGCCCCATGGAATATTGCTGGGATTGCGCTCCACAAAGAAAATGATGCTCTTCCCATTCATGATGAGGCAGCCATCCTTCAGTGCAACCTCACCCTTGAAGTGACCGTGGGTTGAGTTATATTTGAACAAGTAGCTCTGACAGGTTACTTTGAAGGAATGCTTCAAATAGTTTGCGGGTAATAGACTTACAACATACTCAGGGTCAAGGAAAGGGCTAAAGTGACATTCCTCATGGAAGATCTAAGTCATTTGGTGAAAATGAATTTTATTTGATGGTGTGACCAAACAAATGCAACGCGAATGACGTGAATATGTGTTACAAAGCATGCGGGTGCTGTCGCCTAATGTAATATTCCCACGTCAGAGTGGGTATTTAGGCTCACCCCAGAGTTGGTGTGCAGCGGTGACTTCACTAAAACGTCGTAAAGTGATGACGTAATCGCAGTGGACACATTTCTATCTGCCCAATGAACACCGGGACACAACATGAAGGCCGAAGTCAAGAATGTCATAAGCTGGGTAGTGTGACGTTTGCTACTCTGGTATGTGAAATGAAGAGGTCGAGAAATCATCTAAAACCCTCGTCGCTCTTCTCTGAATTTCAAGTGGATACTTGGGTGGGTAATGATAGGTCATCTCTCCTTGACACTGAAATGTGACACAGATCACATGGAAATTGCACTATACTTTACTCACCAACTCGTCAACCCAGACCTCTATATGGTTTGCAGATAGCTGTATGTGATGCTCATCGGGGGCCCGATAACATAAATCATGGCCGGGTTCGTTACAGCGCCATCTTTCTTGAATATTCGCCCTCAATATATCTCTCATCCCCATCTTAATGATCTAGTCGCGTTGCTCTGAACTCAATACACTTGGGGAAGCTAAGGGTGGTAGTTCCACGTCTGCAAGGTAGGACTCAGCGGTTGCCAAATCGTGATTCTCCAGAGTCATCTCGTTGAAGGTAGAAATTGGTAGGTAACAGTCGTACTTGCACTCGAAAGGGGTGCTGAGCTTGTATGCGGCAGTCAGTCGGAGAGCTAATGCCACCAATGTGCAGCCTTGTGGCGGTGCTTACACAGGATTCACAGCCTGTCATCCCTGCCTTTTTAAATAACATCTCCTCACCCTCCATAAAAGCTCCAGTCCACTGTGTTACCTTACTACTTTCTTACGCCTTCTGCTGAAGGCTCACACACCATTTAATATAATAGTTTAGTCAATGGTCACCACATAGTATAATATTTCTGGCATTATTGAGCGTCAGAGTTGCAATACGGCTTTTCTGACATTCCAGAAGTGGCATTGCCAAGGATTATATAAATGCACTCCAGAGCGATGCTGCATTCAAATTGGCGCTGGCAACCTCAGACTTTGTCCGGCGAGATTGGGTGTTTCTTGTTTAATTTTATCAATACTTTCAATGAGAAGGAACCCGGGTTAAGGATAGACTAGTCAGGGTAATGGTAAGCAACGTGGGTTCTTCATCCACTCTTGACATATCAAACGGCTTGAATTTTGTAGAATGTCTGAACAAGACAAAGCGTAAGGTAAGACCAGAGTTCTCAGGGTAGATTTTATTGACTTCCATAAGGATCGGACTTAATATCTTCGATTGTGGCGTGTCCATCAGAATTTGTATCAATAAACTGCACACATAACCCCATGGTAATACTTGCTTACACCTAGCCTTATTATTATTTGTTGAGTGGAATGTTTTGCCTCAGGCTCAGAATCTTGATGCGTGGACATGGCTCTTCAATGCGACGATGACAATGTAAATCCATTATTGTGACTCACGCAGCTTGACAGATCGCAGGCGGAGTTCGTCTGGTACGTACAGATTCACTATGTTGGGAATGCTTGTATGCCTTTTTCTGCTTTATTACCGGCTCCATTGGGGCCATGACAGTCCCTCTTCTGTCCCTGATATGAATTTCCAAGTTGATCATCGACTATTCTCATCACAAAATGGGCAGAAGATATGATGCTTGCCGTGGTAATGCATCATAATGTAATCACTCCGGGGAAAGTGTTCAGTGCAGCAGGAAAATAAAATACTACTTGCAACACTCTCGACGACAATAAAACTTCGGTATGCTAGTACTAGTCGGAAAAGGACATGAATTCCCTTCAAAGACAGTGGCAAAGGCCGTACCTGGTCTTGGACTGGTTCAAGAATTTCTAAATGAAGTCGTCACAGGAATAACTATGCCTGTGAGATATATATATCTAGTCCTACAATATATTGAATTATTAGTCACAAAAGACGAGCCCTATCATCGATCCAGTTTTCGTCACGGAGTCCGCACAGAGCTGCATTAAGAATAAGAAGTGATTGTATGCGCTCTGAAATTGCTTCATACGACAATCTTCAATACAGCTCCAGCAACATGTCGAAACCACATATCTTGGAGGATGCAACCCACGAATACCTGAATAGGATCTTGGTAACTCAACGTCGTTACTGCATCAGGGATTTGGGAATGTCTACACCCACTATCTAGATTCCCCAGCCTTGCTAAACCCTAGATCGATAGTAAGCTTTTATACCGACTAGTAAATAGGGATCTCGCGAAAGTAGGGTGTCTAGCCGAGTCTAGCCTAGATGACTCTAGACAATATAGACGGCATATTTACTGATCTTGCCACTTTCCTGATGTGGCTATTCTGGCGACAATGGTTTTCGTCAGAAGGATGAGGTCTGATGTCGCGATGCACTGTTATAACAAGGATTCAAGTAGCCTCTGATCGCAGTGACTTCTTCTACACACTGCTGACGCACGTGGTAGATGGTTTCCATGAAATACGCAAGCCCGCCAATGAGTAAAGTATCTTGACGATCAAATGCTGATACATTTTGGGCGATTTGTATGATAAATGTCGATGCAACATCATCGGGTTGGTGTTTAGTGGTGGTTTGGCGGCACCATTATATAATAATAACTTCATTGCAATTGATTGACACCGGGGCCCCATATGAAGGTAAAACACAAAGATGTCAGGAGCTTGGTAGTGTGATCTCTCCGCTGTATATAGATTGAACACCACCAGAACAGGGATACAATAATCGACGCTGCCTCCGGAATTTCGTGGGTCTACGAAGACGTGAATATTTCGAGTGTATTCAATGATTGACGCTGAGCCATCCCTACCTCATTCAATCAATGCTCTGTTGAATTAGTCTACCTAGTCTTGCCAGAGTTTAATTCTGGATCAGGAACCCGTCAAGCCGAGATGCTGTGAGACCATTCCCCAGTCCGCAGTATCACTGACATACGGGATGTGGCGTTAGTGGACTCCCTGGCATCCCAACCATACTCGAAGGGTCATGGTAAGTTGTCTCTCCTTGGCAGCGAAACTTCCACTTTGTCAACAGTCGTGCACCGAGAATTAAACTCAAGCCAGCTGTTGCTTGAATAATGGCCATCCGTATTCAATTCTATCATAATCCCACCACAATATTTCTAGTTTAAACAATTTTTTATCGCCCCAATAAGGACTGTATTCCTCGTGTGCCTTTGCCATATCAAGGGGCTTGCATCTTCCGAAAGGTCTGAGAACAGCAAGAAAGATGACTATAGTTGACCAGTCCGCTGCAATATCCAAGAGGAGTTCAGGGCAATTTTTCACGAGGTGGCTGACCGTCGAACGTGAATATATTTTGTTTTCTGTCTTGCTCAGTGAACTGTTCGCCGCGACGCCCCAGGCTCATACTATTCATCCATTGCTGTAGCTGATAGATGGGATGATGGCAAGGTAGATTCAGGATTGTGAGGTACTGTACGTCCTTGCGAATGTCAAAGCTGACATCTAGCTATGTCTCCTTGGCGAGCACCTTTATGGCGACGAACTCACTAGCATTGTTTTGATGAAACGGTCCGGAAGCCACATAATTATGTTCCTGAGAGTATTTCCCGGAAAACGAAGACGTAATTCGAATTCTTCAACGGTGTCGACACACCAGTGAAAGGTGTAGAGACTAACGCATAGGAAGGAACAGGGGACGACAACTAACTTCAAGAGGCCCACGGATCTAGTCGAATAGTCCTTTAATATTAGATTGAATCAAATCAATTTTTCGCTACTACTCGCAATGACATAATTCAAACATGACAATTGGTGGAATGAACTCCAGTCAACTGACATGGAAGCAGCAGGGGGGCTGTCGGGATATGGAGTAAAATAAATTGTCGTGACGTGTAGTTTGACGCTAACGACTGAAACATTGGAACAGACCATAAACCAGAAATTCTCGGGGAATGACTGTCCACGCGGGGGGTCGTGGGTATTCATTCTTCAGCTCTTAGTTAATATGGGATTCCGCCTGACATCACCACGAGCTACCTTTCTCTTATCCACGGTGAAAGCTCACGACATGTGAAGAAATGTCAGTGTCTTGATCATAATGTTGTCCATTGGTTTGACCTCGGCTTACTGCTCTCCCGAACAAAGGACACGAGAAGAAGAATGGTGGGACCGCCTTCTTTGAGACGTCGTAATGGTATTCGATTGTCATTGTTACTGCTGGTATATGCGATGTGATTTCAGGGAGTAGTCATTGGAGTATATTCAACACCAGTGTAGAGAACCTCGCAGCGACTATTACAAGTGACGATCTTCGCTTTCAAATTGTATCAAATTTTGTAGCTTCATACAACTCTCAAGTTAGCGTCCTGTTTGAAATACTGGTCATTGATAAATAGGACATCAGTCTAGTCGCTGGTGGTGGCCGCGAGTGTATTCAATGCATATGGTATCGACGCGTGCAACATTCAGAGTGCGCGGCGGCGGCGAAAAGTGACTGTATGCGCTCTTGTATTTTCTCGGCCTATGGCAGCTTTATTGTCAGGTTTTCAATGGAAGAGAATTAGTTTAAGGAATTCGCCCAGCACATTGACTCGCACGGTGTGGAGGCCCTTGGTGGGAAGATCATGGATCTTGTCGATTGAACACTGGCCTGAAGGTATGATGATCCTGAACGAGACATGCATCGAACTGGCGACAAGGGAGGCCTTGTCCAGACCTTCAAAGATATCTTATTTAAAAACATGTATCGTTCATGATTCGTATTTTAGTCTACGCACGGCTAGTGCCCCAAAATGTATTCAACACCTGTATGGGGACAACTGCAGAGCTCGCCGAGATAATACAAATTGACCATACGCGGACGCTATTGGGCTCCTCCTCGTTTGGTTGAGATGTGTCGGCATTGTCAAAAGAGAAATGATTAGGAATTGTGTCCAATTGATGGTGCAAGACCTTTGTCAGGGTAGCCATGTTCCTCCAACACGGATATGGGGGACTGATTAGACCCTACCGACACACGCGTGGAAGGGGTGGCGACCACGCAAAGGAAAGAACGTGCGGTCAAATCTAAACGCTCAAACTCTTTGATGAATTGGTCATGAGTCGAGCCGCGCATGGCGTCACAATGTGGAAGGAGGGAAACGAGAATGGCGATGGTATTGACGCTGCGCACTGTGGTACACGCAGATTCGGGCTCGGAAGATCCAGCTATCAGCTCCAGAGTCAAGTCGATTATTTTTTCGCCAGACACTAGGATAACCCAATCTGGGCTCGTGTGTGTCAGAATGAGGCTGGTAGGACAATTGTATGGGCGGGTACGCGGATGTAAGACGGTGCTGGAAGATAAAATATAGGGAACGTACCGTACGATGGTGGAATCTAATCTTTTAACCGAGTAATTGGAGAATTTGTCGTTGGTCGTGCCGCGCAAAATGTCACAATGTAGGAGAAGAGAAACGAGAATGAGGATGGTATCGTGGCTGCGCACCGTGGTCAACGCAGATTCGGGCTCGGAAGATCCAGCTATCAGCTTCAGAGTCAATGCGATTATTCGCTCACCATACCCAAGGTGATCCCGATTAGGACTCGTGTGGGTCAGAATGAAACTGGTAGGACAGTTTCGTGGGTGGATGTAAGACGGTGCTGGAAGATAAAATATAGTGAACGTACCGTACGATGGGTCCAATGAACGAAGAAACCACATTCAGCTGGTTGATGTGATCGGTGAGAAGCGTGCTGTCGCTGAAGAAGATTTCCAAGGAGCCAATACTCCAATACAGTGACGTGTCCCAATGAAGATGAGGTGTCAATGACGCTATATGCATGTTTATGTCGTCCAATAAAACCTTCAATACAGCTCCAGCGATATCTCGAAACCATGCATCTTGATGCATGCAACACACGAGAAGCCTGGGTATCGGATATTCATTCCATCTAACTCGTGTCTGATATTCGCTGTTATGGTTTTGGTGGGAAGGATGAAATGGTGTGATGGCACGACGCACGGTTGTAACCACAATTCAATGCAACCTCTGATCGCCGTGAGCTCCTTTACAGATAGTGGACGCATCTCGCAGATCCCTTCCACGATATCAGCAAGGCTGAAAAGGGGTAAGGGCCCATCAAATTCTGAGGGATAACGGGCGATATGTATGATAAATGTCGATGCGACCTCATCAAAGTTGGTGTGCAACGGTGACTTGACTAAAACGTTGTAAAGTGATGACGTAATCACCGTTGGTGACGTGTCTCCATAAACGCCGGGGCAGTAAAAGAAGGCCCAAGCCAAGAATGTCATGAGGTCGGTAGTGTGACCTTTGCTGCTCCCCCGCAAGTGTGAAATTATCGGGACACTCCCTAAAATTTCCGTCGCTCGTCTCCGAATTTGAGGCGGGTATATAGGTCTACGACTCAGATATGAGTATTTCCAGTGTATTCAATGATTGAGGTATCCCTACCTCGCTAAATCAGCACTAGCCTGAACTAGTCTTCCCAGTTTTGGCAGCGTAAGATGCTTGTGTAGCAACTTGCCAAAGGCACCATGGTCTTGTAACAAACGGGTGATTTCCCGGTATATTGTCAGCTTTGCGATCAGCGAAGCTGTCTTAGCACCGTGAAGGACTTTCATCCCAACCCTTTCCAAACCGACTCCACAGTAATACCCGGGGCCAATGTCAATACTTGACATTGTCCCCTGACTCCGCGAGATCATTCCACAGTCATCGGCATGACTGGAATAGGGGCTGAGGTTGGATGCCGTGTTGGTGGATCTCTTAACAAAATTCGGTGGGTCATGATAGCCGTTTCTCCTTGACACTGAATGCGCAGCATGTGACACACATCGCATGGAAATAGCATTACACTTTACTCACCCACTCGTCAACCCAAATCTCTATATGGTTTGCAGACAGCTGTATGTGTTGCCTACCATCCGGGGCCCGATAACATAAATCATGGGCGGGTTCGTTACAACGCCATCGTTTTCGAAGCTTCTCCTTGAATACATCTCTCATCCCTTTCACGATCTCGTCCCGTTTCTCTGAAGTCGATACACCCGGGGAAACTAAGGGTGGTAGATCTTCAATGTCTTCAAGGTAGATCCCAGCCGTTGCCGAATCATCATTCCCCAGAGTCGTCTCGTTGGAAGTAGACATTGGTGGGTAGCAGTCGTACTTACACGAGAAGGGGTGCCTCGCCTTTATTCTCCCATTGGTCGGAGAGTTAATTCCACCAAGGTACAGCCTTATGGCCGTGCTTACACAGGATTCACAGCATGTCATCCCTGCCATCGGAAGCAAAATCCCTTCACCTTCCTTAACCTATATAGATTCCAGTGGACGTAGTTACTTTACTACTTTCTTATGCCTTCTGCTGAAGCTCACACAGTATCTAATAATATTTTAGACAATTGTGACCCCATGATATAGTATTTAAGGGTGTTATTGAGCGTCAGGGTTGAAAGTAAAACAGCTTTTCTCTTATTCGAGAAGTGACATTACCTTCAATTATAAATGCAGTCCAGAGCTATGCTAATCCGCTGCTGCTTTCAAGTTGTCGTTGTTAACCTGAATCCTTTTCTTGTGAGAGTGCGGGCTGCCTGTCACAACCTTCAACGAGGAGAAACCCACGGCAAGTGATGGTCTAGTCGGGTTGATGGCAAGCAACGTCGTTTCATCCTTCACCCTTGACATATCAATCCGCTTGAATTTTGTCCAACGTCTGCGCAAAACAAATAGTGACACAAGACCAAATTTCTCATCGTAGATTTTCTTGAGGTACAGAAGGGCCCGACTTAAAATTATTTTGATTATGGCGTGTCCATCAGAACTTGTATTGACAAATTGTACATATAATCGCGTGTCAAGTCATACTTACTCACAACAGGCTCTATTATTCCCCGCATGACTGAATGTAATTGATTCCTTGATACTACGATGATCACGTAGGCCAATGGTTGTGACCCACCTGTAGCTTGAACTATTGCAGGCGGAGTTATTCTAATATCTAAAGATTCACTATGCACGTGTCCTTTTCTGCAATAGTACCTGCCCCTTCGTTGCTGCCCACTCCACTTTGAGCTCCACAAAGGTGGCCGTCACAGTCCCTCTTCTCTCCCACATGATGGTCATTTATCCCAGGTCTCAGTTTGTGACCCCAATCCATCCTTCATTTTCTCGTGTTTCATGATTGTTTGTCAGGGAAATAACGAACTCTGTGGGTCCATATGAACTTCTTAGCTGATCAATGGCTATTGTCATCAACAAATGGGTGTAGAAGATACGGTGCTTCCCAAGGTAAAGTATCATAATGTAATGACTCTGAGGATGATCTTCAGTCCAGCAGGATGACAACAAAAATATTCCTTCAGAATACAGTTGGGATTGCGCGACGACAGTTAAACTTCAGTATCCTGTGGCCAGACCAAAAATGACAGGAATTCCCTTTAAAGACAGTGACAATGGCCACACCCGGTCTTGGATTGGTTTAAACATTTGTGATCAAGTCATCTCCGTTCGGTTCAACAACGGACCAGGAATAATTGTTCCCGGTGAGATGTAGACATGTAGTCCTACAATATATATAACTATTAGTCACAACCACAAATCCTACAAATTAAGAAATGATTGTACGTGCTCTGAAATTGCCCAAACTACGCAGGTTTATTTAACTTTTATTTGCCTCCAAAGCGAGTTAAACAAGGGGAATGATGTAACCCTCCTGCTAGTTTGTTCCTGGTATGTTGGCGTTATCTGAGTAGAAATCGTGTCGAGGTATGGAGCAGGACATTCGCCAGGTCAAACAACTTCTTTCCAAGGCTGATATGGAGTTCGAAAAAGATGTTGCTGCCACACCAGTGAAACGTGTGGCCACCACAGAAAGAAAGGAAAGAGCGGTGGAAACTAAATTTTCAAAACACTCAAAGCTGAACCGCTTGTTGATGGGCTGTGCATTGTGTCGTAATGTCTTAATCTGCAAGGAGACAAATAAAAATTGGGACCGCATAGTATAGTATTTCTAGCATTCTTGAGCATCAGAGTTGAAATCAAAATGGCTTTTCTGATATCGAGAAGTGACATTGCCTATGTATATTATAAATGCGGTCCAGAGCGATGCCGACCGGTTGCTGCCTTCAAGTTCACGGTGGTACACGCAAGTCCAGGGTGGAAAGATCCAGCTATCAAGGTCAGAGTGACACCGATTATTTCTTCATCGCATAGTGTAGCAAGGTATATTAAGGATTATGAAGTACTGTGAGTCCTTGCCAATGTTAAAGCTGACATCTGGGAGTGTCTCCTTGGCTAGCACCATTATGGCGACTAACTCACCAGCATTATCTTTGATAAAACGGCCCGGAAGGCTCATAGTTATGTTCCGGGGGGTTATTTTCCGGAAAATGGAGACGCAAGTCGAATTCATCAATGCTACCGACACATCAGTGAAAGGTGTGGCAACTACGCATAGAAAGGTGACGACAACTAACATTCAAGAGGCCCACGGATCTAGTCGATGAGTTCTGTAATATTAGATTAAATCAAATGGCTTTTCGCTACTACTCGAAATGAAACAATTCAAACATGACAATTGGTGGAATAAACTCCAGTGAACATAAATGGAAGGAATAGGGGAAATGTCGGGATAGCGAGTAAAATAAACTGTCGTAGCGCGTAGTGTCACGTTAACGACTGAAACACACAGAAATTTCTCGGGGGCTTAGCTTCTGCACGCGGCGGGTTGTCATGGGTATTGTATTCTTCTCTGAGTTGATAAGTGATCCCACCTGACATGACCACGAGCTACGTTTCTCTTATACAAGGTAAAAGCTCACGACAATGTGAAGAAGTGTCGGTGTTTTGATGATGGTGTTTTCCAATGACTTGGCTCAGCTTCCTGTTCTCCCAAACAAGTGACACGAGAATAACGGTGGGACGGCCTTCTTCGAGTACCCCTTGTGGTATTCGATTGAAATTATTACCGCTAGTATATGCGATGTGATTTCAGCGAGTAGTCCTCGGATTATATTCAACACCAGTCTAGAGAACCTCGTAGCGATCATCACAAGTGGATCTTCACTTTTAAATTGCGTCAAATTATGTAGTTTCATACAACTCTCAAGTCCACGGTCTGTTTGAAATGATTGTCATTTATAAATAGGATGTCAGTCTAGCCACAGGTGGTGCCTGTAAGTGTATTCGACTGACGCATGTCATCAACGCGTACAAGCTGCAGAGCTCGGGGCAATGGTGAAAAGTGACTGTATGCGCTCTTAGATTTGCTCGACCTATGGGAGCTTTATTGCCAAGTTGTCAATGGAAGGAACTTAGTTTAAGGAATTCGCCTAATGCATTGCCTCGCACGGTGTGAAGGCACTCGGTTTGAAGATCATGGATCTTGTCAATTGAACACTGGCGTGAAAGTATGATGAGCCTGAAGGAGACATGCATCTAAATGGCGACGGGGGGTCCTTTTTGAGCCATTGGGTGACATCTTATTTAAAACAACTGTCGTTTATGATTCGGATGTTTGTGTAGGCACGGCTAGTGCCTCCAAATGTATTCAACACATGTATGGGGACAACTGCAGAGCTCACGGCGATAATACAAAGTGACTATATGCGTTGTTAGATCGGCTCAAATAATATAGCTTTATACCATCTGTAACCCCGGCTGGAAAGTGATTGAATAAAGGGCGACGCTATTGGGCTCCTCGAGGTTTGGTTGAGATGTATCGAAGAGAAATGATCAGCGAGTGTATCCAAATGATGGTGCAAGACCTTTGTCAGGGCAACCATGGTCCTCCACCACTGATCTGGGGTCCTAATTAGACCTTGCCGACACACAAGCCTAAGGAGTGGCGACGACGCAAAGGAAGGAACGCGCGGTGAAATCTAAAGTTTTAAGCGAGTAACTGAAGAATTTGTCGTTCGTCGAGCCGCACATTACGTCACAATGTGGAAGGAGAGAAAGAAGAATGGAGATGGTATCGAGGCTGCGCACTGTGGTACATGCGGATTCGGGCTCAGAGCATCCAGCTATCATCTTCAGAGTAACCGATATGATTATCTCGGCACAATCCAAGAGCGGGTAATCTGGACTCGCTTCCATCAGAATGAGACTGGTAGGACAGTTTTATGGGTGGATGGAAGACGGCTATAAGGTAAAATATTGTGAACGTACCGTACGACGGGCCCAATGAGCGTAGAAACGACATTCAGCTGGTTGATGTGATCGGTGAAAAGCGTTCTGTCGTTGAAAAAGGTTTGCAAGGGGTAAATATTCCAATACAGTAAGTATGATGCCCAAATCGATATGATGTTCCAATGACACTATATGCAAGTGTATCTCGTCCAGTTGAATGTTTAATACATCTCTAGCAATATCTCGAAACCATGCATCTTGGTGGATGCAACACACGAGAAGCCGGATAGGATTTCTATAAGTGGGAGATAGTCTCCGGTGACTTTGTCTGTTATGCCTTTGGTGGGCGGGATGAAATGATGTCATGTCGCGACGCACGGTTGTAACCAGAATTCAATGTAACCTCTAATCGCCGTGAGCTCATCCATAGATAGTTGACGCACGTGGCGAATCGCTTCCACGACATACACTAGGCCCAAAAAGGGGGAGTGATCATGAAATTCTATTAAGTAACGGGCGATTTGTATGATAAATGTTGATGCAACCTCATCAAAGTTGGTGTGCAGTGGTGACTTGACTAAAACGTTGTACAGTGATGACGTTATTGCAGATGACGCGTCTCCATCTGTAACGCCGGACAACACGTGAAGGTCCAAGCCAAATATGCCATAAACTGGATAGTGTGCCCTTTGCTACTCCGCCAGATATGAAGTGGATACACCTCGACCTCATCTAAAACCATCCATGCTTGTCTCCGAATTAGAGGCGGGTATGTGGGCCTACAAGGGACGTGAGTATTTTCCAGTGTATTCAATGATTGACGCTGAGGTATCCCTACCTCGCTAAATAAACACTCCCTTGAACTAGTCTTCCAAATCTTGGCAGGGTTAGATGCTTGAGTAGAAACCTACAGGCACTGTCTTCTTGAGACAATTGACTCATGATTTGCCCGTATATTGTCAGCTTTCCCATCAGCAAAGCTGTCTTCGCACTGTGAAGGAATTTCATCCCAACCCTTTCCAAACCGACTCCACAGTAATACCCGGGGCCAATTTCAATACTTGAAGATGTTTCAAGACTCCCTGAGATAATTCCCCAGCCCTCTGCATGACTGCGATACGCGCCGAGGTTGGATGTCGTGCTGGTGGATCCCTTAACAACAGTGGGTGGGTCATGGTAGGTCTTTTCTCCTTGATACTGAAATGTGCCGCATCTGACACAAATCCGGTTGGAAATAGTATTATATTTACTCACCAATTCGTCAACCCAAAGATCTATATGGTTTGCAGACAGTTGTATGTGCTGCTCGTCATCGGGGGCCCGATAACACAAATAATGGCCTGGATCGTTACAGCTCCATTGTTCCCTGAGATTCAGTCGGAATACATTACTCATTCACACCTCATTGATATTCTCCTGTTGAGCTGAACTCAATACACCTGGGGAAATTAAGGGTGGTAGTTCCTCAACGTCTTCAAAGGACTCAGCAGTTGCCAAATCGTGATTCCCCAGAGTCATCTCGTTGAAGGTAGATATTGGTGGGTATCAGTCATACTTACACTCGAAAGAGATGCTGAGGTTTTATGCCGCAGTCAAGAGGAGAGTTAATTCCATCAAGGTACAGCCTTGTGGCCGTGCCTACGCACGATCCACAGCCTGTCATTCCTGCCATTGTAAATAACATCCCCTCACCCTCCATAAAGGCTCCAATGCACTAAGTTGCCTTACTACTTTCTTACGCCTTCTGCTGAAGGCTCACACAGCATTTCATATAATAGTTTAGTCAATTGTCACCCCATTGCATAATATTTCTGGCATTATTGAGCGTCAGAGTTGCAATACGGCTTTTCTGACATTCCAGAAGTGGCATTGCCAAGGATAATATAAATGCACTCCAGAGTGATGCTCACTGGGTGCTGCATTCAAGCTGGCGTTGTCAACCTGAGACTTTGACCGGCGAGATTGCGCGCTTCCTGTTTAATTTTATGAAAAATTTCAATGAGAAGAAACCCGGGTCAATGATAGTCTAGTCAGGTTACTGGCGAGCAACGTGGTTTCTTCAGGAAGCCTTGCCACATCAAACAGCTTGAATTCTGTAGAATGTCTGAAGAAGACAAAGAGTAAGGTAAGACCAGAGTTCTCAGAGTAGATTTTATTATTGAGGTACGCAAGGGTCGAACTTGGAATATCTTCGATTGTGGCGTGTCCATCAGAATTTGTAATAAACTGCACACATAACCCCATGTCAGGTAATACTTGCTTACACCTAGCCTTATTATTATCTGTGTTTCCGAGTCGAATGTTTTGCCCCAGGCTCACATTCTTGATGTGTGGACATGACTCTTCAGCACGACGATGACAACGTAGATCCATGATTGTGACCACTCAGCGTGACCTATCGCAGGCAGAGTTCGTCTGCTACGTCCAGATTCACCAAGTTAGAAATGCTTACATGTCCCCTTTTTCTGGTTTCTCCCCACCTCCTTTGGACCTGGTCATGACAGTCCCTCTTCTGTCCCACACGATGGGCGTTCATCCCAGCTTTGAGTTGGATCCCCCAATCCATCCTTTATTTTCTCGTTTTGAATGATTGTCATTCAGGGAATTAATCCGGTACTGTGAGTTGATACGAATTTCCAACTTGATCATCGCCTATTGTCATCGCAAAGAAGATACGATGCTTGCCGGGGTAATGCATCATAATGTAATGACTCCGGGGATAGTCTTCAGTGCAACAGGACAAATAGAATACCACTTGCATCACTCTCAATGACAATAAAACTTCGGTATGCTAGTTCCAGTCCGACAAGGACAGGAATTCCCTTCAAACACAGTGGCAAAGGCCGCACCTGGTCTTGGACTGGTTCAAGAATTCCTACTGAAGTCGTCACGGTTCGGGTCAAGAATGGTCCGGGAATAATCATTGCCTGTGATATATATATATATATATATCTAATCCTACAACGTATTTCCATATTATTCACAAAACACGAGCCCTACAAATTCAAAGGTATTATCGATCCATTTTTCGTCACAGAGTCCGCACAGAGCTGCATTAAGAATAAGAAGTGATTGTATACGCTCTGAAAGTGCTTCACACGATAATCTTGAATACAGCTCCAGCAACATGTCGAAACCATATATCTTGGTGAATGCGACCACCGAATTTATGAATAGGATCGTGGTTACCTCAACGTCGTTACTAGCTATTCTGACGACAATGGTTTTCGTCAGTAGGATGAGGTGTGATGGTGTGATGCACTGTTATAACAAGAATGCAAGTAGCCTATGATCGCAGTGACTTCTTCTATACATTGCTGGTAGACGGTTTCCATGAAATACGCAAGCCCGCCAATGAGTGAAGTATCTTGACGATCAAATGTTGATACATTTCGGGGGATTTGTATGATAAATGTCGATACATCATCACCAAAGTCGGTGTTTAGTGGCGGTTTGGTGACAGTATTATAAAATACTGACCTCATTGCAGTTGACGTATTACGTCTATCTGTCCAATCGACACCGAGGCACTATATGAAGGCAAAACCCAAAGATGTCAGGAGCTTGGAAATTTGATCTCTCCGCTGTATATAGAGTGAAGACCACCGGAACAGGCATAACATAATTGACGCTCCCTCCGGAATATCGTAATTCTACGATGACGTGAGTATTTCAAGTATATTCAATAATTAACACTGAGATATCCCTACCTCATTAACTCAATGCTCTATTAAATTACTCTGTCCAGTCTTGCCAGAGGTTAATTCTGGGTCAGGAACCTGTCAAGCCAACATGCTGTGAGCCCATTTCCCAATCCGCAGCATGACTGAGATATCGGTCATAACTCCACCACAAGAAATCTCGTTTAAATTTTTTTTTATTGTCTGAATGACGACTGTATTCCTCGTGTGCCCTTCTCATATCAAGGGGCTTGCATCTTCTGGAAGGTCTGAGAAAAGCAAGAAATATCACTAGAGTTGACAAGTCTGCTGCGAAATCCAAGAGGTGTTCAGAACAATTTTTCACGAGGTGGCTGACCGTCGAACGTGAATATATTTTATTGTCTGTCTTCCTCACCCCAGGTTCACACTATTCATCCATTGCTCTGGTCGTTCGATGTGACGATCGCAATGTAGATAAAGGATTTGTTTAGTACTGTGAATCCTTGAAAGTGTCAAAGCTGACATCTGGCGGTGTCTCCTTAGCGAGCATCATTATGGCGACGAAATGACTAGAATTGCTTTGATGAAACGGTCTGGAAGCCACCATAATTATGTTCCGGGAAACGAGGACGTAATTCGAATTCGTCAACGGTGTCGACACCAGTGAAAGGTGTGGCGACTAACGCATAAGGAGGAACAGGGGACGACAATCAACGTTTAAGAGGCCCATGGATCTAATAGAATAGTTCTTTAATATTACATTGAATGAAATGACCTTTTCGCTACTACTCGCAATGACATAATTCAACCATGACAATTAGTGGAATGAACTCCAGTGAACTGAAATGGGAGCAGCAGGGGAACTGTTGGGATAGGGAGTGAAATAAATTGTCGTGACGTAGTATGACGCTAACGACTGAAACATTCAAACAGACCGCAAACCAGAAAATCTTGGGGAATGACTGCTCCACGTGTCGGGTCGTGGGTGTCCTTCAGCTCTTAGTTAATATGGGATTCCGCCTGACATGACCACGAGCTAAATTTCTCTTATACAAGGTGAAAACTCATGACATGTGAAGAAATGTCGGTGTCTTGATCCTGGTGTTTTTCATTGGTTTGGGCCCGGCTTCCTGTTCTCCCAAACAACAGAAACGAGAAGAATGGTGGGACCGCCTTCTTTGAGAGCCCGTAGTGGTATTCGATTGACATTGTTACTGCTAGTATATGCGATTTCAGCGAGTAGTCATTGGAGTATATTCAACACCAGTGTAGAGAACCTCGCAGCGACTATTAAAAACGACTATCTTCGCTTTAAAATTGTATGAAATTATGTAGCTTCATACAACTATCAAGCTCGCGTGCTGTTTGAAATGATTGTCATTGATAAATAGGATCTCAGTCTAGCCGCTGGGGGTAACCACGAGTGTATTCAATGCATGTATGGCATCAACGCGTGCAACATGCAGAGCGCGCGGCGGCGGCGAAAAGTGATTGTATGCGCTCTTATATTTGCTCGGCCTATGGCAGCTTTATTGCCAAGTTTTCAATGAAAGTAAATTAGTTTAAGGAATTCGCCCAGGACATTGACTCGCACGGTGTGGAGGCCCTTGGTGGGAAGATCATGGATCTTGTCGATTGAACATTACCCTGAAGGTATGACGAGCCTGAACGAGACATGTATCAAATTTGGGATGGGGGAGACCTTTTTCAGACCTCCAGTGATATATTACTTTAAACAAGTGTCGTTCATGATGCGGATGTTAGTCTAATCACCGCTAGTGCCCCCAAATGTATTCAACACATTTATGGGGAGAAGTGAGGAGCTCGCGGCGATAATGCAAAGTGACTATATAGTTCTTACATAAGTTCAAACTATATAGATTCATAACATCTGCAACCCCGGCTGCAATCCTTGTTTGGTTGAGATATGTCGGCATCATCGAAGAGAAATGATTAGAAAGTGTGTCCAATCGATGGTGTAAGACCTTTGTCAGGGCAAGGATGTGCCTTCAACACTGATAGGGGGGTCTAATTAGACCTATCGACACACGAGTGGAAGGGGTGGCGACCATGCAAAGGAGGGAATGTGTAGTCAAATCTAAATCCTCAAACAGCTCCCTGATGAATTGATCATGGGTCGAGCCGCGCATGGCGTCACAATGTGGAAGGAGGGAAACGAGAATGGCAATGGTATTGACGCTGCGCACTGTGGTACACGCAGATTCTGGCTCGGAAGATCCAGCTATCAGCCTCAGAGTCAAGTCGATTATTCTTTCGCCACACAGTAGGATAAGCCAATCGGGGCTCGTGTGTGTCAGAATGAGACTGGTAGGACAATTGTATGGGCAGATGTAAGACGGTGCTGGAAGATAAAATATAGTGAACGTACCGTACGATGGGCGCAATGAGCGAAGAAAGCACTTTCAGCTGGTTGACGTGATCGGTGAGAAGCGTGCTGTCGTTGAAGAAGGTTTGCAAGGAGTCAATGCTCCGATACAGTGAGTTCGACGTGTACCGATCAAGATGAAGTGTCAATGACGCTATATGCATGTTTATGTTGTCCAATACAACCCTCAATACAGCTCCGGCGATATCTCGAAACCATGCATCTTGGTGAATGCAACACAATAGAAGCCGGATAGTATATTCATAAAAGATAAGTCGTGTGTGATATTCTCTGGGATGGTTTTGGTGGGAAGGATGAAATGGTGTGATGGCACGACGCACGGTTGTAACCAGAATTCAATGCAACCTCTGATCGCCGTGAGCTCCTCTACAGATAGTTGACGCACGTGGCAGATCGCTTCCACGATACAGGCAAGGCCGAAAATGGGTAAGCGCCGATCAAATTCTGAGACATAATGAGATTCTGATAGATAACGGGCGATGTTTATGATAAATGTTGATGCAACCTCATCCAAGTTGGTGTGCAGCGGTGACTTGACTAAAACGTTGTATAGTGATGACGTAATCGCATGTGACGCGATGGCAGGTGACGCGTCTCTATCTAACCAATAAACGCCGGGGCAGAAGCAGAAGGCCGAAGCCAAAAATGTCATAAGCTGGGTAGTGTGACCTTTTCCGCTCCCTGGCAATATTCCAAAACTCTCTAAAACGGCCGTCGCTCTTCTCCGGATTTGAGGCGGGTATGTAGGTCTACGACTCAGACATGAGCATTTCCAGTGTATTCAATGATTGAGATATCCCTACCTCGCTAAATCAGCACTGTCTTGAACTAATCTTCCCAGTCTTGGCAGCGTGAGATGCTTGTGTAGAAACTTGCTAAAGGCACCATCGTCTCGTAACAAACGGGTGATTTCCTGGTATATTGTCAGCTTTGCGATCAGCGAAGCTGTCTTAGCACTGTGAAGAACTTTCATCCCAACCCTTTCCAAACCGACTCCACAGTAATACCCGGGGCCAATGTCAATACTTGACATTGTCCCCTGACTCCGCGAGATCATTCCCCAGTCCTCGGCATGACTGCAATAGGGGCTGAGGTTGGATGTCGTGTTGATGGATATCTTAACAACATTCGGTGGGTCATGGTAGCCCGTTTCTCCTTGACACTGAATACGCAGCATGTGACACATCACATGGAAATAGCATTATACTTAACTCACCCATTCGTCAACCCAAATCTCTATATGGTTTGCAGACAGCTGTATGTGTTGCCTACCATCGGGGGCCCGATAACATAAATCGTGGCTGGGTTCGTTACAACCCCATCGTTCTCGAAGTTTCTCCCTGAATCTCTCTCTCATCTCTTTAACGACCTCGTCCCGTTGCTCTGAACTCAATACACCGGGGGAAACTAAGGGTGGGAATTCCTCATTGTCTTCAAGGTCGATCCCAGCCGTTGCGAAATCGTGATTCCCCGGAGTCGTCTCGTTGAAAGTAGACATTGGTAGTAGTCTGACTTACACTAGAAGGGGGCCCCTCGCCTTTATGCCCCATCGGTCGGAGAGTTAATTCCACCAAGTACAGCCTTATGGCCGTGCTTACATAGGATTCACACCATGTCATCCCTGCCGTCGGAAGCAAAATCCCCTCACCTTCCTTGCCTATATTGATTCCAGTGGACGTAGTTACTTACTACCCTCTTACGCCTTCTGCTGAAGGCTCACACAGTATCTAATAATATTTTAGACAATTGTGACCCCATGATATAGTATTTAAGGGTGTTATTGAGCGTCAGGGTTGAAAGTAAAACAGCTTCTCTCTTATTCGAGAAGTGGCATTACCTTCAATTATAAATGCAGTCCAGAGCTATGCTAATCCGCTGCTGCTTTCAAGTTGTCGTTGTTAACCTGAATCCTTTTCTTGTGAGAGTGCGGGCTGCCTGTCACAACCTTCAACGAGGAGAAACCCACGGCAAGTGATGGTCTAGTCGGGTTGATGGCAAGCAAATGTCGTTTCATCCTTCACCCTTGACATATCAATCCGCTTGAATTTTGTCCAACGTCTGCGCAAAAAAAATAGTGACACAAGACCAAATTTCTCATCGTAGATTTTCTTGAGGTACATAAGGGCCCGACTTGGAATTATTTTGATTATCGCGTGTCCATCAGAATTTGTATTGACAAATTGTACATATAATCGCGTGTCAAGTAATACTTACTCACAACAGGCTCTATTCTTCCCCGCATGACTGAATGGAATTGATTCTTTGATACTACGATTATCACGTAGGCCAATTGTTGTGACCCACCTGTAGCTTGAACTATTGCAGGCGGAGTTCTTCTAATATCTAAAGATTCACTATGCACGTGTCCTTTCTGCAATCGTACCTGCCCCTTCGTTGCTGCCCACTCCACTTTGAGCTCCACAAAGGTGGCCGTCACAGTCCCTCTTCTCTCCCACATGATGATCATTCATCCCAGGTCTCAGTTTGTGACCCCAATCCATCCTTCATTTTCTCGTGTTTCATGATTGTTTGTCAGGGAAATAACGAACTCTGTGGGTCCATATGAACTTCTTAGCTGATCAATGGCTATTGTCATCAACAAATGGGTGTAGAAGATACAGTGCTTGCCAAGGTAATGTCTCATAATGTAATGACTCTGAGGATGATCTTCAGTGCAGCAGGATGACAACAAAAATATTCCTTCTGAATACAGTTGGGATTACTCGACAACAGTTAAACTTCAGTTTCCTGGGGCCAGACCAAAAATGACAGGAATTCCCTTTAAAGACAGTGACAATGGCCACACCCGGTCTTGGATTGGTTTAAACATTTGTGATCAAGTCATCTCCGTTCGGTTCAACAACGGACCAGGAATAATTGTTCCCGGTGAGATGTAGACAGGTAGTCCTACAATATATATAACTATTAGTCACAACCACAAATCCTACAAATTAAGAAATGATTGTACGTGCTCTGAAATTGCCCAAACTACGCAGGTTTATTTAACTTTTATTCGCCTCCAAAGCGAGTTAAACAAGGGGAATGATGTAACCCTCCTGCTAGTTTGTTCCTGGTATGTTGGCGTTATCTGAGTAGAAATCGTGTCGAGTTATGGAGCAGCACCTTCGCCAGGTCAAACAACGTCTTTCCAAGGCTGATATGGAGTTCGACGAAGATGCTACTGTCACACCAGAGAAACGTGTCGCCGCCACAGAAAGGAAGGAATGAGCGGTGGAAACTAAATCTTCGAGACACCCAAGGCTGAACCACTTCTTGATGGGCTGCGCATTGTGTCATGATGTCTTATTCTGTAAGGAGACAAACAGGAATTGGGATTCCATTGAGATCTGAGCTGTGGTCCACGTGAATTCCTTTGTCAGAAGATCCAGTTACCGCCCCCAGCATGACAGCAACTAGTTTTTCCCCAGTTAACAATCAAGGTCAATATGGGCTCGTTTCAGTCAGAATTATACTGGAGAGGTAATTTAATGGGAAAATGTAAGACAATGGTGGAAGAGAAGACATAGCGAATATAGCATAAAATGGACTCCATGAGGGAGGAAAATTATTTAATGCTCTCGTGAACTAGTCCGCCTCGCCTTGCCACAGTTAAATTCTTGCGCAGGAACCTGTCAAGCCAAGATGCTTTGAGACCATTCCCCAGTCCGCCGACGGGATCGCTGCTTCTGGAGATAGAACATGCGTTTTGAAGGAAAGATCAGCTTGACCGATACTGTAACAAAGTATGCTCAGTCGACACGTAAGAGTGGTTCGACTGAGGTATGATGCTGCTACTGTGCTAGCTAAATATGTTTCGGATATGCGACGGAAAAGAACTACAATAGTGGTATACGTGTCCAAGGCGCGTAACGGCTTGGTATGGTCGTGTTAACTTGACATAGAGTAAGGCGATACTACTTAGCGTTATCATATTGACTTGACGTAGACTTGGGCGCTCGAGTCTATCTCAACAGATACAAATATTGGCACCAGTGGATTGGTCAGTTGCAGTGTTCTTTGTTGTTCTTCAATGGCTTGCTTCGTGCCATCCCAATTGACCTGAGAATAACAATCGCGGGGCTTTCTTTGACACTTTCCAGCGGTATTCTAATTGAAGTGATTGTCGTTCATAAATAGGATGTCATTCTAGCCACCTGCCAATATATTCAACGTATACGCTTGCCATCAACGAATAGGAGGTGCGGAGAATCCGCGAAGGTAAAAAGTAGCAATATATGCTCTTACATTGACTAAGAATATGTAGCTTTATACCACTTGGAAATCCAGGTACGAAGCGCAGAAATTAAAAGTGAAATAGCACTATCCTCCTAGTGAGATGTGTCGGCATTATCGAAGAGAGACGATTATAAATCGGGCCAAATAGATCGAGCAAGACCTTCCCCAGGCTAACGATGTTTCTTCACCACTGAGACCACGTTTGAATTAGATGATACGGATGCGCCAGTGAAAAGTGTGGTGTCGATACATAAGAAGGAATTGGCGGTGAGAACTAGACCTTCATAGTCGATCATGGATCCTTCTTTGATTGAACCGTGGATCGCGTCCCAATGTATATGGAGTAAAACTAGAATGGCGATGGTATTGAAGCTGCGTACCGTGGTACACGCGGGTCCGGGGTCGAGAGATCCACAGCTATCAGGATCAGACTAACCCCGATTATTTCTTGGCCCCATAATGTAGCAACTCTGTTCGATGTGACAATGGCAAGGTAGATTAAAGATGACGAAGTAGTGTGAGTCCTTTCCAATGTTACGGCCGACATCTGGGAGTGTCTCCTTGGTTAGCACCATTATGGCGACGACAATGTGAAGAGGTATCGGTGTTTTAATAATGGTGTTTTCCAATGACTTGGCCCAGCTTCCTGTTCTCCCAAACAAGTGACACGAGAATAACGGTGGGACGGCCTTCTTCGAGTACCCCTAGTGGTATTCGATTGACCTTATTACCGCTAGTATATACGATGTGATTTCAGCGAGTAGTCCACGGAATATATTCAACACCTGTCTAGAGAACCTTGCAGCGATCATTACAAGTGAATATCTTCACTTTTAAATTGCGTCAAATTATGTAGTTTCATACAACTCTCAAGTCCACGGTCTGTTTGAAATGATTGTCATTTATAAATAGGATGTCAGTCTAGCCACAGGTGGTGCCTGTAAGTGTATTCGACTGACGCATGTCATCAACGCGTACAAGCTGCAGAGCTCGGGGCAATGGTGAAAAGTGACTGTATGCGCTCTTAGATTTGCTTGACCTATGGCAGGTTTATTGTCAAGTTGTCAATGGAAGAAACTCAGTTTAAGGAATTAGGCCAATGCATTGCCTCGCACGGTGTGAAGGCACTCGGTTTGCAGATCATGGATCTTGTCAGTTGAACACTGGCCTGAACGTATGATGAGCCTGAAGGATACATGCATCGAAATGGCGACAAAGGGGGGGGGGGGGGGGGGAGCAATTTGCAATTTGAGCCATGGAGTGACATCTTATTTAAAACAAGTGTCGTTCATGGTTCGGATGTTAGTGTAGGCACGGCTAGTGCCTCCAAATGTATTCAACATGTATAGGGACAACTTCAGAGCTCACGGCGATAATACAAAGCGACTATATGCGTTGTTACATCGGCTCAAATAATATAGCTTATACCATCTGCAACCCCGGCTGCAAAGTGAGTTGAATAAAGGGCGCTATTGGGCTCTTCGTGTTTTGGTTGAGATGTGTCGGCATTATCGAAGAGGAATGGTCAGCATCCAAATGATGGTGCATGACCTTTGTCAGGGCAACAATGTTCATCCACCACTGATATCGGGGTCTACTGAAACACGAGTGGAAGGTGTGGCGACCACGGAAAGGAAAAAACGTATGTTCAACTCTAAATGCTCGATCAGGTAATTGATGGATTGGTCATTTCTCCAACCGCGCAAGATGTCACAATGTGGAAAAAGAGAAACGAGCACGGCGATGGTGTCGAGGCTGCGCACTGTGGTACACGCAGATTCGGGCTCGGAAGATCGAGTTATTAGCTTCAGAGTGATCAACATTATTTTCTCGGCAGACATCCAGAGCGAGTAATCTGGACTCGCGCCCATCAGAATCAGACTGGTGGGACAGTTTAATTGGCGGATGTAAGATGGTGCGATAAGGTAAAATCTTATCAACGTACCTTGCGATGGGCCCAATGAGTGAAGAAACCACATTCAGCTGGTTGATGTGATCGGTGAGAAGCGTGCTGTCGTCGAAGAAGATTTGCAAGGAGTAAATACTCCAGTACAGTGGATGGGATGTCCACAAATCAAGATGAAGTGCCAATGACGCTATATGCACGTTTATGTCGTGCACTATAGCCTTCAATACAGCACCAGCAATATCTCGAAGCCATGCATCTTGGTGGATGCAACACACAAAAAGCCAGATAGGATATTCATCAAAGTAAAGTGGTTGTGGGTGATTTTGTCTGTTATGGCTTGGTGGGCTGGCTGGATGAAATGATGTCATGTCGCGACGCACTGTTGTAACCAGAATTCAATGAAACCTCTGATCGCCGAGAGCTCCGCTACAGATAGTTGACGCACGTGGCAGATCGCTTCCACGATATACCAGAGGCCGATAATGATCCGGGGATTATGAGATAAGGTTAAATAACCGGCGATGTGTATGATAAATGTTGATGCAACCTCATCAAAGTTGGTATGCAGCGGTGACTTGATCAAAAGGTTGTGAATTGATGACGTAATCGCATTTGACGCGTCTCCATCTAACCAATGGACACCGGGGCAGTAAATGAAGGCCGAAGCGAAAGATAGCATAAGGAGGGTAGTGTGACTTCTGCTACCCTGCTGCATGTGGAGTAAAGACATCGGGAACCTTTGTAACACCTTCTCCGCTCTTCTCCGAATTTGAGAGGGGTATGTAGGGCTACGACTCAGACATGAGTATTTTGAATGTATTCAACATTGACGCTGAGTTATCCCTACCTCACTAAATCAACACTCTCTTGAACTAGCCTTCCCAGTCGTGGCAGCGTAAGATGCTTATGTAGAAACTTGTTAAAGGCCCCATCGTCTCGATACAATCGAGGGATTATTTCCCTGTACATTGTCAGCTTTGCGATCAGCGAAGCTGTCTTGGCCCTGTGAAGGATTTTCATCCCAACCCTTTCCAAACCGACTCCACAGTAATACCCGGGGCCAATTTCAATACTCGAAGATGTCCCAACATACTGCGAGTCCATTCCCCAGTCCTCGGCATGACTGCGATACGGGCTGAGATTGGATGTCGTGTTGGTGGATATCTTGACAATAGTGGGTGGGTCATGGCAGGTCGTTTCTCCTTGACACTGAAATGCACAGTATGTGACACAGATCACATGGAAACAGCATTATACTTTACTCTAAAGACGTTTAAGTATCTCAGCGAATAAATGTTCGCTGTATTATACAATACCTAAAGACGTTTAAGTACTATACACATAGATAAGTTTTTGTTTCGTGATAAGGCAATACACATGTCACTTACTCTCAGCGAATAAACGTTCGCTGAGAGATTCCCTTACTATACTACACATATATAAGAGTACATTCGAGAGGAGATTGAACATATGACGCATTGCGTCTTTTCGAGACATTTTGTCTCCCCTTTTTCATACGCGCGTTTACTTCTACAATACTCGTTATACCTAATATACTCACCCACTCGTCAACCCAAATCTCGATATGGTTTGCAGACAGTTGTATGTGCTGCCCATCATCGGGGGCCCGATAACATAAATCATGGCCGGGTTCGTTACATCTCCATCGTTCTCGAAGCTTCTCCTTGAATATATCTCTCATCCCAGTCTGAATGATCTGGTCCCGTTGCTCTGAATTACATACACCTGGGGGGGCTGAGGTGGTAGCTCAACGCCTTCAAGGTAGGTCTGAACCGTTACCTCATCGTGATTCCCCAGAGTTGTCTCATTGAGAGCAGACATTTGGGCGTAGCAGTCGCACTTACACTAGAAGAAAGTGCCAGGCTCTTGTAGCGCAGTCAGTCAGAGTGTTCTACAGACTCGTGGCTGTGCTTACACAGGATTCACAGCATGTCATCCCAAGTAAGTACGATATGAGACGCGATTATATGTACAGTGTGTCAATAAGAATTCTGATGGACACGCCATAATCAAAATAAGTTTAAGCCAGCCTCTTATGTACCTCGATAAAATCTACAATGAGAAATTTGGTCTTACGTCACTCTTTGTCTTGTTCAGACATTGCACAAAAGTCAAGCCGATTGATATGGCATGGGTGAAGGAAGAAATCACGTTGCTTACCATTAACTCGTTGAAAGTTTGATAAAATTAAACAGGCAGCGCACACTCTTTCCAGAAAAAGTTTGAGGCTGACAACGCCAACTTGAAAGCAGCAGCCGGAAAGCATAGCTCTGAACTGCATATCCACGCCTCCAATGAAAAGCCGTTTTGCTTTCAACTTTGACGCGCAATAATATCCGAAATACTATATTATGTGGTGACAATTGCGTAAACTATTCTTAAATGGTGTGTGAGCCTTCAGCGGCAGGCGGAAAAAATTAATGAGGTAACTGAGTTTACTGGAGCCCAAATAGTTCAAAGAAGGTGAGGGGATTTTGGTTATGAAGGCGACTGTAAATCCTGTGTAAGCACAGCCACAAGTCTATAGAACATTGCGACTGGCTGCGCTAAAAAAAAAACCCGTCACCACCTTCTGGTGTAAGCACGACTGCTACTCACAAATGTCTGTTTTCAACGAGACAACTCTGGGAAATCATGATGAGGCAACGGGTCAGACCTACCTTGAAGGCGTTGAGGAGATACCACCCTTAATTTCACCAGGTGTATTGTGTGCAGAGCAACGGGACCAGATCATTAAGACATGGATGAGAGAGATATTCAGAGAAAAGCTTCGAGAACGATGGGGCTGTAATGAACTCGGCCATGATTTATGTTATCGGGCCCCCGATGACGAGCACCACGTACAACTGTCTGAAAACCATATAGAGATTTGGGTTGACGAGTGGTGAGTAAAGTACAATGCTATTTCCATGTGATCTGTGTCACATGCTGGGCATTTTAGTGTCAAGGAGAAACGGGGTGCCATGACCCACCGAATGTTGTTTAGATATCCACCAACACGACATCCAACGTCAGCCCGTATCGCAGTCATGCCGATGACTGGGGAATGATCTCACGGATTCTGACATCATCAAGTATGGAAATTAGCCCAGGGTATTACTGCGGAGTCGGTTTGGAAAGGGTTGGGATCAAAGTCCTTCACAATGCAAAAAAGGTTTCGCTGATGGCAAAGCTGACAATATACGGGCAAATTATGGGTCGATTGTCTCAAGACGACGGTGCCTTTAGCAAGTTTCAGCACAAGCATCTTACGCTGCCAAGACTGGGAAGACTAGTTCAGGAGAGTGTTGATTCAGCGAGGTAGGGATACCTCAATCATTAAATACACTCGAAATACTCATGTCTGAGTCGTAGACCTACATATCCGCCTCAAATTGGGAGAAGAGCGACAGTGGTTTTAAGATTCCCGATATTTTCACTTCACATGCAGCGGGGTGGCAAAAGTTACACCCACCACCTGATACTATTTTTGGCTTCGGCCTTCCTATGGTGCCCCGGCGTTCATTCGTCATATAGCGATACGTCAACTGCGATCACGTCATCACTTTACAATGGTTTAGTCAAGTCACCGCTGCACACCCACTTTGATGAGGTCGCATCGACATTTATCATACACATCGCCCGTTATCTAATATAATTTCATCATCTCTCACCAATTTTCGGCCTTGTGTATATCGTGGAAGCGATCTGCCACCTGCGTCAACTATCTGTAGAGGAGCTCACGGCGATCAGAGGTTACATTGAATTCTGGTTACAACCGTGCGTCGCCACACCACATGATTTCATCCCGCCCACCAAAAGCATAACAGACAAAGTCACCGGCCACTAATTGCCTCATCTGAACATCCTATCCGGCTTCTCGTGTGTTGCATCCACCATGATGTATGGTATCGAGATTTTGCTGCAGCGGCATTGAGGGTTATATTGGACGACATAATAGCGTCATTGACACTTCATCTTGATTTGGAGAGATTAGATTTATTGTGAGGGAGTATTTACTCCTTGCCAATTTCTTCAACGACAGCACGCTTCTCACCGATCACATCTGCCAGCTGAATGTGGTTTCTTCCCTCGTTGGGCCCATCGTACGGGATGTTCACAATATTTTACCTTATTGCACCGCCGTCTTACATCCGCCGATGAAACTGTCCTACCAGTCTCGTTCTGACCCACACGAGTCCTAATTGGCGTCTGCTTATGTGTGGTAACCGAATAATTGCATTGACTCTGAAACTGGTAGTTGGATCTTCCGCCCGAATCCGCGTGTACCACAGTGCGCAGCCTCGATATCATCCCCCTGCTCGCTTCTCTTCTTCCACATTGTGACATAATACACGGTTCGAGCAATGACTACCCCATCAGTTACCCGCCTAAGTGTTTGGATTTGACCGCAAGTTCCTTCCTTTGCGTGGTCGCCACACCTTCCACTCATGTATCGGTAGGGTCTAATTAGAGCCTCATATCAGTGTTGGAGAAACATGGTTGCCCCGACACTGGTCTTGCACCATCAACTGTTCACACCTTCTAATCATTTCTCTTCGATAATGCCGACACAACTCAACCAAATGCCCTTTATTCTTTACCGCTCTGGTTGGGGATGTTATAAAGCTATATGATTTGAACCTATGTAAGAACGCATATAATCACTGTATCATCGCCGCGTGCACAAGCCAAGCCAAGCCATCTCGTTTGTGTTGTGTTTGAATGTTTCAGTCGCTAGGATCACATTACACGCCACGACAAAGTATTTTTACTGGCTATCCCGACGTTTCACGTACTGCTTTCATTTTTGTTCACTGGAGTTCATTACAAATTGTTATGTTTTGAATTGTTTCATTTCGAGTAGTAGCGAAAAAGATATTTGATTCAATCTAATATGAAAGAGAAGATACGTCGGACTCTTGAACGTTGGTTATCGTTACCTGTTCTTTCCTGTGCGTAGTCACCACACCTTTCATTGATGTGTCGGTGACGAATTAGACATACGTCCCCATTTTCCCGGAAATAACCCCCGGAATATAACTATGAGGGTTCCAGGCAATTTTATCAAAAATAATGCTGGTGAGTTAGTCGCTACAATGGTGCTAACCAAGGAGACACTGTCAGATGTCAACTTTAACATTGACAAAGACTCACAGTACTTCATAATCCTCAATCTACGTTGCCACCGTCACATCGAACAGAGTTGCTACATTATGCACCGAAAAAATAATCGGTGCTCGACCTGGACTCGGAGACTGCTACCCACTAATGTCTACTTCCAACGAGACGACTCGGGGGAATCACGATTCGGCAACGGCTGAGATCGACCTTGAGGACATTGAGGAACTCCCACCCTTAGTTTCCCCTGGTGTATTGAGTTCAGAGCAATGGGACGAGATCGTTAAAGGATGAGAGAGATGTTCACGGAGAAGGTTCGAGGACGCTGGGGTTGTAACGAACCCGGCCATGATTTATGTTATCCGGCTCCGGATGGTAGGCAACACATACAGCTGACTGCAAACCATATAGAGATTTGGGTTGACTAGTGGGTGAGTAAAGTATAATGCTATTCCAAGTGATGTGTCACATGCTGCGTATTCAGTGTCAAGGAGAAACGGGCTACCATGACCCACCGAATGTTGTTAAGATGTCCACCAACACGACATCCAACCTCAGCCCCTATTGCAGTCATGCCGATGACTGGGGAATGATCTCACGGAGTCAGGGGACAATGTCAATACTTGACATTGGCCCCGGGTATTACTATGGAGTCGGTTTGGAAAGGGTTGGGATGAAAGTTCTTCACAGTGCTAAGACAGCTTCGCTGATCGGAAAGCTGACAATATACCGGGAAATCACCCGTTTGGTACGAGACGGTGGTGCCTTTGGCAAGTTTCTACACAACCACCTCACGCCGCCAAGACTGGGAAGACTAGTTCAAGACAGTGCTGATTTAGCGAGGTAGGGATATCTCAATCATACGCTGGAAATACTCATGTCTGAGCTGTAGACTTATATACCCGCCTCAAATTCGGAGAAGAGCGACGGAGGTTTTAGAGACTTTCCCGATATTTTCACGTCACACCCGACGGAGCGGAAAAGGTCACACTACCCAGCTTATGACATTCTTGGCTTCGGCCTTCTTTTCCTGCCCCGGCGTTCATTGGTTAGATAGAGACGCGTCGCCTGAGATTACGTCATCACTGTACAACGTTTTAGTCAAGTTACCGCTGCACACCAACTTTGATGAGGTTGCATCAACATTTCGATATGGCTGGGTACTGTCATATAAGCTTGATACGGGATGGGACGGTGTTGTTTAGTGTCGTTGTGTAAGTTTAACTTAAGCTTAGGCGCACGAGTCTATTTCAACATTGTTGGATTTTGGGAATCTGATATGCGAGCAACAAGGAGCACGGACCATACGCCTATATTAGTAAGCAGTTACTAGGCGTATACATATAAGGACGATACATTTATTGTAGTCCTTATCCGTTGTAACGAGACTCACTTCGTATTCCAACAATCATAAATATCGCCCGTTCTCTATCAGAATTTCATTTTGTAATAAGCGAAGATAAGGCATCGGCCACCGCCGTGGCACTCCACGTTCGGAATTTCAGGCCCTCCGCCGGAGTAGTGCCAAGATGGCTTCAAATGGTCTATAAAACGCACCTTTGGCATCTCCTACAGTCCAACAATGACAGCGAATTTCATTTACCTCTGTGTCAAGCTCGTTGTACAAGAAGGTCAGCAAGTCGTTGCCCACTTCTATACTTCACGTAGAATCAACGCTGGTACAACACTATTCTGTGTCATCTTCGACTTAAACTTCCAATTACTGCTGCCCACCATCTATACCTGCTGGTATCCAAAATGTCATTTTTAAATGTCACCTGGAAATCGATCGGCTCTATCGGCAAAGGCCGGTCAACTCCAGGCTGCGAAGACTCTACTCAAGACCTTCCGTGGTGCATCCCCGTCTCCAACCTTACCAAAGGATTTTGATTCATCCAAACATATATCGTGTGAAATACCAACACCGCTAACATGCGAGACAGATGAGTCCATTACCCCACCACCACCACTATACGACGACAAGAGAAGCTCGGGAGAAATGTATGCCATTTGGCTTGCCAATCGGGACGCTGCGCACGAGTGATGAGAGGATGCACCTAATTCCGATTGACGACTTCTCAGTTGTATCTCAAGGGGAGGTATGAAGGACTCACCGGGAACCGTTGAAGAATTATCCTCAGGGTTATTCACAATTTTCAGGGGAGTATCTTCTTTCGTTCCATCTAGGAACTTGGCATGGTCATGATCTACATCCCATGACAACATATCAATTAATGGAACCAATAGTAGACTCAGTCACTCATGAGAAATTGTCGATAAATGATCCGCGGCGCCGTCAAGAGGCGGTAAGGATAGGTCTCAAGAATATAGCAGCAAGTCAGTGGTTGACCCAGAATTGAAAGTATGTCTATGTGCGACCACTCCGTCCAAATAAAAGGGAATTGACGCCTTCCGTCCCGTGTCACCGGCCCTATTGTCCGAATCATCCCTTGATTCTTCGGACCGGTGATTTTATCGATACGTCGTACCACAAACAAGGTGGAGATGATTCGATAAATTTCTGGAGTGGGTCATTCAAATCTTGCATTCTCTATAACTATATCAAGGTGTGTAACTAGGCCACTTGACCTTTTGTGGAACAGAATCACCAGGGACACTTTTAAACGTTCCCTACTCCAATATCGTTGAGAGATTACACTATGGCTCTCAGAATTTCAGTAAGCACCGCAATTGAGTGCGTTCAGTTGACTGGATTCCATTCCAATTGCCATGTTTGAATTATTTCAGTTAGAGGAGTAAGGAAACAATCATTTGAGTCGATCTAATATTAAGGAACTCTTCTACAAGATATGTCGGACTCTTGAACATTAATTGTCGTCACCTGTTCCTTCCTATGCGTAGTCGCCACACCTTTCACTGATGTGTCGGTAGCATTGACGAATTCGACTTATGTCTCCATTTTCTGGAAGAAAAAGCCCCGGAACATAACTATGAGGGTTCCAGGCCGTTTTATCAAAAATGATACTGATGAGTTAGTCACCGCAATCATGCTAGCCAAGGAGAAACCGCTAGATGTCACCTTTAACATTGGCGAGGACTCACAGTACCTCACAATCCTCAATCTGCTTTGCCATCGTCTCATCACAACGAACAGAGTTGCTGCATTATGCGCCGAAGAAATAATCGGGATTACTCTGATCCTGATAGCTGGATCTTCTGACCATGGTCTCGCGTGTCCCACGGTGTGCAGCTTCAATACCATCGCCATTCTCGTTTCTCTCCTTGTACATTGGGACGTGATCCGCGGCTCAATCAACGAAGCATCCATGATCGACTATGAAGGTCTAGTCCTCGCTGTCAATGCCTTCTGATGCATCGTCGCCACACCACTCACCGGTGCGTCCGTGTCGTCTAATTTTAACATGGCCTCAGTTTTGATTTAATATGGATGCCCAGGGGAAGGTCTTTCTTGATCAATTCCCCTTGATTTTCAACCCTCTCTCCACATTTCAACCACACCGGCAGGAGCAGTCCTATTGATCTTTTCTTAACTCGCTTTGTAACCGTAGTTTCAAGCCACATAGTAGTATGATCCAATTTAAGAGCGCATACAGCCACTATTTCCCTCGCAGAATGCTCTACAGCTCTTTCTCACACACATATTGAATATATTAAGTGCTAGTTTTGGCTAGAACCACATCGAATTCATTAATGACCATCCCATCATGTAGAATACCGCTACCAAATCTCGACGAAGCCCCGCCACCTCGGTTCCCCCGTCACTTACCTAGGATCACACGAAGGAAGTCATTGTATAATAACAAAGAACAGTAGGAATAATCACTAATCCGTGAGAACATTTCTGTCGTTCACGCGAATCTTATCTTCAAATTCCATTTTCAATCTCCAGGGTCGGTGATCTTATAGCCCAAAGCCTCGCAATAAACAAGGGCCTTCAACCCGTATTCAATATCGTGGTGGATGAAATAAACATAAACATGACATCCTCCAGGGGTCATATTCATTTTTCGACGTAGTAATCACTGTATTAAAAATTTGTCGCCTTGCCAACCTTCTTCAATGATAACAACGGTGCTGCTCTCCACTCACATCAACTTGGGTAGTTTCTTCGCTCGTGGAGCCCTTAATACATTATGTTCACTATCTTTTCTCTTCCTGTATTATTTATCATTTTGTGCATGACATTACCTCACCAGTCCATTTCTGATGCAAATGATTTGGAGACCACATTGACCAAGGGCGTTGGCTCTCAGAGGAATAATTGCGGTTGTACTGACTCCCTTCACCATTCTTGTTTGTCTTCTTACACATTAAGGGACAATGCGCATCTCATCAACGAACCAGTTGAGGCTTGAGTATCTTGGGAATTTAGTTTCCACCCCTCATTCCCTCCTTTGCACAGTGGCTACACCTTTCACTGGTATATTGAAAGCAAGCAAGGAAGAGGGTAATATCCTTCCTTTTTTCTTTTTTTTCAGCTCGCTTTGGAGGCATTAATAGTTGCATAAACCTACATCACTTGAGTCGGATTGAAAGCTCATACAATCACTTCTTATGCTCACTACAACTCTGAAATTCATTGCTGACGAGAATTGTATCAATGATACCTTTGGCTTTATAGGACTTTGTGTTTTTTGTCGAATAATTAAATATATTGTAAGACTATATATATATGTCTCATGGCAGCAAATATTCCTGGACGGTTTCTGAACCAGTCTGAGACCGGGTTCGACCATTGCCACTGTCTTTGAAAGGAATTTCTGTCGTTTTTGGTCTGATACCACCATACCGAAGTATAATTGTCGCCAAGAGTGATCCAAATGGTATTGCCAAGACATAATTCTGTTGTTATCCTGCTGAACCTGAGATTATTTGAGAGGCAGGACACTGTGATGCATTGCCGTGGCAAGCGTCGCATATTCCGCCCATTTTTTGACGACAACAGCCGATTATCATCTCGGAAGTATGTTAAGATTAAGGCTCCCTCGTCCATTCCTTGACTGACAAATTAGCCAAACGAGAAAATGAAGATCGATTGTGGTGACAGACGCAGGGCTGCAATGAATGGCCATCGTGTGGAAACGAAGAGGGATGGTTACAGCGACCCATATGGAGCTTACAGGGCACAGTAGAATTGGCAGCACCGAAGGGGGCAGAAAGATGAGCAAAGGGGAATGTATTAGCATAGCCAGCGTGGTGAATCTTTACGTACCGGAAGAGCTCTGCCTGCAATGGGTCAAACTGCGAGTGGGTCACAATGCTTGATCTACCTTGTCATCGTCGCTTTAAAGAGCAATGTCCACGCATCAATCGTGTGAGCCGGGGGGGAACCATTCCACTCAGACAGACAGACAAAGATAAGGCTCGCTGTCAGTGTCACCTGAGACGAGATTATATTCAGAATGAGTTAATACACACCCGGATGGATTCGTCACAATCAAGGATTTGGCGAGGGCGAATGAAAAAATCACGTTGCTTACCATTAATGCGACTAGGCCATCCCTGGCACCGGGTTTCTCCTCGGTGAAAGTTTGCAAAATTAAAACAGGAAGTGTGCGATCTCTCTGGACAAAGCCTGAGGCTGACAGCGGCAACTTGACGGCAGTAACCATTGGGTATCGCTTTGGACTGCATTTATATGGTACATGGTAATGTCAGACTGCATTTATATGGTACATGGCAATGTCACTTCTCGATATCAGAAAGCTGTTTTGCTTTCAACTCTGACGTTGAAAAATGCTATACTATGTGACAATCGACTGAACCATTATTATATGCTGTGTGAGCCTTCAGTGGAAGGTGTAAGAAGTAGTGACCTCATTACGGTGGAGCCTATAAGGTTCAAGGAAGGTGAGGGAACCTTATGGACGAAGGCAGGAATGAAATGCTGTGTATCCCGTGTAACTACAGCCATAACGCTGTACCTTCATGGAATTAACTCTCCGACTGGTGGCGGCATAAAAGCAAGGCACCCCCTTCTAGTGTAGGTGAGACTACTACCCACTAATGTCTATTTTCAAAGAGACGACTCTGGGGAATGATGATTCGGCAACGGCTGGGATCTACCTTGAAGACATTGAAGAGCTACCACCCTTAGTTTCCCCGGGTGTATTGACTGCAGAGAAACGGGACGAGATCGTTAAAGGGATGAGAGAAATATTCAGGGAGAAGCTTCAAGAACGATGGCGCTGTAACGAACCAGGCCATGATTTATGTTATCGGGGCCTCGATGATGAGCAGCACATACAGCTGTCTGCAAACCATATAGAAATTTGGGTTGACGAGTGGGTGAGTAAAGTATAATGCTATTTTCATGTGATCTGTGTTACATGCGGCAGATCTCAGTGTCAAGGAGAAACGGGCTATCATGACCCACCCAATGTTGTTAAGATATCCACCAACACGACATCCAACCTCAGCCCCTATTGCAGTCATACCGATGACTGGGGAATGATCTCGCGGAGTCAGGGGACAATGTCAAGTATTGACATTGGCCCCGGGTATTACTGTGGAGTCGGTTTGGAAAGGGTTGGGATGAAAGTCCTTCACAGTGCTAAGACAGCTTCACTGATCGCAAAGCTGACAATATACCGGGAAATCACCCGTTTGGTACGAGACGGTGGTGCCTTTGGCAAGTTTCTACACAAACATCTTACGCTGCCAAAACTGGGAAGACTAGTCCAAGACAGTGCTGATTTAGCGAGGTAGGGATACCTCAATCATTAAATACACTGGAAATACTCATATCTGAGTCGTAGACCTATATACCCGCCTCAAATTCGGAGAAAAGCGACGGAAGTTTTAAGGAGTTTCCCGATATTTTCACGTCACAGGTGGCGGAGCGGTAAAGGTCACACTACCGAGCTTCTGACATTCTTGGCTTCGGCCTTCTTTTTCTGCCCCGGCGTTTCTTCCTTCTTAGATGGAGAGCCACTTGCCATGTCAACTGCGATTACGTCATCACTTTACAACGTTTTAGTCAAGTCAGCGCTGCACACCAACTTGGCTGAGGTTACATCATCATTTATCATACACATCGCCCGTTCTCTATCAGAATTTCATTATGTCTCAGAATTTGATTGGCGCTTCCTCCTTTTCCGCCTTGTTCTTATCGTGGAAGCGATCTGCCACATGCGTCCACTATCTGTACAGGAGCTCACGGCGATCAGAGGTTTCTTTGAATTCTGGTTACAACCGTGCGTCGCAACATCACATCTTTTCATCTTTCCCACCAAAACCATAACAGAGAATATCAGGCACAACGACTTCACTTGTATAAATCTCCTATCCGGCTTCTCGTGTGTTGCATCCACCAAGATGCATGGTTTCGAGATATCGCTGGAGCTGTATTGAGGGTTTTATTGGACGACATAAACATGCATATAGCGTCATTGACACAACATATTGATTCGGAGGCGTCATGTTTACTTTATTGGAATATTTACTCCTTGCAAACCTTCTTCGACGACAGCACGCTGCTCATCGATCACATCAATGAGCTGAATGTTGTTTCTTCGCTCATTGGGTCCATCGTGAGGTACGCTCACTATATTTTACCTTCAGCACCCTCTTGCTTACATCCGCCTATGAACCTTTCCTACCAGTCTGATTCTGACGCACCCAATTCCAGATTGGGATCTCCTGTTGTCTGGCGAAGGAATAATCAAGTTGACTCTGAAGCTAATAGCTGGATCTTCCCAGTCCGAATCCGCGTGTATCACAGTGCGTAGCCTCGATTGCATCGCCATTCTTGCTTCTCTCCTTCGACATTGTGACATAATGCGTGGCTCGAGCAATGTCCAATGCATCAGTTACAGCCTTGAACGTTTAGATTTCACCACACGTTCTTTCCTTTGCATGGTCGCCACTCCTTCCACTCGTGTGTTGGTAGGGTATAAGTAGAACTCCATATCAATGTTGGAAAACATGGTTCCCCTGAAAGGTTTTGCACCATCAAATGGACACATTTGCTAATAATTTCTCTTCGATAATGCCGACACATCTCAATCACACCAGGAGGAGGCGAATAGCGTCGCCCTTTATTCAACTCACTTTGCACCCGGGGTTGCAGATCTTATAAGGCTATATGATTTGGGCCTATGTAAGGAGACATATAGCCACCTTGTATTATCATGTTTTAAATAAGGTCTTACTTAATGTCTGAAAAAATCCTCCCCTGTCCCCATTTTGATGCATGTCTCGTTCAGGCTCATCATATCTTTGCCAGTACTCAATCAACAAGATCCATGATCTTAAAACCCAGGGCCTTCACACCGTGCCAGGCAATTTGTTCGGTGAATTCCTTAAACTAATGCTCTTCCATTGAACACTTGAAAATCAAGCTGCCATATGTCGAACAAATATAAGAGCGCATACAGTCACTTTTCGTCGCCGCGGTGCGCTTTGCATGTTGCACGCGTTGATGCCATACATGCATTGAATACACTCGCGGCCACCACCAGCGGCTAGACTGATGTCCTATTTATCAATGGCAATTATTTCAAACAGGACACGAACTTGAGAGTTGTATGAAACTACATAATTTGATGCAATTTAAAGCGAGGATTTGAGGGTTGTATGAAGCTACATAATTTATCACAATTTAAAACAATAATAGTCACCTGTAATGATCGCTGCGAGATTCTCTAGACTGGTGTTGAATATAGCCCGAGGACTTTCCTTCACTGCAATCACATCGCAGTAGCAATGTCAATCGAATACCACCAGGACGTCTCAAGAAGGCGGTCCTACCGTTACCTTCGTGTCATCATCTGTTCGGGAGAACATGAAGCCCGGCGAAACCAATGGAAAACACCATGATCAAACACCCACACCTCACATTGTCGTGAGCGTTCACCTCGGGTAAGAGAAAGGTAGTTTGTCGTTGTGTCAGGGGGAATAACCTATCAATCAGAGCTGAAGAATACCCACACCGCCCCGCCGCGTGCAAAAGCCAAATCACAAGAAGTCTCGTTTGTGTTGTGTTTCAATGTTTCAGTCGCTAGCGTCACACTACACGGCACGACAATTTATTTCACTCGCTATCCCGACATTTCCCCTCCAATTGTCATGTTTGAATTATTTCATTTCGAGTAGTAGCAAAACAGTCATTTGATTCAATCTAATATTAATGCAATCGTCGACTAGATACATGGGACTTTTGAACGTTAGCTGTCGTCACCTCTTCCTTCCTATGCGTAGTCCTAGGCCGTTTTATCAAAAATAATGCTGGTGAGTTAGTCGTCATAATGGTGCTAGCCAAGGAGACACTTCCAGATGTCAGCTTGACCATTGGCAATGATTCACAGTACTTCATAATCCTTAATATACCTTGCCATCGTCACATTGAACAGAGTTGCTGCATTATGCGGCGAAGAAATAATCGGGGTCACTCTCACTGGAGGCATCCCAAGATTTTTGGAGTTGGAGAACCTTCCAAAAATCCTAATATTTGGCCAGATTCTCTAAGAATTCTTTGAATTAATAAATTATTTGAAAATTCTAAGTTTTAGTAAGATCTTCCAAGGTGGAAAATCATATCTGAAAACTTTAAATATTTGTATCAGGAAATCTGAGGAAACATCATTAGTCAGAGTTTCTTGATACAAATTTTTAAGATTTTCAGATATGATTTCCACTTTGGAAAATCCTACTAAAACTTAAAATTTTCAAACAATTTATCAGTTCAAAAAATTCTTGGAAAATTTGGCCAAATATTAGGAGTTTCAGAAAGTTTTCAAACTCCAAAAACCTTGGGGTGCCTCCAGTGTCTGACCCTGATAGCTGGATCTTTCCACCCTGGACTCGCGTGTACCGCTGTGAACTTGAAGGCAGCAACCGGTCGGCATTGCTCTGGACTGCATTTATAATTATACATAGGCAATGTCACTTCTAGATATCAGAAAAGCCATTTTGATTTCAACTCTGACGCTCAAGAATGCTAGAATACTATACTATGCAGTCTCAATTTTTGTTTGTCTCCTTGCAGATTAAGACATCAAGACACAATGCACAGCCCATCAACAAGTGTTTCAGCCTTGAGTGTCTTGAAAATTTAGTTTCCACCACTCTTTCTTTCTGTGGTGGCCACACGTTTCACTGGTGTAGCAGCAACATCTTCTTCGAACTCCATATCAGCCTTGGAAAGACGTTGTTTGACCTGGCAAACGTCCTGCTCCATAATGCAATACAATTTCTCCTTAGACAATGCTGACAGATTTGGAACAAGCTAACAGAGGAGCTAACAGGAGGATCTCATCGTTCCATTTTTTAACTAGCCTTGAAGGGCAAATAAAAGTTGAATAAACCTTTGTAGTTTGAGGCAATTTCAGAGCACGTACAATCACTTCTTATCCAAATTGCAGCTCTGCGCTGAGTCCGTGATGAAAACTGGATCGATGATACCTCTGAAGTTGTAGGATTCGTGGTTTGTGACTAAATATTGTAGGACTACATGTGTACATCTCACCAGGGATAATTATTCTTGGACCGTTTTTGAACCGAACAGAGAGGACTTGGTCAGGAATGTTTACACACCAATCCGAGACCAGATGTGGCCATTGCTACTGTCTTGAAGGGAATTCCTGTCATTTTTGGTCTGGCCCCAGGATACTGAAGTTTAATTGTCATCAAGAGTGATCCCAACTGCATTCTAAAGAAATATTTTTGTTGTTATTCCGCTGCACTGAAGATTATTCCAGAGTCACTACATTATGATGCATTACCTTGACATGCACTGTATCTTCTACCCATTTGGTGATGACGATAGCCATTGATGAGCTAGGAAGTTTGTATGGACCCCACAGACTTCTTAGTTCCTTGACTAACAATCATGAAACACCAGAAAATGAAGGATGGATTGGGGCGACAAACTGAGACCGATGAATGTCCATCATGTGGGAGAGAGAGGGACTGTTCCGGCCACCTTTGTGAAACTTAAAATGGAGTGGGCAGCAACGAAGGGGCAGGTGCGATGGCAGAAAGGACACATGTAAGCACATATTGGAAGAACTCCGCCTTTAATTGTTCAAGCGATAGGTGGGTCACAATCATTGGCCTGCGTTGTCATCGTAGCATCAAAGAATCAATTCCATTCAGCCATAATGATAAACTAGCTGTAAGTAAGTATTACGTGATATGGGATTATATATACAATTTGTCAATACAAATTCGGGTGGGTACGACACGCCATAATCGAAATAGTTCGAAGTCAGACCCTTATGTACCTCAATAAAATCTACAATGAGAACTTTGGTCATCTGTCACTATTTTCTTTTGGCTCAGACGTTGCACAAAGTTCAATCCGATTGATATGTCAAGGGTGACGCATGAAACGACGTTGCTTACCATCAACCATCAACCCGACTAGACCATCACTTGCCCTGGGTTTCTCCTCGTTGAAGGTATTGATAAAATTAAACAGCCAGCCCGCACTCTCGCAAGAAAGACGAGATTATATTTAGAATGTGTTAATACACACCCGGATGGATTCGTCACAACCAAGGATATGGCGAGGGCGAATGAAAAAATCACGTTGCTTACCATTAATGGGACTAGGTCATCACTGGCCCCGGGTCTCTCCTCGGTGAAAGTTTGCAAAATTAAAAACGGGAAGTGTGCAATCTCTCTGGACAAAGCCTGAGGCTGACAGCGGCAACTTGAAGGCAGCAACCATTGGGTATCGCTTTGGACTGCATTTATAAGGTACATGGCAATGTCACTTCTCGATCTCAGAAAAGCGGTTTTCCTTTCAACTCTGACGCTGAGAAATGCTATACTATGAGATCACAATCGACTGAACCATTATTATATGCTGTGTGAGCCTTCAGTGGAAGGTGTAAGAAGTAGTGACCTCATTACGGTGGAGCCTATAAGGTTCAAGGAAGGTGAGGGAACCTTGTGGACGAAGGCAGGAATGAAATGCTGTGTATCCCGTGTAAGTACAGCCATAACGCTGTACCTTCATGGAATTAGCTCTCCGACTGGTGGCGGCACAAAGGCAAGGCACCCCCTTCTAGTGTAGGTGGGACTGCTACCCACTAATGTCTACTTTCAACGAGACGACTCTGGGGAATGATGATTCGGCAACGGCTGGGATCTACCTTGAAGACATTGAAGAGCTACCACCCTTAGTGTCCCCTGGTGTATTGAGTTCAGAGCAACGGGACGAGATCGTTAAAGGGATGAGAGAGGTATTCAGGGAGAAGCTTCGAAAGCGATGGGGTTGTAACGACCCCGGCCATGATTTATGTTATCGGGATGGTAGGCAACACATACAGCTGTCTGCAAACCATATAGAGATTTGGGTTGACGAGTGGGTGAGTAAAGTATAATGCTATTTCCATGTGATATGTGTCACATGCTGCGTATTCAGTGTCAAGGAGAAACGGGCTACCATGACCCACCGAATGTTGTTAAGATATCCACCAACACGACATCCAACCTCAGCCCCTATTCCAGTCATGCCGATGACTGGGGAATGACCTCGCGGAGTCAGGGGACAATGTCAAGTATTGACATTGGCCCCGGGTATTACTGTGGAGTCGGTTTGGAAAGGGTTGGGATGAAAGTCCTTCACAGTGCTAAGACAGCTTCGCTGATCGCAAAGCTGACAATATACTGGGAAATTACCCGTTTGCTACAAGACGATGGTGCCTTTGGCGAGTTTCTACGCAAGCATTTTAAGCTGCCAAAACTGGGAAGACTAGTTCAGGATAGTGCTGATTTAACGAGGTAGGGATACCTCAATCATTGAATAGACTGGAAATACTCATATCTGATCTGAGTCGTAGACCTATATACCCGCCTCAAATTCGGAGAAGAGCGAGGGAAGTTTTAAAGAATTTCCCGATATTTCCACACAGCCGCAACGGTCACACTCAGCTTATGACATTCTTGGCTTCGACCTTCTCTTACTGCCCCGGCGTCCATTGGTTAGATAGAGACGCGTCACATACGATTACGTCATCACTATACAACGTTCTAGTCAAGTCACCACTGCACACCAACTTGGATGAGGTTGCATCAACATTTATCATACAATTCGCCCGTCCTCTATCAGAATCTCATTATGTTTCATTTGATCCGCACCATCCGCCCTTATCCCTTTTCCGCCTTACGTATATCGTGGAAGCGATCTGCCACATGCGTCCACTATCTGTAAAGGAGCTCACGGCGATCAGAGGTTACATCGAATTCTGGTTACAACCGTGCGTCGTGCCATCACACCATTTAATCCTTCCCACCAAAACCATAACAGAGAATATCAGACACAACGACCTAACCTTTATGAATATCCTATAAAGCTTCTCGTGTGTTGCATGCACCAAGATGCATGGTTTCGAGATATCGCTGGAGCTGTAATGCCGGTTTTATTGGATAACATAAACATGCATATAGCGTCATTGACACTTCCTCTTGATTTCGACACGCAATACTCACTGTATAAGAGTATTGACTCCTTGGAAACCTTCTTCGACGACAGCACGCTTCTCACCGATCACATCAACCAGCTGAAAGTGCTTTCTTCGCTCATTGGGCCCATCGTACGGTACGTTCACTATATTTTATCTTCCAGCACCGTCTTACATCCGCCCGTACAATTTTCCTACCAGTCTCATTCTGACGTACCCAGGTTGGGTTATCCTAATGACTGGCGAAAAAATAATCGACTTGACTCTGAAGCTGATAGCTGCATCTTCCGAGCCCGAATCTGCGTTGACCACAGTGCGCAGCCTCGATACCATCGCCATGCTCGTTTCTCTTCTTCCACGTTGTGAGATTATGCGCGGCACGACCAACGGCAAATCCTTCAATTACCGGTTGGAAAATTTAGATTTCACCGCGCGTTCCTTCCTTTGCGTGGTCGCCACACCTTCCACTTGTGTGTCAGTACGGTCAAATTAGACCCCCCTATCAGTGTTGAAGGCACATGGTTGCCTTGACAAAGGTCTTACACCACCGATTGGACACACTTTCTAATCATTTCTCTTCGATGATGCCGACACATCTCAACCAAACCAGTATTGCAGCCGGGGTTGCAGATGTTTTAAATCTATATGGTTTGAATCTATGTAAGAACTATATAGTCAGTTTTCATTATCGCCTCGAGCTCCTCAGTTGTCCCCATAAATGTGTTGAATACATTTGCACTAGCGGTGATTAGACTAACATCCACATTTTAAAGTAAGGTATCACTGGAGGTCTGAAAAAGGTCTCCCCACCCCCAATTCGATGCATGTCTCGTTCAGGCTCATCATACCTTCAGAGTAATGTTCAATCGACAAGATCCATAATCTTCCCACCAAGGGCCTCCACAATGTGCTGGGCAAATTCCTTAAACTAATTTTCTTGCATTGAAAACTTGATGATAAATCTGCCATAGGCCGAGCAAATATAAGAGCGCATACAGTCACGTTTCGCCGCCGCAGCGCGCTCTGCATGATGCACGCGTTGATGCCATACATGCATCGAATACACTCGCGGCCACCACCAGCGGCTAGACTGATATCCAATTTATCAATGACAATCATTTCAAACAGGACGCGAACTTGAGAGTTATATGAAGGTACATAATTTGATACAATTTAAAAGCGAAGATAATCACTTGTAATAGTCGCTGCGAGGTTCTCTACACTGGTGTTGAATATACTCCAATGACAACTCTCTGAAATCACATCGCATATACTAGCAGTAACAATGTGAATGGAATACCATTACAGGGTCTCAAAGAAGGCGGTCCCACCATTCTTCTCGTGTCCTTTGTGTGGGAGAACAGGAAGCCGGGGCCAAACCAATGGACAACACCATGATCAAGATACCGACATTTCTTCACATGTTGTGAGCTTTCACCTTGTATAAGAGTAAGGTAGCTCGTGGCCATGTCAGGCGGAATCCCATATCAACGACGAGCTGAAGAATGCCCACGACCCGCCGCGTGGAGCAGTCATTCCCCGAGATTTCCTGGTTTATGGTCTGTTTCAATGTGTGAGTCGTTAGCGTCAAACTACACGCCACGACAATTTATTTTACTCCCTATCCCGACAGTTCCCCTGCTGCTTCCATGTCAGTTGACTGGAATTCATTCCACTAATTGTCATGTTTGAATTATGTCATTGCGAGTAGTAGCGAAAAATTCATTTCATTGAATCTAAGATTAAAGGACGATTCGACTAGATCCGTGGGTCTCTTGAACGTTAGTTGTCGTCCCCTTTCCGCCACAATCGAAGATATTCCAAGTTCGACCCGTATGTACGTCAATAAAATCTACCCTGAAAACTCTGGTCTTACTTTACTCTTTGTCTTGTTCAGATATTCTACAAAATTCAAGCCGTTTGAAGTGGCAAGGGTGCCTGAATAAACCGCATTGCTTAAGGTAGGCAGGGCACGATCTGGTCTTCATCACATGTTGTGACTTTTTTTTTTTTTCTTTTTTAATACATTTATATACCGCATCACATAACGAAGATACATAGCGGTTGGGGAGAGAACTACCCTAACAGTCGGTGGAGAAAAGGTGGGATGTGAATGCAGCGGGTTGGGATACGTGGGAGGGTCTAATGCAGGGCGGGGGTGATTAGGTCTTCCTGAAAGTGTCTGAGGTGGCAATGAACTCGGCTAGGGCTTGAAGGCCCTTGTGTGTGCCCAGGATGATGGGGAGTGACAAGTCTTGAGAGGCAGCCTGGAGGAGATGGCAGTGCTCCTTGTAAAGGGGGCACTCGGAAAGGATGTGGAGGTGAGATTGCATGTCAGTTTCACCACAGGGGCAGGTGGTGGGGTGGTGGGGAGGTTGGGGAGGAAGCGGTGGTAGTAGGTGCCGAGGAATCCGTGGCCAGTGATGGTTTGGATGATGCATGTGTGGACATGGCGGGGGCCCCTGTATTCTTTGTGGAACTTGGCCAGTTTGAGGGCAGGGGGTTTGTGGAGTCCAATATCAGTGAGGTTGGTGTGGGGTAGGTGGAGCCAATCCTGGGGGGGTGCAGGTTGACGGCTTCCTTTGCAAGGGAGTGTGATGTATTAGCCTTATTTTAATACTATTTTCCGAAAAAGGAGTCCAATGCTCTATCAAAATGTGCAAATACTCAATTCACTGCAAGGTAAAATAATTTAAGTATTTGATATTAATCAGTGGCAGCCTAAATAGACTTAGAACCCCTCAAGTGAAGAGTTTACTTGAATATATGCACCCTACTTCACAAAGAAGGTTTTCAGAGCTGCTTGTGCAAGCTTGTTCTTTTTCTGTAAAAACACTACTAAAATATGAATAACAATTCACTGATTCCGAAACTAGATTCGACTTCAATTCTAACTAGTTTATATATATTTTATACTATTTATCAAACAGTAAAAATATTTATAAACAGGTCAAAAGATTAAATATAGAATAAAACACTATTTGGCTAATATATGCTTTATTTACACTAACCTACAAGGTCTACTGTGATACTAACTTATCAGGATCTCAATGTAGTCTTAAGGATTCTGCAAGAATATTCTCAGTATTTGTTTATGTGAATATGCTTTACTGATTCACAATAAATGAGCAATGGAACAGGGATTATTTGCAATATAATAATCAGTCAAATTACTCAACTAGAGGTGACTGAAGTCTTAGAGTACAAATAACAATGTAGAGGGATTATTTGCAATGTAATAAACAGTCAAATTACTCAATTAGAGGTGACTGAAGTCTTAGACTACAAATAACAATGTAAAGAAAACTAATAATCAATACTCAATTAAGAGGTGACTATAGTATAAAGAATTAATACCAGAAGCTCAACAAGAGGTGGCAGGGAATCCTGATTGGTCAGGAGAGTGACCAGGGGGTAGGACTATTGTCAGAAGCTCAACAAGAGGTGACAAAGGAATCCTGAGACAGCTTAGGTCAGCAGCTCAACTAGAGGTGACTAAGTGTATGTATGTATTTGTCCAACAGCCCAACATAGGGGTGGAATAAACTGCTTGCTGCAGTGGCACACTGATGTGGCTGATAAAGTGTAGTAAAGATGATATTTTTTAAGGCTGGAGCTGAGCTCATATACATTTTGGTCTGAGACATTTAGAAGATTCTAGAAGATTGAATGATGTCATTCTGGAAGGAATGATGTCATTTGGAATTTTCTAGAATTTTCTAGAGCATTGTGGAAGGTTCTAACTACTTCTAAGACACTATAGAATATTCTTGGCATAATAGAACTTTCTGGAATCTTATAGAATATTCTACAATATTCTATCTATTATTAGTACCTACTATCTACTATTCCTTTGGAAGCCACTGGAATATTCCAGGGAATTTCCGGTTTTTGCTGTAGTAGCATATATGATAACATAATGCTCTCACGCCTGTGCGTGCACATGACACTTCGTGTCTTGTGACTATCACACGTTGTGACCGTCCCGCGCCTCTGTGACTGTCCCGCGCCTCTGTGACTGTCCCGTGCCTATGTGACTGTCCCGTGCCTCTGTGACCGTCCCGCGCCTCTGTGACCATCCCGCGCCTCTGTGACCATCCCGTGCCTCTGTGACCGTCCCACACCCTTGTGACAACTGTCACTTGTTGTGACGAGTTTCCCGCGCGCCGTATAATAAACACAGGTCGCTGGCTTTATATTATTATATTTATTATATTTATTTTTAGTTAGTTATAAATATAATATTTTATTATAATAATATAAATATATATATTGCCTTGATTATGCACGATTATTTCACATCGTGTTTTGTCAGCGTCGGAGTTTGAAATATCATGTGAATATCACATGATTACTCGCGTGTTGTGAATAAGCGCTGAGTCACCGACATATTAATTAAAAAGAATAAAAAGTAGAAATTCAATAACTTACTCAATTTATAGGATAGAAATACAAAATAAATTGTATAAATTCAAGATAAATCAAGCAAATATTGTACAATTTTATCGTCGCAATATAATTACATTTAAATATACGTTTTCGCAATTTGTTAGGGGAAATTGGTTAAAAATCTGGAAAAACTTAGAAATACATAATAGGGAGTTGTTACGACCCTTTCCTGGATGTTTCAATATCCGACTTCCGATCTCTGACTACAGAACATCATAGTTACCGTATCATCCACGTTCTTCCCTTGTTCCGCATTTGGTAATTTGTCCGTTGACAAGTATTCACTTGTTTGTTTGTTGTATTCCCATTTCAGAATATTGTCTCCCTAATATGTCTTATTGTACTTCCGTTTTAAGAACACTTCCGTTTCTGTCTTATTATGGTCTTAGTTTGTAGTACAATAACGAGTAGACTTATATTAGTTTCCGCGAATTTGTACTTTACCTCAGATCTGATATCAACTTAGTTTCTTATTCCTCCTCCCGTCTTTCTGTACGCTCGATATTCGGAACTCTTCGGAACTCTGAATATCCATATCTTCCGTTGTAAGCTTTACTTCTGAAATTAAGGACATTGAGCATTTGTGTAGAGGCGCAGCACATAAGCTGAAGCCGACATCCTGACCCTATCCACGAGTTCCCGACTTTCCGGTGACTTTCTGATAGTTCCGGAATAAGTTCCCGACAAGGCACTTAACAGTATATCAGATCTCAACTCTGCGACTCGCTCATCATGGGTCCCAAACACAAAGCTGCCGAAGGACCATCCCAACTTCAATCCCAATTGCACCTTTACACCACTCAACCTGAAACCCCAATTCAGCCGACAACATCAGCTTCAGTCGAAGAAGTTACCGAGGAGGTTACCGAGGTAACAAAGGATCCCAATATTCCCCACACTTCCAACAACGAAGCAGAAGATTAGCCGGAGACATCGAAAAAGAAATCTTCCGACGAACCGACTGAAATGTTGTTTATCTACTCCATTGTGAAATTCGCTGACTACTTGAAATCTGCTGAGGATAGTAAAGAATCATCCCGCACCGAGTCAAAGAACCCAAACCATTTACCGGCAAGGATCTGAAAAAATTGAAGAATTTCCTTCTCCAATGCCATTTCAGTTTCCGTGATCGACCCTCTGCATTTAAATCCGACAGTCAAAAAGTCAATTTCGCGCTCTCTTATCTCAAGGATACCGCTCAAGATTGGTTCGAACCCGGACTATCTGGAATATCTGACGAGACACCCGTATGGCTCGACGACTGGGACACTTTTGTAGAAGAACTGGAAACTAATTTCAGACCTTACGATCAATCCGGTGAAGTGGAAAATGAATTAATGACGCTCAAGATGAAGGATAATCAATGAGTTTCTGATTACCTCGTCAAGTTCAATACCCTCGCCACATGATGTGGATGGGACGATTCCGCCCTCAGACACCATTTCTATATGGGACTTCCGTCACGCCTTAAAGACGAGATCTGCAAAGATGGAAAGCCAAAAACTCTCCAACTCATGCGGATTAAAGCTCAGACATCCGATGCCTGTCATTGGGAACGAAAAGCCGAGGTCTCTCGAGAGAACCTGATGGAACGTTCTCAGAATAACAAGGCGTCGACTAGCAAGTCTTCCGGCAACAACTCAGGCAATAACACTGGCAGCTCTGGCACAAATACTGGCAAATCAAATTCCGACTGGAAAAAAGACAAGAAATCCAACAAGGAAAAACAGTCAACTTCTGACAAACCCGACATTTCTCATTTGTTGGGCACCGACGGTAAACTCACACCAAAGGAAAAACAACGACGTATGGACAATGACCTCTGCCTTTTCTGCGGGAAAGGCGGACACAAGGTTTCCAACTGTACCGTTAAATCTAACTCTTCCAAGGCTTGCGCAGCAACTTCCACTATGACTACAACGTCTAAGAAAAAACCCGCCACAGAGTCGAAAAAAGAGTAAGCAACCCTCCGGAATCTGCACGGACAGAGGGTTGCGTTGACTCTCTCTGTGTTTCCGAAGTTATCCGTCTCAACACATCCACTCTCTCTAATCCCGATTCATTATTTGTAAAACTCGTCTCTGACTTTCTTGGAAATTTAGTGTTCCGAGCTCTAATAGATTCCGGCTCCACACACTGTTTTGTAGATACCACCTTTGCCTTGAAACATAATCTGAAACTCCATTCTGTTCCTGCAATTTCCTTGCATCTGTTTGATGGCACTAGCAATACGGCAATTTCCCAAGCCTGCGACATGTCTATCCGGTTCCCTTGTGGAATGTCCCAGACGGTTACTTTTTTCGTAACACAGTTGGACTCTAGCTGTTCAGTAGTTCTTGGATACAACTGGCTCACCCAATATAATCCGTTGATTGACTGGGTATTGGGCAGTATTAATTTCTGAATTCCCGACACTTCGGTTCCTTCTGCAGCGTCTCTTCTGGCCAACGCCTTTTCGGCATCTACGGCACCTCCGGCTTTTACCGAAACCTCCGTGCCTCCAAAAATCTCTCTCATCAATGCTTCGGCATTTGTTAGGGCAAGTAAACTGGATGGTTTGCAGTGTTTTTCGATCAGCTTAAAAGTTGATGAAGCATCTGGACGTTTTGCGACTCCAGAATTATCCGAGCTAAAAGCCGACCTGGAAGGAGTTCCCGAAAAATACCATGATTTCGCAGACATTTTCAGTAAGCAAAAAGCTGACAGGCTTGCACCACATAGGCCCTATGACTTAAAAATCGATATTGAGCCCGATTCAAACCCTCCGTTAGGACCTATTTACCCATTATCCCAATCGGAACTTTCGTCTATTCGGGAGTTCCTGGATGAACATCTGTTAATAGGTTTTATCCGTCCCTCAAAGTCTCCATATGGAGCACCCGTCCTTTTCGTCTGAAAGAAGGATGGCTCCCTTCGACTCTGTGTCGATTTCAGAGGATTAAATTCCATCACACAGAAAGATAAGTATCCACTTCCACTCGTTACCAATTTACTCGATGCCCCATGGAAAGCTCAGATCTACACCAAAATAGACCTCAAACACGCCTATCATTTGGTCCTAATTGCTGAGGGCGATGAATGGAAAACTGCTTTTCGAACTCGCTATGGATCCTTTGAATGGTTGGTTATGCTGTTCGGCCTTACCAACGCCCCTTCCGCTTTTCAATGTTTTGTTAATGATATATTTTCCGACATGCTTGACGTATGTGTTATAGTCTATTTGGACGACATTTTGGTATTTTCCGAAGATCCCACTCTCCACGATGAATAGGTCCATGAAGTCTTCCGAAGACTCCATAAAAACGGTCTTTTCGCCAACGGTAAAAAATGCTACTTTGACATGGATTCTATTGAATACTTAGGTTTCATTATCAGACCTGATGGTCTTCATATGGATGAAACCAAGGTTCAAGTTGTCCGCGATTGGCCCGAACCACGGAAAGTCAAGGATATTCAGTCATTTTTAGGTTTCGCCAACTTTTACCATCGTTTTATTCGGAACTACTCGGATATTACAGTACCGCTCACTTGTCTTACCCGTAAAACTCAACCATGGGTCTTTGACGACAAATGCCACTCCGCTTTCCAGACTTTAAAAAATGCTTTCACTTCTGCCCCGATTCTTTCCCATTGGAAACCTGATGTTCTGATTATTGTGGAAACTGATGCTTCTGATTATGCAATTGCCATGATTCTTTCCATTCAAGATTCCGACGGTGAAATTCATCCGGTCGCATTCCTTTCTCGGACACTTTCAGTATCCGAACTCAACTACGACGTTCATGACAAGGAACTTTTGGCAATTTTTGAAGCTTTCAAACATTGGCGCCATTATCTCGAAGGTTCCGCAACTCCCGTTGACGTTGTTACCAATCACAAAAATCTTGACTATTTTTCTACCACTAAACGTTTAACCCGCCAGCAGGCCCGCTGGTCCGAATTCCTTTCTGCTTTCAACATGATTATCCGTTTCTGACCCGGACGTCTTGGTGGAAAACCAGATGCCATGACTCGACGATGGGACGTCTATCCTAAAGAGGGGGAAAGTAACTATGCCGTTGTTAATCTGCATAACTTAAAACTGGTTTTTACAATGCAGCAACATTCCGCATCTATCCGAGCAACTTCCCTCTACTATCCAATTATGTGTAGCGTCATGAGTATGGACATTGAGCAATTACATCAAGATATCCTTTCTGCACTCATTTCTGATCCGGCTCTCAAGCCACACCTAGAAGTTCCTGACAATCCGGACCAACCCTGATGGTCACAAGACACTCAAGGTTTTATCCGTCTCGATGGACGTATCTACGTTCCAGATTCCAACAATCTCCGACTCCATGTACTTCAGTATAAACACGATCATCCAATCTCCAGACATTATGGCATTAACAATACTCTTGGTTTAATCCGTAGAGAATACACTTGGCCCAACCTCCGAGATTTCGTAACCCAGTTCTGTAAGTCATGCACCACCTGCTTACGCTCCAAAACCCAGAGGCATAAGCCATATGGCCTTCTCAAGCAACTCCCGATACCAGAAAAACCCTGGAACTCAATTTCCATGGATTTTATCGAACAACTCCTGACTTCCGAAGGTTTTACATCCATTCTAGTTGTTGTGGATCGATTCTCGAAACAAGGCATTTTCATACCCACTCATGATACAATCACGTCCTTACAATTAGCAGAACTTTTCATTATTCATGTATTTTCCAAACACGGAGTTCCATCTCACGTAACTTCTGATCGAGGCTCCAAGTTCGTCTCCCATTTCTTCCAGGCCCTCGGAAAAGCCCTCAACATGAAACTACACTTCACCTCGGGATATCACCTGGAAGGTGATGGACAAATGGAATGTGTAAATCAAACATTGGAATAATACCTCCACATCTATTGCAATTATCAACAGGACAACTGGAAATCCCTTCTCCCGATCGTGGAATTCGCCTACAATAACTCTCTGAATGCAACTACCGGCGTATCTCCTTTCTTCACCAACAACGGCTATAATCTGAATCTCACTGTACATCCCGAATGAGATTTAGCTTCTGTCCGTGCTCAAGAATTTATTACCGACCTCCATGAATTACATCAAGAACTTCAGAAAGCTATTTCTTTCGCACAGGAATATTATCAACATTCCGCAGACAAAAACAGGATCCTGCCTCCTAATTTTAAAATTGGTGATCAGGTTTTTGTAAAAGCTCAATTCTTCCGTACTACCTGACCTTCTAAAAAACTCGCTGAGAAATTCTTAGGCCCCTTTGAAATTATAGCACAAGCCAGTTCTCTCTCATGGACTCTCCGACTTCCCGATAGTATGCGAGCAGTTCATCCCGTTTTCCACGTTTCCATGTTAGAACCCTGTGTTCCTAACAACATCCCGGAACGTATTCAACCTCTGTCCCCTCCGGTCATCATTGACGGAAAACCTGAATTTGAAGTTTCCGAAATTTTGGATTCTAAAATTGACAATCGCCGACGTACTTGTAAATTGCTCTATTTAGTCAAATGGGCAGGTTATGAAGGTACCGATGAGGAAACTTCATGGACATTGGCCACGGAACTCGGACACGCTATGGAAATTGTCACTGATTTCCACACGGCTTATCCAAGCAAACCCGGACCTTTATCATCACTCTGACTCTTCCGTTTTTCTTCTGTTCAGTTTCCGACACTTCCACTATCACACTCATTTTTGAAATCATACAAGTCAAATTTATTTTCATCTATTTTAAAGTCTCTGACACCCCAAATCCTCCTTCCATTTCTACTCCCGTATCATCTGCAATCTCCGCACTCTCCACCATATCCTGTACCTCTTCATCTTCACTTTCCAGCCTTTTCCCTGACTCCCACCTCTTTTCGACACATTCTGCCAATGGATCGTTAGGCTGTTCCCTTGCCTTATTGGAAAATCTTTTGGAAACTGCGATAATACTAATGCTAACCATTACCTTCTCCAGGAATTTGTTTTGCCTCCGGAAATTTTGGACCAACGAACGGAAACCTTTTTCCTGGATCTCATTATGGCGATCTAGAGTATCCCACATTTTCATAACTTCTGTCCCGATAAAGACTAACGCGTCAATGGTGTCCTTGAGGAGCTCCATGCCTGTACTATCCGTTTTCAGTACCTCAGTTTCTGCAGTTTTGGCCGCTCCTGAACCTTCTGCGTCGTTAGTCCCCTGAGGCTTCTCACCTTTCAGAACCCTCTTCGAGGCGAGAGTGCACGGAAGTTTGAGAACCACTGTAAGGGCAACTCTAAGAGTGGATATCACACTAGTAGAGGAAATCCAAAGGTATATATAAATGACTAAATACAAGATAACTATCTACTCACCTAGTAGAGGAAATCCAAAGAGAAAAGCCTAAGGAAACTCTACCAGGTGTGACACGTCAGCTATACAGCACGCAGTGTATTTTCCCACGCCTTAAGCGCCCTCTTACATCAGTTCAATGTACCCTATAAAGAATAAGATGTCCTGTTATGGGGAGGTAATAAAATGGAATAGACAATCAGGCATAGTCTGGGGGGTACTAATCTGGGGAAAATAAAGTGTGCATGATTTGTCCCCTTACAACTGCACAGGGATAGCAAGTTCCACCCCATTTTACCCTCTGCTTTCAACACGTCATACTCTGTATGGAGCATCGATAACACGGATTTTCATGGACCACTTCCATCCGTTCCGGAGCCTTGACCTTTGGCTTCTGTTTTGGAAGTTAGTCAATTAACGGCCTTTTGTAGATGCACTTACTTTAGGACTCGAAGGCCCAGCTTCTCCCTCTACCTCCACTGACACGGCCTTTTGCTGTATCCAATAGTTATCGGTTAGAACCATGGAAAATTATGGACGGCACTTACCTTTCCTTCCCTTATCTCCTCATGTTTTTTCGCCGCCTCTGACTCCCGCTGTAACTTCTCCACCTCTTCCTTCTGTTTCTGAACCTGCGCCGTTTCCCGGATCCATGCCTCTTTCTCCGCCTTCGCCTGCTCCAACTCCTGTTTTTCCACCTCTTCCGCATCTTTCAACTCCTGCATCAACACCTTCTCCTCCTCCTCTTGTCGTCGCTTCAACTCCTCCATCCTTTGTCGTTTTTGTTGAAGTTCTGTGACCTTCGACATTTTCTGTAGAACGGCAATTTCGGTATCTGAATCTTCCGGGGTAGTGATAAACAGAGGCCGACGAATTGACATACAAGTTGTGGATAAAGAAACAAAAACGTTAATTCAAATATTTGGAGCTTTTTATACTCAGAACATCAGCCGAAACTCTCACCTCCAGAATTGCGTAAATTTCACGACACATAATAATCAACCGTCGCTTCAATCACTCAGTACCTAATCGCCTCTATGGGATTTCAGCCTAACAGGGGGGTACTGTTACGACCCGTTCCCAGATGTTTCAATATCTGACTTCCGATCTCCGACTACGGAACATCATAGTTACCGTATCATCCACGTTCTTCCCTTGTTCCGCATTTGGTAATTTGTCCGTTGACAAGTATTCACTTGTTTGTTTGTTGTATTCCCATTTCAGAATATTGTCTCCCTAATATGTCTTATTGTACTTCCATTTTAAGAACACTTCCGTTTCCGTCTTATTATGGTCTTAGTTTGTAGTACAATAACGAGTAGACTTATATTAGTTTCTGCGAATTTGTACTTTACCTCAGATCTGATATCGACTTAGTTTCTTATTCCTCCTCCCGTCTTTCTGTATGCTCAATATTCAGAACTCTTCGGAACTCTGAATATCCATATCTTCCATTGTAAGCTTTACTTCTGAAATTAAGGACATTGAGCGTTTGCGTAGAGGCACAGCACATAAGCTGAAGCCGACATCCTGACCCTCTCCATGAGTTCCCGACTTTCCGGTGACTTTCCAATAGTTCCGGAATAAGTTCCCGACACGGCACTTAACAGGAGTCAGCCTCCTCATTGCCTTGGAAGCCATTGTGGCCTGGGACCCAGGAGAGGGAGACATCATGGGAGGGGTTGGTTAGGAAATTGTCAATATGCTTTCGAAAGATGATGGAGGTGCACTGGCTGGAGTGGTCTGAAACGTCATCAATGGATTTTAGTGCAGTTTGGTTGTCAGAGAGGAAGAGGAGGAGGTGGTGCTTAGTGTCAGGTATGTCGGCAAGGAGTGTTGTCAGTGCAGCACTGGTGCTTGCCCCAGGGAAAACATCTTGGTGTCATAGATGCCTGCACGCTTGCCAAGGCTGAAGTGCCCTCTGTGGATGGAGGAGCCAAGGTGGTGGATGGAGTAGCCGGCACCTGTGTGGCGGCGGTTACCTTGACCCTTGTGACAGGAGCCATCAGTGTAGATGACAAGGGTCGATGGGTCCTGGTGGGCAGTGTGATATCAACAGTACCAGCTCAAAGCTTATCTAATCATCCTAAGGACAAAAATAGCCTTAGTCTGATATCTAACTGCAAGCACCTATACTTGCAGCATCTTGAACTCTTTCTCTTGAACTTAGCTAATTCATCTAAGTTCCCTCAGCTTCCCAGAAAACCTTTAGGCTTACTAATCACCTAAGTAAATCTAAATTCTCATTACTGAAATCCCTGCCCGTTTAGGTTATTCAAGAGCCCATTTTAACAGCACAGTTAATCAATCTTTAAACGAACACTTGGATATTCGACTCTCAGACAATCTCTCTATTTATAAATTATTTAACAGCTTGTTAAATCTTTATAAATAGTAAACTAAAGGCTACAAGAAAGCGAAGGCTTACGACAAGTTTCTGCCAACCTAACATTCAGCTCCCAAACCTTTATTCTCAAGGAGAACTTAACTTTCGTAGAGCACGTCACTACAAGTTCATCTGAATTTGTCAAGAGACCAAACAAATATTGACTTTAGTTGTTTAAGCTTAATAGCACAGCTAATTAATCTATCAGTATTTAAATTACTGGACCTTTATTTGTTTATTTCTTGAATCCCTTGCCATGTCAACGCTTGTTAATTATTTGAGAGAGTAAATAGCCGGATACCTTACAGGTTCGAGGGTGGCGATACGCATGGTTCTGGGGTTCGATGTTAAAAAAATCAAGACCAAGAGGCGTCTCCTCTTTATACCCTTCTCTACTGTGTTGGTGTCACAACTCCTGATATGGTCAACCCTGCAGCATATGTGGCGTCCTTTGTTCTTCAACACTCCTCCTCACCACAGTACTCCACCTCAAGAACGGGTGTCGACCACGGGTGTTTGATAACATGTAGATGTCATCATAGGAAGAATGGTGGGCACTGTTATCTGCATAGTGTGTGCGTGACGAGTGCGCTGACAGACACGATGAGGGACACAAAGTCAACTGCAGCATTTGGTCACAATAGTGAGCGTGTAGGGAGGAGAGAAATAGAAACAGGCCGTGGCTAAGCATTCACCACCCACAACGTCAGTGAGATAGTGATGTGTGTGGTACATCATTTCTCAGTATAGAATAATTGAACATATGTTGTTTTGCCCTGCATGCCACATTATAGACCTGCAAAAATGCGCCGATTCATGTGTCCAAAGATGCTGGCCCAAAATTGGAGGGAGCATTTCAGACCAAAAGAAACAGGGCAGTGGTGACTAGGAATGGGGAGAGTTGTTGTACAGCATAGGAGAGGTCTGGGCATGTCGAGATGGCCAGGTAAAGAAGGGATCTGACAAGAGAATGATAAGGGAATTTTGCGAGTGACAGTTTTTCATTGGCCACGAAAGATTTGCTGAGTTGCGTAAGGTAGGGCTAAAATTCTCCTCCTCAACTCGCATAGTCTTGTATAAGGACCGACAAACTGTTAGGCACGTAATAAAAAAATACTAATAGGTTATTGAGGGTGTTCCAGAGTTGGATTTGGCCCTAACAAAAATCCGTAAGGCAAGATTTCGAAGTTTTCTGCCCTGTTACGGTGTTAAGGTCTTGTTCCTCATAATGGTATTGCCTCTTGATTATGCATGCGCTTTGCAAAAGCAAAGTGGTCACTTGTTGAAAAAAAAAAAGCTTGGGTTTGTTTTGTACCCTGTTAAATGTGCCGTTAAGCTGGCATAGATTGTTGCTTCCTGATTATGCATACACCTGTTACAATAGAAGGATCGTAGTCGAGGAAATGAAATATGAGTTTTATACTCAATAAATTGTGCCATAAATTTTGTTGCCGAAATGGCCACACAAAGGTGGGTGCGGGGGACTTGGAACAAGCGGTTCCATAAAAATTGAGCTGTATTGCCGTAAATTTCGTAGTTTAAGTTCTATAAACCTTTGCCATAAATTTTGTCTCAGAAATTACCTAGTTCCTATTGAGGAGTGGTTGTGGTAGACTTTGGAACAGGCAGTTCCAAGAAAATATAGCCGACAGAAAAATGACGGCGAAAATTGCACTTAGAGGCAATAGTAGATGATGGTGCATAATGGCACACTAAAAATTCACTCAAAGGCAATAGTATGCAGATTGGCACATAAAAAAGGTCTCGCTCAGAGGTGATAATAGGATGGTGGTGTAGAGAGTTCAATCAGAAAGTAACCTATATGGCAATAGTTTCAAGTCACGTTACAAGCACAAATTCCTATATATACTTTGGCACTCAAGACGACTTCTACACAGCCAAATCAGTTTCATCAAACAGACAACCAAAAACTCCATCATGTTCAACACTGCATCGTCCTCCAAAGTAACCCTCAGTTCCGACTCAAAACCAACTCTTCACTCCCAAATAGAACTCCAGCCAATAACATCTCATTTCTCCTCATCCTCCGACATCATTCCCAAGCCCCTACCAGCCCACTCATGCTCCTCCAAGAAATACCATTGTTTCCTCCGTCGACAAGGTATTCGACTCCCATATGCTCCAGATGATCCTGCCTTCATTCATATAGAACACTATGATGGCTCCTCCGAAATCCTCCACTATCAATTTGATCGAGTGTTCCAGCAGGACTGTTCCCCACCGTCATCAGGAATCTGTTACATGGCAACGTTCACTCCAATATGAGATCACAGAGGACCCAAGTTATTCATGACCTCACTTCCAGAGGGAAGTCAAGTAGAGCCTCGTCGAGGTCATCGTCAATTCGTGTTCCTTGCGTGGTTGTGGAGCCTACTCACCACTTGGTTCTAAAATGGTGATTGATTGTGTCCCCTCCTTATACTGCAAAACTAGGAACAGGATACGTCCAATCTCAGTTCATCGATTGGTAATATTGTCAAGATTTTGAAATCAAGCATAGCATTTGAGGGTGTTGCATTATCATGGGATTCTTGAGTTTTTCTGACTCATATCATCGATGTTTCATCAGCCATCACTTCAATTACTCCATCATCCCTATTGTCTGACTCACTTCCCCTATTGTTCTATTGTGTTTCCCCATTTATCCATATCACATGTCTGATCTCATCTTTTGTTTGTCATTCTCTTATTGTTCAGCACAGCCTCCCCCTATTATTGTTCACAGCTTTACTAACACTCCTATTGTGATGACTCAGAGATGACTCACCATATCACATCGTTATTGTGTTGTTGTTTGTAGATGTTTGATTTGACCTGTGCTCTCTCATGTATATAAGGGCCGCTCTTTTGCCCACTATTGAACAAGCAATTTCATTGTATCTCATTTTGAAGCTCATTCTTAAGGACAATCTCTTAAGTCTTACTCTCAGTCTCACTCCTACGACCAGTAAGGGATACTGTTTTGATGAGGTTGCATCAACACTTATCATACACATCGCCGGTTATTTAACCTTATCTCATAATCCCCGGATCATTATCGGCCTCTGGTATATCGTGGAAGCGATCTGCCACGTGCGTCAACTATCTGTAGCGGAGCTCTCGGCGATCAGAGGTTTCATTGAATTCTGGTTACAACAGTGCGTCGTGCCATCACACCATTTCATCCTTCCCACCAAAACCATAACAGAGAATATCAGACACAACGACTTAACCATGATGAATATCCTATAGAGCTTCTCGTGTGTTGCATCCACCAAGATGCATGGTTTCGAGATATTTCTGGAGCTGTATTGAAGTATAGTGCACGACATAAACGTGCATATAGCGTCATTGGCACTTCATCTTGATTTGTGGACATCCCATCCACTGTATTGGAGTATTTACTCCTTGCAAATCTTCTTCGACGACAGCACGCTTCTCACCGATCACATCAACCAGCTGAATGTGGTTTCTTCACTCTTTGGGCCCATCGCAAGGTACGTTGATAATATTTTACCTTATCGCACCGTCTTTCATCCCCCAATGAAACTGTCGCACCAGCCTGATTCTGATGGACGCGAGTCCAGATTACTCGCTCTGGATGTCTGCCGAGAAAATAATGTTGATCACTCTGAAGCTAATAGCTCGATCTTCCGAGCCCGAATCTGCGTGTACCACAGTGCGCAGCCTCGACACCATCGCCGTGCTCGTTTCTCTGTTTCCACATTGTGACATTATGCGCGGTTGGAGAAATGACCAATCCATCAATTACCCGATCGAGCATTTAGAGTTGAACATACGTTTTTTCCTTTCCGTGGTCGCCACACCTTCCACTCGTGTTTCAGTAGACCCCCATATCGGTGGTGGATGAACATTGTTGCCCTGACAAAGGTCTTGCACCATCATTTGGATACACTCTCTGACCATTCCTCTTCGATAATGCCGACACATCTCAACCAAACCACGAAGAGCCCAATAGCGCCCTTTATTCAACTCACTTTGCAGCCGGGGTTGCAGATGGTATAAAGCTGTATTATTTGAGCCGATGTAACAACGCATATAGTCGCTTTGTATTATGGCCGTGAGCTCTGAAGTTGTCCCCATACATGTTGAATACATTTGGAGGCACTAGCCGTGCCTACACTAACATCCGAACCATGAACGACACTTGTTTCAAATACGATGTCACTGCATGGCTCAAATTGCAAAATTTCGATGCATGTCTCCTTCAGGCTCATCATACGTTCAGGCCAGTGTTCAACTGACAAGATCCATGATCTGCAAACCGGTGCCATCACACCGTGCGAGGCAATGCATTGGCCGAATTCCTTAAACTGAGTTTCTTCCATTGACAACTTGACAATAAACCTGCCATAGGTCGAGCAAATCTAAGAGCGCATACAGTCACTTTTCACCATTGCCCCGAGCTCTGCAGCTTGTCGCGTTGATGCCATACCTGAGTTGAATATCCTTGCGGGCACCACCCGTGGATAAACTGACATCCCATTTATAAATGACAATCATGTCAAACAGACCGCGGACTTGAGAGTTGTATGAAACTACATAATTTAACGCAATTTAAAAGTGAACATATTCACTTGTAATGATCACTACGAGGTTCTCTATACTGGTGTTAAATATATTCCGAGGACTACTCGCTGAAATCACATCGTATATACTAGCGGTAATAATGTCAATGGAATACCACTAGGTACTCGAAGAAGGCCGTCCCACCGTTATTCTCGTGTCACTTGTTTAGGAGAACAGGAAGCTGGTCCAAGTCATTGGAAAACACCATCATCAAAACACCGATATCTCTTCACATTGTCGTGAGCTTTCACCTTGGATAAGAGAAACGTAGCTCGTGGTCATGCGGTGGGATCACTTATCAACTCAGAGCTGAAGAATACAATACCAATGACGACCCGCCGCGTGCAGAAGCTAAGCCCCCGAGAAATCTCTGTTTTCAATGTTTCAGTCGCTAGCGTGGCACTTCGCCCCACGGCAGTTTATTTTACTCGCTATCCCGACATTTCCCCTATTGCTTCCATTTATGTTCACTGGATTTTATTCCACCAATTGTCATGTTTGAATTGTTTCATTTCGAGTAGTAGCGAAAAAGCCATTTGATCTGATCTAATATTAAAAAACTCATTGACTAGACCCGTGGGCCTCTTGAATGTTAGTTGTCGTCACCTGTTCCTTCCTATGCGCAGTCGCCACACCTTTCACTGATGTGTCGGTAGCATTGACGAATTCGCCTTACGTGTCCATTTTCCCCAAAATAACGCCCCAAACATAACTATGAGGCTTCCAGGCCGTTTTATCAAAATAATGCTGGTGAGTTAGTCGCCATAATGGTGCTAACCAAGGAGACACTCCCAGATGTCAGCCTTAACATTGGAAAGGACACACAATACTTCATCACCTTTAATCTACCTTGCCATTGTCACATCGAACAGAGTTGCTACATTATGGGCCGAAGAAATAATCGGGGTTAGTCTGATCCTGATAGCTGTGGATCTCTCGACCCCGGACCCGCGTGTACCACGGTACGCAGCTTCAATACCATCGCCATTCTAGTTTTACTCCATATACATTGGGACGCAATCCACGATTCAATCAAAGAAGGATCCATGATCGACTATGAAGGTCTAGTTCTCACCGCCAATTCCTTCTTATGTATCGACACCACACTTTTCACTGGCGCATCCGTATCATCTAATTCAAACGTGGTCTCAGTGGTGAAAAAACATCGTTAGCCTGGGGAAGGTCTTGCTCGATCTATTTGGCCCGATTTATAATCGTCTCTCTTCGATAATGCCGACACATCTCACTAGGAGGATAGTGCTATTTCATTTTTAATTTCTGCGCTTCGTACCTGGATTTCCAAGTGGTATAAAGCTACATATTTTTAGTCAATGTAAGAGCATATACTGCTACTTTTTACCTTCGCGGATTCTCCGCACCTCCTATTCGTTGATGGCAAGCGTATACGTTGAATATATTGGCAGGTGGCTAGAATGACATCCGATTTATGAACGACAATCACTTCAATTAGAATACCGCTGGAAAGTGTCAAAGAAAACCCCGCGATTGTTATTCTCAGGTCAATTGGGATGGTGGATCGGACAAATGTAATTTGTACGAGTTCTTTAGTGATCATAGGTCTCACCCAATGTCACTGTGACAATATCCCCTATTGTTCACTAGTGCTTCTCCCCTTCTCTTCGTCTCTTTTCCTTCGTCTCCCATCTCACAGGATGCTTGCAGTATCTGTGATAGTTCTTTTTATTTCACGCCCGTTAAATTTCTGAACTCGACGGAGCAAGACCACCGGCGGGCCACTTCGCTAGCCACACAATACTTACGATACGGCACATTCCACTGCTGGCTTCGATGGGTGGCCCATTTACTCGCAGAAGTAACAACAACCGGCAGCGCTCCAAACTCTTTTTGCCATGCCCGCCCCGGCTAGTGATCCAAGATCCACTCAGCTTCACTCGATTTTATGCTGGTGTGCGCCAGCGTTCGTGCCGCTTCAAGCCTACACGCCGCCACACCCACTTCCTTGGTGCCGAGCTTAGACAACATTTAAGTCCGCTCCTCTGTGACGAGTCCGCAGCACCCATTACTATCGCCGGCCCACTTCTTCCCGGCTTCGCATTGGAGGACGTCTTTCCCTCCCAGGATGGCTCTCGCTCATCCCAACCACCTCCTGAGCTTGGACAACATTTAAGTCCACTCCCCTGTGGCGAGCCGCAGCACCCACTATTATCACCGGCCCACTTATTCCCGGCTTCCCATTGGAGGACTTCTTTCCCTCCCCCGATAGCTCTGGTCTATCCACTGACAGCTCTTCTCTGTCCCCCAAAGTTCGCACATCCACTATTTTACCTTGCAGTGCTGAGCCACTGCTCCTCTCCATCGAGTCAAAGGTGCAACCATCTTGGACCTCTGCACTAGCATTGTCCCCTGCTGATGGCGACTTTCTACTTCCCCATGCTCACCTCTTCCCCCCTCAAGGGAATCCTCCGCCACACCCCAACTCCGATCCCCGTATCAATACATCTCCAGGTGATGCCTCCACGCTGCCCCGTGTATCCTCTACCCTCAACCGAGATGCATGGGCCTTTTTCTTCGCAGACTATCTGGACTGACCATTTGTAGTCGCACTACTGCACATCATTGACCATGGCTGTGACATCGGCTTCAGAGGTGACAGGGCATGTAGCCAATCATGTCCTAATCTCCCTACTGCTTCCTCCTTCCCCGATGCAATCACTTCTGATATTGACACCCAGCTCACACGTGGGCGACTTCAAGGTCCATTTCTATCCCCACCTTTACCTCATTTCCGCTCCTCACCACTGGGTGTCGCTGCACGAAAGCATTCCCATAAACTTTGCCAGATCCATCATCTCTCTTGGCCTCATGGCTCCTCCGTCAATGATGGTATACCAGATTCTGAAGCACATATTAAGTATGATATGTTTCAGACTGCCGTCACTGATCTCATTGAGTCTGGCCCTGGATTGATCATGCTCAAATTGGATCTCGAACAAGCCTTTCGTCACATTCCTATCCGACCAGCTGATTGGCCACTACTGGGTTTCCATTGGGCAGGAAATTTTTATTATGAGCTATTCCTTATGTTTGGTCTGTGCTCTGCTCCATATATCTTCAACTTATTCTCTGAGGGCCTCCACTGGATCTTACACCGCCATCTTCCTGCCTTCATTCGGCATTATTTGGATGATTTTTTGCAGATTTTCAAGCCACATACCCCACTTCCCCTTATCCATGCAGCTCTTGAATGGACCTGTGGCTTAGCAAATGCCCTTGGTCTCCGTTTCCAAGGATCTAAGATTGAGGGTCCATCAACCTGCCTCGAATACTTAGGCATTGAACTTGACTCCATGGCTATGGAGGCTCGTCTACCCGCAGGTAAACTGACATATCTGTCAAACCTTCTCATCAAATGGCAGGCCAAGACACATTGCACCCTCCACGAGTTACAGGAACTAACCGGGTTCCTTCAATTCTGCTCTCAGATTATACCTTTCTCCAAAGCCTTCATGCGCTCACTGTTCAATTTCGCAATGTCATTCACCTCTCCTTTTGCTCGCCACTGTCTTACTCGCCCTGCACGTCATGACATCACTTGGTGGGCTATTTATGCCCCCGGTTGGAATGGAGTCCATTTCATCTCCCCTGCTCGAACTACCCTCCACATCTTCACTGACGCAAGTGGTGCAAAGGGTGCAGGTGGAGTATTCGGCAATCAATGGTTTTCTTGTTGAATTCCTCATCGTTATTCAGGTGCCGACATCCAAGTTAAAGAATTTTACGCCATTATCCATGCTATTTTATGCTGGGGTCCCCATTTCCAGGGCCATCATGTTATCTTTCATACTGATAACCAAAATGTACATTCCGCTATTTCGAAGCTTTCCATCTGCTCATCTCCCACGATGGAACTCTTGCGTCAATTCCTTGGGCTTGCATCCCAGCTTGACTTCCTTTTCGAATCTAAATGGCTTCCTTCCAAGGAAAATTCCATTGCTGATGCTGCCTGTCGCTTTGAATTCACCTTCATGTTCTCCATCGCCCCCAATCTTAATCTCAAGGCCTCCCCCAAGGTTCTCTCTCTCAAGTCAACCTACAGCCCTACTGAGCCTCGCCCTATCGTTTCCATTATCTCATAACAACATCGGGTCTTCATGGCCGCATTCACAGACCACTTCTCCCAGTCCTCCGGCCTTTCTAAGGTCTGCCCCGCTTGGCCCGTGCCTGCTGCCATGGATGCCTGTCTATCACCTGTGGTCGCAGCCGGCTCCCGCTTTAGACCACAACATGATGTTGTTCACCAGACCAGAGTGAGATAAAGATGGATCGGACAAATGTAATTTGTACAAGTTCTTTAGTTATCATAGGTCTCACCCAATGTCACTGTGACAATCTCCCCTATTGTTCACTAGCGCTTCTCCCCTTCTCTTCGTCTCTGTTCCTTCGTCTCCCATCTCACAGGATGCTTGCAGCATCTGTGATAGTTCTTTTTATTTCCCACCCACCACCCCTCTTTCATATTCGCTAACTCTTAGTTTCTTTGTACCTTAACTAGTCTCATGTAGTGGCCCGACCGGAGTGAGATAAAGACACGAAGCAAGCCATTGAAGAACAACAAAGAACACTGCAACTGAGCAATCCACTGGTGCCAATATTTGTATCTGTTGAGATAGACTCGAGCGCCCAAGTCTACGTCAAGTCAATATGACAACGCTAAGTAGTATCGCCTTACTCTATGTCAAGTTAACACCACCATACCAAGCCGTTACGCGCCTTGGACACGTATACCACTATTGTAGTTCTTTTCCGTCGCATATCCGAAACATATTTAGGTAGCACAGTAGCAGCATCATACCTCAGTCGAATTACTCTTACGTGTCGACTGAGCAAACTTTGTTACAGTATCGGTCAAGCTGATCTTTTCTTCAAAACGCATGTTCTATCTCCAGAAGCAGCGATGCCGTCGGCGGACTGGGGAATGGTCTCAAAGCATCTTGGCTTGACAGGTTCCTGCGCAAGAATTTAACTGTGGCAAGGCTAGGCAGACTAGTTCACGAGAGCATTAAATAATGTTCCTTGCTCATGGAGTCCATTTTATGCTATATTCGCTATGTCTTCTCTTCCACCATTGTCTTACATTTTCCCATTAAATTACCTCTCCAGTCTAATTCTGACTGAAACGAGCCCATATTGACCTTCATTGTTAACTGGGGAAAAACTAGTTGCTGTCATGCTGGGGGCGGTAACTGGATCTTCTGACAAAGGAATTCACGTGGACCACAGCTCAGATCTCAATGGAATCTCAATGCCTGTTTGTCTCCTTACAGAATAAGACATCATGACACAATGCGCACGCCATCAAGAAGTGGTTCAGCCTTGGGTGACTCGAAGATTTAGTTTCCACCGCTCATTCCTTCCTTTCTGTGGCGGCGACACGTTTCTCTGGTGTGGCAGTAGCATCTTCGTCGAACTCCATCTCAGCCTTGGAAAGACGTTGTTTGACCTGGCGAAGGTGCTGCTCCATAACTCGATACGATTTCTACTCAGATAACGCCAACATACCAGGAACAAACTAACAGGAGGGTTGCATCATTCCCCTTGTTTAACTCGCTTTGGACGGCGAATAAAAGTTGAATAAACCTGCGTAGTTTGGGGCAATTTCAGAGCACGTACAATCATTTCTTAATTTGTAGGATTCGTGTTGTGACTAATAGTTATATATATTGTAGGACTACATGTCTACATCTCACCGGGAACAATTATTCCTGGTCCGTTGTTGAACCGAACGGAGATGACTTGATCACAAATGTTTAAACCAATCCAAGACCGGGTGTGGCCATTGTCACTATCTTTAAAGGGAATTCCTGTCATTTTTGGTCTGGCCCCAGGATACCGAAGTTTAACTGTCCTCGAGTAATCCCAACTGTATTCTGAAGGAATATTTTTGTTGTCATCCTGCTGCACTGAAGATCATCCTCAGAGTCATTACATTATGATACATTACCTTGGCAAGCACCGTATCTTCTACACCCATTTGTTGATGACAATAGCCATTGATCAGCTAAGAAGTTCCTATGGACCCACAGAGTTCGTTATTTCCCTGACAAACAATCATGAAACACGAGAAAATGAAGGATGGATTGGGGTTACAAACTGAGACCTGGGATGAATGACCATCATGTGGGAGAGAAGAGGGACTGTGACGGCCACCTTTGTGGAGCTCAAAGTGGAGTGGGGAGCAACGAAGGGGCAGGTACGATTGCATAAAAGGACACGTGCATAGTGAATCTTTAGATATTAGAAGAACTCCGCCTGCAATAGTTCAAGCTACAGGTGGGTCACAACCATTGGCCTACGTGATCATCGTGGTATCAAAGAATCAATTCCATTCAGTCATGCGGGGAATAATAGAGCCTGTTGTGAGTAAGTATGACTTGACACGCGATTATATGTACAATCGGTCAATACAAATTCTGATGGACACGCCAGAATCAAAATAATTCCAAGTCGGGCCCTTATGTACCTCAAGAAAATCTACGATGAGAAATTTGGTTTTGTGTCACTATTGGTTTTGCGCAGACATTGCACAAAATTCAAGCGGATTGATATGTCAAGGGTGAAGGATGAAACGACGTTGCTTGCCATCAACCCGACTAGACCATCACTTGCCGTGGGTTTCTCCTCGTTGACGGTTGTGACAGGCAGCCCGCACTCTCACAAGAAAAGGTTTCAGGTTAACAACGACAACTTGAAAGCAGCAGCGGATTAGCATAGCTCTGGACTGCATTTATAATTGAAGGTAATGCCACTTCTCGAATAAGAGAAAAGCTGTTTTACTTTCAAGCCTGACGCTCAATAACACTTTTAAATACTATATCATGGGGTCACAATTGTCTAAAATATTATTAGATACTGTGTGAGCATTCAGCAGAAGGCATAAGAAAGTAGCAAAGTCACTACGTCCACTGGAATCTATATAGGTTAAGGAATGTGAAGGGATTTTGCTTCCGATGGCAGGAATGACATGCTGTGAATCTGGTGTAAGCACGGCCATAAGGCTGTACCTTGGTGGAATTAACGCTCCGACCAATGGGGGAATAAAGGCGAGGCACCCCCTTCTCGTGTAAGTAAGACTGCTACCCACCAATGTCTACTTCCAATGAGATGACTCAGGGGAATCACGATTCGGCAATGGCTGAGATCAACCTTGAAGACATTGAGGAACTCCCACCCTTAGTTTCCCCCGGTATATTGAGTTCAGAGCAACGGGACGAGATCGTTAAAGAGATGAGAGAGAGATTCAGGGAGAAACTTCGAGAACGATGGGGTTGTAACGAACCCGGCCATGATTTATGTTATCGGGCCCCCGATGGTAGGCAACACATACAGCTGTCTGCAAACCATATAGAGATTGGGGTTGACGAATGGGTGAGTAAAGGATAATGCTATTTCCATGTGATATGTGTCACATGCTGCGTATTCAGTGTCAAGGAGAAACGGGCTACCATGACCCACCGAATGTCGTTAAGATATCCACCAACACGACATCCAACCTCAGTCCCTATTGTAGTCATGCCGATGACTGGGGAATGATCTCGCGGAGTCAGGGGACAATGTCAAGTATTGACATTGGCCCCGGGTATTACTGTGGAGTCGGTTTGGAAAGGGTTGGGATGAAAGTCCTTCACAGTGCTAAGACAGCTTCGCTGATCGCAAAGTTGACAATATACCAGGAAATCACCCGCTTGTTAAGAGATGATGGTGCCTCTGGCAAGTTTCTACACTAGCATCTTACGCTGCCAAAACTGGGAAGGCTAGTTCAAGACAGTGCTGATTTAGCGAGGTAGGTATACCTTAGTCAGTGAATACACTGGAAATATTCATATCTGAATCATAGACCTATATACCCGCCTCAAATTCGGAGAAGAGCGACAGTGGTTTTAGAGAGTTTCCCGATATTTTCTTACGGGAGCGGCAAAGGTCACACTATGAAGCCTATGACATTCTTGGCTTCGGCCTTCTGCTTCTGCCCCGGTGTTCATTGGTTAGATAGAGACGCGTCGCCTGAGATTACGTCATCACTGTACAACGTTTTAGTCAAGTCACCGCTGCACACCAACTTGGATGAAGTTGCATCAACATTTATCATAAACATCGCCCGTTATCTATCAGAATCTCATTATGTCTCAGAATTTGATCGGCGCTTACCCCTTTTCGGCCTTATTTTTATCATAGAAGCAATCTGCCAGATGCGTCCACTATCTGTAAAGGAGCTCACGGCGATCAGAGGTTGCATTGAATTTTGGTTACAACGGTGCGTCGTGCCATCACACCATTTCAGCCTTCCCAAAACCATCACAGACAAACTCACCGGCGACTATTTCCTTTTTATCACTATCCTGCAGGGCTTCTCGGGTGTTGCATGCACCAAGATGCATGGTTTCGAGATATTGCTGGAGCTGTATTGAGGGTTTTATTGGACGACATAAACATGCATATAGCTTCATTGACACTTCATCTTGATAGGGACACGTCCAACTCACTGTATTGGAGTATTGACTCCTTACAATCCTTCTTCAACGGCAGCACGCTTCTCACCGATCACATCAACCGGCTGAATGTGGTTTCTTCGCTCATTGGGCCCATCACAAGGTACGGTCACAAGATTTTCCCTGATAGCACCGTCTTACATCCGCCCATGAAACTGTCCTACCAGTCTCATTCTGACCCACACGAGTCCTAGTTGGGATATCCTTGCGTGTGGTAAGCGCATAATCACATTGAATCTGAAACTGATAGCTGGATCTTCCGAGCCCGAATCTGCGTGTACCACAGTGCGCAGTGTCAATACCATCGTCATTCTCGTTTCCCTCCTTCCACATTGTAACGCCATGCGCGGCTCGACCCATGACCAATTTATCAGGGAGCTGTTTGAGGGTTTGCATTTGACAGCACGTTCTTTCCTTTGCGTGGTCGCCACTCCTTCCACTCGTGTGTCGGTAGGGTCTAATTAGTCCCCCATATCAGTGTTGGAGGAACATGGCTACCTGACAAAGGTCTTGCATCAATTGGACACAATTACTAATCATGTTTCTTTTGATAATGCCGACAGATCTCAACCAAACCAGGAGGAGCCCAATAGCGTCCGCATATAGTCAATTTGTATTATCTTCGCGAGCTCTGCAGTTGTCCCCATACAGGTGTTGAATACATTTTGGGGCATTAGCCGTGCGTAGACTAAAATACGAATCATGAACGGTACATGTTTGAAATAAGATATAATTGAATGTCTGAAAAAGGCCTCCCTTGTCGCCAGTTCTATGCATGTCTCGTTCAGGATCATCATACCTTCAGGCCAGTGTTCGATCGACAAGATCCATAATCTTAAAACCAAGGGCCTTCACGCCGTGCAAGTCAATGTGTTGGGCGATTTCCTTAAACTAATTCTCTTCTATTGAAACCTTGACAAGACAGCTGCCATAGGACGAGAAAATATCAGAGCGCATACCGTCACTTTCACCATTGCCGCGAGCTATGCATGTTGCACACGTTGATGCCATACATCCATTGAATACACTTGCGGGCACTACCCGTGGCTAGATTGACATCCTATTTATAAATGACAATCATTTCAAGCGGAACGCGGACTTCAGAGTCCTATGAAGCTACAATTGCAATACTTTAACAGAAAAGATAGTCACATGTAATCATCGCTGCGGGGTTTTCTAGACTGGTGTTGAATATATTCCGAGGCTGAAATCACCCCGCATATACTAGCGATCACAATTTCAATCGAATACCACTAGGACATCTGAAAGAAGGCGGTCCCACCGTTATTCTCGTGTCATTCTTTGGGAGAACAGGAAGCCGAGCCAAGCCATTGTACAACACCATACCCACACTTCTTCACATTGTCGTACAATTTCACCTTGGATGAGAGAAACGTAGCTCGTGGTCATGTCAGGTGGAATGGCATTATTAACTAAGAGCTGATGAATACCCACGCCCCGCCGCGTGGAGCAGCCAATCCACGAGAAATCCTGCTTGTGTTGTGTTTCAATGTTTCAGCAGGTACGGCCCGCCACACTACAACTTATTTTACTCGCTATCCCGACATTTCCCCTACTTCTTCCATTTGTGTTCACTGAAGTTTATTCCACCAATTGTCATGTTTAAATTGTTTTATTTCGAGTACCAGCGAAAAACCCATTTGATTCAATCTAATTTAAAGAAGTCTTCGTTAAGATACGTCGGACTCTTGAACGTTAATTGTCGTCACCTGTTCCTTCCTATGCGTAGTCGCCACACCTTTCACTGATGTGTCGGTAGCATTGAATTCGACTTACGTTTCCGTTTTCCGGAAAAAAACCCCGGAACATAATTATGAGGGTTCCAGGACGTTTTATCAAAAATAATACTGGTGAGTTAGTCACCGCAATCATGCCAGCCAAGGAGAAACCGCCAGATGTCAGCTTTCACATTGGCGAGGACTCACAGTACTTCACAATCCTCAATATACCTTGCAATGCTCTCATAACATCGAACAGAGTTGCTGCATTATGCGCCGAAGAAATAATCGAGGTTACTCTGATCCTGATAGCTGGATCTTCTGACCATGGTCTCGCGTGTCCCACGGTGTGCAGCTTCAATACCATCGCCATTCTCGTTTCTCTCCTTGTACATTAGGACGTGATCCGCGGCTCAATCAACGAAGCATCCATGATCGACTATGATGGTCTAGTCCTCACTGTCAATGCCTTTTAATGCATCGTCGCCACACCTCTCACTGGTGCGTCCGTGTCGTCTAATTCTAACGTGGCCTCAGTTTTGATTTAATATGGTTGCCCAGGGAAGGTCTTTCTCGATCAATTCCACTCTATTTTCAACCATCTCTCTTCACATTTCAACCAGACCGGCAGGAGCATAGTCCTATAGATCATTTCTTAACTCGCTTTGTAACCGTATTTTCAAGCCACATAGTAAATTTAAGAGCGCATACAGCCACTTTTTCCCTCGCAGTATGCTCTACAGCTCTTTCTCACACACATGTTGAATATATTAAGTGCTAGTCGTGGCTAGAACCACATCGAATTCATTAATGACCATCCCATCATGTAGAGTACCGCTACCAAATTTCGAAGAAGCCTCGCCACCTCGGTTCCCACGTCACTTTCCCAGAATTATACGAAGGAAGTCATTGAAGAATACCAAAGAATAGCAGGAATAATCACTGATCCATGACAACATTTCTCTCGTTCATGCGAATCTTATCTTCAAAATCCATTTTAAATCTCCAGGATCGGTGATCTTATAGCCCAAAACCTCACAATAACCAAGGGCCTTTAACCCGTATTCAATATCGTGGTGGATGGAATAAACATAAATATGACATCCTTGGGGATCATATTCATTTTTCGACGTAGTAATCACTGTATTGGAAATTTGTCGCCTTGCTAACCTTCTTCAATGATAACATGGTGCTGCTCTCCATTCACATCAACTTGGGTGGTTTCCTTGCTTGTGGAGTCCTTAGTGCACTATGTTCACCATCTTTTCTCTTGCAGTATTGCTATTCATTTGTGCATGACATTACCTCACCAGTCCTTTCCTGATGCAACTGACTGGGAGACCATATTGACCACCCGTGGTGGCTCTCAGAGGAATCATTGCGGTTATACTGAACTAATGGCTGGATTATCTGACCTGGAATCTGCGTATACCACAGCTCTCAAGCTCTCTCCCCTCACCATTCTTGCTTGTCTCCTTACATAGTAAGGGACAATGCACAGCTCATCAATGAACCGGTTCAACCTTGAACCTCTTGGGAATTTAGTTCCTATCCTCACTCCTTCCTTTGCACGGTGGCCACACCTTTCATATTGAGATACCAGCATTGAAGGTATAGGCACTGGAATGAGTGGAGCCACACATATGTTACAATAGGTGATGTGACTTATGATGTGGCTGATGATGTATCAATCCACTTAGTGGATAAGCTCTATCCACCTGTACAATATATATATACGAGAATTAGTGTAAAGAATAATAATGAACAAGAACTATTCACACTGGTTAATCTTCATTTCACTGGTATATTGAAAGCAAGCAAGGCCGAGGATCAAATCTTTCCTTTTTCATTTTTTTTTCAGGTCACTTTGGTGGCATTAATAGTTGTATAAACCTACATCATTTGAGTCGAGTTGAAAGCTCATACAATCACTTCTTATACTCACTGCAACTCTGGAATTCATTGCTGATGAGGATTGTGTCGATGATACCTTTGGCTTTGTAGGGCTTTGTGTTTTGTGATTAATAATTAAATATATTGTAAGACTATATATATATGTCTCATGGCAGCAAATATTCCTGGACTGTTCTGAACCAGTCTGAGACCAGGCTCGACCATTGCCACCGTCTTTGAAAGGAATTGCTGTCATTTTTGGTCCAGTGCCAGCATACTGAAGTATAATTGTCACCAACCAAGAGTGATCCTAATGGTATTCCCAAGAGATAATTTTATATTATCCTGCTGCACTTGAGATGATCTGAGCCAGAACACTATGATACATTCCCATGGCAAGCATTGCATATTCTGCCCATTTTTTGATGACAATAGCCGATTATCAGCTCAGAAGTATGTTAAAACTCAGGGTACCTCCTCCATTCCTTGACTGACAAATCAGCCAAAATGAGAAAATGAATGATCAGTTGTGGTGACAAATGCAGGACTGCGAGGAATGGCCATTGTGTGGGAATGAAGAGGGATTGTTACAGTGACCCATGTGGAGCTCACAGGGCACAGAGGAATTGGTAACACGGAAGGGGGCAGAAAGATGGTAGAAAAGGGGAATGTAAATTAGCATAGCCAGCATGGTGAATCTTTACATACCACAAGAGCTCTGCCTGCACTAGGTCAAATGTGAGTCACAATGCTTGATCTACCTTGTCATCATCACTTTGAAGAGCAGTGTCCATGCATCGATCATGTGAGCATGGGGCAAAACATTCCAGTCCATCAGACAGATAATAATAAGGCTAGCTGTCAGTGTCACCTGAGATGAGATTATATTTAGAATGTGTTAATACACACCTGGATGGATTCCTCACAACCAAGGATATGGCAAGGGTGAATGAAAAAATCATGTTGCTTACCATTAATGCAACTAGGCCATCACTGGCCCCGGGTTTCTCCTTGGTGAAAGCTTGCAAATTAAAAAACGGGAAGTGTGCAATCGCTCTGGACAAAGCCTGAGGCTGACAGTGGCAACTTGAAGGCAGTAACCATTCGGCATCGCTCTGGACTGCATTTATATGGTACATGGCAATGTCACTTCTCGATATCAGACAAGCAGTTTTGCTTTCAACTCTGACGCTGAGAAATGCTATACTATGAGGTGACAATCGACTGAACCATTATTATATGCTGTGTAAGCCTTCAGTGGAAGGCGAAAGAAGTAGTTACCTCATTACAATGGAGTCTATAAGGTTCAAGGAAGGTGAGGGAACCTTGTGGATGAAGGCAGGAATGAAATGCTGTGTATCCCATGTAAGTATGGCCATAACGCTGTGCCTTCATGGAACTAACTCTCCGACTGGTAGCGGCATAAAGGCAAGGCACCCCCTTCCAGTGTAGGTGAGACTGCTACCCACCAATGTCTACTTCCAATGAGATGACTCAGGGGAATCATGATTCGGCAATGGCTGAGATCAACCTTGAAGACATTGAGGAACTCCCAACCTTAGTTTCCCCTGGTGTATTGAGTTCAGAGAAATGGGACAAGATCATTAAAGGGATGAAAGCGATATTCTGGGAGAAGCTTTGACAATGATGGGGTTGTAACGAACCCGGCCATGATTTATGTTATCAGGCCCCGGATGGTAGGCAACACATACAGCTGTCTGCAAACCATATAGAGATTTGGGTTGACGAGTGGGTGAGTAAAGTATCATGCTATTTCCATGTGATATGTGTCACATGCTGCATATTCAGTGTCAAGGAGAAACAGGCTACCATGACCCACTGAATGTTGTTAAGATATCCACCAACACGACATCTAACCTCAGCCCCCATTTCAGTCATCCCGATGACTGGGGAATGATCTTGTGGAGTCAGGGGACAATGTCAAGTATTGACATTGGCCCCGGCTATTACTGTGGAGTCGGTTTGGAAAGGGTTGGGATGAAAGTCCTTCACAGTGCTAGGACAGCTTTGTTCACAAAGCTGATAATATATGGGGAAATCACCCATTTGTTCCGAGACAATGGTGCCTTTAGCAAGTTTCTACACAAACATCCTATGCTACCAAGACTGGGGAGGCTAGTTCAAGAGAGTGTTGATTTAATGAGGTAGGGATAATGCAGCATCAATGTTGAATACAATTCAAATACTCATGTCTGAGTTGTAGACTTACATACCCCCCTCAAATTCGGAGAAGAGCCATGATGGTTTTAGATGATTTCCTGGTTTCTTCACTTCCAATGCAGCAGAGTAGCAAAGCTTACACTTCCCAACTTATGCTATCTTTGGCTTTGGCCTTCACTTGTTCCAGCATTTATTGGTTCGATTGAGACATGTCATCTGCAATTATGTCATCACTCTACAATGTTTTAGTGAAGTCACCAACTTGGATGAGGTTGTATCAACATTTATCATACATATCGCCGATTATCATAGTCTCTCACTTATTATCGGCCTTGTGTATATTGTAGAAGTGATCTGCCATGTGCGTCAATGTAACAAAATGGTGTTGGATGGGGGGTTCAATTCCATCATTCCAAAATGCTTGAGAACGCGTTTGAGGTATGCATGCTGTGATATTCTTATTGTTCCGTGCTCCTTATCCCTGTCGATACATATCCCCAAGACAAGGTTGGCATCCTCCAGGTCTTTTGTCTCATAGGTCTGACCTAGTTCTTCTTTTGCTTGTTCGTCTTCCTCTTTAGAGGATGATATTCTGGTGGTGTCATCCATGTAAGTGCTTGTGATGGTTGTATTTCCGTTTGCATGTCTAGAGTGTACTGATGGGTCAGCTTTTGAGTGGTAATAGCCTAACTCGCCCATTTCCCTGTCCAGAGTACCCCACCAGCTGTTAGCACCATCCATTGTGCCATACAGCGTCCTCTCCAGCCATCCAACTTTTCCCACTTCCTTCACCCCATCAGGTAACTCTATGTATGTAGTAGCTTGAGGGACAGAGTTGAGATATGCTGTGACGTAGTCGACTTGCCAGGCTTCCATGTCTGTTGCTGCAGTGATGGTGAGGTTCATTTGCAATGACTCGTATCGTATGACTGAGGCATACATAGGTTTCGAAGAAATCAATGCCAGGAATTTGCATAAACCCCTTAGCAATGAGGTGTGCCTTTCGTGTGATAAAATTGCCATTGCCGTTGTATTTATTTGCAAAGGTCCAGCGGGTTTTCACAAGTCTAGCATCCTCAGGGCAGTCCACTACTGTCCAAATTCCGCATTTCCTCATCATCACAAGTTCCTTGTTTATCAGTTCTTCCCATGTATTGGGGAGTGTCATCGCCTCACTGTAGGTATTAGGGAGCCACATGTTTGTCGGGTCTGGTAATGCCTTGGTAATAGTATGGAGGGTGCTCTTGTCGTGATTGTATGCCCAAGCTTCTCCAGCTGCTTGGGCATCTCGTATGTTTTCCTCCAATGCAATTGAGTATTTGAGTGCTCTCATGGGTATAGGTACACGCAATGAATGGCGTGGTGCGAGTTCTGCAGTGGTCAGTGCTGAGGTAGGTGGCTATGATGTGTTAGTTGGGGAAGCCTTTTCGTGCACTGGCGCTAGGCCCCTGTGAGTATCGTCTGTTTCACTGGTCAGCATGTCAATTGTAACATGGTCGATCATATTCTCCCCCTCACTTGACAGGCTGGTCAGCATTTTCTGGATGTGGCCCTTTTCGAAAATAATGTAAACGCAGCAGGTCTCTGGGTCATAGATACAATAGGCATCGCATCTGAAGTACCCAATGTGTACTCCCTTAATGGATCACGGGTCCAACTTGCTGAGTCCCCCACCAGCAGCAATGGGAATTTGGCATACACTATGCACCCAAGAGGTCGGAGATGGGAGATATCAGGCTTTTTTCCATTCCATAGCTCAAAGGGTGTCACATTGGGGTTTCTGGCAGTGGGTATGAAATCCATAACATATCCGATTGCTGCTGCTATTTCACACCACAGAGATGGAGGCAGGGTGTTTTTGTATAGGTATACCCGAATGTGTTTGATAATCGTATGATGGCACCACTTGACAATGCTGTTCGATGGGGAAGAGTAGGCAGTGGTGGATTCATGAACTATGCCCTGCTCACTTAGGTATGTAGTCCATGATGCATTATTGAAGAACTCAGTGCCTTCGTCAGTATGTATCTTGCACACTTTCATCCCTGTCTGGCACTTGGTAAGTGCAGTGTATTGCTTCAAAGCAGATAGGGTTGTCTTGGCCTCCTTGCTTGACAGGAAGAACAGTTTGTGGTGACTGGTATACCTATCCACACATGGCACCATATAACTTCTCCTGCCAATAGACTGTACTCGGGATGGTCCCCAGAGATCGATATAGACACCTTCACCAATAGTGGTTTCGCATTCATTGTTGGTGTAGAAAGGGTGGTGCATGTGCTTTCCCATGATGCACCCCTCACATGTGCCCAGTTGAGGTGTCAGTGTGGTGATACTCATTGCGTGGACTATGCCATTTTTCAACATTCACTCAACCGTATCATAGTTTACGTGGCCGAGACATCGGTGCCAGTTATCCACATCTGTTGGCTGGTCATGGGATTTGATTGGGAGTGCGTTCATCTGCACATTGATTATACTTGTATATTTGGGAGCTGGCGAGCACTATTCAGAAGAGGGCCGGTTGGTGGGAAGACATTGATCTTGTACATTGTTCAGGTAATGCCTCCCCCTCCAAAGGTTGCATAGCACCCGTTGTTGTCAAGTTTCCTGAAGACACAAGATTGTGAGATAATGTTGGGTAATGCAATGCGTCTTTGAAGATGAGATTGATGACACATCCCTCGTAAATGCATCATTTACTGACTGTCCCCTTTCCGCATATCGGGAAGGTACTACCACTATGGGCTGTGGACCTGTCCTTTACAGCATAAGGTATGTATGACCCAAAGTCTTCTATGTTAATAAAAAAATGATTGCTCGCTGCCGAGTCGGCATAGGTTATGACGGTGGAGGTGGTGGATTCTGTCTGCATCATGAAAGCATGGAACTCCCCAGAGCTGGAGGTGAATGGTGTCAATGGCACGACTGCCATGTTTGCGATCGGCTTTGAAGGTGTGTTGACCAGTGGTTTTTGTTGCTGCACATTTTGACTTCCTTGCGCATTTTGACTCCCACTGGTCATGGTGCCTTTCTTCTTCCACCAATCTGGGAATTGACCTTCCATTCCCCCACCAAGTTTAAAGCACCTGTCGATTGTGTGCCCCACACATTTACAGTTGGGGTTGGAGCACACATCTGTAGAATGACCCGGCCTTGTAGTTGCAAGTGCTTGGGATGTCTGCGGGGTTTGCTTTCTGTGTTGGGCAAGTGTCATGTTGTAAAGGGTGAGATTTGCAATTACCTCTTTCAATGTTTTTAGTGAGAACAATGTGCCAATAACTAGGTCCCATTCTTTAGCCATTGATGCTATTATGATCATGTGGAACATTGAGTCATCCACTTTACCACCTTGTGCATTAACCTTTGCCCATCCTTCATGCAGGCATGCAAAATGGCTTAAGATATCAGTGCTGTTGACATGCTTAATTGCGTGCAATTTGTTGTTGGCATTCAGCAGTCCTATATCGGATGACGTGTTGTGGATGTCTTTTAAGGCAGACCACACTTCTCCTGTGGTGTCGGTGGGTTTAATGCCATGCCCAACAGGATTCTTGACATTTAAATCAATCATGGCTTTCGTGTACGCATTATGTTCTTCCTACTCCTCGGGCAATAGGTTCTTGGAGCCCCAGTAACTCGTTCATTTGGGTATGGTGTTTGTTATGAGTGGGGATGGTTTCTGAATCGTCCCATCTAGGTATCCTTGAATGCCCCATGCACCTGCGATGGACCAAATAGTGTCATGCCATGTGAGCCAATTGTGGCCATCGAAACATTCTTCGGATTCGAGTATAAAGAGAGAGGGTTGCGTGGACATGATTGTTCCCGTGTTATCAACTTATCAATTTTAGTCAGTTGGGGGCCAAGTTTACTTGGTTCAGTTTGTCAGGTTCAGGTTCAGTAAGTTCTGTTGGTTGGTTTCTGGTGCGACGATAGTTTCTCAATAATGCTGTATATGTCGGCTTTCGGTTTGAGTTCGGATTGGTTCAGCAACGTGGGTCGGGGTCCATAACCTGTAACAAAATACACTCAGTTGATACACGTAATGGTTCAACTATATTTATTACCTGTAATGAAATATGCTACAGTAGGCTTTAGTTAAATAACACATCATGAAAGTAACAGTAGTTACATACCTCAGTTGATACATGTAATGGTTCAACTGAGGTATGGGATAGCAACTGTAGCAGTTAAATAGGTTGTTGCTAATATAAGCTTCAACCATTAGTATACATGTCAGGGACAACACATCCTGGTATGGCCATGTAAGCTTGACATAGACTTGACATAGGATTAGAGTGCAAGAGCCTATTTCAACAGTCAAGTATCTGTAGAGGAGCTCATGGTGATCAGAGCTTGCATTGAATTCTGGATACAATCGTGCGTTGTGACATCACATCATTTCATCCACAAACAATAACAGACAAAATTACCCACACCGACTGACATCGTATGACTATCTTACACGGCTTCTCGTGTGTTGCATCCACCAAGATGCATCGTTTCGAGATATTGCTGGAGCTGCATTGAAGGCTTTAGTGGACGACATAAATATGCATACAGCGTCATTGACACGTCATATTGATTCGGAAATATCATATTCACTGTATTGGAGTATGCGGTCCTTGCAAACTTTCTTCGATGATGGCATGCTTCTCACCGATTACATCAACCAGCTGAATGTGGTTTCTTCACTCATTGGGCCCATCGTACGGTGTGTTCACAATATCTGACCTTGTAGCACCATCTTACATCCACCTATGCAACTTTCCTACCAGTCTGATTCTGATGGAAGCGAGTCCAAATTCCACACTCTTGCATTCTGCCGAGATAATAATGGTGGTTACTCTGAAACTGATAGCTGGATCTTCCAGGCCCGAATCTGTGTGTACCACAGTGCGAAGCCTCGATATCATCGTCCTGCTCGTTTCTCTTCTTCCACATTGTGACATCATGCACATTTCGAGACATGACCAATCTATTAGTTACCCGCTTGAGCATTTATATTTGACCGCACGTTCTTTCCTTTCCGTGGTCGCCACACCATCCACTTGTGTCAGTAGGGTCTAACGAGACCCCCATATCAGTGGTGGAGGAACATGGTTGCCCTGACAAAGGTCTTGCACCATCAATTGGACACACTTGCTAATCATTTCTCTTCGATAATGCTGACACATCTCAACCAAACCACAAGGAAACAAATAGCGTCGCCCTTCATTCAACTCACTTTGCAGCTGGGGTTCCAGATGGTATAAAGCTATATTATTTGAACCTATGTAAGAACACATATAATCACTTTGTATTATCGCCGCGAGGTCTGCAGTGTCCCCACACATGCGTTGAATACATTTTGGGGCACTAACCGTCCCTATACTAACATCTGAATCATGAACTACATTTGTTTTAAATACGATGTCATTGAAGGTCTGAAAAAGGCCTCCCCCATCGCCATTTCGATACATGTCGTGTTCAGGCTCACCATACATTCAGGCCAGTGTTCAATCGACAAGATCCATTATATTCAGACCAAGGGCCTCCACACCATGCGGGGGAATGTGTTGAGCGAATTTCCTTAAACTATTTTTCTTCCATTGATCACTTGACAATCAAACACCCATAGGTCGAGAAAATATAATAGCGCATATAGTCATTTTTCACCATTGCCACGAGCGCTGCAGCTTGGACGCGCTGATGCCATACGTGAGTCAAATACACTTTTGGGGACCACCCGTGGCTAGACTGAGATCCTATTTATAAATGACAATCATTTCAAACAGACTGCGGACTTGAGAGTTGTATGAAACTACATAATTTGACGCAATTTAATAGCAAAGATATTTACTTGTAATGATTGCTGAGGTTCTCTAGACTGGTGTTGAAAATATTTCGAGGACAACTCGGTGAAATCACATCGCATATACTAGTGATAACAATGTCAATCGAATACCACTAGGACGTCTCAAAGAAGGCTGTCCCACCGTTATTCTCGTGAAATAGCCGGGTCAAGCCATTGGACAACACCATGATCAAGACACTGACACATCTTCACATTGTCGTGAGCATTCACCTTAGATAAGGGAAAGGTAACTCATGGTGATGTTAGGGGGAATCAGCTGAAGAGGACCCACAGCGACCCGCCACGTGCACAAGCCAAGCCAAGACATCTCGTTTGTGCTGTGTTTGAATGTTTCAGTTGCTAGGGTCAGACTACACGCCACGACGATGTATTTTACTGGCTATCCCGACATTTCACGTGCTGCTTTCATTTTTGTTCATTGGGGTTCATTCTACCGATTGTTATGTTTGAATTGTTTCATTTCGAGTAGTATCGAAAAGACATTTGATTCAATCCAATATGAAAGACAAGATACATCGGACTCTTGAACGTTGGTTATCGTTACCTGTTCTTTCCTGTGCGTAGTCGCCATACCTTTCATTGATGTGTCGATAGCATTAACGAATTCGACTTACATCTCCATTTTTCGGAAAATAACCCCCGCAATATAACTATGAGGGTTCCAGGCAGGTTTATCAAAAATAATGCTGGTGAGTTAGTCGCTATAATGGTGCTAGCCAAGGAGACTGCCAGATGTCAGCTTTAACATTGACAAAGACTCACAGTACTTCAAAATCATCAATCTAAGTTGCTGTAACGGGAGCGGACCTGGTGGCGGACTTGGCACGGAGCAGTCTACCGCCATTGTCTCAGGGGGTAAAGAGAGAGTAGATAATTTTCCGATCATTACACTGTTTCATTTCTATTATCTGTCGTTAGGGGGTTTAGTCTACGAATGCTAGCATAAATAGGGACACCCATTAGCTAGAGTAGTTATTTCAAATTGGAGCCTATTCCTACTCTGTTCATTCCTCTTCGTAAGAAGCTCAAACCGAAGGATTATGCTATCTTTAAAGCTGAACCATACACTTTTTGAGTATTTTGTCTTCAATTTCGTATTCTTTTATATTTTCTACTAGTGGACTGATCACCCACTAGGTTTTAACAATAACACGTGTGCACACTACCAAACCAAATACCTACCAATACCGCCATAATGTCCGAGATTAATCAACCCGTCACTCGCCGAGGCACAGTCCGAAGTGCAATCCCCATGTGGAGCAAGAGAATTGTTCGAAAAATGGTGGTAGTTGATGAGTTGAACGATCCGGCCGTTGCATCGGTGAGTAGTACTTCTTTGCCTCTGAATGCCACGGGCCCCGAACCAATCCTCCCTACACATCAGGGGGGAGAGGGAAGGATGGACCACGATGCCGAGATGGAAGAGGTATCGACAATAACCTCTGATTCCTTGATGGCCACATCTGGTGGAAATGACCATGCTCCCAGTAATGAAGCCTCGAATGAATCGTCTGAAAGTGGGAGAGAGAGAGAGCCTTTTCCCCTCATGAATGAATACCTCCATACTCCAGTTACTCTTCATAACTGGACATACCAGTATAACCTATTGTATCCCAAAGAGCTAGCAGCCCCTCGAAAGACCTTCCGGAGGATGTTGCGAAAGGAGAAACCTCTCATTTGCCCAAAGTCGCTCTTATTTCCAGGGAGGGTCCAAGGCTATGGCACTTGAGCACAGCCAGGCTGCTCAGTTTAGATGGTCCGATTGTTCAGAGTCTGACGAAGATCAGTTGGGGCCGCTACCAGAAACGTGGACCTTACCTAAAGCCAGGAGAACGATTAGAGGGTTGGAGAGTCCAGTTACCTTTCCCCATGTCTCCCTGAATCTAAGTGCCATTGTCATTAAGGTAGATGAAAATGAACCCATGACAACCAAACCATCCTCCTCCAGGTTAGAGCCTGAAAAAGTAACTGGATCTAAAAACAAGTCGTCAACCCAGTCCCCTAAGGGAAAGGAGAGAATGGAGGGTGAACATCCCTTAACGAACCCTAGTAAAGCTTCCCCGAGTTTAAACACTGGTGGGGAGAGCAAGAAGTGAAATCGTCAGTTGCTGAGAAAGCAGATGGATAAGAATGTGATGAACCATTATGTACGAGAACCCTCACAAGTGCCTGATGGTGGATACTTTGCAGTAGGAGGGCAAGGAAAGTTTGGACCACCATCCGACTCAAGCAGCCCATCTAGTAGTGAGGGATCAGATGATTCAGCCAGCAGTATATCCACCGATTCAGAAATCAGTAGAAGGAGCACAGACTCACCTGATTCAGGATTGGGATCAGAACATTTTACAGAAAGCAATTCTGAAACGGGAAGAAGAAGTGTGGAAAGAAAAACTCACCAAGCTCTAAGCGCATAAGACATGAAAAGTGAAAAAGGTCGAAGGCCGATGCTAAGTGGACTACACAATTGTTAGCTGGAGTCAAAACAAAGCAGGCTGTAATATATAACAGCATAGCTGAAATTGATGTACTTGAAGCCTTCATCTACGCCTATGATCTCTGGGCAGAAATTAATGGGTTAGATCGTAAATGGGCTGTTAAGCTCATCATTTATGTACTTCCTGGATGGCAAGGCTAGTTCATTCTATATGAAACATGTGGCATTGAGCAAGCGGAAGTGGACATAAAGGCTGTGTATGATGGTCTTTTCGACTATTGTTTCCCTGCCGATTACAAATTGCAGTTGCTGAAGCAATTGACCACATCCCAACAGGGTGGAAGGTGCTTTCAGGATTGTGCTTGAGATGTTGAACATAATGTGATTCAGTTTCCTGACATCCAGGAGTGTCAACTTAAGCAGATTGTATGGGATAGCGCATACGATTACCTTCAGGAAAAATGGTTAGACAAGGGGTTAAACCCTGACAACACATCATGGAAGAGACTCATCAAGACTGCTACTCGATTTGAAGCAGCTCAGGAGTTTCGTAAGATAGACAAAGGACGAAGGGAAACCTCATTTGTTAAATCGAACCGAGGATGGCCACACAAGAATGAACAAGCCAATCAGGTAGTGGGACAAACTGATGAAAAAGGAAAAAGATCTCATCCATCAACATCTTCCAGGTTTTAAAACGCCACTAAAGTACCTTGCTTGAAATTGAGTTGTACAGAAATGAATCAACTTCAAGCAGAAGGACGATGCTTCAATTGCAAGAAGGAGGGTCATGAATCCCGCAATTGTCCTCAAGGAAAATTCCTTTCGGCACCCAAAAAGGGTACTGTGGTGTCCACTGGATCTGTCAGAGTTAAACGACTCACATATTTGGAGAAAAAAAAGGAGCATGCAGAGATACCACTCCACATGGCCTCCTTTGTGTTGAGAAATATGGAAGACCAACAGGAGTTTAATATTTTGCATGAGCGGATTTACGCAGCTTGGCTGCAAAAATCAATTACTGAATATTTTGGGCCGGATACTGCCATCGCTGAGGGGCAAAATCCAAAGACATGATTTGAAGTGTCCTTGTCAATTTCAGATTTTGTGATTAAAGATAATGTCTTACCCGGACCTCTGCTGCTAGAATGTAGGGAACCTGGGTATCGCGTGGATCAAAGTATATTAAGTAACTCTGAATGGTCTGGGAAAAGACTTACCAATAACTGTGCTGACCGAATTGCTGTCGCAACCCTAATACAACATCAGTGTTGTCTGTATTTTTCAAATGTTGAGTCCAGTGATGCCAGGATGCGTCACACCGAGCGGTTTCAGGTGATATTTGATCATTGTCACTGGACATATGAAGTAGTAGATCGTCTCCGACCCCACTTGTATATGGCAATTTCAAAACAGGCCCTCCTAAGTGGGGACTGGACGATCGCTCAAATGGCAAGTACAGCTATTTTAATGGAGGGCGGGACGGACCAAGGGGAGTCTCTAGAGGATGACGAACCAAGGAGAGAAAACAGGCCCACTCCAGGACAGTACCTCCTGGCAGCTTTGAAAGAGTATTTCACACCAGAGGAGGCATTGCAGGAAGGGATTTCCCCCGAAGCTCAGTTACATACAGAAGAGTCTGGCTTGCGGATTTGGGATGAGTCCAATACTGACTTGCCATTGTTTATGCCCTGGTCTGTGTTCAGGGTTGATGAAGCCATAGAGGATAAAATACAAGCTGTGTATGAAGAACACATACCTGGGTTCACCGAAGATATGCCAGCTTTTCGACGACACTGCCAGGAGGCAATGTGTAAGTTGTTGGAGATTCGTTTTCGAGTCTATTATAACAGGCATCTTGACGGATACAAATGGGGTGGAGCGACAGCGATTTATCATCCGATTCACTGCAGGATTGTATCAGATTCATGACCGGGAGTTATCAGTAGCATACTTGGTTACGAAGGACCATCTCCAACATGATAAATGGACTGTGCCACAGATCGTGGCCAGGGGAGAAGTCACAGAGGACTTGTCAGGGGCAGTTGTGTTTGTCAACGCCGCTCATATGCCTAAGAAAAAGATGTTAGGACATAGGAAGAAGAGTCAGTTGCAAAATGATGGGGTTGAAATGGTCCAGAATTCCTCAATGCAACCAAAAGACTTTACTCGTTGCCTGCCAAAACCTGTGGTCATTGAGGCATTCATCAATGAACAACCGGTGAAAGCCCTAATTGATAGTGGATCACTTGCAGACTTCATGTCGACGACGTTAGTTGATCAGCTGCAGGTAGTCAAGGATCCACTAGTAAAACCACTTACTATCCAGTTGGCTGTTCACGGATCACAGTCAAAAATCAATTATTCAGCTACTGCTGAGTTTTCATATCAGAACATAAAGTGTACTCGACATTTCGATGTTGCTAACCTTGATTCATACGGTCTACCGCCGTTGTCTCAGGGGGTAAAGAGAGAGTAGATAATTTTCCGATCATTACACTGTTTCATTTCTATTATCTGTCGTTAGGGGGTTTAGTCTACGAATGCTAGCATAAATAGGGAAGCCACCCATTAACTAGAGTAGTTATTTCAAATTGGAGCCTATTCCTACTCTGTTCGTGCCTCTTCTTAAGAAGCTCAAACCGAAGGATTACGCTATCTTTAAAGCTGAACCTTACAGTTGCCATCGTCACATCGAACACAGAGTTGCTACATTATGTATGCGCCGAAGAAATAATCGGTGTTCGACTGGACTCGCGTGTACCACGGTGCGCAGCTTCAATACCACCGCCATTCTCATTTCTAGTCTAATCCATTGGGACGCGATCCGCAACTCAATCAACGAAGGATCCATGATTGACTATGAAGGTCTAGTTCTCACCGCCAATGGCTTCTGATGCGTCGTGGCGACACCTTTCACTGGTGCCGTATCGTCTAATTCTAACATGGTCTCAGTTTTGAAGAAATATAGTTGCCCAGGGGAAAGTCTTTCTCGATCAATTTGACTCTATTTTAATGATTTCTCTTCATATCTGTAACCGTATTTTCAAGCCACATAGAGGTTTGATCCATTTTAAGAGCGCATACAGCCACTTTTTCCCTCGCAGCATGCTCCACAACTCTCTCTCTCTCTCTCATGTTGAATATATCGGCAAGTTCTAGTCGTTGCTAGAACCACATCCGATTCATTAACGACCATCCCATCATATTGAATACCACTACCAAATCTCGAAGAAGCCCCGCCACCTCGGTTCCCACGTCACTTACCTAGGATTACACGAAGGAAGTCATTAAATAATAACAGAGAACAGTAGGAATAATCACTGATCCATGACAACATTTCTCTCGTTCACGCGAATCTTATCTTCAAAATCCATGTTCAATCTCCAGGTCGGCGATCTTATACCCCAAACCCTTGCAATAAACAAGGGCCTTTAACCCATATTCACTATCGTGGTGGATGGAATAAACATAAATATGACATCCTCGGGGGGTCATATTCATTTTTCGACATAGCAATCACTGTCGTGGAAATTTTTCGCCTTGCTAACCTTCTTCAATGATAACACGGTGCTGGTCTCAATTCACATCAACTTGGGTGGGTTCCTTGCTTGTGAAGTCCTTAATACACTATGTTTACCATCTTTTCTCTTGCAGTATTGTCTTTCAATTTTTCATGACATTACCTCACCAGTCTATTTCTGATGTAAATGACTTGGAGACCGCTTCGGCTCTCAAAGGAATAATTGGGGCTATACTGAACTAATAGCTGGACCATCTGACCAAGAATCTGCATGTACCAGGGCTCTCTCCCCTCACCATTCTTGTTTGTTTCCTTGCACATTAAGGGACAATGCGCATCTCAACGACCTGGTTCAAACGTGAATGTCTTGGGAATTAGTTTCTATCCTCGTTCCTTCCTTTGCACGATGGCCACACCTTTCACTGGTTTTTTGAAAGCAAGCAAGGAAGAGGATAATATCTTTCCTTTTTCCTTTTTTTCCAGCTCGCTTTGGCGGCATTAATAGTTGCATAAACCTACATCATTTGAGTCGAGTTGAAAGCTCATACAATCACTTCTTATACTCACTGCAACTCTGGAATTCATTGCTGATGAGAATTGTGTCGATGATACCTTTGGCTTTGTAGGGCTTTGTGTTTTGTGACTAATAATATATACGTCTCATGGCAGCAAATATTCCTGGACGGTTTCTGAACCAGTGTGAGACCGGGTTCGACCATTGCCACTGTCTTTGAAAGAAATTGCTGTCGTTTTTGGTCCGATACCAGCATAGCGAAGTATAATTGTCGCCAAGAGTGATCCAAATGGTATTCCCAAGACATAATTCTGTTGTTATCCTGCTGAACCTGAGATTATTTGAGAGCCAGGACACTGTGATGCATATTCCGCCCATTTTGTGACGACAACAGCCGATTATCATCTCGGAAGTATGTTAAGACTAAGGCTCCCTCGTCCATTCCTTGACTGACAAATTAGCCAAAACGAGAAAATGAAGGATCGGTTGTGGTGACAAAGGCAGGGCTGCGATGAATGGCCATCGTGTGGGAACGAAGAGGATTGTTACAGCGACCCATATGGAGCTGAAAGGGCACAGTGGAATTGGCAGCACCGAAGGGGGCAGAAAGATGGCAGAAAAGGGGAATGTATTAGCATAGCCAGCGTGGTGAATCTTTACGTACCGGAAGAGCTCTGCCTGCAATGGGTCAAACTACGAGTGGGTCACAATGCTTGATCTACCGTGTCATCGTCGCTTTGAAGAACAATGTCCACGCATCAATCGTGTGAGCCTGGGGGGAACCATTACACTCAGACAGACAGACAATGATAAGGCTAGCTGTCAGTGTCGCCTGAGACGAGATTATATTTAGAATGTGTTAATACACACCCGGATGGATTCGTCACAATCAAGATATGGCGAGGGCAAATGAAAAAAGTACGTTGCTTACCATTAATGCGACCTAGGCCATCACTGGCCCTGGGTTTCTCCTCAGTGAAAGTTTTCAAAATCAAACAGGGAGTGTGCAATCTCTCTGGACAAAGCCGGAGGCTAACAGCGGCAACCTGAAGGCAGCAACCATTGGATATCGCTCTGGACTGCATTTATATGGTACATGGCAATGTCACCTCTCGATATCAGAAAAGCGGTTTTGCTTTCAACTCTGAGGCTGAGAAATGCTATACTATGAGGTGACAATCGACTGAACCATTATTATATGCTGTGTCAGCCTTCAGCGGAAGGCGTAAGAAGTAGTCACCTCGTGACAGTGGAGCCTATAAGGTTCAAGGAAGGTGAGGGAACCTTGTGGATGAAATGCTGTGTATCCCGTGTAAGTACGGCCATAACGCTGTGCCTTCATGGAATTAACTCTCCGACTGGTGGCGGCATAAAAGCAAGGCACCCCCTCCTAGTGTAGGTGAGACTGCTGCCCACCAATGTCTACTTCCAACGAGACGACTCCGGGGAATCACGATTCGGCAACGGCTGGGATTGACCTTGAAGACATTGAGGAACTCTCACACTTAGTTTCCCCTGGTGTATTGAGTTCAGAGAAGCAGGACGAGATCGTTAAAGGGATGAGAGAGATGTTCAGGGAGAAGCTTCGAGAACGATGGGGTTGTAACGAACCCGACCATGATTTATGTTATCGGGCCCCCGATGGTAGGCAACACATACAGCTGTCTGCAAACCATATAGAGATTTGGGTTGACGAGTGGGTGAGTAAAGTATAATGCTATTTCCATGCGATGTGTGTCACATGCTGCGCATTCAGTGTCAAGGAGAAACGGGCTATCATGACCCACCGAACGTTGTTAAGAGATCCACCAACACGGCATCCAACCTCAGCCCCTATTGCAGTCGTGCCGATGACTGGGGAATGATCTGGCGGAGTCAGGGTACAATGTCAAGTATTGACATTGGCCCCGGGTATTACTGTGGAGTCGGTTTGGAAAGGGTTGTGATGAAAGTCCTTCACAGTGCTAAGACAGCTTCCATGATCGCAAAGCTGACAATATACCAGGAAATCACCCGTTTGTTACAAGACAATGGTGCCTTTGCCATGTTTCTACACAAGCATCTTATGCTGCGAAGACTGGGAAGACTAGTTCAAGACAGTGCTGATTTAGCGAGGTAGGGATACCTCAATCATCGAATACACTGGAAATACTCATATCTGAGTCGTAGACCTATATACCCACCTCAAATTCGGAGAAGAGCGACGAAAGTTTTAAAGAGTATCCCGATATTTTCACGGGGGAGCGGCAAAGGTCACACTACCCAGCTTATGACATTCTTGGCTTCGGCCTTCTTTTACTGCCCCGGCGTTTATTGGTTAGATGGAGCTGCGTCACCTGCCGACGCGTCAACTGCGATGACGTTATCACTATACAACGTTTTAGTCAAGTCACCCCTGCACACCAACTTTGATGAGGTTGCATCAACATTTATCATGCACATCGCCCGTTCTCTATCAAGATTTGCTGGGCCCCTTTTCCGCCTTGTTCTTATCGTGGAAGCGATCTGCCGCATGCGTCCACTATCTGTAAAGGAGCTCACGGCGATCAGAGGTTGCATTGAATTCTGGTTACAACCGTGCGTCGTGCCATCACACCATTTTATCCTTCCCACCAAAACCATAACAGAGAATATCAGACACAACGACTTAGATTTTTTGAATATCCTATACGGCTTCTCGTGTGTTGCATCCAACAAGATGCATGGTTTCGAGATATCGCTGGAGCTGTTTTGACGGTTTTATTGCACGACATAAACATGCATGTAGCGTCATCGACACTTCATCTTGATTGGCACACGTCGAGCTCACTGAATCGAAGTATTGACTCCTTGGAAACCTTCTTCAACGACAGCACGCTTTTCACCGATCACATCAACCAGCTGAAAGTGCTTTCTTCGTTCATTGGGCCCATCATACGGTACGTTCACTATATTTTATCTTCCAGCACCGTCTTACATCCACCCACGAAACTGTCCTACCAGTCTCATTCTGACCCACACGAGTCCTAGTCGGGATCTCCTTTGGTATGGTGAGCGAATAATCGTATTGACTCTGAAGCTGATCGCTGGATCTTCCGAGCCCGAATCTGCGTTGACCACGGTGCGCAGCCTCGATACCATCCCCATTCTCGTTTCTCTTCTTCTACGTTGTGATATTATGTGCGGCACGACCAACGACAAATTCTTCAATTACTCGCTTAAAATTTTAGATTTCACCGCGCGTTCCTTCCTTTGCGTGGTCGCCACACCTTCCACTTGTGTGTCGGTAGGGTATAATTAGAACTCCATAACAGTTTGGAAAACATGGTTACCCTGAAAAAGGTCTTCCACCATCAATTGGACACACTTCCTATTCGTTTCTCTTGGCTAATCCGGACACATTTCTCAACCAAACCAGGAGTAGCCCAATACCGTCGCCTTTTCGTCAACTGACTTTGCAGCCAGGGCTGTAGATGTTATAAAGCTATATGATTTGAGCCTATGTAAGAACGCATATAGTCACTATGTATTATCGCCGCAAGCTCTGCAGTTGTACCCCTCCATGTGTTGAATACATTTGGGGCCACCAGCCGTACCCAGGATAACATTCGAATCATGAACAAGATATGCTTTAAATGAGATATTACTGAATGTTTGAAAAAGTCCTCCCCCGTCGCCATTTTGATCCATGTCTTGTTCAGGCTCATCATATCTTCGCCAGTGTTCAATAACAAGATCCATGATCGTGAAACCGAGGGCCTTCACACTGCGAGTCAATATGTTGGGGGAATTCCTTAAACTAATGCTCTTCCATTGAAAACTTGACAATACAGCTGCCATACGTCGAGCAAATATAAGAGCGCATACAGTCACTTTTCACCTTTGCGGTGAGCTCTGCATGTTGCACACGTTGATGCCATATATGCATTGAATACACTTGCGGGCACCACCCGTGACTAGACTGACATCCTATTTATAAATTACAATTAATTCAAACAGAACGCGAACTTGAGAGTTGTATGAAGGTACATAATTTGGCAACAATTTAAAAGCGAAGATAGTCACTTGTAATGATCGCTGCGGGGTTCTCTAGATTGGTGTTGAATACATTCCGAGGACTACCCCTCGCTGAAATGACATCGCATATGCTAGCAGTAACAGTGTCAATTGAACACCACTAGCGCCTCTCAAGTCCTAACATTCTTGTCGTGTCCTTTGTTTGGGAGAACAGGAAGCCGGGAACAAACCAATGGACAACACCATGATAAAGACACCGACATTTCTACACATGTCGTGAGCTTTCACTTTGGTTAAGAGGAAAGTAGCTCGTGGTCATGTCAGGGGGAATCAAATATCAACGAAGAGCTGAAGAATACCCACGACCCACCGCGTGGAGCAGTCATTCCCCAAGATTTTCTCGTTTGTCTTCTGTTTCAATGTTTCAGTCGTCAACGTCATACTACATGCCACGATAATTTATTTCACTCCCCTCCTGCTGCTCCAATTTCAGTTGACTGGAGTTCATTCCACCAATTGTCATGTTTGAATTATTTCATTGCGAGTAGTAGCGAAAAGGTTATTTGATTCTATCTAATATTACAGAGCTATTCGACTAGATCCGTGGGCCTCTTGAACGTTAGTTGTCATCCCCTGTTCCTTCTTATTCGTTAGTCTCTACACCTTTCACTGGTGTGTCGACACCGTTGACGAATTCAAATTACATCTTCCTTTTCCGGAGCCTAACCCCCGGAACATAATTATGTGGCTTCCATACCGTTTCATCAAACAATGCTAGTGGGTTCGTCGCCATAATGGTGCTCGCCGAGGAGACACCGTCAGATGTCAGCTTTGACATTCGCAAGGACTCACAGTACTTCACAATCCGTAATCTACCTTTGCATCATCAGATTGAACAGCCACAGCAATGGGTGAATAGTGTGAGCCCACGGTTCGGTTCAAGAATGGTCCGGGAATAATCATTGCCTGTGATATATATATATCTAGTCCTACAACATATTTAATTATTAGTCACAAAACACGAGCCCTACAAATTCAAAGGGATCATGGATCCAGCTTTCGTCTCCGCACAGAACTGCATTAAGAATAAGAAGTGATTATATGCGCTCTGAAATTGCTTCACACCATAATCTTGAATACCGCTCCAGCAACATGTCGAAACCATAAATCTTGGTGGTTGCAACCGAATAGCTGACTAGGATCTTGGGTAACTCAACGTCGTTACTGGCTATTCTGATGACAATGGTTTTTGTCAGCAGGATGAGGTGCGATGGTGCGATGCACTGTTATAACAAGAATTCAAGTAGCCTCTGATCGAAGTCACTTCCACACTGCTGACGGACGTGGGAGATGGTTTCCACGATATACGCAAACCTACCAATGAGTGAAGTATCTTGACCATCAAATGTTGATAGATTTCGGGCAATTTGCATGATAAATGTCGATGCGACATCATCAAGGTTGGTGTTTAGTGGTGGCTTGGCGGCAGTATTATAAAATAACGGCTTGCCAATGTGATCTCTCCGCTGTATATAGAGTGAATACCAGCGGAACAGGCATAAAATCATCGACGTTCCCTCCAGAATTCGTGGTTCTACGAAGATGTGAGGATTTCGAGTATATTCAATGACGCTAAGCTATCCCTACCTTATTCAATCAATCCTCTGTTGAATTAGTCTGCCTAGTCTTGCCACATTTCAACTCTAAATCAAAAACCCATCAACCCAAAATACTGTGAGACCATTCCCCAGTCCATGGTATGACTGAGATACGGGGTGAGGCAGGATGTGGCGTTCGTGGACTCCCTGGCATCCCAACTATACTCGAAGGTTCATGGTAAGTTGTCTCTCCTTGTCAGTGAAATATCCAGTTTGTCAACAGTACGACTTCATTAATAATTCTTGAACCAGTCCAAGACCACGTGCGGCCTTTGCCACTGTCTTTGAAGGGAATTCATGTCCTTTTCGGACTGTTGCTAGCATACCGAAGTTTTATTGTCGTCGAGAGTGACACAAGTGGTATTCTATTTTTTCTGCTGCACTGAACACTTTCCCCGGAGTCATTACATTATGATGTATTACCCCGGCAAGCAGCATATCTTCTGCCCACTTTGTGATGAGAATAGCTGATGATCAACTTGGAATTAATATCAGGGACAGAAGAGGGACTGTCATGGCCAGCCCCAATGGAGCCGGTTAGAAAGCAGAAAACGGGGACATACAAGCATTCCCAGCTGTTAGAGTACGGGATAGTCCGATTAGTGATGATCTCATACCTTGTCTTGTGACTGATTAGATCCTACCGGTTCACATGATAGTTATATTTAGTTTAGTGTTCATCTAGTTCCATGTTGCACACATTTGCTGCACAGACCAGTGCACAGACCATGTATTCTAGTATATAGTTCACCCCAGCTGAGGAGTGGATCCTCATCTGGAAGCCTAGCTATAGCATTGGTTTACTCCACACTGTTCTACTCTTAAGTGGCATTTGCTCCTAGATAGAGAGTCCTCATACTTTGCTCCCCCTTGCTACCAGATTATTTTAACTCCAGCATGGTAAATCTGCATGTGCCAGACAAACTCCACCTGTGATCGGTCAAGCTGCATGAGTCGCACAATGGATTACATTGTCATCATCGCATTGAAGAGCCATGTCCACACATCAAGAATCTGAGCCTGGGGCGAAATATTCCACTGGGCAAGACAGGTAATAATAAAGCTAGATGTAAGTAAGTATTGCCTGGCATGGGGTTATGTATGCTGTTTATTAATACAAATTCTGATGGACATGCCACAATCAAAGATATTCCAAGTTTGACTGTTATGTATCTCAATAAAGTCTACACTGAGAACTCTGGTCTTACCTTACTCTTTGTCTTCTTCAGACATTTCACAAAATTCAAGCCATTTCATGTGACCATTAACCGGAGTAGACCATTATTGATCCAGATTCCTTCTCATTGAAAGTTTTGAAAAACTTAAATGGGAAGTGTGCAATCTTGCCAGAGAAAGTCTGAAGTTGACGGTGCCAACTTGAATGCAGCACCCAGTGAGCATCGCTCTGGAGTGCATTTATATTATGCTTGGCGATACCACTTCTGGAATGTCAGAAAAACTGCATTGCAACTCTGACACTCAATAATGCCAGAAATATTATACTATGGGGTGACAATTGACTAAAAAATTATTAAATGTTGTGTGAGCTTCAGCAGAAGGTGTAAGAAATTAGTAAGGTAACTTAGTGCACTGGAGCCTTTATGAAGGGTGAGGGATGTTATTTACAAAGGTAGGGGTGACAGGCTGTGAATCCTGTGTAAGCACAGCCACAAGGCTGTACCTTGGTGGAATTACCATAAAAGCTCAACATCCCTTTGGAGTGTAAGTACGACGGCGACCCACCAATGTCTACTGCCCCCGAGATGACTCTGGGGAATCACGATTTGGCAACGGCTGAGTCCTATATTGAAGACGTTGAGGAACCACCACCCTTAGTTTCCCCAGATGTATTGAGTTCAAAGCGATGGGATCAGATCATTCAGAAGGGGATGAGAGAGATATTCAGGGAGATGCTTCAAGAACGATGGGGTTGTAACGAACCCGGCCATGAGTTATGTGATCTGTCCCCCGATGACGACCAGCACATACAACTGTCTGTAAACCATATAGGGATTTAGGTTGACGAGTGGGTGAGTAAAGTATAATGCTATTTCTATGTGTTCTGTGTCACATCTGGGCATTTTAGTGTCAAGGAGAAACGGGCTACCATGACCAACCGAATCTTGTTAAGGTATCTATCAATACGACATCCAACCTCAGCCCGTAGCGCAGTCATGCCGAGGACTGGGAAATGATCTCACGGAGTTTTGGGACATTGTCGAGTATTGAAATTAGCCCCGGGTATTACTGCGGAGTCGGTTTGGAAAGGGTTGGGATGAGAGTCCTGCACAGTGCAAGGAAAGCTTTGCTGATGGCAAAGCTGACAACATACGGGAAAATCATGAGTTTATTGTGTCGATACAACGGTGCCTTTAGCCAGGTTCTACACAAGCATCTCACCCTGCGAAGATTGGGAAGACTAGTTCAAGAGTGTTGAATTAATGTAATAGGGATAACCAGCGTCAATGTTGAATACACTCGAAATACCAACGTCTTTGTAGACCCACATATCCACCTCAAATTCGGAGACGAGCAGCGATGGTTTTTGAGATGTTCCCGGTGTCTTCACTTGATATGCGGCGGAGTAGCAAAGGTCACACTACGCAGGTTATGACATGTTTGGCTTGGACATTCACGTGCCCGTACGTTCACTATATGTTATCTTCCAGCACCGTCTTACATCCACCCACGAAACTGTCTCACCAGTCTCATTCTAACCCACACGACTCCTAATCGGGATCTCCTTGGGTATGGTGAGCGAATAATCGCATTGATTCTGAAGCTGATACCTGGATTTTCCGAGCCCGAATCTGCGTTGACCACGGTGCGCAGCCACGATACCATCCCCATTCTCGTTTCTCTTCTTCCACATTGTGACATTATGCGCGGCACGACCAACGACAAATTCTTCAATTACTCGGTTAAATTCTTAGATTTCACCGCGCGTTCCTGCCTTTGCGTGGTCGCCACACCTTCCACTTGTGTGTCGGTGAGGTCTAATTAGACCCCCCTATCAGCGTTGAAGGCACATGGTTGCCCTGACAAAGGTCTTATACCATCGATTGGACACACTTTCTAATCATTTCTCTTCGATGGTACCGACACATCTCAACCAAACCAGGATTGCAGCCGGGGTTGCAAATTTTATAAATCTATATGGTTTGAATCTATGTAAGAACTATATAGTCACTTTTCATTATCGCCGCGAGCTCCTCAGTTGTCCCCATAAATGTGTTGAATACATTTGCACTAGCCGTGACTAGACTAACATCCACATTTTAAGGTAAGATGTCACTGGAGGTCTGAAAAAGGTCTCCCCCATCTCCAATTAGATGGATGTCTCGTTCAGGCTCATCGTACCTTCAGGGTAATGTTCAATCGACAAGACCCATCCTCTTCCCACCAAGGGCCTCCACACCGTGCGAGTCAATGTGCTGGGCGAATTCCTTATACTAATTCTCTTCCATTGAAAACTTGACAATAAAGCTGCCATAGGCCGAGAAAATATAAGAGCGCATACAGTCACTTTTTGCCCCGCCGGACGCCGCGCGCTCTGCATGTTGCACGCGTTGATGCCATACATGCATTGAATACACTCGCGGCCACCACCAGCGGCTAGACTGACATTTATCAATGACAATCATTTCAAACAGGACGCGAACTTGAGAGTTGCACGAAGCTACATAATTTGATACAATTTAAAAACGGTCTTTATCTCACTCCGGTCTGGTGAACAACATCATGTTGCGGTCTAAAGCGGGAGCCGGCTGCAACCACAGATGACAGACAGGCATCCATGGCAACAGGCGCGGGCCGCTACATGAGACTAGCTAAGGTACGAAGAAAACAGTAGTGGCAAAGAAAAGAGGGATGGTGGGTGGGAAATAAAAAGTACTGTTGAAGATGCTGTAAGCATCCTGTGAGATGGGAGACGAAGGAACAGAGACGAAGAGAAGGAAAAGACGCCAGTGAACAATAAGGGGAGATTGTCACACAGTGACACTAGGTGAGACCTACGATCGCTAAAGAATCCAGGCAAATTATATTTGTCCGATCAAAGATAGTCACTTGTAATGGTCGCTGCGAGGTTCTCTACACTGGTATTGAATATACTCCAATGACTACTCCCTGAAATCACATCGCATATACTAGCAGTAACAATATCAATCGAATACCATTACGGCGTCTCAAAGTAGGCGGTCCACCATTCTTCTCGTGTCCTTTGTTGGGAGAACAGGAAGCCGGGGCCAAACCAATGGACAACACCATGATCAAGACACCGACATTTCTTCACATGTCGTGAGTTTTTATCTTGTATAAGAGAAAGGTAGTTCGTGGTCATGTCAGGCGAACTCCCATATCAACTAAGAGCTGAAGAATACCCACGACTCGCCACATGGAGCAGTCATCCCCCCAGATTTTCTGGTTTATGGTTTGTTTCAATGTTTCAGTGGTTAGCGTCAAACTACACGCCATGACGATTTATTTTACTCCCCATCCCGACAGTTCCCCTGCTGCTTCCATGTCAGTTGACTGCACCAATTGTCATGTAGAATCATGTCATTGCGAGCAGTAGCGAAAAAAGTATTTGATTCAATTTAATATTGAAGGACTATTCGACTAGATCCGTGGGTCTCTTGAACGTTAGTTGTCGTCCCCTTTCCTTCCTATGCGTTAGTCTCTACACCTTTGGTGTGTCGACACCGTTGACGAATTCGAATTACGTCTTCGTTTTCCAGAAAATACCCCCCGGAACATAATTACGTGGCTTCCAGACCGTTTCATCAAAACAATGCTAGTGAGTTCGTCGCCATAATGGTGCTCGCCAAGGAGACACAGCTAGATGTCAGCTTTGACATTCGCAAGGACGTACAGTGCCTCACAATCCTTAATCTACCTTGCCATCGTCACATCTAACAGCTACAGCAATGGATGAATAGTATGAGCCTGGGGCGTCGCGGCGAACAGTTCACGGAGCAAGACAGAGAACAAAATATCTTCACGTTCGACGATCAGCCACCTCGTGAAAAATTGCCCTGAACTCCTCTATATTGCAGCGGACGGGTCAACTATAGTCATCTTTCTTGCTTTTCTCAGACCTTTCGGAAGATGCAAGCCCCTTGATATGACAAGGGAACACGAGGAATACACTCCTCATTGGGGCGATATAACATTGTTTAAGCTAGAAATCTTGTGTCGGGATTATGATAGAATTGAATACGGATTGGCCATTATTCAAGCAACAGCCTGCTTGAGTGTAATTCTCGGTCCACGACTGTTGACAAACTGGATGTTTCACTGCCAAGGAGAGACAACTTACATGACCCTTCGAGTATGGTTGGGATGCCAGGGAGTCCACGAACGCCACATCCCGCATGTCAGTGATACCGCGGACTGGGGAATGGTCTCACAGCATCTCGGCTTGACGGGTTCCTGACCCATAATTAAACTTTGGCAAGACTAGGTAGACTAATTCAACAGAGCATTGATTGAATGAGGTAGGGATAGCTCAGCGTCAATCATTGAATACACTCGAAATACTCACGTCTTCGTAGACCCACGAAATTCCGCCTATTCTGGTGGTGTTCACTCTATAGACAGTGGCGAGATCACACTGCCAAGCTCCTGACCTCTTTGGATTTTGCCTTCGTATGATGCCCCGGTGTCGATCATCTTGACGATCAAACGTTGATACATTTTGGGCGATTTGTATGATAAATGTCGATACAACATCATCAAAGTTGGTTTTAGTGCTGGTTTGGCACTATTATACAATAATAACCCGATTGCAATTACTTTACTCATTCGCGGGCTTGTGTATTTCATGGAAACCATCTACCATGTGCGTCAGCAATGTGTAGAAGAAGTTACTGCGATCAGAAGCTACTTGAATTGGTGTTATAACGGTGCATCGCGCCATCGCACCTCATCCTGTTGACGAAACCATTGTCGCCAGAATAGCCAATAACGACCTTGAGTTAACCAAGATCCTGTTCAGCTATTCGTGGGTTGCATCCACCAAATTTATGATTTCGACAGGTTGCTGGAGCTGTATTGAAGATTATCGTGTGAAGCAATTTCAGAGGGCATATAATCACTTCTTATTCTTAGTGCAGCTCTGTGCTGCGTCCGTGACGAAAACTGGGTCGATGATACCTTTCAATTTGTAGGGTTCGTGTTGTGACTAATAATCAAATGTATTGCAGGACTAGATATATATATCGCATAGGTAATAATTATTCCCGCACCATTTTTGAACCGAACCGTGACGACTTCGTTCGGAATTCTTGAACCAGTCCAAGACCAGGTGCGGCCTTTGCCACTGTCTTTGAAGGAAATTCCCGTCCCTTTCGGTCTGATACTAGGATACCGACGTTTTATTGTCGTCGTGAGTGATCTAAATGGGATTCTATTTTTTTCCTGCTGCACTGAAGACTATCCCCGCAGTCATTACATTATGATCCATTACCCCGGCAAGCATCGTATCTTCTGCCCACGTTGTGACGACAATAGCCGATGATCAACTTGGAGATTCGTATCAACTCACAGAACCTCATTAATTGCTAAATGACAATCATTCAACACGAGAAAATGAAGGATGGATTGGGGCTTCAAACTCAGGACTGGGATGAATGCCCATCGTGTGGGACAGAAGAGGGCCTGTCATGGCCACCTTTGTGAAGCTCAAAGGGCACAGTGGAGTAGCGAGCAACAAAAGGGCCGGTAAGAAGCAGAAAAAGGGGACATATCAGAATTCCCAGCATGGTGAATCTGTACATACCAGACGAACTCCGCCTGCGATAAGTCAAGCTGCGTCGGTCACAATCATGGATCTACATTGTCATCGTCGCATTGAAGAGCCCTGTTCACGCATCAAAAGTGTGAGCATGGGGCGAAACATTCCACTCAGCAAGACAGATAATAATGAGGTTGGAGTAAGCAAGTATTACCTGACCTGGGGTTATGGGCACAGTTTATTAATACAAATTCTGATGGACACGCCACAATCGAAGATATTCCAATAACATCTACCCTGAAAACCTTGGTCTCACTTTACTGTTTGTCTTGTTCAGACATTCTTCAAAATCGAAGCCGTGTGAAGTGGCAATGGTGCCTGAAGCAACTACATTGCTTACCATCAACTAGACTATCATTGACTCGGGTTTCTTCTTATTGAAAGTCTTGATAAAATTAAACAGGAAGCGCGCAATCTCGCCGGATAAATTCTGAGGTTGACAGCGTCAACGTCAACAACGCCGTATTGCAACCGTGAAATTCCCTAAATCCCTAAATACTAAATTATGGGGTGAAAATTGTCAAAACTATTATTAGATTCTGTGTGACCCTTCAGCGGAAGGCATAAGAAAGTAGTAAAGTAACTAAGTCCACTGGAGCCTATATAGTTCAAAGAAGGTGAGGGAATTTTGCTTACGAAGGTAGGGATGACATGCTGTGAATCCTGTGTAAGCACAGCCACGAGTCTGTAGAACACTCTGACTGATTGCGCTATAAAAGCCTGGCACTTTCCTCTAGTGTACGTACGACTGCTACGACCAAATGTCTGCTTTCAATGAGACAACTCTGGGGAATCACGATGAAGCCACAGTTCAAACCTACCTTGAAGGCGTTGAGCTACCACCCTTAGCCCCCCCAGGTGTATGGAGTTCAGAGCGACGGCAGATCATTAAGACTGGGATGAGAGAGATATTCAGGGAGAAGCTTCGAGAACGATGGTGATGTAATGAACCCGGCCATGATTTATGTTATCGGGCCCCCGATGACGAGGAGCACATACAACTGGCTGGAAACAATATAGAGGTCTGGGTTGACGAGTTGGTGAGTAAAGTATAATGCTATTTCCATGTGATCTGTGTCACATGCGGCACATTTCAGTGTCAAGGAGAAACGATGTACCATGACCCACCTACTGTTGTTACGGTATCCACCAATACGACATCCAACCTCAGTCCGTATCGCAGTCATGCCGAGGACTGGGGAATGATCTCACGGAGTCTTGGGACATCTTCAAGTGTTGAAATTAGCCCTGGGTATTACTGTGGAGTTGGTTTGGAAAGGTTTGGGATGAACGCCCTGCACAGTGTAAAGAAAGCCTCGCTGATGGCAAAGTTGACAATATATAAGCAAATAATGAGTCAACTGTCTCAAGACGACGGGGTCTTTAGCAAGTTTCCACACAAGAATCTCACCCTGCCAAGACTGGGAAGGCTAGTTCAAGACAGCGTTGATTTAGTGAGGTTGATAACTCAGTGTCCATCACTTGATACACTCGAAATACTCATGTCTGAGTCATAGACCCACATATCCGCCTCAAATTCGCAGAAGAGCGACAAGGGTTTTAGAAGATTCCTGGATGTCTTCACTTCACATGCAGCTGAGTAGCAAAGGTTACACTTCCCGACTTTTTCTATCTTTGGCTTCGGCCTTCATTTACTGCCCCGGCGTCCATTGGTTAGATAGACACGCATCACCTGCGATTAGGTCATCACTGTACAACGTTATAGTCAAGTCACCGCTGCACACTAACTTGGATGAGGTTGCATCAACATTTATCATACAATCTGCTTGTTATCTAACAGGATTTGGTGATTCCTGGACTATTATGTTAAATTTGATGATGAAACACACCTTTTTATAGGGGGAGTCCACCAATTATTGCAACTTTTCATATGAAGATGCTAATTGTGGACCATGCATTTGGAGGTTAATGTGTGTCAGAACCACTATACACCTCCCAGAGCATCCAACCTATATTGTCAGGAGGTGCTACACTAACTGACACAAGATATTGAGACACAAAGTACTTTTATTACAAGCTTATTAAACCCTTGTATATTGTGTATTGCAATAGAGTCAACTCATACTATTTTTAATATATTATCGGCCTTGTGCATATCGTGGAAGCTATCTGCCACGTTCGTCAACTATCTGTAGAGGAGCTCAAGGCGATTAGAGGTTACATCAAATTCTGGTTACACCCGTGCGTCGCAACATGACATTATTTCATCCTGCCCACCAAAACAATAACAGACAAAGTCACCTACGACTATCTCCCCATTATAGACATCCTATACGGCTTCTCTTGTGTTGCATCCACCAAGATGGATGGTTTCGAGATATTGCTGGAGCTGTATTGAGGATTTTATTGGACGACGTAGACAAGCATATAGTATCATTGACACTTCATATTCAGTTGGGGACATCACTTTCACTGTATCAGTGTATTCACTCCTTGCAAACCTTCTTCGACGACAGCACACTTCTCACCGATCACATCAACCAGCTGAATGTGGTTTCTTCATTCATCGGGCCCATGGTACGGTATGTTCCCTATATTTTGTCTTCCAGCACCGTCTTACATCCGTCCATGAAACTGTCCTACCAGTCTTATTCTGACTGACATGAGTCCTAATTGGGATCTCATTGTGTGTGGTGAGCGAATAATCGCATTGACTTTTTCGAATTGGAGCCTATTCCTACTCTGTTCGTTCCTCTTCGTAAGAGCTCAACTGAAGGATTACGCTATCTACAAAGCCGAACCTTACAAAGAGCGACGGAAGTTTTAAAGAGTTTCCCGATATTTTCACACATAGGACTGATTATTTCTTAATTAAAAATTTTAATTCTTAAACAAACTAAAGTCTTTTTAATAAAACTACACGAAGTCTGAGAACGGGGAGCAGAAAAGGTCACACTACCCAGCTTATGACATTCTTGGCTTTTCTGCCCCGGCGTTTATTGGTCAGATAGAGAAGCGTCAACTGCGATTACGTCATCACGTTTTACTCAAGTCACCGCTGCACACCAACTTTGATGAGGTTGCATCAACGTTTATCATAAACATCGCCCGTTCTCTGTCAGAATTTCATGTAATAAGCGAAGATAAGGCATCGGCCACCGCCGTGGCACTCCACATTCGGAATTTCAAGCCCTCCGTGATATGTTGTCATTGGATATATATCATGGCCATGCCAAGTTCCTAGATAGAACAAAAGAAGATACTCCCCTGAAAATTGTGAATAACGCTGAACAATAATTCTTCAACAGTTCCCGGTGAGTCCTTCATACCTCCCCTGGAGATACAACTGAGAAGTCGTCAATTGGGATTAGGTGCATCCTCTCATCATTCGCGCGCAACGTCCCGATTGGCGAGCCAAATAGCATACATTTCTCCCGAGCTTCATCCCGTGTCGCCGACCCTATTGTCCGAATCATCCCTTGATTGTTCGGACCGGTTATTAGAGGATTTTATCGATACGTCGTACCACAAACAAGGTGGAGATGATTCGATAAATTTCTGGAGTGAGTCATTTAAATCTTGCATTGTCCATAACTATATCAAGGTGTGTAACTAGGCCACTTGACCTTTAGTGGAACAGAGTAAGCAGGGACACTTTTAAACGTTCCCTACTCCAATATCGTTGAGCGATTACACTATGGCTCTCAGAATTTTGGTAAGCACCGCAATTGAGTGCGTTCGGTTGACTGGATTTCATTCCAATTGTCATGTTTGAATTATTTCAGTTAGAGGAGTAACGAAGCAATCATTTGATTCAATCTAATATTAAGGAACTCTTCTACAAGATACGTCGGACTCTTGAACGTTAATTGTCGTCACCTGTTCCTTCCTATGCGTAGTCGCCACACCTTTCACTGATGTGTCGGTAGCATTGACGAATTCGACTTACGTCTCCATTTTCTGGAAAAAAAACCGCGGAACATAACTATGAGGGTTCCAGGCCGTGTTATCAAAAATCATACTGGTGAGTTAGTCACCGCAATCTTGCTAGCCGAGGAGAAACCGCCAGATGTCAGCTTTAACATTGCCGAGGACTCACAGTACTTCAAAATCCTCAATATACCTTGCCATCGTCTCATCACATCGAACAGAGTTGCTGCATTATGCGCCGAAGAAATAATCGGGGTTACTCTGATCCGGTCTCGTATGTCCCACGGTGCGCAGCTTCAATGCCATCGCCATTCTTGTTTCTCTCCTTGTACATTGAGACGTTATCCACGGCGCAACCAACGAAACATCCATAATCGACTATGAAGGTCTAGTGCTCACTGTCAATGCCTCTTGATGCATCATCGCCGCACCTCAACCCTCTCTCTTCACATTTCAACCAGACCGGCAGGATCATAGTCCTATTGATCTTTGCCTAACTCGCTTTGTAACCGTATTTTCAAGCCACATAGTAAATTTAAGAGCGCATACAGCCACTTTTTCACTCCCAGCATCCTCTACAGCTCTTTCTCCGATATATATTGAATATATCAAGTGCTAGTCGTGGCTAGAACCACATCCAATTCATTAATGACCATCCCATCATATGGAATACCGTTACCGAATCTCGAAGAAGCCCCGCCACCTCAGTTTCCACGTCACTTACCTAGGCTCACACGAAGGAAGCCATTGAAGAATAACAAAGAACAGTAGGAATAATCACTGATCCACGACAACATTTCTCTTGTTCACGCGAATCTTCTCTTCAAAATCCATGTTCAATCTCCAGGGTCAGCGATCTTTTAGCCCAAACCCTCGCAATAAACAAGGGCCTTTAAATCATTCAATATCGTGGTGGATGGAATAAACATAAATACGACATCCTTGGGGGGTCATATTCATTTTCGACATAGCAATCACTGTCGTGGAATTTTTTCGCCTTGCTAACCTTCCCCAATGATAACACGGTGCTGCTCTCCATTCACATCAACTTGGGTGGTTTGATTGCTTGTGGAGTCCGTAATACACTATGTTCACCATCTTTTAGTATTGTCTTTCATTTGTGCATGAGATCTCCTCCCCAGTCCATTTCTGACGCAAATCACTCGGAGACCATTTTGACCACGGGTGTTGGCTCTCAACGGAATAATTGCGGTTACACTGAACTAATAGCTGGATCGTCTGGCCTGGAATCTGCATGCACCTCAAGCTCTCCCCTCACCATTCTTGTTCATGTCCTTCCACATTAAGGGACAATGCGCAGCTCAACGAACCGGTTCAACCTTGAATGTTTTGGGAATTTAGTTTCTACCCCTCGTTCCTTCCTTTGCACGGTGGCCACACCTTTCACTGGTATATTGAAAGCAAGCAAGGAAGAGGATAATATCTTTCCTGTTTCCTTTTTTTTTCAGCTCGCTTTGGCGGCATTAATAGTTACATAAACTTACATCATTTGAGTCGGGTTGAAAGCTCATTCAATCACTTCTTATGTTCATTGCAACTCTGGAATTCATTGCTGACGAGAATTGTGTCGATGATACCTTTGGCTTTGTAGGACTTTGTGTTTTGTGACTAATAATTAAATATATTGTAAGACTATATATATACGTCTCACGGCAGCAAATATCCTTGGAGTGTTTCTGAACCATTCTGAGACTGGGTTCGACCATTTCCACTGTCTTTGAAAGGAATTGCTGGCGTTTTCGGTCCGGTACCAGCGTACCGAAGTATAATTGTCGTCAAGAATGATCCAAATGGTATTCCCAAGACATAATCCTTTTGTTATCCTGCGGCACTTGAGATTATCTGAGAGCCACTATGACGTATTGCCGTGGCAAGCGTCGCATGTTCCCCCCATTTTTTGACGACAATAGCCGATTATCAGCTCGGAAATATGTTAAGACTCAGGATACCTCGTCCATTCCTTGACTGACAAATTAGCCATAACGAGAAAATGAAGGATCGATTGTGGTGACAAACCCAGGGCTGCGATGAATGGCTATCGTGTGGGAACGAAGAGGGATTGCTACGGTGACCTATGTGGAGCTCCAAGGGCACAGTGGAATTGGCAGCAGCGAAGGGGGTAGAAAGATGGCAGAAAATGGGAATGTAAATTAGCATAGCCAGCATGGTGAATCTTTACATACCGCAAGAGCTGAAATAGGTCAAACTACGGGTGGGTCACAATGCTTGGTCTACCTTGTCATCGTCGCTTTGAAGAGCAATGTCCCACCCATCAATCGTGTGAGCGTGGGGCGAAACATTCCACTTAGACAGAGAGATAATAATAAGGCTAGCTGTCAGTCTCGCCTGAGACGAGATTATATTTAGAATGTGTTAATACACACCCGGATGGATTCGTCACAACCAAGGATATGGCGAAGGCCAATGAAAAAATCACGTTGCTTACCATTAATGGGACTAGGTCATCACTGGCCCGGGGTTTCTCCTTGGTGAAAGTTTGCAAAATTAAAAACGGTAAGTGTGCAATCCCTCTGGACAAAGCCTGAGGCTGACAGCGGCAACTTGAAGGCAGTAACCATTGGGTATCGCTTTGGACTGCATTTATATGGTACATGGTAATGTCACTTCTCGATATCAGAAAAGCAGTTTTTCTTTCAACTCTGAAGCTGACAAATGCTCTACGATGAGGTGACAATCGACTGAATCATTATGGTATGCTGTGTGGGCCTTCAGTGGAAAGCGTAAGAAGTAGTTACCTCATTACAGTGGAGCCTATAAGGTTCAAGGAAGGTGAGGGAACCTTGTGGACGAAGGCAGGAATGAAATGCTGCGTATCTCGTGTAAGTACGGCCATAACGCTGTGCCTTCATGGAATTAACTCTCCGACTGGTGGCGGCATAAAAGCAAGGCACTCCCTTCTAGTGTAGGTGAGACTGCTACCCACCAATGTCTACTTCCAACGAGACGACTCCGGGGAATCACGATTCGGCAAGGGCTGGGATCGACCTTGAAGACATGGAGGAACTCCCACCCCTAGTGTCCCCTGGTGTATTGAGTTCAGAGCAACGGGACGAGATCGTTAAAGGGATGAGAGAAATATTCAGGGAGAAGCTTCGAGAACGATGGGGTTGTAACTAACCCGGCCATGATTTATGTTATCGGGCCCCCGATGGTAGGCACCACATACAGCTGTCTGCAAACCATATAGAGATTTGGGTTGACGAGTGGGTGAGCAAAGTATAATGGTATTTCTATGCGATGTGTGTCACATGCTGCGCATTTTAGTGTCAAGGAGAAACTGGCTACCATGACCCACCGAATGTTGTTAAAATATCCACCAACACGACATCCAACCTCAGCCCCTATTGCAGTCATGCCAATGACTGGGGAATGATCTCGCGGAGCCAGGGGACAATGTCAAGTATTGACATTGGCCCCGGGTATTACTGTGGAGTCGGTTTGGAAAGGGTTGGGATGAAATTCCTTCACGGTGCTAGGACAGCTTCGCTGATCGCAAAGCTGACAATATACCGGGAAATCGCCTGTTTGTTACAGGACCATGGTGCCCTTGGCAAGTTTCTACGCAAGTATCTTACGCTGCCAAAACTGGGAAGACTAGTTCAAGACAGTGTTGATTTAGCGAGGTAGGGATACTTCAATCATTGAATATACTGGAAATACTCATGTCTGAGTCGTAGACCTACATATCTGCCTCAAATTCGGAGAAGAGTGACAGTGGTTTTAGAGAGTTTCCCGATATTTTCTTTCAGGAGCGGCAAAGGTCACACTATCAGGCTTATGACATTCTTGGCTTCGGCCTCATTATACTTTACTCACCCACTCGTCAACCCAAATCTCTATATGGTTTGCAGACAGATGTATGTGCTGCTCATCATCGGGAGCCCGATAACATAAATTATGACCAGGTTCGTTACATCCCCATCGTTCTCGAAGCTTCTCCCTGAATATCTCTCTCATCCAAGTCTTAATGATCTGGTCCCATCGCTCTGAACTCCATACACCTGTATATACAATTAGCTATGACCTCATATCTCGTGTTGCAACTGTATAGATTCAACTGGTTAACATCATGTGATAGTTATTATTAGATAGTTCCTGAGCAGATAGTCTTACAGATCAGTGCACAGACCATCTAGTACAGTATATAGTTAGTCCAGTTGAGGGGTAGAAACCTCAACTGGAAGCCCAGCTATATCACCGGTTTATATTCTCCACCGCTCTATCTAAGTTACTTAGTACCTAGATAGAGAGTCTCAAACTGTGATTCCCCGGCTTGCAGTTTATCCTAATACATTCAGGTATTGGATGATGAAAAAACGGCATAAACTGATAGGTGATTGTGGTAAGCACACATACCTTGATATGGGTAGGCTACGTTTCCAGTCACATGTTCATTACGCACGACTACAAGACTCTACTTGACTCAACAATGGCAACTACTGTATCGCAAGACGACTGGCTCACCGTTAGGGCTATCCTACCATTTTGCAACACTTACCTGTGATTCCTTTTGCAAGATAATGATGGATGGATCGGTAGGTCTTGCTCACACTGCGCCTGTAAAATGTGTAAGTCTACAATTACTTTCTACTTATTTTATCTCTCTTATTATTAACCATCTAGCTTTTTATCCCAATCTTGAAGTACAAAGGTTGACTGATCAAGGTGGATTAGCCCTTCATCCACTATACAGCAATTCCAGTAAATATCTATTTCTTCCAATAGATCCTCCAGATCCTGATATAATTCTGGTGCAGATGGTGCAGTACATTCATCATCACAATTAGAGGTTGGGATGGTCATATTTGGTTTTGGACTGGTGGTTCTAGAAGGGTGGACATCCTGCCCACCATGAGATATGGGAATATTGCTTTCTATCCTACATCGTTTTGACCTGCTGTATACCTCCCAACCTATTTTCTGTTTTTGTTTGGAAGATGAATGAGGCCGTTCTTTGTAACTGAAGGCAGTTTGTCCTGTGGAACAACCTGTATATTAATGTTTATAGATGGCAAAGGAAGTTGCAACATAGTGTTTGGTGATTGATTCACCACTTCCAAGTCTATTTCGAATGTTTTATTTGTTCTTTTTTTCTGCTTCTTTTTGTGCGTATGCATTATGAAAGGGTGGGAGGATAAGGATGTCACAGCACTGCTGTTTTCGGGTATTACCAATGGTCAATATCGGAGTTGGTTATGTGCTGTTTTAGTATCAGCAGCTGACCCTCACTATGTTTCAGCTTACCAAAGGTCCCTTACATAATGCTGTTGGTAGAATGTTTCGACCTTCAGTCTGGCTAACGACTTCATTAGCATGTCGGCAGGATTATGGTCCGTGGATACATAGTGGATCGACACCAGCCTGCTTATTAGCAACTGGGCGAATAAAGTGGTATTGAATATCAATGTCTTTGGTACATTCATCATTTTTGACAATTGGTATGGTGGATTGATTATCCCAATAGATTGTGATGGGGCGAGTAAGCGGCTGAGCGATTTTGGCTATAAATGCTCGTATCCATAGGGCCTCCTTCGTAGCATGAGTCGCAGCTATATATTCCACCTCCATCATTGATACCGCGATGATAGGTTGCTTTTTCGAGCTCCATGAGACGGCACCTCCATCTATGGTAAAGATATACCCCGAGATCGAGTGCCTATGTTCTTGCAAGCCCCAATCTGCATCGGTGTAACCCTTGAGTGCATTCTGTGAGTCATTTTTTCTATCTCTGAATACCAACCACTGATCTATTGTTCCTTTCAGGTATCTGGGAAGAGAACTCTTTTTACAGCTTCCCAGTGCAGTTGACCTGGGTTCTGCATCAATTGCACAAGGAAGGATATCGTGAATGTTATGTCTGGGCTTGTACCGAGTGCTGCATACATAAGGGATCCTATTGCCTCGTGATATGGAACATTGTGCATTTCTTTGAGCCAATGGGGTCTGCTGGGTGATTGTGAGGAGGAAAGGTGGTGATGAGGGTCAAGGGGGGTTGATAATGGCTTCATGTCTTGTAGGCCAAATTAGAGACGTTTGAGTATCTCAGTGATAAAATGTTCACTATAATATACAATACCTAAAGATGTTTGAGTACTAAATGCATATAATGAGTTTTACTATGGAATGAGACAATAATCAGATCACTTACTCTCAGCGATAAAATGTTCACCAAGAGATTTGTTAACTATACTACACATATATAAAACTACATTCAAGAGGAGATGGAATACTAATGACCCTTCGGATTTTGTCAATATACGAGCATTGCGAAAGTGATATCGTTTGAGCTGCCTGATCACATTTGACTTCAATCCCCAAGAGCCACTTGAGTTCCTGAGGTCTTTTATTTTGAACTCTTGTTGAAGTTCGCTCTTAAACTCCAAGAAAATAATAGCCTTTAGAGAGCAGCTTCTCGCCACAACAGATGCGCTAAAACAAGATTTTGCTACACAGAGTTAATTTATTTGCTAATTATCCCTATTTAATATCCAGCTTCAATTAATTGTAATTAGTTGTTACCTTCCTGGTCTAAAAATATTAATCTCAAAATCTGGGCATCTAAACCAAAACCGACGCTCATGCCTTAGAAGAATGGTGTCAGCCAATAGCCCTCTGGTAACTTAACGACTTGTGTGTCATTACATTGCAGCCTATGAGGTTCAAGGAAGGTGTGGGAACCTTGTGTACGACGGCAGGAATGAGTGTAAGTATGGCCATAACGCTGTACCTTCATGGAATTAACTCTCCGACTGGTGGCGGTGCAAAAGCAAGGCATCCCCTTCTAGTGTAGGTGAGACTGCTACCCACCAATGTCTACTTCCAATGGGATGACTCAGGGGAATCACAATTCGGCAACAGCTGAGATCAACCTTGAAGACATTGAGGAACTTGTTAGATGTTGACAGTATAACGAAAAAGTTAAGTTTTTATGACTAAGCTCCTGTAAAGTACAACTTAGCCAAGTGTCGAAATAAACTACATGGAACATAGAACGGCTTGCAATACAACTAGTTCTAACAAAACTCCCACTCTTAGTTTCCCCTTGGTGTATTGAGTTCAGATCAAAGGGATGAGATCGTTAAAGGGATGAGAGAGAGATATTCGGGGAGAAGGTTCGAGAACAATGGGGTTGTAATGAACCCAGCTATGATTGATGTTATCAGGTCCTGGATGGTAGGCAACACATACAGCTGTCTGAAAACCATATAGAGATTTGGGTTGACAAGTGGGTGAGTGAAGTATAATGCTATTTCCATGTCATGTGTCACATGCTGCGCATTTCAGTTTTAAGGAGAAACGGGCTACCATGACCCACCAAATGTTGTTAAGATATCCACCAACACGACATCCAACCCTCAGCCACTACTGCAGTCATGCCGATCACTGGGGAATGATCTCGCGAAGTCAGGGGACAATGTCAAGTATTGACATTGGCCCCGGATATTACTGTGGAGTTGGTTTGGAAAGGGTTGGGATGAAAGTCCTTCACAGTGCCAAGACAGCTTCGCTGATCGCAAAGCTGACAACATACCGGGAAATCGCCTGTTTGTTACAAGATGATTGTGAAGAGTGGCGGAAGTTCTGACTGTTCTATATACGAAGAAATGAGTAGGAAGGAAGGATATTGACCTATTCGGTGCAATATAAGAGAAAGTGAGAGAAGGAGCACGAGATGACGAATGAGTCAACGAGTACAATGGTTCGAGTGGAGGCCTCGACTATTACAGTTCGAGGCCAGAAGTGTTCAGTAGTTCAGATGATGCTACCTAAGTGGTAGCTGACACGTTACCCTGATCACCGCTCGTAGTAGACCTAGTTTATGTCTTACGAGTGGTGGTTCTTGGGTTAAAGTGTGTCTGAGTTCTAATTGGTGCTGAGTGCACCCACAAGTATACACAATGCTTCGAACTAATGAAATATGCAATAATCGAAGAATATGAAAGATAGAAAAATATGAATAGAATATGTAAAATATAAATGAAATAAAAGGAGTGTTTTACCACAATGATACTGTGGTAAAAGCATACTCCTCACAATGATGGTGCCTTTGGCAAGTTTCTACACACTGGAGGCACCCCAAGATTTTTGGATTTGCAAAACCTTCAGAAAATCTTTCTATTTGGCCAAATTTGCTAAGCATTCTTTGAACTGGAAAAACTGTTTGAAAATCTTGGGTTTTAGTAGGTTTTTCTGAGGAGAAAAATTGTATCTGAAAACCCTAAAAATGGTGATCAGGAAATTCTAAGGAAACATTGTTGGAAATAGCCTATTTTCTGTGGATTTTCTAAATAGGAAAATTCTTAAAAAACCCTGGGTTTTGTTAGGGTTTTTCCACCCAACAGGATTCTATGAAAAATGTAATAATTTGCCTAGAGAAATCAATTGAAAACCACATATTTCTACTCAATTTTTCTGCTCAGGGAATTGGGTGAAAACTGTAATTTTTTGCCAGGAAAATCTTGTGCCAAGACAAAGTTTTGTTAATGTTTTGTCAAGGGGAAAACCATAATAAAATTGACAATTTAATTATATGGGAAATCATTGAATAATTATAGATTTCAATAAGATTTTCCTTGACCACAAACACTATGGAAATTCAAAAAATGTGTTGGTGAAATCTTGAAGAAATGAACAATTTCACATGAGTTTCTTAAAGGTTTTTCAAGATGAGAAACCGTGAACTGATTTTTCCTGATTGAGCATGATTCACAATTGTTTGGAATAGTACAGTGGGATTTACAAATATTTAAGAGGATTGTTTTAGATTCAGGTAGATTCTTTTAGATTCAGATAGATTCTTTGAGATTCAGATAGATTCTCTTAGATTCAGATAGATTCTTTTAGATTCAGATAGATTCTTTTAGATTCAGATAGATTCTTTTAGATTCAGATACGATTCTTTTAGATTCAGATAGATGCTTTTAGATTCAGATAGATTCTTTTAGATTCAGATAGATGCTTTTAGATTCAGATAGATTCTTTTAGATTCAGATTAAGATATGTACATCCAATCTATATTACTTACACAATGCTGTATCTTCTTCAAGCAAAATTGTGTGCAATGATGCGTGCAGGTTTGGCAAGGATTTTGAAGATGGGTCTCACACAGACATGAATCAAAAGGTGGGAAGGGAGGGGGACACAGTAGTATGATAAATGTTCATGGTATAGGTGCTGGAGGTGTGCGAAGATCCTGTGATATGGTGAGGGCTTGCATCTAAAAAGCATCATTTCTGCCGGGCTCACCCATATACGTCAACATCCATCCTGTGAAATATAGCGTGTGCGTCAGGCTCCAAGGTGATGGAGAGAAGCAATGGAGTTTGTATTGTACATTCGAGATCCTCTGATGAGAGTAACAGAGACCCTGAGGGCTTTGGTTGTTAGCATTTGACCGACTGGTTGGACATGTCATTTTTGTTTGACATACTGTATTTAGCCCCGAACACGGACCAGGCAAGACATGGGACATGCCATTTTCGTTTGAGGACATCGTTTTGGCGATAGTGATAGTGGTAGTGGTAGTGGTAGTGGTAGTGGTGGGTGGGCAGGGTGTTACGTGCCGCGGACATCGTTAGTGGTGGGCGGGTGGGGTGTTACGGGGTGCCAGGTGTTACAGGCCAGACATTGTTTCACTTCCATGATAGTGGCAGTGGTGGCAGTGGTGGTGGTGATGGCGGCGGCGGCGGCGCGATAGTGGTGGTGGTGGTGGTGGTGGTGGCGGCAGTGGCGCGATAGTGGTGGTAGTGGTGGTGGTGGCGGGATAGTGGTGGTAGTGGTGGTGGTGGCGGTGATGAGCGAGTGGTGGTAGTGGTATGATAGTGGTAGTGGTGTGGTAGTGGTGGTGGTGGTGGTGGTGGTGGTGGTACGCGATAGTGGTAGTGGCGGTGGTGGTGGTGGTATGATAGTGGTAGTGGTGGTGGTGGTGGTGGTGGTGTAGTGGTGTGGTAGTGGTGGTGTAGTGGTGTGGTAGTGGTGGTGGTGTAGTGGTGTGGTAGTGGTGGTGGTGGTGGTGGTGGTGGTGGTGGTATGATAGTGGTGGTGGTGGCAGTGGCGGCGTGATATAGTGGTGGTAGTGGTGGTGGTGGTGGTGGCAGCGGTAGTGGTGGTGGTGGTGGTGGTGGTGCGCGAGTGGCGGTAGTGGTAGTGGTGGTGGTGGTGGTGGTGGTGGTGGTGGTACGCGATAGTGGTGGTGGCAGCGCAATAGTGGTAGTGGTGGTAGTGGTGGTGGTGGTGGTACGATAGTGGTGGTGGTGGTGGTGGTATGATAGTGGTAGTGGTGGTGGTGGTGGTACATGATAGTGGTGGTGGTAGTGGCAGTATAATGGCGGTGGTGGTGTGGTGGTGGTGGTGGTGGTGGTGGTGGCGGTGATAGGATAGTGGTGGTGGTGGTGGTGGCGGTGATAGGATAGTGGTGGTGGTGGTGGTGGCGGTATCTGATAGTGGTAGTAGTGGTGGTGGTGGTGGTGGTGGTGGTGGTGTGATAGTGGTGGCGGTGGGGGCACGACGATAGTGGTAGTGGTGGTGGTGGCGCGATAGTGGTGGTGGTACAAATAGTGGTGGGCGAGTGGTACGTGCCAGACATTGTTTCTCGTGTGAACACCAATAATCCAATAATCCTCGCATACATACGTTTTGCCACTAAAGTGATTATATTTTAGAGGTTGGTAATCATTGAAAGAAATTGTATTTGGGGGAAATGAGTGCACCTTATCCCTGCACAGGTGCTGCTTAACTCGGGCCTTAAGGGTGTCGTTTCGTGGCCCGGTAAGATTGAAAGTTGGACAGGTCTCGATGATGTGGTCTCTTGGAGGAGAGTGGAGATGGGCGATACGAGTACCGTTGACAGGTGGGAATGGCCGGGGAGAGAGCGAGAGAGCGAGAGAGAGAGCGAGAGAGCGAGAGAGAGAGCGAGAGAGCGAGAGAGAGAGCGAGAGAGCGAGAGAGAGAGAGAGAGCGAGAGAGAGAGCGAGAGAGAGAGCGAGAGAGAGAGCGAGAGAGAGAGCGAGAGAGAGAGAGAGAGAGAGAGCGAGAGAGAGAGAGAGAGAGAGAGCGAGAGAGAGAGCTTCCAGGAATAACCACTGCCTTTGAGATATATATATCTAGTGCCACAATATATTGAATTATTAGTCGCAAAACACGCTACACATTGAAAGGTATCATCGATCCAGTTTTCGTCACGGACTCCGCACAGACCTGCATTAAGAATAAGAAGTGATTGTATGCGCTCTAAAATTGCTTCACACGATAATCTTTAATACAGCTCCAGCAGCATGTCGAAATCATAAACTTGGTCGATGCAACCCACGAATAGCTGAATAGGAACTTGGTTAACTCAAGCTCGTTATTGGCTATTCTACAACCGTGCATCATGCCATCACACCATTTCATCCTTCCCACCAAAACCATAACAGTGAATATCAGACACAATGACTTAAACTTTATCAATATCCCACACGGCTTCTCGTGTGTTGCATCCAACAAGATGCATGGTTTCGAGACATTGCTGGAGATGTATTGAGGGTTATAGTGGACAACATAAACATGCATATAGCGTCATTGACGCTTCATCTTGATGTGCACATGTCCAACTCACTGTATTGGAGTATTGGCTCCTTGGAAATATTCTTCAACGACAGCACGCTTCTCACCGATCACATCAACCAGCTGAATGTCGTTTCTTCGTTCATTGGGCCCATCGTACGGTACGTTCACTATATTTTATCTTCCAGCACCGTCTTACATCCACTCACGACACTTTCCTACCAGTCTCATTCTGACCCACACGAGTCCTAATCGGGATCTCATTAGTTATGGTGAGCGAATAATCGCATTGACTCTGAAGCTGATAGCTGGATTTTCCGAGCCGGAATCTGCGTTGACCACAGTGCGCAGCCTCGATACCATCGCCGTTCTCGTTTCTCTTCTTCCACATTGCGACATTATGCCCGGCACGACCAATGACAAATTCTTCAATTCCTCGCTTAAAACTTTAGATTTCACCGCGCGTTCCTTCCTTTGCGTGGTCGCCACACCTTCCACTTGTGTGTCGGTACGGTCTAATTAGACCCTATCAGTGTTGAAGGCACATGATTGCCCTGACAAGGGTCTTACACCATCGATTAGACACATTTTCTAATCATTTCTCTTCGATAATGCCGACGCATCTCAACTAAACCAGGGTTGCAGCCGGGGTTGCAGATGTTATAAATGTATATGGTTTGAACCCATGTAAGAACGATATAGTCACCTTTCATTATCGCCGCGAGCTCCTCAATTGTCCCCATAAATGTTGAATACATTTGGACTAGCCGTGATTAGACTAACATCCACATTTTAAAGTAAGATATCACTGAAGGTCTGAAAAAGGTCTCCCCACTCCCAATTCGATGCATGTCTCGTTCAGGCTCATCATACCTTCAGGGTAATGTTCAATCGACAAGATCCATGATCTTCCCACCAAGAGCCTCCACACCGTGCGAGTCAATGTGCTGGGCGAATTCCTTAAACTAATTCTCTTCCATTGAAAACTTGGCAATAAAGCTGCCAGAGGCCGAGCAAATATAAGAGCGCATACAGTCACTTTTCGCCGCCGCGTGCTCTGCATGTTGCACGCGTTGATGCCATACATGCATTGAATACACTCACGGCCACCACCAGCGGCTAGACTGACATCCTATTTATCAATGACAATCATTTCAAACAGGACGCGACCTTGAGAGTTGTATGAAGCTACATAATTTGATACAATTTAGAAGCGAAGATCGTCACTTGTAATAGTCGCTGCGAGGTTCTCTACACTGGTATTGAATATACCCCAATGACTACTCGCTGAAATTACATCGCATATACTAGCAGTAACAATGTCAATCGAATACCACTACGGCGTTTCAAAGAAGGGGGTCCCACCATTCTTCTCGTGTCCCTTGTTTGGAAGAACAGGAAGCCGGGGGCAAACCAATGGACAACACCATGATCAAGACACCGACATTTCTTCACACGTCGTGAGTTCTCACCTTGTATAAGGTAAAGGTAGCTCGTGGTCATGTCAGGCGGAATCCCATATCAACTAAGAGCTGAATAATAGCCACGACCCGCCGCGTGGAGCAGTCATTCCCCGAGATTTTCTTGTTTATGGTCTGGTTCAATGTTTCACTCGTTAGCGTCAAACTACACGCCACGACAATTTATTTTACTCCCTATCCCGACAGTTCCCCTGCTGCTTCCATGTCAGTTGACTGGAGTTCATTCCACCAATTGTCATGTTTGAATTATGTCATTGCCAGTAGTAGCGAAACATTGATTTGCCGTCGTCACATCTAACAGCTACACCAATGGATGAATAGTATGAGCCTGGGGCGTCGCGGGGAACAGTTCACTGAGCAAGACAGAGAATAAAACATATTCACGTTCGACGATCAGCCACCTCGTGAAAAAGTACCCTGAACTCCTCTTGGATATTGCAGCGGACGGGTCAACTATAATCGTCTTTCTTGCTTTGCTCAGACCTTTCGGAAGATGCAAGCCCCTTGATATGGAAGAGGCACACGAGGAATACAGTCCTCATTGGGGCGATACAAAATTGTTTAAACTAGAAATCCTGTGGTGGGATTATGATAGAATTGAATACGGATGGCCATTATTCAAGCAACAGCCGGCTTGAGTTTAATTCTCGGTGCACGACTGTTGACAAACTGGATGTTTCGCTGCCAAGGAGAGACAACTTACCATCACCATTCGAGTATGGTTGGGATGCCAGGGAGTCCACGCACGCCACATCCCGCATGTCAGTGATACCGCGGATTGGGGAATGGGCTCACAGCATGTTGGCTTGACAGGTTCCTGACCTAGAGTTAACCTCTGGCAAGACTGGACAGACTAATTCAACAAAGGATTGAGTTAATGAGGTAGGGATATCTGAGTGTCGATCATTGAATACACTCGAAATACTCACGTCTTCCTAGAACCACGAAATTCCGGAGGGAGCGTCGATTATTGTATGCCTTTCCGGTGGTCTTTACTCTATATGCAGCGGAGAGAGCACATTTTCAAGCTCCTGACATGTTTGGGTTTTACCTTCATATACTGCCCCGGTGTCGATTGGACAGATAGAAGTAATACGTCAACTGAAATGAGGTCATTATTTTATAATACTGTCACCAAACCGCCACTAAACACCAACTTTGATGATGTTGTATTGACATTCATCATACAAATCCCCCAAAATGTATCAACATTTGATCGTCAAGATACTTTACTCATTGGCGGGCTTGCGTATTCCATGGAAACTATCTACTACGTGCGTCAGCAGTGTGTCGAAGAAGTCACTGCGATCATAGGCTACTTGCATTCTTGTTATAATAGTCCATCGCACCATCACACCTCATCCTGCTGACGAAAACCACTGTCGCCAGAATAGCCAGTAACGACGTTGAGGTAACCAATTTGCTATTCAGCTATTCTATGGTTTCGACATGTTGCTGGAGCTGTATTCAAGATTATCGTGTGAAGCAATTTCAGAGCGCATACAATCACTTCTTATTCTTCATGCAGCTCTGTGCGGAGTCCGTGACGAAAACTGGATGGATAATACCTTTGAATTTGTAGGGCTCGTGTTTTGTGACTAAAAGGAAATATGTTGTAGGACTAGATATACATATCTCACAGGCAATGATCATTCCCGGACCATTCTTGAACCGACCCGTGATGACTTCATTAGGAATGCTTGAACCAGTCCAAGACCGGGTGCGGCCTTTGCCACTGTCTTTGAAGGGAATGCCTGTCCTTTCGGACTGGTACTAGCATACCGAAGCTTTATCATCGTCGAGAGTGATGGAAGTGGTATTCTATTTTTCCTGCTGCACTGAAGACTATCCCCGGAGTCATTACATTATGATCCATTACCTCGGCAAGCATCGTATCTTCTTCCCACTTTGCGATGACAAGAGCCAATGATCAAGTTGGAAATTCGCATCAACTCAACCAGATTAAGTGCCACTTCTGGAAGTTAGAGAAGCTGCATTGCAACTCTGAGGCTCAATAATGCCAGAAACATTATACTATGGGTAACAATTGACTAAACTATTATTAAATCCTGTGTAGCCTTCAGCAGAAGGCGTAAGAAAGTAATAAGGTAACTTAGTGCACTGGCGACTTTATGGAAGGTGAGTGGATGTTATTTACAAAGGCAGGGGTGACAGGCTATGAATCCTGTGTAAGGGCGGCCACGAGGATGTACCGTGGTGGAATTAACTCTCCGACTGACTGCGGCATAAAAGCTCAGCACCCCTTTCGAGTGTAAGTACAACTGCTACCCACCAATGTCTACTGTCACCGAGATGACTCTGGGGAATCACGATTTGGCAACGGCTGAGTCCTACATAGAAGACGTTGAGGAACTACCACCCTTAGTTTCCCCAGATGTATTGAGCTCAGAGCAACGGGACCAGATCATTCAGACGGGGATGAGAGAGATATTCAGGGAGAAGCTTCAAGAACGATGGGGTTGTAGCGAACCCGGCCCTAACTTATGTTATCGGGTCCCCGATGACGAACAGCACATACAACTGTCTGCAAACCAAATAGAGATTTGGGTTGACGAGTGGATGAGTAAAGTATAATGCTATTTCTATATGATCTGTGTCACATGCTGGGTATTTTAGTGTCAAGGAGAAACGGGCTGCCATGACCCACCGAATGTTGTTAAGATATCCACCAACACGACATCCAATCTCAGCCCGTATCGCAGTCATGATGATGACTGGGGAATGAGCTCACAGACTCTTGGGACATCATCCAGTATTGTGATTGGCCCGGGGTATTACAGTGGGGTCGGTTTAGAAAGGGTTGGAATGAAAGTCCTTCACAGTGCTAAGACAGCTTCGCTGATCGCAAAGCTGACAATATATAAGGAAATCGCCAGTTGATTGCATCGAGACGATGGGGCCTTTAGTAAGTTTCTACACAAGCATCTTACGCTGCCAAGACTGGGGAGGCTAGTTCAAGAGAGTGTTGATTTAGTGAGGTAGGGATAATGCAGCGTCAATGTTGAATATACTTGAAATACTCATATTTGAGCCGTAGACCTACATACCCCCCTCAACTTCGGAGAAGAGCCGCGATGGTTTTAGATGATTTCCCGGTGTCTTCACTTCCAATGCAGCAAAGTAGCAAAGCTCACGCTTCCCAACTTATGCTATCTTTGGCGTCGGCCTTCACTTGCTCCGGCGTTTATTGGTTCGATAGAGATGCGTCATCTGCGATTACGTCATCACTCTACAACAGTTTAGTCAAGTCACCGCTGCACATCAACTTTGAAGAGGTTGCTGTTGAAACAGTTGAATAACTCTTGACAAACACCCTGTGAGTGTGAGGAAAGTAAACACTAAGTGTATTCTGTTAGAATAGCAAGCACGCAATAGTCCCTTTATGGTAAGGTCATGACGTACCAGCCCATAAGACAAAAGCCTTCCTTTGTTGTACTCCTTTATTGTTTCCTTTTGTCACATGAAAATATTTCTCCAGAACATTCTAGTACACATTCCATGCTATTGTTCTCATTTTCTCTTTGTTCCGAGTTAGCTTAAATATAAGCCATCCCAGTCAACTTCACCTCAGCTATTTGGCATACAGCGTGCAAATACTGAGGTGAGATACTTACTACTATGCATTCCTAACTCTTTTACTTATTACCATTACCTTAGTATTGTTCTTTCACTTAGTTCTCACATATTCAACTGTGAAATAACTACATACCTGTGAGTGTGAGGAAAGTAAACACTAAGGAGACTTTCCCACACCCACAGCGGAGGGTGCTTACCTAAGCACCTACACATCAGTTACCTTACTAGGTAACTCACTTAATACTGCACCTACAGTGCTGGGAAAAATACTACAAATATCAGAAAAATATAGGGAACATCATAGACTATGTAAGAGCTGTAATATCATACTCTAACAGTAAATTTGTGGCCTTGCCAACCTTCTTGAATGATAACACAGTGCTGCTCTCCATTCACATGAACTTGGGTAGTCTTTGCTCGTGGAGTCCTTAATATATTAAGCTCACCATCTTTTCTCTTCCAGCATTATTTTTCATTTTGTGCATGACATTACCTCACCAGTCAATTTCTGATGCAAATGTCGACACCGTTGACGAATTCCAATTACGTCTTCCTTCTCTGGAAAATAACCCCCGGAACATAATTATGTGGCTTCCATACCGTTTCATCAAACAATGCTAGTGAGTTTGTCACCTTAATGGTGCTTGCCGAGGAGACACCGTTAGATGTCAGCTTTGACATTCGCAAGGACTCACAGTACTTCACAATCCGTAATCTACCTTTCCATCATCATATTGAACAGCCACAGCAATGGGTGAATAGTGTGAGCCAGGTGAGTTGTGGCGAACAGTTCACTGAGCAAGCCAGGATCTGAGAAATAACGGGCGATGTATATGATAAATGTTGACCTCATCAAAGTTGGTGTGCAGTGGTGACTTGACTAAAATGTTGTAAAGTGATGATGTAATGGACGGTGATGCATCTCTATCTAACGAATGGACACTGGGGCAGGCCGCAGCCAAGAATAGTAAGAGTGCCGCACAATCCCTGGCATGCTGGGAGAAGTTTGGCACTCAACATCCAGCCGAGTGTACGAAGGATTCTCATGCCTTTTGTTTTCTGCGACGACTCTGTCGCTCTAGTCTTTAAAATTTTATGCTCAATTGATGCATTATCATTTTTTAAAACATTTCTAATTAGTTAGATCTCACACCATGATGTCTAGATCCTTCCCATGATGGGTCTTTGTGCACTTGGATATTAACCTGGGTGGAGAGAGGTACCCACCTCACACAGAGGCAGGGTTTGGGGCCATGACACCTGGGGTGGCTGGGATCCCAGAACATTCAGTAGTACCAACAAGGCTGTTAGAAATGGTGGAGAGATAGCCTGGTTGATGGCACACAGGCACCAGTTACTAAATGGCAGTAACTCTGAGGAACAAGAGGGGAGACCTATGGCAGATGCTTCACCAGGCAAAACAAATTTGTTCACAAACCCAGGAGCACCACAAGGGGTCAATGCTGCAACATCACTGACCAAAGAAACCTGGGGAAATAGAAGACTCCAATCCCTGAAATTATACCTGGGTTTAAGACAAACTCCCAAGAAATCCACAGTTTAGCTGCATTGGTGGAATGGAATGTGTGCAGCTCAGTACAGACAGTTTAGCTGTGCCATAGTTTGCATACAACTCAATACAGACAGTTTAGCTGCATTGTGGAATGTACGTCAGACAGTTAAAGTTGGTGATGCTGCAAGCATCAGAACCACTATGATTCACTCTGCAGTGCAGCTGGGTACAGCACCATGTTACAGTCTGAAGGCACAAGGTGTTGGGTGGCGCACCACATACACTGTCTTTGTCGCACCGTACTTGTGTGGCTGTCAGACTCACACGGCCCTTGCCCAGCTTTTCCATGAGAAGTGAAAATGGCCTTTAGGAGCCTCTGTCTTTTCCTTTATATCTCACTCACCACTGAAGCATGACAGAAGGCAATGAGGGATGCAGAGGAATTTATTTTTTCGCCAACTAGTGGTATCATGGCCAAGGAGCTAGAGCATGAAAGGAAAGATCATCAGTAAAGGCAACTGGTTAGTGGCCATGGCAGCAGCAGTCCACCACACCAGGATTTTATGGTGGTAATACAGGGAGGTTTCCACAGACTATGATGTTCAACAATGGATAGCAACTGCCCGTAACTTATCTCATGACCCAAGTGTTAGAATTTGCGGGTTTGAAATACGCTTGACTCGGTTTGGGTAGAAAGAATGCGTTGTAAACGTATGAAGTTGTTACGACCCATTCCCGGATGTTTCAATATCCAACTTCCGGTCTCCCACTCCCGACTTCCGATCCCCGACTTCTGACTTTGACCTCCGACTACAGATCATAGTTACCGTATCATCCGCATTCTTCCCTTGTTCCGCATTTGGTAATTTGTCCGTTGACAAGTATTCACTCGTTTGTTTGTTATATTCCTGTTACGGAATATTGCCTTCCTAATATGCCTTATTGTATTTCCGTTTTAAGAACACTTCCGTTTCCGTCTTATTATGGTCTTAGTTTGTAGTACAATAACGAGCAGACTTATATTAGTTTCCGCAAATTTGTACTTTACCTTAGATCTGATATCGACTTAGTTTCTTATTCCTTCTCCCGTCTTTCTGTACGCTCGATATTCGGAACTCTTCGGAACTCTGAATATCCGTAACTCCCATCATAAGTCTCACCTCCGAAATTAAGGACATTGAGCGTTTGCGTAGAGGCGCAGCACATAAGCTGAAGCCGACGTCCTGACCCTATCTAGTCGTTCCCGACTTCCCGGTGACCTCCCGATAGTTCCGGAATAAGTTCCCGACACGGCACTTAACAGAAGTGTAGAGTACAAGTACCTAGTTTAAGTACCTACTACTGGTAATACTCTACCTGGTTACCCATCAATCACATGCTACATTGTTCATGAACCCAAAAAATCTAATACTCCTTCTCGAACAATGTAGTCTTCATACAGAAAAACTCACACTAAATGACTAAGAGAACATGCTCAGTATTTGTACACTCTTTATTTTCATCTGTTGCTATGGCTGTGGTATTAGATAATGGTTTCTGATTACCTCGCAGTGATGCAGATGAACAATCTGTTGCATAATGTCCCCTACCACTGCAATTAAAACATGTGACTTCGGATGTGGGCCATTTGCCTTTGCTGCAGATGGTGAGCGTGGTCTCTGGGTCAGGGCGAATTTCAGTGGATGGTTCTTGGCACACCTCCTCGTTCATGAGACGGGTGATGACACTGTCAAGTGTCAATTGGTCAGGAGGGATGGAGTCGAGGGTAACAATGAATGTGGAGTAGGTGTCAGGAAGGCCAGCCGAAAGCGCAAGGATAATGTTTTCTTCAAGAACATCTATACCTGCATCAGTCAATCTGTAGGCGGCATTTTTGACTTCTGATATCCAGGAGTTCATTGTCTGATCATTGTGCTTCTGCATATAAAGAAAATGATGGTGAAGGGCGAGATGGGTAGTGAAACCGCGGGCCTGATGGACTTGTTTCAAACTTTCCCAAATAACCTTCGGATCTTCATGACGTGTATGGGGAAGCTGTGACATTTTGACATGAAGAATAATCTTGGCATGGGCGAGTAGTGCTTGTATCAGATAAGCCCAGTCAGTGTAGTTGTGATCGTCGAGTTTTGGAATTAATGGTTCTGGCATGTTTCGGTGTCTTCAGTTCAGGTTCGAGTTCGAGGCCGTGTTATCAAAAATAATAACTGGTGAGTTAGTCACCGCAATCATGCTAGCCAAGGAGAAACCGCCAGATGTGGCTCGGAAGATGCAGCTATCAACTTCAGAGTCAAGTCGATTATTTTTTCGCCAGACATTAGGATAACCCAATCTGGGCTCGAGTGGGTCAGAATGAGACTGGTAGGACAGTTCCGTGGGTGGATGTAAGACGGTGCTGGAAGATAAAATATAGTGAACGTACTGTACGATGGGCCCAATGAGCGAAGAAAGCACTTTTAGCTCGTTGACGTGATCGGTGAAAAGCGTGCTGTCGTTGAAGAAGGTTTGCAAGGAGTCAATACTCTCATACAGTGAGTTCGACGGGTGCAAATCAAGATGAAGTGTCAATGACGCTATATGCGTGTTTATATTGTCCAATAAAACGCTCAATACAGCTCCAGCAATATCTCGAAACCATGCATCTTGGTGGATGCAACACACGAGAAGCCGTATCGGATATTCATCCAAGTCAAGTCGTTGTGTCTGATATTCTCTGTTATGGTTTTGGCGGGAAGAATGAAATGGTGTGATGGCACGATGCACGGTTGTAACCAGAATTCAATGCAACCTCTGATCGCCGTGAGCTCCTTTACAGATAGTGGACGCATGTCGCAGATCGCTACCACGATATCAGCAAGGCCGAAAAAGGTTAAGCTCGGATCAAATTTTGAGACATAATGAGATTCTGAGAGATAACGGGCGATGTGTATGATAAATGTTGATGCAACCTCATCCAAGTTGGTGTGCAGCGGTGACTTGACTAAAATGTTGTATAGTGATGATGTAATCGCAGATGACGCGTCTCTATCGAACCAATGAACGCCGGGGCAGCGAAAGAAGGCCGAAGCCAAGAATGTCATAACCTCGGTAGGGTGACCTTTGCCGCTCCTGTAAGAAAATATCGTGAAACTCTCTAAAACCACTGTCGCTCTTCTCCGAATTTGAGGCGGGTATATAGGTCTATCACTCAGATGTGAGTATTTCCAGTGTATTAAATGATTGAGGTATACCTACCTCGCCAAATCAGCGATGTCTTGAACTAGTCTTCCTAGTCTTGGCAGCGTGAGATGCTTGTGTAGAAACTTGCCCAAGGCACCATCGTCTTGTACCAAATGGGTGATTTCCCGGTATATTGTCAGCTTTGCGATCAGCGAAGCTGTCTTAGCACTGTGAAGGACTTTCATCCCAACCCTTTCCAAACCAACTCCACAGTAATACCCAGGGCTAATTTCAATACTTGATGATGTCCCAAGACTCTGTGAGCTCATTCCCCAGTCATCGTCATGACTGCGATACGGGCTGAGGTTGGATGTCATGTTAAATTTCAATACTTGATGATGTCCCAAGACTCTGTGAGCTCATTCCCCAGTCATCGTCATGACTGCGATACGGGCTGAGGTTGGATGTCATGTTAATGGATATCTTAACAATGTTCGGTGGGTCATTGTAGCACATTTTTCCTTGACACTAAAATGCCCAGCATGTGACCCAGATCACATGGAAATAGCATTATACTCCACTCACCCACTCGTCAACCCAATTCTCTATATGGTTTGCAGACAGCTGTATGTGCTGGTCGTCATCGGGGGCCCGATAACATAAATCATGGCCGGGTTCATTACAACCCCATCGTTCTTGAAGCTTTTCCCTGAATATCTCTCTCATCCCCTTCTGAATGATCTGGTCCCGTTGCTCTGAACTCAATACATCTGGGGAAACTAAGGGTGGTAGTTCCTCAATGTCTTCAAGGTCGATCCCAGCCGTTGCCGAATTGTGATTCTCTGGAGTCGTCTCGTTGAAAGTAGACATTGGTGGGTAGCAGTCTGACTTACACTAGAAGGGGACGCCTCGCCTTTATGCCCCATCGGTCGGAGAGTTAATTCCACCAAGGTACAGCCTTATGGCCGTGCTTACATAGGATTCACAGCATGTCATCCCCTGCCGTCGGAAGCAAAATCCCCTCACCTTCCTTGCCTATATTGATTCCAGTGGACATAATTACTTTACTACTTTCTTACGCCTTCTGCTGAAGGCTCACACAGTATCTAATAATAGTTTAGACAATTGTGACCCCATGATATAGTACTTAAGGGTGTTATTGAGCGTCAGGGTTGAAAGTAAAACAGCTTTTTTCTTATTCAAGAAGTGGGATTACATTGAATACTATAAATGCAGTCCAGAGCTATGCTAATCCGTTGCTGCTTTCAAGTTGTCGTTGTTAACCTGAAAGTTTTTCTTGTGAGAGGGCCGGCTGCCTGTTTAATTTTATCACAACCTTCAATGATGTAACGGGAGCAGACTTGGTGGCGGACGATGAATCGGGCGGGTAACCGCCCTAGTCTTAGATGGTAAGGGGCAAAGAGAAGACGCTGGAAGTTTTCGATCATTAGAGGGTTTCAGACGTATAAGAGGTTGGCAGGGAACGTAGCTTAGGGGGGCTAGCATAAATAGGTGAACCCCCCATTAGTTAGAGGGGACTTTTTTTCGAATTGGAGCCTATTCCTACTCTGTGCGTTCCGCTTCGTAAAGAGCTCAACTGAAGGATTATGCTATCTATAAAGCCGAACCTTACACTTTTTGAGTACTTGGCCTCCAATTTCATATTCTTTATATATTCTATACTAGCGGACTGATCACCCACTAGGTTAAAAAAAATAAAAAATAAAAAGAAACGCGTGCACGCAATACATCTACACAACTATATTCTCGCCACCATGACCGAAATTAATCAACCTATCACTCGTCGAGGCACTGTCCGAAGTGCAATTCCTGTGTGGAGCAAGAGAATCGCTCGACGACGGGTGGCTAGTGATGATTTGAATAGTCTCGCTACTGAAACGGTGAGTATTACCTCTTCACCTCTCAATACCACAGGTCCCGAACCGATCTACACTGCATGTGCAGAAAGAGAGGGGAGGATGGACTGTGATGCCGAGATGGAAGAGGTATCGCAAATTGCCTCGGATTCCTCGATGGCCACTTCCAGTGGACACAATCAAGTTCCTATTAGTGAAGCCTCGAATGAATCTAGTGAGAGTGGAGAGGTCAACGCGACATTGCCCTGTCCTAATGAGTATCTCAGAACTCAGGTCGCCCTCCAAAACTGGACTGGTCAGTACGGTTTGGTGTACCCTGAAGAGCTGGCGGCACCTCGAAAGACCTTCCGAAGGAGGTTCCAAAAGGGGAAACCTCTCATTCGCCCAGAAGCACTCTTTTTTCCAGAGTGGTTTGAAGGAGAGAGCAGTGGCGATGAGAGGAAGGAAGGATCGTCCAAGGAGACGGCACTTGAGCACCGCCAGGGTGCTAAGTTTAAATGGTCCGATTGTTCGGAATCTGATGACGATCAGTTAGGGCCGCTCCCAGAAACATGGACGTTACCCTACAAGCTGAGAACCGGAGGGACTAGAGGGCTGGAAAGCTCTGGAATATTTTCCTGGTCATCCGTAAATCTTAGCGCTATTTTCATTGAGGTAGAGGAAAACACACCTGTACCAAATGAACCCACATCTTCTAGGTTAGAGCCTGCAAGTGCAGATGGATCTAAACAGACGTTGTCAACGCACACCAGCAAAGGGAAGGAAAGAATGGAAGGCGAGCGTCCCTTGAAGAACCTGTACAAAGGGAGCGAAATGCAGAATAGTCCGCCGCAGAAAGAGCGGAAGCCCAAAAAAGTTACTAGCCGTTATGTACGGGAGCCTTCGCAAGTGGCGGAGGGCGGGTACTTTGCAGTAGGAGGGCAAGGGAAATTCGGACCACCATCTCATTCAAGCAGCTCATCGTCTAGCGATGGAGACAATGAGTCGTCAGATAGCATGTCAACTGAGTCAGATTCGTCAGCCAGCGAACGTAGCACCGACTCCCCTGAGTCTGGATCAGGATCGGAAGGTGCTTCCCTAAGTTGCTCTGAAACAAGAAGGAAGCATAGAAAGAAAAACTCACCTAGCTCTCAGCGTGTAAGACAGGTCAAACGCAAACGGTCCAAGGCTGAGGCTAAACGAACCAAGAAGCTGCTTGCTGGAGTTAAGACTAAGCAAGCTGTGATCTATACAGGCACTGCTGAACTTGACGTTCTCGAAACATTTATATATGCTTATGATCTCTGGGCAGAGATCAACGGGTTAGATCGCAAGTGGGCGGTGAAATTGATCATATACTTCCTTGATGGAAAGGCAAGCTCCTTCTATATGAAGCATGTAGCGTTGAGCAAACGGAAGTGGACCTTGAAGGCTGTCTACGATGGCCTATTCGATTACTGCTTTCCTGCCGATTATAAGGTGCATCTGCGAAAGCAACTAACATCCACCAGGCAGGGTAGAAAGTGTTTTCGTGATTTTGCACGAGATGTCGAAAACAACGCTAGAAGGTTTCCTGATATCCACGAGCGACAACTCAAGCAAATTGTCTGGGATGGGGCATATGACTATATTAAAGAAAAATGGTTAGATAATGGGCTCAATCCTGACAATACATCATGGAAGAAACTTACCAAAACGGCTACCCGGTTTGAGGCTGCACAAGAATTTCGACTGGCAGAAAAAGGGAGGAGGGAAAACACAGCGTCCCGATCACCTCGGATATGGGCCCCAAAGAAGGATTTAGTGAGTCAGACCGGGCAGAAGAGGGATACCCAAGGGGTGAAAAGTTACCACTCCCAGCCCTCTGGACCGAGGGGTACCACTCTCGAACCACATCCTAAATTAAGTCGGAGTGAGATGAATCAACTTCGAGCAGAGGGGCGGTGTTTCTCATGCAAGAATGAGGGTCACGAATCCCGCAACTGTCCCCGTGGGAAGTTCGTGTCGGCACCAAAAAAAGGGGTAACGGTGTCTGCTGGATCTGTCCGAGTAAAACGACTTACCGATTTGGAAAGAAAGAAGGAACGGGCAGAGTTACAACTACATATGGCCTCATTCGTGTTTAAGGATGAAGAGACACAACAGGAGTTCAATAACTTACACGATCAAATTTATGCCACCTGGCTGCAGAGATCGATCACTGAATATTTTGGGCCTGATACTGCCATAGCTGAGGGTCAAAATCCACTGACACGGTTCGAGGTGTCCTATTCGGTGGAAGACTTCAGGGTGAGAGACAACGTCATACCTGGGGATCCTCTTCAAATTAGCAAAATTATATGTCGGGAACCAGGATTTTCTGTGGCTCAAAGCATTGTGAATGACCCTGAATGGTTAGGGAAAAAGCTCACCGACGACTGTGCAGACCATGTTACAGTGGCAAGGATTATACAACAGCGTTGTTGTACACATTTTTCGCGACTTGAGTCTATGGCAGCGGGAATGCGACACACAGAACGATTTCAGGTCTCGTTCGATGGTACACATTGGGTGTATGAAATCGTGGATCTTTTACAACCCCACTTATATATGGCGATTACAAAACAAGCCCTGTTCAGTGGTGACTAGGAAATTGCGCAAGTAGTTAGCAATGCTATCCCAATGGCAGGAGGAACTGCCCAATGGGAGCCAATAGAGGATGAGGACCCACCGGGAATAGAGGGAAATAGTCCAACGCAGTATCTTCTCGAAGCCCTGAAGGAGTACTTTCCACCTGAAGAAGCACTGCAGGAGGGAATTAATCCTGAAGGCCGGTTTAGGGTATATACAGAAGAATTGGGACTTCGGATATGGGACGAGATCCACACGGACATACCTCTGTTTATGCCATGGTCTGTGGTCAGGCTGAATGAGAACATGGATGATAAAATAGAGGCCATCTATGAGGAGCACATACCTGGTTTTGCTGAAGACATGCCAGCGTTTCGAAGGTATTGTCAAGGGGCGATGTGCAATCTTCTGGATCTCCGTTTCCGAGTCTACTATAAGACAAGTGTTTTTAACGATGTAAATGGAGTGGAGCGGCAGCGATTTCGAGTTTCCGTTGCTGCAGGGGTCTATGAGATTCACGATCGGGAATTACGGAAAAGATATACTGTGACAACCGACCATTTACAGCATGAGGGGTGGACCGTACCTGATATATTGACTCGGGCAGTATCCCAGGAGGAGTCGTCGGAACCAATTGTGTTCGCAAATGCTGCTCATGTCACCAGTAGGAAAACATTAGGACCTAAACGGAGTCAATTAAAAAATGAAGGTATTGAGACAGTCGAGCATACTTCAATGCAGCCCAAGGATTTTACTCGGTGGCTGCCCAAGCCAGTTGTCATTGAAGCATTCATAAATGGACGACCTGTGAAAGCCCTAATTGATAGTGGGTCACTTGCAGATTGTATGTCCACGACGTTGGTTGATCAGCTAGGAGTTACTAAGAATCCACTGCTCAAACCACTCACTGTGCAATTGGCTGTTCACGGGTCGAGATCGAAAATCAATTATTCGGCGACTGGTCAGTTTGTATACCAGGACATAAATTGTTCACGTCGTTTTGATGTCGCCAATCTCGACTCCTATGATTTGATTTTAGGAACCCCGTTTATTTTTCAACATAGAGTGATGCTAGGCTTGAATCCTACAAGAGTTAACATTGGGTCTAGCCAGCCACTACCAATGGAAGGAGACGCCGTCGAGACACTGCGGTCCGCCGTTGCTGAAGTTTTCGAGGATGAGCTTGATAGTTTAAAGGCTGAATTGCGAGCTGAAGCAGCGGACTTAGACCCAGACACTGCACTGACAGGGCTGCCTCCACTACGGGCAGTGAATCATACCATTCCAATAATTGACGAGGGTAAAATCTATTCATGGTGGCCTTCTAAGTGTCCAGAAGCAATGAGGGCTCTATGGCAGGAAAAGAAAACAGCATACCTGAGGAATGGGAGATGGCGGGTAGCCACGGGTACAAACACATGTCCTATGCTCATCATTCCTAAGCCTCCAAAAGCTGATGGAAAGCTGCAGATTCGCACGGTAGTGGATAAACGTGAGCAGAACGCTAACACGTATAAGCTGGCTACACCCTTGCCGGATATTGAAGCCATTCTAAGGAATGTTGTGCGGCATAAGTATCGGAGTCTAATAGATGGAAAGGATGCATACGAGCAGATTCGAGTGGTGCCAGAGCATGTCCATCAGACATTGTTTACCTCTCCAGATGGCACTATGGAAAGCTTAACATTACAGATTGGCGATTGCAATGGGCCGTCCACATACCAGACGTTGATGAACCACCTATTCGCTCCTTACATTGGCATTTTCATGGATGTCTATCTGGATGATATAGTCGTATATTCAGATTCCATTGGCGATCATGTGAAGCATTTACATACCGTGTTTAAGGTGCTCCGTCAAGAGAAGCTATACCTGGCTGTCGACAAGATGCACTTATTTGCTCCTGAATTGCAAGTTCTAGGTCATGTGGTCAATGATAAAGGGATAAAAATGGACCCCCATAAGGTGGACTCAGTCACGAACTGGAAAATTCCGACGAACAAGTTACTGTTGGCTGGGTTTTTGGGGGCAGTAGGATACCTTGCGAACAACTGTGAAGGGGTAAGAATCCCGATGGCCATCCTGGCTAATCAGACAGGGGTAAACAGACCATGGAGGTGGGGCCCAACTGAGCAACGTGCCTTCGAAGAGGTTAAGCAGATTGTTCAGTCTCATCGTGACAAGTATCACATTGCATTAGATTACTCACCAGGCCATTCCACTATTAATTTGGTAACTGACACTTCCTTAACGGGAGTGAGTGGCATTCTCAGCCAAGGGGATGACTTTCAAAAAGCGGCTGTGGTGTCCTTTTGGTCCGGGAAATTCAACTCGGCTCAACAGAACTATCCTGTGCATGAACAGGAGCTCCTAGCCATTGTGGAATCATTGAAACGGTTTCGGCCACAGCTGTTGGGGGTAAAATTTCGGATTTGTACCGACCATAAGGGCATAGAATATATACTTACACAAAGAAGTTTGTCCCCCAGGCAGACAAGGTGGCTAGACCTGCTCAACGAATTCGATTTCGAGATCCAGTACATTCCTGGCCAGGCGAATACTTTTGCTGATGCACTGTCCCGCATTTACATTGATGAACCACTCAGAACCATTCGGGCGGAAACAGAATATGTCAGTGAGACTCCTGAGGGGGACGAGGAGGAGAGAGGAGTACCTTACAGGCCACAAGGAGGCTGCCTCAACAGCATGTCGACACCACTGTATACAGGGTTAGCAGCAGCGGTGTTAACAGAGGCAACCAGACGGTCCAGCAGGCTGGCCACACGCTCACGCCCATCTTATGCAACTCTGGCAGGGTTGAAGACTCAGAGCAAGAGACGTAAGGGACAACCGGGGAAAGGGGTGGTCAACGCAGATACAGAATGGGGTGCAAATTCTAGTTTGCAAGAAGGGCTGGATCAGTCAGGCAACAATAGTCGGCAGGATGACATAGGATACACCTCCCAATTGGCAATGGAGGGCGAGTTACCGGGGATTCAGACAGACACACGTCCTGAGTTTCCACTAGCGAGGATAATCTCAGAGGGTCACCCAGGCATCCACATCCCGGATGCACTTCAACAACAGTATGGATCAGATGACTTCTTCGCGAAGATATGGGCAGCACCCTTGGAGTATAAGGGGTTTACATTACAGGAGGGCCTCTTGTTTCTGAAGTTAGAGAAGGTCAACTTACTGTGTATCCCGGATATTATGGTAGGCAATCGACGGGTGCGGGAAATCATTATCTCGCTCGCTCACTCGATCCTGGCACACTTAGGGGCAAGGAAAACTGCCACATACCTACGATCTAACGTATGGTGGCCATCTTTAACCAAGGATGTTGAGTTGTTTTGCAGGTCTTGCAGTGTGTGCGCGACGTCGAAATCAGATACTCAGAAGCCACAGGGACATCTTCGTTCATTGGAGGTGCCCTCACAACCATGGGAGGCAATTGGAGTCGACTTTGTGGGACCATTACCACTGTCCAAGAACCGCCTTGGGGAGTTTGATAACATCTGTGTCATTATTGACCATTTAACGTGCATGGTTCACTTAGTTCCAGCACGGGGCAATTATACTGCTACCCAAATGGCTGAAGTAATATTCGAGCATGTTTACAAGCTGCATGGCCTGCCGCTCAAGATAATCAGCGATCGAGACTCACTATTTACGAGCCTGTTCTGGAGAGACCTTCACTAGTTAATAGGGGTTGAATTGAGGATGTCTTCGGCATACCATCCTCAAACGGATGGAGCGACTGAGCGAGCAAATAGAACGATGACACAGATGCTGAGGCAGTGTATAGCACCAAACCAGAAGGATTGGGTGTCAAAACTGCCTGCAATCGAGTTTGCTATGAATAACGCTACCTCTGAAACGACTGGGTTCTCACCATTCTTCTTGAATTATGGCCGGATGCCACGGCCGTTGCTCTGGGAAAGCAACACACAATATCCCAGTGTTCTTGCCTTTGGAGAACGCATGAAGCTGGCCATAATGAGTGCCCATGATGAAATCCTGGCGGCAAGGGTCAAGCAGACGCAACAGGCAAACCGCCATAGGAGGGCTGCCAAGTTTAGCATCAATGACCTTGTTTATCTGTCCACGAAAAACTTACGTTTGCCAAAGCATCGGGCACGCAAATTGCTGCCGAAATACATTGGCCCTTTTAGGATCACCCGCGTATTGGAGCCAGGTGCAACCTATGAGCTGGACTTGTCAGTGGAGTTGAAGAAGCAGGGAATTAACCCTTCCTTTCACGCGTCTTTACTTCGTATCCATATCCCAAATGACGACCAGCTATTCCCAGGTAGGCAGCTGAGACAAATCCCTGGCTTTGGCAGTCAGCAACGAGAGTGGGCGGTAGAAAGAATTTTGGCTCACTCGGGAAAAGGCATTGATGCCTTGTTTGAGGTGTTGTGGAACACGGGTGAGAAGACGTGGTTACCATACAAGGAGATTTAACACATGCAGCCATTGCAGGCATACATGGAGGCCTTGGGCGTTTCGAGTGTCTGTTTGTTGCCGCAAGGCCGAGGTCAGTCCACCGATCACATCAAGGTCGCACAAATGTCTGTGATGCCAGGGTGTGGTCGACATCAATTTGTTGGGTCTAGCGCTAAAGAGGCATCTGCTATTTATGTGGGATCAGTACGTCCAAGCACTGAGCAGGACTTACCCACCATGGAGGCACAGGGTCTACCCACACAGGTCTCTACAGAAGTTTTGACAGCAACGATGGCCGCTGTCCGCGATAGCGCGCTTAGGGGGGTACAGGTTGCTTGGGGTCTGCGAATGGGGCACCTAGAGTCAATGCACCATCAGATCCTCGTAAGCACAGCATAATATCAACAGGCCACAAACCGTCCCTATGGCTAAGCCTCGCACCAGGGAACGGTGCCGGGCCTGGCGAGAGCAACGCCAAATGCCACTAGTGGAAAGGCTGTCTGCACACCCAGACAGCTCCCATAGGCTCCCAACAACACACCAACAGCATGCTTTGAGTGCTTCCCGTCGCAGGACCAAGCCACGTAAGAGTGCCCCAACACAGTCGGCACCATCTCTTCAGCAACGCCTCGACACTGTGTCCCACCAGGGCAGACGTGGCCAGCCCTCTAAGTCGGCAGTGAGCGGCATAGACAGATGCAGACCAGAATTGGAAGCACCCACCACACATGAGGACACAGCTGTGGCACAAGGGAGTGGGGTGCGCACTGAGGGTATGGTGGGTGATGTGTGGGGAGAAGGAGGGTACTGGAGCGATGATCTCGATGAGTTGGAGCAGGGAGTGTTGGAATTACACGATTGACCCGTTTGCGATACTGTGCACACTGCCGTGCAGTGTGGGAGGGCAGGTGTAACGGGAGCAGACTTGGTGGCGGACGATGAATCGGGCGGGTAACCGCCCTAGTCTTAGATGGTAAGGGGTAAAGAGAAGACGCTGGAAGTTTTCGATCATTAGAGGGTTTCAGACGTATAAGAGGTTGGCAGGGAACATAGCTTAGGGGGGCTAGCATAAATAGGTGAACCCCCCATTAGTTAGAGGGGACTTTTTTCGAATTGGAGCCTATTCCTACTCTGTGCGTTCCACTTCGTAAAGAGCTCAACTGAAGGATTACGCTATCTATAAAGCCAAACCTTACAAATGAGGAGAAACCCAAGGCAAGTGATGGTCTAGTCTGATTGATGGCAAGCAACATCGTTTCATCCTTCACGCTTGACATATAAATCGGATTGAACTTTGTGCAACGTCTGAGAAAAAGAAAAATAGTGACGTAAGACCAGACCAAAGTTCTCATTGTGGATTTTATTGAGGTACATAGGGGTCTGACTTGGAAATATTTTGATTATGGCGTGTCCATCCGAATTTGTATTGACGAATTGTATATATAATCGCGTATCACGTAATACTTACTTACAGCTAGTTTGTCACTATGGCTGAATGGAATTGATTCTTTGATGCTACGATGACAATGCAGGCCAATGATTGTGACCCACCTATCGCTTTGAACAATTGTAGGTGGAGTTCTTCCAATATGTGCTTACACGTGCCCGTTCTGCCATCGCACTGCCCCTTCATTGCTGCCCACTCCATTTTAAGTATCACAAAGGTGGCCATAACAGTCCCTCTCCCTCCCACATGATGGACATATTAAAAATAGTATGAGTTGGCTTATTGTAATACACACCCTACAAGTGGGTAATAGACTTGTAATAATAGTACTTGTTTGTCAATCAATGTGTCAGTTAGTGAATCACCTGTTGACATGATAGGTAAGATGCTAGTTTAGGTGTACACTGGTTCTGGCATGCATTAACCTCAGAAAAACATGGTCCACAATTAGCATCCTCCTGTGAAAAAGTGAAGAAATGGGTGATCCACCCCCAGGAAAAGGGTAGTTTCATCACCAATTCCAACAGGACATTCATCGGTCTCAGTTTGTCGCCCCAATCCATCCTTCATTTTCTGGTGTTTCATGATTGTTAGTCAAGGAAATAATGAAGTCTGTGGGGTCCATACAAACTTCCTAGCTCATCAATGGCTATCGTCGTCACCAAATGGGTAGAAGATACAGTGCATGTCAAGGTAATGCATCATAATGTAATGACTCTGGGGATAATATTCAGTGCAGCGGAATAACAACAAAATTATTTCTTTAGAATACAGCTGGGATCACTGTCAATGACAATTAAACTTCAGTATCCTGGGGCCAGACCAAAAATGACAGGAATTCCCTTCAAGACAGTGGCAATGGCCGCATCCGGTCTCGGATTGGTGTGTAAACATTCCTGACCAAGTCCTCTCCGGTCGGTTCAAAAACGGTCCAAGGATAATTATCCCTGGTGAGATGTACATATGTAGTCCTACAATATTTAGTCACAAACCACAAATCCTACAACTTCAGAGGTATCTTCGACTCAGTTTTCATCATGGACTCAGCACAGAGCTGCAATTTGGATAAGAAGTGATTGGATGTGCTCTGAAATTGCCCCAAACTATGGAGGTTTATTCAAATTTTATTCGCCCTCCAAGGCTAGTTAAAAAATGGAATGATGAGATCCTCCTGTTAGTTTGTTCCAAATCTGTCAGCATTGTCTGAGGAGAAATTGGGTTGAGGTATGGAGCAGGACGTTTGCCAGGTCAAACAACATCTTTCCAAGGCTGATATGAAGTTCGAAGAAGTTGCTGCTACACCAGTGAAACGTGTGGCCACCACAGAAAGAAAGGAAAGAGCGGTGGAAACTAAATTGTCAAGACACTCAAGGCTGAACCGCTTGTTGATGGGCTGTGCATTGTGTCTTAATGTCTTAATCTGCAAGGAGACAAATAAAAATTGGGACCGCATAGTATAGTATTTCTATCATTCTTGAGCGTCAGAGTTGAAATCAAAATGGCTTTTCTGATATCGAGAAGTGACATTGCCTATGTATATTATAAATACAGTCCAGAGCGATGCCGACTGATTGCTGCCTTCAAGTTCACAGCGGTACACGCGAGTCCAGGGGGGAAAGATCCAGCTATCAGGGTCAGAGTGACCCCGATTATTTCTTCGCCGTATAATGTAGCAACTCTGTTCAATGTGACGAGCGCAAGGTATATTAAGGATTGTGAAGTACTGTGAGTCGTTTCCAATGTTTAAGCTGACATCTGGCAGTGTCTCTTTGGCTAGCACCATTATGGCGACTAACTCACCGGCATTACTTTTCATAAAACGGCCTGGGAGTATGTATAGGAAGGAACAGGTGACAACAACTAACGTTCAAGAGGCCCACGGATCTAGTCGACGATTGCATTAATATTAGATTGAATCAAATGACTGTTTTGCTACTACTCGAAATGAAATAATTCAAACATGAAAATTGGTAGACTGAACTCCAGTAGACTGGACTGGAAGCAGTAGGGGAAATGTCGGGATAGCGAGTGAATTAAATTGTCGTGCCGTGTAGTGTGACGCTAGCGACTGAAACATTGAAACACAACACAAACGAGACTTCTTGTGACTTGGCTTCTGCACGCGGCGGGGCGGTGTGGGTATTCTTCAGCTCTGATTGATAAGTGATTCCCCCTGACACAACGACAAGCTACCTTTCTCTTATCCAAGGTGAACGCTCACGACAATGTGAAGTGTGGGTGTTTGATCATGGTGTTGTCCATTGGTTTGGCCTGGCTTCATGTTCTCCCGAACAGATGATGACACGAAGGTAACGGTAGGACCGCCTTCTCTGAGACGTCCTGGTGGTATTCGATTGACATTGCTAACGCGATGTGATTGCAGTGATGGAAAGTCCTCGGGCTATATTCAACACCAGTCTAGAGAATCTCGCAGCGATCATTACAGGTGACTATTATTGTTTTAAATTGTGATAAATTATGTAGCTTCATACACCCCTCAAATCCGCGTTCTGTTTGAAATGATTGTCATTTATAAATAGGATGCCAATCTAGCCGCGAGTGGCGCCCGCAAGTGTACTCAACTCATGTATGGCATCAATGCGGACAAGCTGCAGAGCTCGGGGCAATGGTGAAAAGTGACTGTATGCGCTCTTATATTTGTTCGACATATGGCAGCTTGATTTTCAAGTGTTCAATGGAAGAGAATTAGTTTAAGGAATTCGCCGAACAAATTGCCTCGCACGGTGTGAAGGCCCTCGGTTTTAAGATCATGGATCTTGTTGATTGAGTACTGGCGAAGATATGATGAGCCTGAACGAGACATGCATCAAAATGGGGACAGGGGAGGACTTTTTCAGACATTCAGTAAGATCCTATTTAAAAACATGATAATACAAGGTGGCTATATGTGTCCTTACATAGGCCCAAATCATATAGCCTTATAAGATCTGCAACCCCGGGTGCAGAGTGAGTTGAATAAAGGGCGACGCTATTCGCCTCCTCCTGGTTTGATTGATATGTGTCGGCATTATCGAAGAGAAATGATTAACAAATGTGTCCATTTGATGGTGAAAAACCTTTCAGGGCAACCATGGTTTCCAACACAGATATGCGGTTCTAATTATACCCTACCAACACACGAGTGGAAGGAGCGGCCACCACGCAAAGGAAAGAACATGTCGTCAAACCTAAACGCTCAAGCCTGTAGCTGGTGGATTGAACATTGCTCGAGCCGCGCATTACGTCAAAATGTCGAAGGAGAGACACAAGAATGGCGATGCAATCGAGGCTACGCACTGTGGGTACACGCGGATTCGGACTCGGAATATCCACCTATCAGGTTCAGAGTCAACTCGATGATACTTTCGCCAGACGCCAAGGGGTGCCAACTCGGAATCGTATGCGTCAGAATCAGACTGGTAGGCAAGTTTCACAGGCGGATGTAAGACGGTGCTATAAGGTAAAACATTATGAACGTACCTTACGATGGACCCAATGAGCGAAGAAACGACGTTGATGTGATCAGTAAGAAGCGTGCTGTCGTCGAAGAAGGTTTGCAAGAAGGAAATATTCCAATACAGTAAACATGATGCCTCCGAATCAATATGTTGTGTCAATGACGCTATATGTTGTCCAATAAAACCCTCAATACAGCTCCAGCAAAATCTCGAAACGATGCATCTTGGTGGATGCAACACATGAGAAGCCGTATAGGATAGTCATAATGGAGAGATAGTTGCCGGTGACTTTGTCTGATCGCCGTGAGCTCCTCTACAGATAGTGGACGCACGTGGGAGATCGTTTCTACGATATACGGAAGGCCGAAAATGGGTGAGAGATCATGATAACCGGCTATTTGTATGATAAATGTTGGTGTGCAGCGGTAACTTGACTAAAGCGTTGTAAAGTGAGGACGTAATCGCAGGTGACGCGTCTCTATCTGACCAATGGACGCCGGGACACATTTTGAAGGCCGAAGCAGTGTGACCTTTGCTACTCTGCTGCATGTGAAGTGAAGGCCGCGAGAAATCATCTAAAACCCTCGTTGCTCTTCTCCGAATTTCAAGTGGATATGTGGGTCTACGAAGACGTCAATATTTCGAGTGTATTTAACATTGACGCTGAATTATCCCTACCTCATTAAATCAACACTTTCTTGAACTAGTCTTTCCAATCTTAGCAGGGTGAGATCCTTGTGCAGAAACCTGCTGAACGCCCCGTCGTCTTGATCCAATCGATTGACGATTTGCCCGTATAATGTCAGCTTTGCTATCAGCAAAGCTCTCTTAGCACTGTGAAGGACTTTCATCCCAACCCTTTCCAAACCGACTCCACAGTAATATCCGGAGCCGATTTCAATACTCGAAGGTGCCCCAACACACTGCGAGTCCATTCCCCAGTCCTCGCCATGAGTGCGATATGGGCTGAGGTTGGGTGTCATGTTGGTGGATATCCAAGACATCTTAACAACAATCGGTGGGTCATGGCGGGTGGTTTCTCCTTGACACTGAAATATGCTGGATGTGACACAGATCCCATGAAAATAGCGTTATACTTGACTCACCAACTCGTCAACCCAAAGCTCTATATGGTTTACAGACAATTGTATGTGCTGCTCGTCATCAGGGTCCTGATAACATAAATCATGGCCTGGTTCGTTACAGCTCCATCGTTCCCTGAGGTTCAGCCGGAATACATTCCTCATCCACGCCTCATTGATATTCTCCTGTTGAACTGAACTCAATACACCTGGGGAAACTAAGGGTGGTAGTTCCTCAACGTCTTCACTGTAGGACTCAGCAGTTGCCAAATCGTGATTCTCCAGAGTCATCTCGTTGAAGGTAGACATTGGTGGGTAGCAGTCGTACTTCACTCAAACGAGATTCTGAGCTTTTATGCCGCAGTCAGTCGGAAATTTAATTCCACCAAGGTACAGCCTTGTGGCCGGGCCTACGCAGGATCCACAGCCTGTCATCCCTGCCTTTGTAAATAACATCCCCTCACCCGCCATAAAGGCTCCAATGCACTAAGTTACCTCATTACTTTCTTACGCCTTCTGCTCAAGGCTCACACAGCATTTAATATAATAGTTTAGTCAATTGTGACCCCATTGCATAATATTTATGGCATTATTGAGCGTCAGAGTTGCAATACGGTGCCGAGCTTGGACAACATTTAAGTCCGCTCCTCTGTGACGAGTCCGCAGCACCCATTACTATCGCCGGCCCACTTCTTCCCGGCTTCGCATTGGAGGACGTCTTTCCCTCCCAGGATGGCTCTCGCTCATCCCAACCACCTCCCGAGCTTGGACAACATTTAAGTCCGCTCCTCTGTGACGAGTCCGCAGCACCCACTATTATCGCCGGCCCACTTATTCCCGGCTTCCCATTGGAGGACATCTTTCCCTCCCCCGATTGCTCTGGTCTATCCACTGACAGCTCTTCTCTGTCCCCCGAAGTTCGCACATCCACTATTTTACCTCGCAGCGCTGAGCCACTGCTCCTCTCCATCGAGTCAAAGGTGCAACCATCTTGGACCTCTGCACTAGCATTGTCCCCTGCTGATGGCGACTTCCTGCTTCCCCATGCTCACCTCTTCCCCCCTCGAGGGAATCCTCCGCCACGCCCCAACTCCGATCCCCGTATCAATGCATCTCCGGGTGATGCCTCCACGCTTCCCCGTGTATCCTCCACGCTTCCCCGTGTATCCTCTACCCTCAACCGAGATGCATGGGCCTTTTTCTTGGCGGACTATCCGGACCGACCGTTTGTAGTCGCACTACTGCACATCATTGACCATGGCTGTGACATTGGCTTCAGAGGTGACAGGGCATGTAGCCAATCATGTCCTAATCTCCCTACTGCCTCCTCCTTCCCCGATGCAATTGCTTCTGATATTGACACCCAGCTCGCGCGTGGGCGACTTCGAGGTCCATTTCTATCCCCACCTTTACCTCATTTCCGCTCCTCACCACTGGGTGTCGCTGCACGAAAGCATTCCCATAAACTTCGCCGGATCCATCATCTCTCTTGGCCTCGTGGCTCCTCCGTCAATGATGGTATACCAGATTCTGAAGCACTTATTAAGTATGATATGTTTCAGACTGCCATCACTGATCTCATTGAGTCTGGCCCTGGATCGATCATGCTCAAATTGGATCTCGAACAAGCCTTTCGTCACATCCCTATCCGACCAGCTGATTGGCCACTACTGGGTTTCCATTGGGCAGGAAATTTTTATTATGAGCTATTCCTTATGTTTGGTCTGTGCTCTGCTCCATAGATCTTCAACTTATTCTCTGAGGGCCTCCACTGGATCTTACACCGCCATCTTCCTGCCTTCATTCGGCATTATTTGGATGATTTTTTGCAGATTTTCAAGCCACATACCCCACTTCCCCTCATCCATGCAGCTCTTGAATGGACCAGTGGCTTAGCAAATACCCTTGGTCTCCGTTTGAATACCATTTGGATCACTCTTGGCAACAATTATACTTCGGTATGCTGGTATCAGACCAAAAACGACAGCAATTCCTTTCAAAGCCAGTGGCAATGGTCGAACCCGGTCTCAGACTGATTCAGAAACCGTCCAGGAATATTTGCTGCCATGAGACGTATATATATAGTCTTACAATATATTTAATTATTAGTCACAAAACACAAAGCCCTACAATGCCAAAGGTATCATCGACACAATCATCATCAGCAATGAATTCCAGAGTTGCAGTGAGCATAAGAAGTGATTGTATGAGCTTTCAACTCGACTCAAATGATGTAGGTTTATGCAACTATTAATGCCGCCAAAGCGACCTGAAAAAAAAAATGAAAAAGGAAAGACATTATCCTCTTCCTTGCTTGCTTTCAATATACCAGTGAAAGGTGTCCACCGTGCAAAGGAAGGAATGAGGATAGAAACTAAATTCCCAAGAGGTTCAAGGTTGAACTAGGTCGTTGAGATGCACATTGTCCCTTAATGTGCAAGGAAACAAACAAGAATGGTGAGGGGAGAGAGCCCTGGTACATGCAGATTCTTGGTCAGATGGTCCAGCTATTAGTTCAGTATAGCCCCAATTATTCCTTTGAGAGCCGACGCCCATGGCCAATGTGGTCTCCAAGTCATTTACATCAGAAATGGACTGGTGAGGTAATGAACCCACCCAAGTTGATGTGAATGGAGACCAGCACCGTGTTATCATTGAAGAAGGTTAGCAAGGTGAAAAATCTTTACGACAGTGATTGCTATGTCGAAAAATGAATATGACCCCCCGAGGATGTCATATTTATGTTTATTCCATCCACCATGATATTGAATATTGGTTAAAGGCCCTTGTTTATTGCAAGGGTTTGGGGTATAAGATCGCCGACCCTGGAGATTGAACATGGATTTTGAAGATAAGATTCGCGTGAACGAGAGAAATGTTGTCATGGATCAGTGATTATTCCTACTGTTCTCTGTTATTCTTTAATGACTTCCTTCGTGTAATCCTAGGTAAGTGACGTGAGAACCGAGGTGGCGGGGCTTCTTCGAGATTTGGTAGTGGTATTCAATATGATGGGATGGTCGTTAATGAATCGGATGTGGTTCTAGCAACGGCTAGAACCTGCCGATATATTCAACATGTGTGAGAGAGAGAGTTGTGGAGCATGCTGTGAGGGAAAAAGTGGCTGTATGCGCTCTTAAAATGGATCAAACCTATGTGTGGCTTGAAAATACGGTTACAGATATGAAGAGAAATCATTAAAATCGAGTCAAATTGATCGAGAAAGAGATTCCCCTGGGCAACCATATTTCTTCAAAACTGAGATCATGTTAGAATTAGACGATACGCACGCACCAGTGAAAGGTGTCACCACGACGCATCAGAAGCCATTGGCGGTGAGAACTAGACCTTCATAGTCAATCATGGATCCTTCGTTGTTTGAGTTGCGGGTCACGACCCAATGGACTAGGCTAGAAATGAGAATGGTGGTGGTATTGAAGCTGCGCACCGTGGTACACGCGAGTCCAGTCGAACACTGATTATTTCTCCGGCGCATACATAATGTAGCAACTCTGTGTTCGATGTGACGATGGCAACCTAGATTGATGACTGTGAAGTATTGTGAGTCTTTGTCGATGTTAAAGCTGACATCTGGCAGTGTCTCCTTGGCTAGCACCATTATTGTAAGGCTGTCGGTATCAGCCTCACTCAGTCAACACAGACAGGACTAAGTTTTCTTTACTTTTACATATCAGTAGGATACAAGGTGAATGCGAGGTTCCCTAGGGAAGAGTGGGGAAAGGATTAATGGTCAAAGAGAAGATATTATATCACTATAGGATATGGGGTTTTATATAGAGTCAAGGAGATGAGAAGAGATTCGAGATCCTGATCCGGTTCCACCAGGCGTATGTGTCACTAGGGGAATGCTGTTGATCGAGCCCAATATCAGGTTGGGACTCGGTGACACGGGCAATTGGTAAGTCGGCCAGGGGTGGCCAGTGATCAATGATGTGGCTCTGCATGTGTGGTAAGTCGGCCAGGATTACAATTATAGTGACTAACTCACCAGCATTATTTTTGATAAACCTGCCTGGAACCCTCATAGTTATATTGCGGGGTTTATTTTCCGAAGAATGGAGATGTAAGTCGAATTAGTTAATGCTATCGACACATCAATGAAAGGTGTGGCGACTACGCACAGGAAAGAACAGGTAACGATAACCAACGTTCAAGGGTCCGACGTATCTTGTCTTTCATATTGGATTGAATCAAATGTGTTTTTTGATATTATTTTGAAACAATTCAACACATGACAATCGGTAGAATGAACTCCAATGAACAAAAATGAAAGCAGCACGTGAAATGTCGGGATAACCAGTAAAATACATCGTCGTGGCGTGTAGTGTGACCCTAGCGACTGAAACATTCAAACACAAGATGTCTTGGCTTGGCTTGTGCACGTGGCGGGTCGGTGTGGGTCCTCTTCAGCTCTGAGTTGCTAAGTGATTCCCCCTAACATCACCACGAGTTACCTTTCCCTTATCTAAGGTGAATGCTCACGACAATGTGAAGATGTGTCGGTGTTTGATCATGGTGTTGTCCAATGGCTTGACCCGGCTATTTCACGAGAATAACGGTGGGAAGGCCTTCTTTGAGACGTCCTAGTGGTATTCGATTGACATGTTATCACTAGTATATGCGATGTGATTTCACCGAGTAGTCCTCGGAATATTTTCAACACCAGTCTAGAGAACCTCAGCGATCATTACAAGTGAATATCTTCGCTATTAAATTGCGTCAAATTATGTAGTTTCATACAACTCTCAAGTCCGCAGTCCGTTTGAAATGATTGTCATTTATGGATAGGATGTCAGTCTAGCCACGGGTGGTCCCCGCAAGTGTATTCGACTCACGTATGGCATCAACGCGTCCAAGTTGCAACGCTCCTGGCAATGGAAAAAAATGACTATATGCGCTCTTGTATTTTCTCGACCTATGGGAGCTTGATTGTCAAGTGATCAATGGAAGAAAAATAGTTTAAGGAATCCGCCCAACACATTCCCCCGCTTGGTGTGGAGGCCCTTGGTCTGAAGATAATGGATCTTGTCGATTGAACACTGGCCTGAATGTATGATGAGCCTGAACGCGACATGTATCTAAACGGCGACGGGGGAGGCCTTTTTCAGACCTTCAATGACATCGTATTTAAAACAAATGTAGTTCATGATTCAGATGTTAGTATAGGAACGGTTAGTGCCCCAAAATGTATTCAACGCATGTGTGGGGACACTGCGGACCTGGCGGCGATAATACAAAGTGATTATATGCGTTCTTACATAGGTTCAAATAATATAGCTTTATACCACCTGCAACCCCAGCTGCAAAGTAAATTGAATGAAGGGCGACGCTATTTGTTTCCTCGTGGTTTGGTTGAGATGTGTCAGCATTATCGAAGAGAAATGATTAGCGAGTGTGTCCAATCGATGGTGCAAGACCTTTGTCAGGGCAACCATGTTCCTCCACCACTGATATGGGGGTCTCATTAGACCCTACTGACACACGAGTGGATGGTGTGGCGACCACGGAAAGGAAAGCACGTGCGGTCAAATCTAAACACTCAAGCGGGTAACTGATGGATTGGTCATGTCTCGAAACGCGCATGATGTCACAATGTGGAAGAAGAGAAACGAGCAGGACAATGATATCGAGGCTTCGCACTGTGGTACACGCGGATTCGGGCCTGGAAGATTCAGCTATCACTTTCAGAGTAACCATCATTATTATCTCGGCAGAATGCAAGAGCGCGGAATTCAGAGCCGCTTCCATCATAATCAGACTGGTAGGAAAGTTGCATAGGCGGATGTAAGACGGTGCTACAAGGTCAAATATTGTGAACATGTACGATGGGCCCAATGAGCGAAGAAACCACATTCAGCTGGTTGATGTAATCCGTGAGAAACGTGCAGTCATCGAAGAAGGTTTGCAAGGACCGCATACTCCGATACAGTGAATATGATATCTCCGAATCAGTATGACGTGTCAATGGCGCTGTATACATATTTATGTCGTCCACTAAAACCTTCAATGCAGCTCCAGCAATATCTCGAAACGATGCATCTTGGTGGATGCAATTAAACACAAGAAGCCGTGTAAGATAGTCATACGAGGTAAATCGGTATGGGTAATTTTGTCTGTTATGGTTTTATGGGCGGATGAAATGATGTGATGTCACGACGCACGGTTGTATCCAGAATTCAATGCAAGCTCTGATCGCCGTGAGCTCCTCTATAGATAGTTGACGCACGGGGCAGATAGCTTTTACGATATACATAAGGCCAAAAAAGGATAGGAGCCGGTCAAATTCTGAGACATGATGAGATTCTGATAGATAACCGGCGATAAATGTTGACGCTGTTGGAATAATGGACTATGTGAGCATGCACAATGTGCTAGATGAGTTAAGCCACCCCATTGTTGTTAGCTTGTCCCTTTGTTTTATTATTCTTTTGTTCCACTTTTATATTGTGTCACAAAAATCTATTGTTCCTTTTAGTTAAATAGAGCAGCTACATGATTGTATCTACATGCGTTTGCAACAGAGTTGGCAAACTTCTTGCTTACCTGCGATCCCCTGCCTGTAATTCTAACAGACGCAACCTCATCAAAGTTGGTGTGCAGCGGTGACTTGACTAAAACGTTGTAAAGCGATGACGTAATCCGCAGGTGCCGCGATGGCAGGTGGCGCGTCTCTACCTAACCAATGGACGCCGGGACACCACTTGAAGGCCGAAGCCAAGGATGTCATAAGCTGCGTAGTGTGACCTTTGCTACTTCGCCGCATATAAAGTGAAGGCACCAAGTACTCATTTAAAACCATCCATGCTCGTTTCCGAATTTGAGGTGGGTATGTGGGCCTACAAAGGAACGTGAGTAATTCCAGTGTATTCAATGATTGACGCTAAGTATCCCTACCTCGCTAAATCAACACTCTCTTGAACTAGTCTTCCCAATCTTGGCGGGGTGAGATGCTTGTGTAGAACCTTGCTACAGGCACTGTCTTGAGACAATTGACTTATGATTTGCCCGTATATTGTCAGCTTTGCCATCAGTGAAGCTTTCTTCGCACTGTGGAGGACTTTCATCCCAACCCTTTCCAAACCGATTCCACAGTGATACCTGGGGCCAATTCCAATACTTGACGATGTTTCAAGACTCCCTGAGATCATTCCCCAGTCCTCTGCATGACTGTGATACGGGCTGAGGTTGGATGTCGTTTTGGTGGATATCTTAACAACAGTGGGTAGCTCATGGTAGGTCGTTTCTCCTTGACACTGAAATGTGCTTCATCTGACACAGATCACGCTGGAAATAGCATTATATTTACTCACCAACTCGTCAACCCAGACCCCTATATGGTTTGCAGACAGCCGTATGTGCTGCTCATCATCGGGGGCCCGATAACACAAACAATGGCCAGGTTCGTTACAGCGCCATCGTTCTTGAAGCTTCTCCCTGAATATCTCTCTCATTCCTTTAATGATCTCGTCCCGTTTCTCTGAGCTCAATACACCCGGGGAAACTAAGGGTGGTAGCTGCTCAATGTCTTCAAGGTAAATCCCAGCCGTAGCCGAATCGTCATTCCCCAGAGTCGTCTCGTTTAAAGGAGACATTGGTGGGTAGCAGTCTTACTTACACTAGAAGGGGGTACCTCGCATTTATGCCGCCATCGGTCGGAGAGTTAATTCCACCAAGGGACAGCCTTCTGACCGTGCTTACACAGGATACACAGCATTTCATTTCTGCCTTCGTACACATGGTTCCTTCACCATCCTTGAATCTTATAGGCTCCAGTGTAACGAGGTTACCTTGCTACTTCTTACGCCTTCCACTGAAGGCTCATACAGCATCTAATATTGTTTAGTCGATTGTCACCTCATAGTATAGTGTGTCTAGCATTCTCGAGCGTCAGAGTTGAAAGCAAAACGGCCTTTCTGATATCGAGAAGTGACATTGTCATGTATGATATAAATGCAGTCCTGAGCGATGCCCGGCTTTTCTGATATCAAGAAGTGACACTGCCACGTATAATATAAATGTAGTCTAGAGCGATGCCATCGGTTGGCGCTGCTAGCCTCAGCTATGTCTAGGGAGATTGCACACGTCTTGGTTAATTTGACAGACTTTTACTGAGGAGACACCCAGGGTAAGTGATGGCCTAGTCCCGCTAATGGTAGGCAACGTGATTTCTTCATTCGCCCTCACCACATCCTTGATTGTGACGAATCCATCCGGCTGTGTTTTAACAGATTCTAACTATATTCCCGTGTCAGGCAACGCTTACTTAAAGCTAACCCTATTATCATCCTGTCTGTCTGAGTGGAATGTTTCGCCCCAAGTCAACACTACTGATGCGTGGACGTTGCTCTTCAAAGCGTCGATAGCAAGGTATATCAAACACTGTGACCCCCTGGAGCTTCACGTATTGCAGGTGGATCATTTCCGGTGTGCAAAGATTCACCATGCTGGGCTATGCTTACACATTCCCCTTTCCTCCCATCTTTCTGCACCCTTCATTGCTGCCCATTCCACTATGCCCTTTCAGGTCGCTGTGACGGTCCCTCTTCGTTCCCACACAATGGTTTCAGCGCAGCTCTGCGTTTGTCACCTCAATCTATCCTTCATTTTCTCGTTTTTGCTGATTTTTCAGTCAAGGAAATGACGAGGTACTCTGAGTCTATATACACCGCTAAGCTGATCATTGGTTATCTTCATAAACAAATGGGCGGAATATATGAACTCGTCAAGGAAATGCATCATAATGTTATGGGTCTACGATAATCTCAAGTGCAGCAGGACAACAAAAAATTGTTCCTCAAAATTTCTTTGGGATGACTAACGGACAAAACTATTTCTTCGGAATACCATTAGGATCACTCTTGACGACAATTATACTTTAGTATACTCGCGAAAACGACAGCAATCACTGTCAAAGCCAAAGGTATCATCCACACAATTCTCGTCAGCAATGCTCAAATTATGTAGCTTCATACAACTCTCCAGGGCGTGTTCTATTTGAAATGATTGTCATTTATAAATAGTCTATCCACGGGTGGTGTCCAAAAGTATATTCAACTCATGTATGGCATCAATGCGTAGAAGCTGTAGAGCTCGCGGCAATGGTGAAAAGTGACTGTATGCGCTCTTATATTTTGTGGCCCTATGACAGCTTTATTGTCAAGTTTTCAATGGAAGAGAATTGGTTTAAAGAATTTCCCTAACGCATTGCCTCGCACGGTGTGAAGGCCTGTGGTTTTAAGATCATAGAACCTGTCGATTGAACACTGGCCTGAGGGTATGATGAGCCAGAATGAGAAAGGCATCGAAATGGCAATGGGGGAGGCCTTTTCAGACCTTCAATGATATCATATTTAAAACAAGTATTGTTCATGATTCGGATGTTAGGCTACCCACGGCTAGTGCCCCCAAATGTTTTCAACACATGGATGGGGCAATTGCAGAGCTCGCGGCGATGATACAAAGTGATTATATGCGTTCTTACATATGTTCAAATTATATAGCTTTATAACATCCCCAACCACAGCGGCTGAAAGGCTGTTGGTATCAGCCTCACTCAGTCAGCAACGGACAGGACAAAGTTCTCTTTGTTGATCATAAGGGGAGAACATGATAGCTATCTGGTAGGGGGTGGAATAACTAACTACCCTCGGAAAGGACAATTGTCAATCTAATATACCTGCAGTCAACAGTGGAGCGGTGTTAATTGGGGTTTTAGGAACAAGAAATAGGAAGAACAAAAGGGGTCAAGGCGGAGAGGTGAGACCGTAGATTTCAATCGAGTCGGAGGAACAGTGTGATGGCGATAGGGAGATAATGATAGCATGATCGGCGATGAGGTCCATGTGGTAATGCGGTCAGGATTACAGCGGCAAAGAATAAACGCCGACGCTATTGAACTCCTCCTGGTTTGGTTGAGTCGTGTCGGCATTATCGAAGAGAAATGATTAGAAGGGGTAACCAATTTATGGTGCAAGACCGGTGTCGGGCCAACCATGTTTCTTCAACACTGATATGAGGCTCTAATTAGACCCTACCGATACATGAGTGGAAGGTGTGGCGAACACGCAAAGGAAGGAACGTGCGGTCAAATATAAACACTTGGGCGGGTAACTGATGCAGTGGTCATTGCTCGAGCTGTGCATTATGTCACAATGTGGAAGAAGAGAAGCGAGCAGGGGGATGATATCGAGACTGCGCACTGTGGTACATGTGGATTTGGGCTCGGAAGATCCAACTATCAGTTTCAGAGTCAATGCGATTATTCGATTACCACACATAAGGAGACGCCAATTAGGACTCGTGTGGGTCAGAACGAGACTGGTAGGACAGTTTCATGGGCGGATGTAAGACGATGCTATAAGGTAACATATTGTGAACATACCGTAGGATAGACCCAACGAGCGAAGAAACCACATTCAGCTGGCAGATGTGATCGGTGAGAAGCGTGCTGTAGTTGAAGAAGGTTTGCAATGAGTAAATACTCCCCCACAATAAATCGAATGTCTCCAAATCAAGATGAAGTGTCAATGACGCTATATGCACGTTTATGTCGTCCAATATGACCCTCAATGCCGCTGCAGAAAAATCTCGAAACCATGCATATTGGTGGATGCAGCACGCGAGAAGCCGTATAGGATGTTCAGAAGAGGAAATTAGCGGCCGGTGACTTTGTCTGTTATGCATTTGGTGGGCGGGATAAAATGATGTGATGTGGGGACGCACGGTTGTAACCAGAATTCAATGTAATCTCTGATCGCTGTGAGCTCCTACAGATAGTTGACGTGGCAGATCGCTTCCACGATATACACAAAGCCAAAAATTGGTGAGATGTGATGAAATTCTATGAGATAACGGGCAATATGTTCAAGAGGCCCACGGATCTTGTCGAATAGTCCTTTGATATTAGATTGAATCAAATGAATTTTTCGCTACTACTCGCAATGAAATAATTCAAACATGCCAATTGGTGGAATGAACTCCAGTAAACTGAACTGGAAGCAGCAGGGGAATTGTTGGGATAGGGAGTAAAATAAATTGTCGTGGCGTGTAGTATGACGCTAACGACTGACCCATTGAAACAGACCATAAACCAGAAAATCTCGGGGAATGACTGCTCCACACGGCGGGTCGTGGGTATTATTCAGCTCTTAGTTGATATGGGATTCCACCTGACATGACCACGAGTTACCTTTCTCTTATACACGGTGAAAGCTCACGACGTGTGAAGAAATGTCGGTGTCTTGATCATGGTGTTGTTCATTGGTTTGGCCCCGGCTTCCTGTTCTCCCAAATAAAGGACACGAGAAGAATGGTGTGACCGCCTTCTTTGAAACGCCGTAGTGGTATTCGATTGACATTGTTACTGCTAGTATATGCGATGTGATTTCAGCGAGTAGCCATTGAAGTATATGTGGCCGCGAGTGTATTCAATGTATGTATGGCATCAACGCGTGCAACATGCAGAGCGCGCAGCGGCGGCGAAAAGTGACTGTATGCGCTCTTATATTTGCTCGGCTTATGGCAGCTTTATTGTCAAATTTTCAATGGAAGAGAATTAGTTTAAGGAATTCGCCCAGCACATTGACTCGCACGGTGTGGAGGCCCTTGGTGGGAAGATCATGGATCTTGTCGATTGAACATTACCCCAAAGGTATGATGAGTCTGAACGAGACATGCATCGAATTGGGGGTGGGGGGGACCTTTTTTAGACCTCCAGTGATATCTTACTTTAAAATGCGGATGTTAGTCTAATAACGGCCAGTGCAAATGTATTCAACACATTTATGGGGACAACTGAGGAGCTCGCGGCGATAATGAAAAGTGACTATATAATTCTTACATAGGTTCAAACCATATAGATTTATAACATCTGCAACTCCGGCTGCAATCCTGGTTTGGTTGAGATGTGTCGGCACCATCGAAGGGAAATGATTAGAAAGTGTGTCCAATCGATGGTGTAAGACCTTTGTCAGGGCAACCATGTGCCTTCAACACATAGGGGGTCTAATTAGACCGTACTGACATACAAGTGGAAGGTGTGCCGACCACGCAAAGGAAGGAACGCGCGGTGGAATGTAAAGTTTTAACCGAGTAATTGAAGAATTTGTCGTTGGTCGTGCGCATAATCTCACAATGTGGAAGAAGAGAAACGAGAATGGGGATGGTATCGTGGCTGCGCACCGTGGTCAACGCAGATTCGGGCTCGGAAGATCCAGCTATCAGTTTCAGAGTCAATGCGATTATTCGCTGACCATACCCAAGGAGATCCCGATTAGGACTCGTGTGGGTCAGAATGAGACTGGTAGGACAGTTTCGTGGGTGGATGTAAGACGGTGCTGGAAGATAAAATATAGTGAACGTACCGTATGATGGGCCCAATGAACGAAGAAAGCACTTTCAGCTGGTTGATGTGATCGGTGCAAAGCGTGCTGTCGTTGAAGAAGGTTTCCAAGGAGCCAATACTCCGATCCAGTGAGTTCGACGTGGACCAATCAAGATGAAGTGTCAATGACGCTATATGCATGTTTATGTTGTCCAATAAAAACCTCAATACAGTTCCAGCGATATCTCGAAACCATGCATCTTGTTGGATGCAACATACGAGAAGCTCTATAGGATATTCATAAAGGTTAAGTCGTTGTGTCTGATATTCTCTGTTATGGTTTTGTGGGAAGGATGAAATGGTGAGATGGCACGACGCACGGTTGTAACCAGAATTCAATGCAACCTCTGATCGCCGTCAGCTCCTTTACAGATAGTGGACGCATGTCGCAGATCGCTTCCACGATATACATAAGGGGAGAAGGGGTAAGGGCGGATCAAATCCTGAGACATAGTGAGATTCTGATGAATAACGGGCGATGTTTATGATAAATGTTGATGCAACCTCATCAAAGTCGGTGTGCAGCGGTGACTTGACTAAAGCGTTGTAAAGTGATGACGTAATCGCAGTTGACGTGATGGCAGGTGACGCGTCTCTATCTAACCGGTGAACGCCGGGACAGTAAAAGAAGGCCGAAGCTAAGAATGTCATAAGCTGGGCAGTGTGACCTTTTCTGCTCCCCCGTATATGTGAAAATATCGGGAAATTCTTTAAAACTTCCGTCGCTCTTCTCCGAATTTGAGGCGGGTATATAGGTCTACGACTCAGATATGAATATTTCCAGTGTATTCACTCATTGAGGGATCCCTACCTCGCTAAATCAGCACTGTCTTGAACTAGTCTTCCCAGTTTTGGTAGGGTAAGATGCTTGTGTAGAAACTTGCCAGAGGTATCATCATCTCGTAACAAGCGGGTGATTTCCCGGTATATTGTCAGCTTTGCGATCAGCGAAGCTGTCTTAGCACTGTGAAGGACTTTCATCCCAACCCTTTCCAAGCCGACTCCACAGTAATACCCGGGGCCAATGTCAATACTTGACATTGTCCCCTGACTCCGTGAGATCATTCCCCAGTCATCGGCATAACTGCGATATGGGCTAAGGTTGGATGTCGTCTTGGTGGATATCTTAACAACAGTGGGTGGGTCATGGCAGGTCGTTTCTTCTTGACACTGAATCTGCCGCATGTAACACAGATCACATGAAAATAGCATTATACTTTACTCACCAACCCGTCAACCCAGACCTCTATATGGTTTTCAGACAGCTGTATGTGCTGCTCATCATCGAGGCCCCGATAACATAAATCATGGCCAGGTTCGTTACAGCGCCATCGTTCTTGAAGCTTCTCCCTGAATATCTCTCTCGTCCCTTTAATGATCTCGTCCCGTTTCTCTGAAGTCAATACACCCGGGGAAACTAAGGGTGGTAGCTCTTCAATGTCTTCAAGGTAGATCCCATCCGTTGCCGAATCATCATGCAGGAAGGGCTTTGCAGTTGGTCAACTCTTGTGGGAAGGTCTCATACCTCATCTAATAATTGGAAACAAGAATTGCTTTCAGAAACTAGGGGAGGAGAATTACAGCACATGGTGTGTTTACATGAAAGTGCTTCTTGTCTGCAAAGAAGTTTGGGATATTATTGATGGTTCAGAAACTTGACCAGCTGGCCCACTTTCTTTGAAATTGGTTCATTCATTTATCAAAAGGCAATAACTCCCACAATCAGAAATTACATTGGTTATCTTTCACTGGTTTTTTGAAAGCAAGCCAGGAAGAGGATAATATCTTTCCTTTTTCCTTTTTTTCCAGCTCGCTTTGGGGGCATTAATAGTTGCATAAACTTACATCATTTGAGTCGGGTTGAAAGCTCATTCAATCACTTCTTATGCTCACTGCAACTCTGGAATTCATTGCTGATGAGGATTGTGGTGATGATACCTTTGGCTTTGTAGGGCTTTGTGTTTTGTGACTAATAATCAAATATATTGTAAGACTATATATATATGTCTTATGGCAGCAAATATTCCTGGACGGTTTCTGAACCAGTCTGAGACCGGTTCGACCATTGCCAGTGTCTTTGAAAGAAATTGCTGTCGTTTTTGGTCCGATACCAGCATACCGAAGTATAATTGTCGCCAAGAGTGATCCAAATGGTATTCCCAAGACATAATTCTGTTGTTATCCTGCTGAGCCTGAGATTATTTGAGAGCCAGGACACTGTGATGCATTGCCGTGGCAAGCGTCGCATATTCCGCCTATTTTTTGACGACAACAGCCGATTATCATCTCGGAAGTATGTTAAGATTAAGGCTCCCTCGTCCATTCCTTGACTGACAAATTAGCCAAAACGAGAAAATGAAGGATCGATTGTAGTGACAGACGCAGGGCTGCAATGAATGGCCATCGTGTGGGAACGAAGAGGGATGGTTACATCGACCCATATGGAGCTTACAGGGCACAGTGGAATTGGCAGGAAGGGGGCAGAAAGATGAGCAAAGGGGAATGCATTAGCATAGCCAGCGTGGTGAATATTTACGTACCGGAAGAGCTCTGCCTGCAATGGGTCAAACTGCGAGTGGGTGACAATGCTTGATCTACCTTGTCATCGTCGCTTTGAAGAGCAATGTCCACGCATCAATCGTGTGAGCCGGGGGGGAACCATTCCACTCAGACAGAGAGACAATGATAAGGCTAGCTGTCAGTGTCACCTGAGACGAGATTATATTCAGAATGAGTTAATACACACCCGGATGTATTCGTCACAATCAAGGATATGGCGAGGGCGAATGAAAAAATCACGTTGCTTACCATTAATGCGACTAGGCCATCCCTGGCGCCGGGTTTCTCCTCGGTGAAAGTTTGCAAAATTAAAACAGGAAGTGTGCGATCTCTCTGGACAAAGCCTGAGGCTGACAGCGGCAACTTGACGGCAGCAACCATTGGGAATCGCTCTGGATTGCATTTATATGGTACATGGCAATGTCACTTCTCGATATCAGAAAGACGTTTTGCTTTCATCTCTGACGTTGAAAATGCTATACTATGTGACAATCGACTGAACCATTATTATATGGTGTGTGAGCGTTTAGTGGAAGGTGTAAGAAGTAGTGACCTCATTACGGTGGAGCCTATAAGGTTCAAGGAAGGTGAGGGAACCTTATGGACGAAGGCAGGAATGAAATGCTGTGTATCCCGTGTAAGTACAGCCATAACGCTGTACCTTCATGGAATTAACTCTCCGACTGGTGGCGGCACAAAAGCGAGGCACCCCCTTCTAGTGTAGGTGAGACCGCTACCCACTAATGTCTACTTTCAACGAGACGACTCTGGGGAATGATGATTCGGTAACGGCTGGGATCTACCTTGAAGACATTGAGGAACTCCCACCCTTAGTTTCCCCGGGTGTATTGACTTCAGAGCAACGGGACGAGATCGTTAAAGGGATGAGAGAGATATTCAGGGAGAAGCTTCGAGAACGATGGGGTTGTAACGAACCCGGCCACGATTTATGTTATCGGGCCCCCGATGGTAGGCAACACATACAGCTGTCTGCAAACCATATAGAGATTTGGGTTGACGAATGGGTGAGTAAAGTATAATGCTATTTCCATGTGATATGTGTCACATGCTGCGTATTCAGTGTCAAGGAGAAACGGGCTACCATGACCCACCGAATGTTGTTACGATATCCAGCAACACGACATCCAACCTCAGCCCCTATTCCAGTCATGCCGATGACTGGGGAATGATCTCGCGGAATCAGGGGACAATTTCAAGTATTGACATTGGCCCCGGGTATTACTGTGGAGTCGGTTTGGAAAGGGTTGGGATGAAAGTTCTTCACAGTGCTAAGACAGCTTCGCTGATCGCAAAGCTGACAATATACGAGACGGTGGTGCCTTTGGCAAGTTTCTACACAAGCATCTCACGCTGCCAAGACTAGGAAGATTAGTTCAAGATAGTAGCTTATGACATTTTTGGCTTTTGCCTTCTTTTTCTGCCCCGGCGTTCATTGGTTAGATGGAGCCGCGTCACCTGCCGACGCCTCAACTGCGATTACGTCATCACTTTACAACGTTTTAGTCAAGTCACCGCTGCACACCAACTTTGATGATGTTGCATCAACATTTATCATACACATCGCCCGTTCTCTATCAGAATTTCATTGTCCCTTAACCCTTTCAAGCCTTATGTATATCGTGGAAGCGATCTGCCACATGCGTCCACTATCTGTAAAGGAGCTCACGGCGATCAGAGGTTGCATTGAATTCTGGTTACAACCGTTCGTCGTGCCATCACACCATTTCATCCTTCCCACCAAAACCATAGCAGAGAATATCAGACACAACGACTTATATTTTATGAATATCCTATCGAGCTTCTCGTGTGTTGCATCAAACAAGATGCATGGTTTCGAGATATCGCCGGCGCTGTATTGAGGGTTTTATTGGACGACATAAACATCCATATAGCGTCATTGACACTTCATCTTGATTTGGAGACATCGAACGCACTGTATGAGTATTGACTCCTTGGAAACCTTCTTCGACGACAGCACGCTTCTCACCGATCACGTCAACGAGCTGAAAGTGGTTTCTTCGTTCATTGTGCCCATCGTACGGTACGTTCACTATATTTTATCTTCCAGCACCATCTTACATCCACCCACGAAACTGTCCTATCAGTCTCATTCTGACCCACACGAGTCCTAATCGGTATCTCCCTTGGCATGGTGCCCGAATAATCGCATTGACTTTGAAGCTGATAGCTGGATATTCCGAGCCCGAAACTGCGTTGACCACGGTGCGCAGCCACGATACCATCCCCATTCTCGTTTCTCTTCTTCCACATTGTGAGATTATGCGCGGCACGACCAACGACAAATTCTTCAATTACTCGGTTAAAAATTTAGATTTCACCGCGCGTTCCTTCCTTTGCGTGGTCGCCACACCTTCCACTTGTGTGTCGGTACGGTCTAATTAGACCCCCCTAAACAGTGTTAAAGGCACATGGTTTCCCTGACAAAGGTCTTACACCATCGATTGGACACACTTTCTAATCATTTCTCTTTGATGATGCCGACACAACGCAACCAAACCAGGATTGCAGCCGGGGTTGCAGATGTTATAAATCTATTTAGTTTGAATCTATGTCAGGACTATATAGTCAATTTGCATTATCGCCGCGAGCTCCTCAGTTGTCCCATAGATGTGTTGAATACATTTCCACCAGCCGTGATTAGACCAACATGCGCATTTTATAGCAAGATATCACTGACGGTCTGAAAAAGGTCTCCTCACCCCCAATTCGACGCATGTCTCGTTCAGGCTCATCATACCTTCAGGGTAATAATGTTCAATCGACAAGATCCATAATCTTCCCATCAAGGGCCTCCACACCCTGCGAGTCAATGTGCTGGGCGAATTCCTTAAACTAATTCTCTTCCATTGAAAACTTGAGAATAAAGCTGCCATAGGCCGAGCAAATATAAGAGCGCATACAGTCACCTTTCGCTGCCGCCGCCGCCGCGCGCTCTGCATGTTGCACCTGTTGATGCCATACATGCATTGAATACACTCGCGGCCACCACCAGCGGCTAGACTGATATCCTATTTATCAATGGAAATCGTTTCAAACAGGACGCGAACTTGAGAGTTGTATGAAGCTACATAATTTGATACAATTTAGAATCGAAGGTCGTCACTTGAAATAGTCGCTGCGAGGTTCTCTACACTGGTGTTGAATATACTCCAATGACTACTCTTTGAAATCACATCGCATATACTAGCAGTAACAACGTCGATCGAATACCACTACGGCGTCTCAAAGCAGGCGGTCCCACCATTCTTTTCGTGTTCTTTGTTTGGGAGAACAGGAAGCCGGGGCCAAACCAATGGATGTCCCGGCGTCCATTGGTCAGATAGAGAGACGCGTCACCTGCGATTACGTCCTCAGCTTTAGTCAGGTTACCGCTGCACACCATACAAATAGCCGGTTATCATGATCTCTCACCCATTTTCGGCCTTCCGTATATCGTAGAAACGATCTCCCACGTGCGTCCACTATCTGTAGAGGAGCTCACGGCGATCAGACAAAGTCACCGGCAACTATCTTTCCATTATGACTATCCTATACGGCTTCTCATGTGTTGCATCCACCAAGATGCATGGTTTCGAGTTTTTGCTGGAGCTGTACTGAGGGTTTTATTGGACAACATATAGCGTCATTGACACAACATATTTATTCGGAGGCATCATGTTTACTGTATTGGAATATTTCCTCCTTGCAAACCTTCTTCGACGACAGCACGCTTCTTACTGATCGATCACATCAACGGCGTTTCTTCGCTCAGTGGGTCCATCGTAAGGTACGTTCATAATGTTTTACCTTATAGCACCGTCTTACATCCGCCTGTGAAACTTGCCTACCAGTCTGATTCTGACGCATATGATTCCGAGCTGGCACCTCCTGGCGTCTGGCGAAAGTATCATCGAGTTGACTCTGAACCTGATAGCTAGATCTTCCGAGTCCGAATCCGCGTGTACCACAGTGCGTAGCCTCGATTGCATCGCCATTCTTGTATCTCTCCTTCGACATTTTGACGTAATGCGCGGCTCGAGCAATGTTCAATCTACCAGCTACAGGCTTGAGCGTTTAGGTTTGACGGCATGTTCTTTCCTTTGCGTGGTGGCCGCTCCTTCCACTCGTGTGTTGGTAGGGTATAATTAGAACCCCATATCTGTGTTGGAAACCATGGTTGCCCTGAAAGGTTTTGCACCATCAAATGGACACATTTGCTAATCATTTCTCTTCGATAATGCCGACATATCCCAATCAAACCAGGAGGAGGCGAATAGCGTCGCCCTTTATTCAACTCACTTTGCACACGGGGTTGCAGATCTTATAAGGCTATATGATTTGGGCCTATGTAAGGACACATATAGCCACCTTGTATCATCATGTTTTAAATAAGATCTTACTGAATGTCTGAAAAAGTCCTCCCCTGTCCGCATTTTGATGCATGTCTCGTTCAGGCTCATCATATCTTCGCCAGTACTCAATCAACAAGATCCATGATCTTAAAACCGAGGGCCTTCACACCGTGCGAGGTAATTTGTTCGGCGAATTCCTTAAACTAATTTTCCTCCATTGAACACTTGAAAATCAAACTGCCATATGTCGAACAAATATAAGAGCGCATACAGTCACTTTTCACCATTGCCCCGAACTCTAAAGCTTGTCTGCGTTGATGCCATACATCAGTCGAGTACACTTGCGGGCACCACTCGCGGCTAGATTGGCATCCTATTTATAAATGACAATCATTTCAAACAGAACGCGGATATGAGGGTTGTATGAAGCTACATAATTTATCACAATTTAAAACAATAATAGTCACCTGTAATGATCGCTGCGAGATTCTCTAGACTGGTGGTGAATATAGCCCGAGGACTTTCCTTCACTGCAATCACATCGCGGTAGCAATGTTAATCGAATACCACCAGGACGTCTCAAAGAAGGCGGTCCTACCGTTACCTTCGTGTCGTCATCTGTTCGGGAGAACATGAAGCCAGGCGAAACCAATGGACAACACCATGATCAAACACCCACACCTCACATTGTCGTGAGCGTTCACCTTGGAAGAGAAAGGTAGTTTGTCGTTGTGTCAGGGGGAATAACTTATCAATCAGAGCTGAAGAATACCCACACCGCCCCGCCGCGTGCAAAAGCCAAATCACAAGAAGTCTCGTTTGTGTTGTGTTTCAATGTTTCAGTCACTAGTGTCACACTACACGGCACGACAATTTATTTCACTCGCTATCCCGACATTTCCCCTACTGCTTGTTGGAATTTATCAAGCTGATTACGCGTTCATTCCGCTTATGTAATCAAAGGTTTGCGCGCACCATTGTCAAGCCTTTTGTCTCTCCCCTTTTGTTCTCCCCTTTTGTTCTCTATTTTAGTATTCCTTTTGTTTAGCAGATACATATAAGTAGCCTAGAGTCCATGTATCTAGCCATTCGTTTGCCTTACGGCCAAATAGACAAACGGAACCTTATTGCTCTCTGTTCTCGTGAGCTGAATTCTATCACTGCTTCCAGTCCAGTCGACTGGAGTTCATTCTACCAAACACCCCTTGCTCAACCCCTCCCCTGACAGGTCACGTGACTTAATCCAACACGTGAATATCTTATCTATTGTATGTTGCCCTTGTATTAATCAACCCATGAATGGCCATGTTTTTCTTATCAATATTTGAATAATTCATAAAATGATATCTCTATTATATCACTACGTTCACTAATACAGGCTATTCCCAGGAATGCGGGCTGTAATCGTAACACTCTAAAAGCACACCAAATAAAAAAGAGTCAAAATCCGAAAAACAAGATAGCTTAATCTTCGCAGTCAGTCAGAAGAGTTCTCGCTCGTTTCTGAGCGGCCGCCAGCGACGCCCTGGTCTTGCGTTTACCCCCAGCATTGAAATTCTCAAATTTGGAGCGAGAATCGGATACAGCCTTGGAAAGATGTTGTTTGACCTGGCAAACGTCCTGCTCCATACCTCAACCCAATTTCTCCTCAGACAATGCTGACAAATTTGGAACAAACTAACAGGAGGATCTTATCATTCCATTTTTTAACTAGCCTTGGAGAGCGAATAAAAGTTGAATAAACCTCGTAGTTTGGGGCAATTTCAGAGCACATGCAATCACTTCTTATTCAAATTGCAGCTCTGCGCTGAGTCCATGATGAAAACTGGGTCGCTGATACCTCTGAATTTGTAGGTTTCATGGTTTGTGACTATATATTGTAGGACTACATGTGTACATCTCACCAGGGATGATTATTCTTGGACCGTTTTTGAACCGAACAGAGAGGACTTGGTCAGGAATGTTTACACACCAATCCAAGACCAGATGTGGCCATTGCCACTGTCTTGAAGGGAATTCCTGTCATTTTTGGTCTGGCCCCAGGATACTGAAGTTTAATTATCATCGAGAGTGATCCCAACTGTATTCTAAAGAAATATTTTTGTTGTTATTCCGCTGCACTGAATATTATCCCCAGAGTCATTACATTATGATGCATTACCTTGACATGCACTGTATCTTCTACCCATTTGGTGATGACGATAGCCATTGATGAGCTAGGAAGTTTGTATGGACCCCACAGACTTCATTATTTCCTTGACTAACAATCATGAAACACCAGAAAATGAAGGATGGATTGGGGTGACAAACTGAGACCGATGAATGTCCTGTTGGAATTGGTGATGAAACCACCCTTTTCCTAGGGGTAGTTCACCCATTTCTTCACTTTTTCATAGGAGGATGCTAATTGTGGACCATGTTTTTCTGAGGTTAATGCATGCCAGAACCAGTGTACACCTAAACTAGCATCCTACCTATCATGTCAAAAGGTGATTCACTAACTGACACATTGATTGACAAACAAGTACTATTATTACAAGTCTATTACCCACTTGTAGATTGTGTATTACAATAAGCCAACTCATACTATTTTCAATATGTCCATCATGTGGGAGAGAGAGGGACTGTTATGGCCACCTTTGTGATACTTAAAATGGAGTGGGCAGCAATGAAGGGGCAGTGCGATGGCAGAACGGGCACATGTAAGCACACATTGGAAGAACTCCGCCTACAATTGGCCTGCGTTGTCATCGTAGCATCAAAGAATCAATTCCATTCAGCCATAATGATAAACTAGCTGTAAGTAAGTATTACGTGATACGCGATTATATATACAATTCGTCAATACAAATTCGGATGGACACGCCATAATCAAAATATTCCCAAGTCGGGCCCTTGTGTACCTCAAGAAAATCTACGATGAGAAATTTGGTCTTGTGTCACTATTTGTTTTGCGCAGACGTTGCACAAAATTCAATCCGATTGATATGTCAAGGGTGAAGGATGAAACGACGTTGCTTGCCATCAACCCGACTAGACCATCACTTGCCGTGGGTTTCTCCTCGTTGAAGTTGTGACAGGCAGCCCGCACTCTCACAAGAAAAGGTTTCAGGTTAACAACGACAACTTGAAAGCAGCAGCGGATTAGCATAGCTCTGGACTGCATTTATAATTGAAGGTAATGCCACTTCTCGAATAAGAGAAAAGCTGTTTTACTTTGAACCCTGACGCTCAATAACACCCTTAAATACTATATCATGGGGTCACAATTGTCTAAAATATTATTAGATACTGTGTGAGCCTTCAGCAGAAGGCATAAGAAAGTAGTAAAGTCACTACGTCCACTGGAATCTATATAGGTTAAGGAAGGTGAAGGGATTTTGCTTCCGATGGCAGGGATGACATGCTGTGAATCCTGTGTAAGAACGGCCATAAGGCTGTACCTTGGTGGAATTAACTCTCCGACCAATGGGGGAATAAAGGCGAGGCACCCCCTTCTCGTGTAAGTACGACTGCTACCCACCAATGTCTACTTCCAACGAGACGACTCTGGGGAATGATGATTCGGCAACGGCTGGGATCTACCTTGAAGACATTGAAGAGCTACCACCCTTAGTTTCCCCGGGTGTATCGACTTCAGAGAAACGGGACGAGATCGTGAAAGGGATGAGAGATGTATTCAAGGAGAAGCTTCGAAAACGATGGGGTTGTAACGAACCCGGCCATGATTTATGTTATCGGGCCCCGGATGGTAGGCAACACATACAGCTGTCTGCAAACCATATAGAAATTTGGGTTGACGAATGGGTGAGTAAAGTATAATGCTATTTCCATGTGATATGTGTCACATGCTGCGTATTCAGTGTCAAGGAGAAACGGGCTACCATGACCCACCGAATGTTGTTAAGATATCCACCAACACGACATCCAACCTCAGCCTCTATTCCAGTCATGCCGATGACTGGGGAATGATCTCGCGGAGTCAGGGGACAATGTCAAGTATTGACATTGGCCCCGGGTATTACTGTGGAGTCGGTTTGGAAAGGGTTGGGATGAAAGTTCTTCACAGTGCTAAGACAGCTTCGCTGATCGCAAAGCTGAAAATATACCGGGAAATCACCCGTTTGTTACGAGACGATGGTGCCTTTAGCAAGTTTCTACACAAGCATCTCACGCTGCCAAGACTGGGAAGAAAATGGGAATGTAAATTAGCACAGCCAGCATGATGAATCTTTACCGCAAGAGCTGAAATAGGTCAAACTACGGGTGGGTCACAATGCTTGGTCTACCTTGTCATCGTCACGTTGAAGAGCAATGTCCACACATCAATCGTGTCAGCGTGGGGCGAAACATTCCACTGAGACAGACAGATAATAATAAGGCTAGCTGTCAGTGTTGTCTGAGACGAGATTATATTTAGAATGTGTAAATACACACCCGGATGGATTCGTCACAACCAAGGATATGGAGAAGGCGAATGAAAAAATCACATCACTTACCATTAATGCAGCTAGGTCATCACTGGCCCTGTGTTTCTCCTCAGTGAAAGCTTGCAAAATTAGACAGGAACGCGTGCAATCTCTCTGTACAAAGTCTGAGGCGGACAGCGGCAACTTGAAGGCAGCAACCAGTGGGCATCGCTCTGGACTGCATTTATATGGTACATGGCAATGTCACTTCTCGGTATCAGAAAAGCCGTTTTGCTTTCAACTCTGACGCTGAGTAATGCTATACTATGAGGTGAGAATCGACTGAACCATTATTATATGCTGTGAGCCTTCAGTGGAAGGCGGAAGAAGCAGTCACCTCATTACAGTGGAGCCTATAAGGTTCAAGGAAGGTGAGGGAACCTTGTGGACGAAGGCAGGAATGAAATGCTGTGTATCCCGTGTAAGTACGGCCATAACGCTGTGCCTTCATGGAATTAACTGTTCTGCTCTGGACAATACACCGTGGTCCTGTCAACTTGTGTGACCGCCAGTGATCCCAATTGACGACGGGATTACAGGTTACCACACATAAGGAGACGCCAATTAGGACTTGTGTGTCAGAACGAGACTGGTAGGACAGTTTCATCGGCGGATGTAAGACGGCGGTGCAATAAGGTAAAATATTGTGAGCATACCGTACGATAGGCCCAACGAGCGAAGAAACCACATTCAGCTGGCAAATGTGATCGGTGAGAAGCGTGCTGTCGTTGAAGAAAATTTGCAAGCAGTAAATACTCCCCCACAATAGATCTAATGTCTCCAAATCAAGATGAAGTGTCAGCTATATGCACGTTTATGTCGTCCAATATAACCTTCAATGCCACTGCAGCAAAATCTCGAAACCATGCATCTTGGTGGATGCAACACACGGGAAGCCGTATAGGATGTTCGGATGAGGCAATTAGTGGTCGGTGACTTTGTCTGTTATGCTTTTGGTGGGATGAAATGATGTGATGTGGCGACGCACGGTTGTAACCAGAATTCAATGTAACCTCTGATCGCCGTGAGCTCCTCTACAGATAATTGTCGCAGGTGGTAGATCGCTTCCACGATATACACAAGGCCGAAAATTGGTGAGAGATGATGAAATTGTATTAGATAACGGGCGATGTGTATGATAAATGTCGATGCAACTTCATCAAAGTGGGTGTGCAGCGGTGACTTGACTGAAAAGTGATGACGTAATCGTAGTTGACGTATTGCTATATGACGAATGAACATAGGAAGGCCGAAGCCAAAAATAGTATCAGGTGGTGGGTGTAACCTTTGCCACTCCGCTGCATGTGAAGTGAAAATATCGGGAATCTCTCTAAAACCACTGTCGCTCTTCTCCGAATTTAAGGCAGGTATGTAGGTCTACGACTCAGAAATGAGTATTTCGAGTGTATTCAATGATTGAGGTATCCCTACCTCGCTAAAGCAACACTGTCCTGAACTAGTCTTCCCAGTCTTGGCAGCGTAAGATGTTTGTGTGTAGAAACTTGCTAAAGGCACCGTCGTCTTGAGCCATGACCCATGATTTGCCCGTATATTGTCAGCTTTGCCATCAGTGAAGCTTTTTTTCAACTGTGAAGGACTTTGATCCCAACCCTTTCCAAACCGACTCCACAGTAATACCCTGGGCTAATTTGAATACTTGATGATGTCAGAATCCGTGAGATCATTCCCCAGTCATCGGCATGACTGCAATAGGGGCTGAGGTTGGATGTCGTGTTGGTGGATATCTGAACAACAGTGGGTGGGTCATGGTAGGTCGTTTCTCCTTGACACTGAAATCTGCCGTATCTGACACATCACATGGAAATAGCATTATACTTTACTCACCCACTCGTCAACCCAAATCTCATGGTTTTCAGACAGTTGTATGTGGTGCTCGTCATCGGGGCCCGATAACATAAATCATGGCCAGGCTCGTTACAACCCCAACGTTCTCGAAGCTTTTCCCTGAATATCTCTCTCATCCCCGTCTTAATGATGTGGTCCCGATGCTCTGCACACAATACACCTGGGGAAATTAAGGGTGGTATCTCCTCAACGCCTTCAAGGGAGGTCTGACCCGTTGCCTCATCGTGATTTCCCAGAGTTGTCTCGTTGAAAGCAGACATTTGTGCGTAGCAGTCGTGCTTACACTAGGAGGTGCCGGGTTTTTAATAGCGCCGCCAGTCGCAATGTTCTACAGACTTGTGGCTGTCCTTACACAGGATTTACAGTCGCCTTCATACCCAAAATCCCCTCACCTTCCTTGAGCTATTTGGGCTCCAGTAAACTTAGTTACCTTGCTACTTTCTTACGCTTGCCGCTGAAGGGTCACAGAGCATTTAATAATATTTTAGACAATTGTCACCCCCATAATATAGTATTTTGGACATTATTGAGCATCAGAGTTGAAAGCAAACCGGCTCTTCATTCGAGGTGTGGGCATTGCCATGGATAATATAAATGCAGTTCAGAGATATACGTTCCGGCTCCTACTTTCAAGTTGTCGTTCGATGTCAACCTCAAACCCTTCTGGCGGGATTGCGCACTGCCTGTTTAATTTTATCAAAATTTCAACGTGGAGAAACCCAGGGCAAGTGATAGTCTGGTGGGTCAATGGTAAGCAACGTGATTTCTTCCTTCACCCATGCCATATCAATCAGCTTGACTTCTGTGCAACGTTAAGCAAGACAAAGAGTGACGTAAGACCAAAGTTCTCATTGTAGATTTTATTGAGGATCAAGGTCTGACTTAGAATTATTTTGATTATGGGGTGTCTATCAGAATTTGTATTGACAAGTTGTATATATAATGGCGTGTCATGTCATACTTACTTACAACTAGCTGTATTATTGCCTGTATGGCCGAATGGAATTGATTCTTTGATTCTACGATGACAACATAGGTCAATGATTGCGGCACACCTGTAGCTTGAACTATTGTAGGCGGAGTTCTTCCAATCCGTAAAGATTCACCCTACCCGGCTGCGCTTCCACGTGCCCTTTTCTGCGATCGCACCTGCCCCTTCGTTCTGCCCACTCCACTTTGAGCTTCACCAACGTGGCCGTATCAGTCCCTCTTCTCTCCCACACGATGGTCATTCATCGTAGGTCTCAGTTTGTCGCCCCCAATCCATCCTTCATTCACCGAGAAAAGCCTTAGCTCCAAAATATTTTAGGATCTTCAGTATCAGTAGACACCGGGATAACTTCTCCAAAAAGAAATTAGGATCCTTAGTAGAACCTTATTTCATATTAACTTCAACAATCATCCATTGAATCCTTATAAGAGTTAAAATTGGTTATCTTCTCAAGATCCAAAAGTTCGTTGAATTCTAAACCCTGCAATCACATATTAGATGTTTAAACGATTTTAATGTCACGGACTCAGCGCAGAGCTCCAATTTACATAAGAAGTGATTGTACGTGCTCTGAAATTGCCACAAACTACGCAGGTTTATTCAACTTTTATTCGCCTCCAAAGCGAATTTAAAAAGAGGGAATTATGTGATCTTCCTGTTAGTTTATTCCAAGTATATAGGCGTTATCTGAATAGAAACCGTGTCAAGCTATGGAACAGGACATTCGCCAGGTCAAACAACGTCTTTCCAAGGCTGATATGGAGTTCGAAGAAGATGTTGCTGCTACACCAGGGAAACGTGTGGCCACCACAGAAAGAAAGGAAAGAGCGGTGGAAACCAAATTTTCAAGACACTCAAGGCTGAACCGCTTGTTGATGGACTGTGCATTGTGTCTTGATGATTTAATATACAAGGAGACAAACAAAAATCGGGGCCGCGTAGTATAGTATTTCTAGCATTCTTGGGCGTCAGAGTTGAAATCAAAACGGCTTTTCTGATATCGAGAAGTGACATTGCCTATGTATATTATAAATGCAGTTCAGAGCGATGCCGACTGGTTGCTGCCTTCAAGTTCACAGCGGTACACGCGAGTCCAGGGTGGAAAGATCCAGCTATCAGGGTCAGAGTAACCCCGATTATTTCTTCGCCGCATAACGTAGCAACTCTGTTCGATGTGACAATGGCAAAGTAGATTAAGGAATAAGAAGTACTCTGAGTCCTTTCCAATGTTAAAGCTGACATCTGGGAGTGTCTCCTTGGCTAGCGCCATTATGGCGACTAACTCACCAGCATTATTTTTGATAAAACGGCCTGGAAGCCTCATAGTTATGTTCCGGGGGTTATTTTCCGGAAAATGGAGATGTAAGTCGGATTCGTCAATGCTACCGACACATCAGTGAAAGGTGTGGCGACTATGCATAGAAGGAACAGGTGACGACAACTAACATTCAAGAGACCCACGGATCTAGTTGATGAGTTCTTTAATATTAGATCAAATCAAATGACTTTTTCGCTACTACTCGAAATAAAACAATTCAAACATGGAAATTGGTAGAATAAACTCCAGTGAACATAAATGGAAGCAGTAGGGGAAATGTCGGGATAGCGAGTAAAATAAACTGTCGTGGCGCATAGTGTGTGAAGGCACTTGGTTTGAAGATCATGGATCGTGTCAATTGAACACTGGCCTGAAAGTATGATGAGCCTGAAGGAGACATGCATCGAAATTGACACCTTATTTAAAACAAGTGTCGTTCATGATTCGGATGTTGCCTTTAAATGTATTCAACACCTGTATGGGACAACTGCAGAGCTCACGGCGATAATACAAAGTGACTATATGCGTTGTTACGTCGGCGCAAATAATATAGCTTTATACCATCTGCAACCTCGCCTGAAAAGTGAGTTGAATAAAGGGCGACGCTATTGGGCTCCTCGTGGTTTGGTTGAGATGTATGGAAGAGAAATGATCACTGAGTGTATCCAAATGATGGTGCAAGACCTTTGTCAGGGCAACCATGTTCCTCCACCACTGATCTGGGTTCTAACTAGACCTTACTGACACACGAGCGGAAGGAGTGGCGACGACGCAAAGGAAGGAACGCGCGGTGAAATCTAAAATTTTAAGCGAGTAATTGAAGAATTTGTCGTAGGTCGAGCCGCGCATTACATCACAATGTGGAAGGAGAGAAACAAGAATGGAGATGGTATCGAGGCTGCGCACTGTGGTACATGCGGATTCGGGCTCGGAAGATCTAGCTATCAGCTTCAGAGTAACCGCTATTATTATGTCGGCAGAATCCAAGAGCGCGTAATGTGGACTCGCTTCCATCAGAATGAGACTGGTAGGACAGTTCCATGGGTGGATGTAAGACGGTGCTATAAGGTAAAATATCGTGAACGTACCGTACGATGGGCCTAATGAGCGCAGAAACCACGTTCAGCTGGTTGATGTGATGGGTGAGAAGCGTGCTGTCGTTGAAAAAGGTTTGCAAGGAGTAAATATTCTGATACAGTAAATGTGATGCGTCCGAATCAATATGATGTTTCAATGACACTATATGCATGTGTATCTCGTCCAGTAGAATGTTTAATGCATCTCTAGCAATATCTCGAAACCATGCATCTTGGTGGATGCAACACACGAGCAGCCGTGTTAGGATAGTGATAAAAAGGAAATAGTCGCCGGTGATTTTGTCTGTTATGCTTTTGGTGGGAAAGATGAAACGATGGAATGTCGCGACGCACGGTTGTAACCAGAATTCAATGCAACCTCTGATCGCTGTGAGCTCCTCTACAGATAGCTGACGCACGTGGTAGATCGCTTCCACGATATACACAAGGCAGAAAAGGGGGAAGTGATCATGAAATCCTGTTAGAAAACCGGCGAGTTATGTGATAAATGTTGATGCAACCTCATCCAAGTTGATGTGCAGCGGTGATTGACTAAAACGTTGTAAAGTGATGACGTAATCGCAGTTGACGCGTCTCTATCTGACGGATGAACGCCGGGACACCACGTGAAGGCCGAAGCTAAATATGTCATAGGTAAGTGTGACCTTTGCTACCCCGGTGCATGGGAAGTGGATACACCGGGACCCCATCTAAAACCATCCATGCTCGTTTCCTTATTGAGGTACGGAACGGTCGAACTTGGAATATCTTCGATTGTGGCGTGTCCATCAGAATTTGTATTAATAAACTGCACACATAATCCCATGTCAGGCAATACTTGCTTACATTTATTATTTCCTGTCTTTCCGAGTGGAATATACTCTTGATGCGTGGACATGGCTCTTCAATGCGACGATGACAATGTAAATCCATTATTGCAACTCACGCAGCTTGACGATCGCAGGCGGAGTTCGTCTGGTACGTACAGATTCACATGCTTGTATGTCCCCTTTTTCTGCTTTCTTACCGGCTCCTCTTCTGTCCCTGATACGAATTTCCAAGTTGATCATCGGCTATTCTCATCACAAAGTGGGCAGAAGATATGATGCTTGCCGGGGTAATGCATCATAATGTAATGACTCCGGGGAAAGTGTTCAGTGCAGCAGGAAAATAAAATACTACTTGCAACACTCTCGACGACAATAAAACTTCGGTACGCTTAGTACCATCCGAAAAGGACATGAATTCCCTTCAAAGACAGTGGCAAAGGCCGCACCTGGTCTTGGACTGGTTCAAGAATTTCTAATGAAGTCGTCACGGTTCGGTCCAATGGTCCGGAAATAACCATGCCTGTGAGATATATATATCTAGTCCTACAATATATTGAATTATTGGTCACAAAAGACGAGGACTACAAATTAAAGGTATCATCGATCCAGTTTTCGTCAGGGACTCCGCACAGAGCTGCATTAAGAATAAGAAGTGATTGTATGCGCTCTGAAATTTCTTCATACGACAATCTTCAATACAGCTCCAGCAAATTGTCGAAAACCATATATCTTAGGATGCAACCCACGATTAACTGAATAAGATTTTGGTTAACTCAACGTCCTTACTGGCTATTCTGGTGAAAACCATGTCAGCAGGATGAGGTCTGATGTCGCGATGCACTGTTCTAACAAGAATTCAAGTAGCCTCTGATCGCAGTGACTTCTTTTACTCACTCCTAACGCACGTGATAGATGGATTCCATGAAATACGCAAGCCCGCCAATGAGTAAAAAAGTATCTTGACGATCAAATGTTGATACATGTTGGGCGATTTGTATGATAAATGTTTATGCAACATCATCAAAGTTCATAAGGTAAGTGTGACCTTTGCTACTCCGGTGCATGGGAAATGGATACACCGGGACCCCATCTAAAAATCATCCATGCTCGTTTCCGAATTTGAGGCGGGTATGCGGCCTACAAAGGACGTGAGTGTTTCCAGTGGTATTCAATGATTGACGCCAAGGCATCCCTACCTCGCTAAGTCGACACTCTCTTGAACCAGTCTCCCCAATCTTGGCAGGGTGAGATGCTTGTGTAGAAACTTGCTAAAGGCACCGTCGCCTTGAGACAATTCACTGAAGATTTGCCGGTATATTGTCAGCTTTGCCATCAAGAAAGCTTTCTTTGCGCTGTGAAGGACTGTGATACCAACCCCTTCCAAACCGACTCCACAGTAATACCCGGGGCCACTTTCAATATTCGAAGATGTCCCAACATACTCCGAGTCCATTCCTCAGTCCTCTGCATGACTGCGATATGGGCTGAGGTTGGATGTCGTGTTGGTGGATATCCAAGCCCTCTTAACAACAGTCGGTGGGCCATGGCAGGTCGTTTCTCCTTGACACTGAAATGTGCCGCATTTGACACAGATACCACGGAAATAGCATTATACGTGACTCACCAACTCGTCAACCCAAAGCTCTATATGGTTTGCAGACAGTTGTATGTGCTGCTCGTCATCGAGGGCCCCATAACACAAATCATGGCCTGGTTCGTTACAGCTCCATCGTTCCCTGAGTTTCAGGAGGAATACATTCCTCCTCCACGCCTCATTGATCTTCTCTTGTGGAGCTGAACTTAATATACCTGGGGAAACTAAGGGTGGTAGTTCCTCAACGTCTTCACGACTCAGCAGTTGCCAAATCGTGATTCCCCAGAGTCATCTCGTTGAATGTAGATATTGGCGGGTAGAAATAGTACGTACACTCGAAAAGAGGTGCTGAGCTTTTATGCCGCAGTCAGTCGGAGAGTTAATTCCACCAAGGTACAGCCTTGTGGCCGTGCTTACACAATACCCACAGCCTGTCATCCCTGCCTTTGTAAATACACCCCTCACCCTCCATAAAGGCTGCAGTACACTAAGTGACCCTACTACTTTTCTTACACCTTCTGCTCAAGGCTCAAACAGCATTTAAAATAATAGTTCAGTCAATTGTCACCACATGGCATAATAGTTCTGGCATTATTGAGCGTCAGAGTTGCAATGGGGCTTTTCTGACATTCCACAAGTGGCATCGCCAAGGATAATCTAAATGCACTCCAGAGCGATGCTTACTGGGTGCTGCATTCAAGTTAACGCTGTCAACCTCAGACTTTATCCGGCGAGATTGCGCGCTTCCTGTTCAATTTTATCAAAACTTTTAATAAGAAACTCGGGTCAATGATAGTCTAGTCAGGTTAATGGGAAGCAAAGTGGTTTCTTCATGCACGCTTGCCACATAAAACGGCTTGAATTTTGTAGAACGTCTGAGCAAAGGCAAGACCAGAGTTCTCAGGGTATATCTTATTTTATCGAGGTACACAAGGGTCGAACTTGGAATATCTTCGATTGTGAGGTGTCCATCAGAATTTGTATTAATAAACTGCACACATAACCCCATATCAGGTAATAATTGCTTACATCCAGCCTTATTATTATCTGTCTTTCCAAGTGGAATGTTTCGCCCCAGGCTCATACTCTTGATGTGTGGCCATCGCTCTTCAATGCGATGATGACAATGTAGATCCATGATTGTGACTCATGCAGCTTGACCTATTGCAGGCTGAGTTCGTCTGGTACGTACAGATTCACCATGCTGGGAATGCTTATATGTCCCCTTTTTTCTGCTTTCTCGCTGGCCCCTTTTGGGACTGGGGATGACA